>CM036763.1:20569647-21769647 GCA_020796225.1 Arion vulgaris | reverse complement strand
GTAGCTGGGGCTTGCAAGGGAGCAATGAATAGTATCACTGAGACCTACAAGACATGTCATAAGAGGTGTATGCGGTACGTGCCTAGGGAAGCTAACCTAGTAAATAAAAAACGTCGGTACTTTGTCATTAGCCGGCCGCAAAAAGACCTGAACAACGAGTTCCGGGTAAACCCGGGTATCCCGTAGGCGTGTCGGGGATTGTCCAGTGATTTCCAAAGGTCGAACAGTCTGCACGGTTTATTCCATTTGCGTTTTTGGGGTTTCATGTTGAAAAACCTTTCGTTTTCGGCTTTAAAAAAAAAAATTAAGTAGTAACAAACAATCGCAAGATTTTATATTTTGTGGCATGGTTAGGGTTAGGCAATTTCTGTGGTTTTTTTTCCTATAATATAATGCCGGCTAATGACAAAGTACCAAAACGTCGTAGAAATAGGATGTGTTGGTCTACTTGTAGGTGCATAACTGGCACAACGTACAATCGTTCTTAGTCTCAGATCACATATAAATCACAAAAAGTGGTTAACAAGTGATCGATATGGAGCGTTCGAAGAAGAAGCAGAATACTACATAATAATTCCCGTCGTTTACATGTCGGTCACATTACTAAAATAGACATTTTGATATGGTATTCTGATATGTCATACTGTGTAACAACTGACACATATTACAGGATACTGTGCTATCAGCGCGCTGAATGTCAAACGACATAATTTACAACTGATTCGAACAATAGCACATAAATAAAGATAGATAATGACTAAATACAATAAAACAACATTTTTTATTAGTGGTCAGCCTAACAAAGTATATCATAACTTTTTTTAATGTTAAGTTTCACCAGGGTTTTAATCCGGACCCGTCCGAGTGGTTACCGGGGCCCAAATTTGGGGTGTAAAGAATAGAACCACTGTTACCTGCCACGCATGTCGTAAGAGGCGACTAAGGAGGTTTGGATGAAATCGGATGCATGTGTCCGCTAGGGAATGCTAACCCGAAACAAATGCTTGCAGAAAACGGATGCACCAGGCCATAAGGCGCATAACATGGTGCAACGACCTCTCACAATGAGGAATAGGATAACGGATTCTACTGTCGCCAATCTGCCTCTGAGATTTAGCCACGCAGTAAGAATGTCAGACCCACCATCACGAGGGTGGCCAAAACTTACTGCTGGAAGAGGTCGGCACAAACGGGAAAGCAGAAATCATAGGAATTATATCCTACAGAACTGCCCTCAGTGTGCAGACTTAGAAGAAAGAGGTCGCCCACTTACACTAGCGTCCAAGACAAAATGTATGGCGTGGCTGATAATCTGAGGCAGATGGCTGCCTTTATTAGAGAATCCGAAATCCCAATTTAGTGAGAACGCAGAAGAAGAAGAAGATAATCCGGAAATTTGTTTCATGTCATCCCTAGGATTGTTATGAAAAGGATAAGAAGTGTTAAGAACCCCAGGGAATATGATCTATAAATAGACAGTGAGCAAGTATTAGGGGCTTCCGGAAAAAGAAATTACCAAACACAGGAGACGAACCACAAACTCTTATGTCTTATGACACCAATTGCTTAGCCCTACAGACGAGCTTTTTTAAGAATATAGCCAGCCAGCTTTGGTTTTTTTCCGGAGACCCTTAATACTTGTTCACTATTTATAGGATTGTTATGAGACTTATACATGATATGTATCATCAAGAAATAGACAAATTAGTCTGGCAGAGTGCAACGTCGAGACAAAATACGGGGTATATTAGAGGTCCATTGCAGTCAATATTCGATGCTGAGATGGCAGCTAGTGACGGTGATATTGCCCAATGTGACATATTCCGTGCGAAGCCGGGTATTATATTTTGTTCTTTCATAAGAGTGTTTGCCATACTTCGGATTGTTCTGTGAGAATTTACTTACATTGGTGTTTGCCACACGTTTGACCAAGGGCGGTTCGCCATTAAGGGCCAGTGGGGCCTGACCCCACCAATAATCGAAAAGGGGAAAGCTTCCCGGAATAGACAAGTAATAGTAAATACTCCAAAAATCATGATTTTTCCGAAAATTTGTGTCTGGCCCCACCAAGAAAAATGACTACTACGAGCCGCCACTGCGTTTGGCTGTTTTATGATACTCCTGTCATACGGTGTTTGCCATTCGCTTCACTATTCTATGATAATTCTCTCATAGGGGTGTTGCCATTCGCTTCATTGTTCTATGATAATTTTCTCATATGGGTGTTTGCCATTATACGTTTGATTGTTCTATGATAATTTTCTCATATGGGTGTTTGCCATTATACGTTTGATTGTTCTATGATAATTCACTTAATCAGTTAACACCTACTAATTCGCAGCAGTAGACGACTAAGATGGTTGGGACATGTGAGAAGAATGGAAACTTATCGCATACCAAAACAAATGTTGTTCTGTGAACTTTCGGAGGAAGAGGCACCAGGGCAGACCACTGCTCAGATATAAAGATGTCTGCAAAACCTCAATGAAAAACTTTTCTATAGATCCCAGCACATGGGAGGGACTAGCTGATGACAGAGTTGTGTGGAAAGCCAAATTACGGAAGGGCGCAGAGTCTTTGAGAAGAGACTTATGTACGAGCTGAACAACAAGAGAGAAAATCGAAAACTCAGAAGTTGTCACAGTAAAACACTTGCCTATTGACCATCTGTAAAGATGAAAAGGGCCATACCATACCTAAGTTGACTAGTGGATGTGTGACGGCTTAGCGTAATACATAGTGCGTTCACCTATCAACTCGGACATAAGATCAGAGGGTTGTGGGTTCAATCCCCACTCGACGTTCCACATGAACATGTGAGGAAATGAATTTGTCCTCCTACCTCCTGAACACTAGGGTTAGAAAAATGAAGTGACAAACACTTTATACCCTAAGATCTGAAACGGCTACGGAAAATTGTATTTATTATTTAAGTTAGAAGATATCTAAAATACTTTTTAACTCGTGTTCGCTTTTTTCTACTCTGAGATGTAGGAGGTTTATTATTTTATTGCAATCAGGTTTGTTAACGCAAATAGAGGATTAGTCTGTTGTTCCTTTGTTTTCTTCTTCGAGCGTTCCATATCGACCACTTGTTAAACCACTCTGTGTGATTTGTATGTGATCTGAGCCTAAGAGCGATTGTACATTGTGCCAGCTATGCACCTACAAGTAGGCCGGCACATCCGATTTCTGCGATGCTTTTTATTTACTAGGTAGCTTCCCTAGGTCCTACACCAGTCGCCTCTTACGACATGCCTTGTAGGTCGCAGTGGTACTATTCTTTGCTTCCCTTGCGGGCTCCGGCACCACACGAGCGGTTCCTTTGTTTGAGGAAGGATCTGCCTCCTTACAGCCTCCATGCAGGCTGTCTGACTTTTTCGGGTCTCTATGACTAAGTGGTTAAACCCTTGCCTTTCGAGTCGAAGGTTGTCGGTTCGAATCAGTTCGCGCCGTTCTGTTCATGACTGCATTTTTTCCAGAAACCATAGAATTGTTGCCGGGGCTACGGAGTTCGTGTTTTGTGCAATACTCTCGGCAGGTGGCGTGCCATTTCTGCGGCGAGGGACCGAGCCTTATGGGTTAAAACCAGGTACAATGAAGACAATCCTTCGACTTTAAACTTTGTCGTACCCACTACTCCGTCGTCACAAAACTATTCAGGTGCTGTCAAAATGTTCATATCTCGACACTGACTTGAATCTGTCTATTATGAAGTTATAAATATCATGTTTCACATTTTCTATGCATAAAATTATCTCTTTTTTTTTATTTTACAGTTTTCATTGTCTACAAGAATATACACGTCGTCATATGGGACAAACACTGACATCTGAGACATTGAGCATTTCCGGAGGAGATGGGTACCGATATTGGGTAAATTTATATTAACTTTATTGTTGCGATAAATCACATGTAGTCTTCTTCTTTATTCCTATGGGAGCATAGGTCCAAAACCAAGGTTTTCCAAGCCATCCTATCTAAGGCCATATTTCCAGATCTCTCCACTCTCTCCTCATTGTTTTGCATTCCGTTTCCAGCTCCCGCCTCCAGGTGTTCTTGTGTATTTTCTTACCTCTATTACCCTGGAGGTTCCTTCGGAGGTCCTGTCTTGTGATGCTGTTAAGAGGGCTCATCAGTGTGTGTCTTATCCATTCGCCACCTTCTGCCCCTTATCTCTTGCTCCACTTGCCGTTGTCCGGTTGTATCCCACCATTCTGTGTAAAGCACACTTAGTGTTTACCGTATATATTTAATGTAAAAATGGCCTACAAGAACAAATGGTTGAGAGATCACCCAGGTCATGAAAAAGATGATGCATACTACCAACTCCCAGTATGGAAGTCCAAAATCTACAATAGGACCACAAAGCTTAAACTCTATAAAAGCATTGTTTTGCCAGTTTTGCTCTACGGATCGGAGTGTTGGAGGATGACCAAAGGAGATACTAGCAGGCTGTCAGTTTTCCACCACTCTTGTCTTCGCAGAATCTTGGGAATCTTTTGGCCAGTAAAAATATCCAATAACCAACTACTCCAAGACACAAGACAAGAGCCAATGAATGACATACTCAAAAGAGAAGATGGAAATGGCTCGGACATGTTATGAGAATGAGACAAGAAATGCCTGCAAGGATAGCCCTCACTTGGACACCAGAGGAAAGAGAAAGAAAGGCAGACCACGGACAACATGGAGGCGCATGATGGAAGAGGAACTGGACACCGCATCTCTGACGTGGGGCTCTGCGCTGAAGGTTGCACGGGACAGGAGAGCATGGAAAGTCCTTTCTGAAGCCCCATGTGTCACTAGGCATGACGGGATTAAGTAAGTAAGTAATACTACCAACTCAATAGAGAATAATAGGTTGTCATTTTGTCGGCTACGAACAGGGCACAATTGGCTGAGATACCATCTGTTTAACAAGTACAAAATAGACCCGTCTGACATATGCACAGGTGGCACCAGCAAAATGACAGAGACACAGATACTGCAAGAATGTCCAACATACACTGAACAGAGAGAAAACACATGACCAATCCCCATGTCAGTCCAAGACAAGCTATATTGAAATGTACATGAATTCCGGTTGACCAATAACTACTTTAGAAGTATACAAATCGATGTATGAAACCGTTGGAAGAAGAATAATGTAAATCTGCTAAGAACCAAATTATTATTTTTTTATTGCAAAAAAGTTTATGTAAAGATACCCTTTATAGTTTCATCCCTTGTCAGAGCTGCCAGTTAGGAATGTGCTTCAGAATCAGATTTAGTGTTTGGCATATGTGTTCCAAAGGGGGACTAATTGATATGTGCAGTAAAAAGTTACGCTTTACTATAAGGGAAGCAGATTGCTGGAGAATAACAGAGTAGGATATGTCCAAGCATCCACCTTACATACAACCTGTCTGCGAAATATCCTACACGTGTTCTATTAAAGAAGTATCTTTAAGAACTGCTTACACAGTGTCAGATGAAAAATTTAATCAAGTACCTCTGAAGTCAGAGTTAGGTTCGCATGAATAGGGAGGGACACTGGGGATACGGAAAGTAAGCCTTCACACAAAAATCAGTCAGAGGTGTCATATTAGGCATCAAGACTACTCCTGAATTAACAATGGATGAACGAAGAATGGAAAAACCAGCAATTTTTTTTTTTTTTATAGAACACAATATAGTGAACGGTCAAGGGCAGAGAAGAATGGTGTGTTTTTTATTCTGCTCTAAGCGACAATGACGTTACATGCTAGAGATTGAGAGATTGAGAGAGAGAGAGAGAGAGAGAGAGAGAGAGAGAGTAAGCATATTTGCATATCTTCAAGTTAGTTTATTTGCTTCTCTTCAAAAGACACGATAGTATATTGCTGTAGTTACATAAGCAGTAAGACACAGAGAATGATAGATATGATAGAAGTCAGCCAAGCAGAACTGATCAAGAAGGGAAGGTCAACACTATCCCAAAAATACCATGCTTAAAACCAATATGTCAGATTCGAAATGCGTAGAGATATCACTGCCTGCAGTAAACTTCAAAACGTAATAAAACTCGCCAAGAAGAATAAATACAGTAAATCGTTGAGAAATCACAGTACTGTGTCTTAATTTGGGAAATCTCTATGACTAAGTGGTAAAGCTATTGCCTTGCGTTCCGAAGATCATGAAGAATAAATACAGTAAATCGTTGAGGAATCACAGTACTGTGTCTTAATTTGGGAAATCTCTATGACTAAGTGGTAAAGCTATTGCCTTGCGTTCCGAGTGTCACGGGTTCGAACCCATGTTACATTTTGAAGTTTACCGCGGGCATTGATACCCACGCATTTCGAATCTGACACATTGGTTTTAAGCATGACATTTTTGGGATAGTGTTAACCTTCCCTTCTTGATTAGTTCTGCTTGGCTGACTTCTGTCATATCATTTTCTGCGTCTTTCTTCTTAGGTCCCCATAGAACCTACTGCCTTGCAGGTAGGTTGGGGACAGCCAAAGCTGACGGAGAGCGAACCCAGTAAACGCTGGCTGAAACCGAACTTGTCGCCGAAGGATAAGCACCAGAGCTCCAAATGGCGCTGAATGATGTGACGTAAAAATACGTTCTTGGCAAACGCTGTTTATATATCACAATAAGAATGATCAAAATGGCTAAAAAGAACGATCGCGAGAGAGAGGTCCCCACAGCACTATAGTAATGAGTCTTTTGAAGAGAAACAAATAAACTAACTTGACGATAACCAAAAAGGCTAACTTAATACTCTCTCTCTCTCTCTCTCACTCTCTCTCTCTCTCTCTCTAGCCTGCAACGTCATTGGCGCTTAGAGCAACAACAAAACCCAAGCTGGCCTGGAACCTCGGAATTTCTACAGCACGGCTCTAGTGCAGCGTGTTATCAGTTTTGCTAATGATGATCCCTGTTCCAGCTGAAATTCATTTCTTTCAGTTCCCGTTCTAGTGTTTTCCCGCCAGCACAACCGTGAAACTCTTCTGCTTGGAAAGACTCTCAATGCGTATATTATCCCTTTCGCTCCGTAATTCTTTTTAACCTACGGACGAATTTGCATTGCAATGTAAACTGAATTATCAAGTACACTGGCTTTGCGTCATCTTAAAATGTACCGTGGGCCAGTATATTGGCTCATATTGGTGAATGGGTTAAACTGCACTTGTTTTGTAATAAAAAGTAAGTAAAGAACCCGTTCCCCTACCGTAAGGTATAATGAGGAATATGATGATTGTCCATTTTCAAAATTGCTACTAAAATGTGTGGAAAGATTGTGGCCTGACATGTGATACAATTAGTATAAATATGGCAGAACGACAACAACGGTAATCTATTGTGGAAACCTTATATGTCAAACAGGACTCGAAAAGAAGATAGATTCTAGAGTGAACACGGAAGAAGGTATTCGAAAATCGTGGAATGTCCTTTACAGGGACGTAGACATCGATAACAGTTAAACGAGTCGTCGATTTTCTAGGCACCGCTTAAATGTTCAGTAGTTTGTCATTGCTTTTTGAACGGTGAAGTCTATTTTTAACCTTTCGTAACAATCCAAGAGAACTAATTTGCTTCCAAATTTGCCCGCTGTGGAGTTTGAACCAGGTACGCTTGGGTTGTGATTGAGCTCACCCACACTTAAGCTACAAACGCTGACTAAGAAGGTATTACCGCCCATTAATTTTACCTTCCCATGTCAGGCCCCAATCCACTTGTATTCTCTCTCTCGATCGTTCTTTTTGGCCATTTTGATCATTCTTATTGTTATATATAAACAGCCTTTGCCAAGAATGTTTGTTTTTACGTCACATCTTCAGTACCATTTGGAGCTCTGGTGCTTTAGTTTCAGTTTGGAATATCTTCATTGCACTCCAGACATGTCCATAGGTGCTCCAATCTCCTTCGCAATATCTCCAACAGCGTCCAGCGATTGACCGTACCAGTTCGATTTTGATTGATGAGCCTACTCACGTACCTGTTATGCTGTTCTTTTCTTGCTACTCCAATCTGGTGCTTGTCCTTCGGCAATGTGTCCGATTTCAACCAGCGTTTACTAGGTTCGCTCTCCGTCAGTCTTTGACTGTCCCCAGCCGCCTGAGTGGTTACCGGGGCCCAAATTTGGGGTGTAAAGAATAGAACCACTGTTACCTGCCATGCATGTCGTAAGAGGCGACTAAGGAGGTTTGATGAAATCGGATGCACATGTCCTAAACTTGTAGAAATATATGCGTTTAGGGGCCTACCAAACCAATGTGCAACGTATACACGTTCTTGGCAAAGATCAAACATATCACAAAGAGTGATTAAAATTGGTCGTAAAGAACGAACGCGAAGAAGAAGAAGACTGTCCCCAGCCGACCTACAATGCAGCAAGTTACTTGTATCTTATGTGTGTAACAATAATTGATTGATATTTTTATCCTGATTGATTCAAGGTTGGTTTGACAATGAAACCTTCAGATGTCGGCTGTAAGAAGACAGTGTACAAGGGAGTCCTGCTAGGTCATGGCCCTCGTCAATGGGAGAAAGTTGTGGCTAAAGCTTTCACCGATATTCCAGGCACCAAAGAGAGCTGGTTGCATGAACTGAATAAAGCTGATGTTACCAAACAGTTGGTAGCAAAGTTCGTCCACGAGTATCCATCCCTGTGTGCCATTAGAGTAAGTTAATCATCTTGAACTAGAATTTTAGTGTTAGTTGTGTCAAATATTTGATTGCTATTTCATTTTTTAGTCATCAAGTAGAGATACTATTTTAGTTCTCATACAAGGGCGGAATCGTGGCTATGTCAATCACTGTTTCTTTGCAATTTCATAATTAATTCCTTGCCCTGTAAAAAAAACCAATTCTCCTTTTGGTTCATTATTGTGTTCAGCTTTCATCATTAATCCTCTCCGCTCCTCGTGGAGCATAGGGCCTCAACAGTTGTTCGCCACTCTTCTCGGTCTCTGGCTGTTATTTTTATGGTCTCCCAGGTCAATTGAGCACTCTTCAGCTCCTCAGTAAGACCTCGTCTCCAAGTCTGCTTAGGGCGTCCTCTTTTCGTTTTCCCTGCGGGTTCCACTCGAGCACCTGTCTAGTGACACTCGACTGTGTCTTCCGCAAGGTATGGCCTATCCATCGCCATCTTCTCCTCTTGACCTGTGTCATCATAGGTTCCTGCCCTGTTCCTATCCACAGATCCGTGTTTGTAACTCTATCATACCATTTCAATCTGAGAATCCGCCGCAAACATCCGTTGAAAAAGGTCTGGATCTTATTCTAAAGATCTGGAGCTGAAGGTGTTCAGCTTTGGCTTCCTAAAAAGAGAGTGTGGTGATTGTCTGTCGCTAAAAATCTGAAAGTGTGGTGATTGTCTGTCTGCTAAAAATCGGAGCCAGTTGTGATTGTCTGTTAAAAATCTGAGTGTGGTGATTGTCTGTCTGCTAAAAATCTGAGATTGTGGTGATTGTCTGTCTGTTAAAAATCTGAGAGTGTGGTGATTGTCTGTCTGCTAAAAATCTGAGAGTGTGGTGATTGTCTGCTAAAAATCTGAGCCAGTTGTGATTGTCTGTTAAAAATCTGAGAGGGTTGTGATTGTATGTGTGCTAAAAATTGGAACCAGATGTGATTGTCTGTTAAAAATCTGAGAGTGTGGTGATTGTCTGTCTGCTAAAAATCTGAGAGTGTGGTGATTGTCTGCTAAAAGCTTGAGAGAGTGGTAATTGTCTGTTAAAATTTCAGAGTGTGGTGGTTGTTTGCTAAAAATCTGAGAGGATAGTTATTGTTCACTGAACATTTGAAAAGATAACAACTGATTGATAGGACCATCATCATTGCACTTTGGTGAACAACCATGTGCTCCCACCTTTTTATTTTACACATAAAATCTCAGAGGCGGTGCACAAACCCCATGGCACCAACGAGGATCTCTGAGGTAATTTGAAGAGGATGAAAATTTTGTAGGGATTACTTTGTATGGCACTTTTGACTGATTTTCGCCTGCTTTCCTTATTATTAGTGTCCCCCACCATATAGATGTGCCTTCGATTTCAGAGGTTAGCGTGATGGTATCTGTAATACCATGGTTTTGCAACCTTCTATTCCAGAGGGTATTCTACACCAAAGCAGGAAGTTAGTGTAGTTTTACAAAGTACAACAAAACTAAATCGATACTTCATCCATGATCAAATAGTCTTTATCCTTTATCAAGCAAACAATACAAAATACATTAAGTGCCAAAATCAATGATACTATATGAGAAACTATACATAGATAATATATGACAGATGTAAAAGCATTTTTCAAACACATACCACTAAATCATATGAAGAGAATGAAGACATAGCACATTCTCCAGACTGCCAGCTATGTAAACACTATATAACTGTTGACCACCATCTATTTGGATCTCTTTCTCTCTCTCTCTTGTCTTTTTAACGGTGGACATAAGCTCTCAATTAACTCATGCAAAGTTCATGGTTGGTTGGATTTTGTAGCTAAAGTTTCCTACCGGATGGGGTAACCAGTCCCAAATCGAACCCTACCTTAGTCACCTCTTACAATATGCTTTGTAGGTTGCAGTGCTACTATTCTTTGCTTCCCCTTTGGGCAAATGAATGATCTGTTCGGATGTCAAAGGCTAAATGACAGGAAGAATCTTCTTCCTTCAAGGCCTGATGAATGGAATACATTGTGTGAAACACAACAGAAACATACAAATGTTTGTGACCATTGAAGATGAAGTGGTTTTTAGCATAGAGCCGACACCCCTCATCATCATCATCAAGTAGCTTGCCCCTTCCGGAACTTAGCTCCACTGTCAGCAGTCCTGAATAACCCTCTGTTCTGTGGAAGTTGACCGGCATAAGCAGCAGTCATTCTCAGGTCATCAATGACATCTTGCACTCATTGTCTTCTAAGTCTTCCTCTTGTTCTTCTTCCAGCCGACACCCCTATCTATGTAAAAATGTAAACAGTTACAGAAGCAACAAAATATGTTCCTGCGGAATGGACATCCAGAGTATAAAATATGACACAGATCAAGCTGGTGGGAAAGAATTTGTTGCTAGTCTACAAGATGCCATAAAAGCGTGGTGATCAGTTATGTTTTCTGGTGAAGGATAATAAGAGAAATGATTAGGCCATACATAGCCCATACTTGCATACATATAAGTGGCTCTGTGAGGTTTCTGTGGTGTAGAGATTAGGTGCTCGCCTTTCGTTTCAAAGGTAATCAGTTCGCTCCTCGTAGAGCCATCTGGATATTTTCCAGAGATCCTGATCTCAGTATAGGTGAGATCGAGTTCCTAGTCCTATCAGAGATGTGTGATAAAATGTAGATACCATGTTTAACTCCTTGTGGACCAAACGCCACACTATGTGGCGTTTTTTACTCTAAAAGTATATTTGCCCTGGTCCACTAAGAGTTAAATTGAGCTTGCAAAAGAACTCTTGGCAGTTCAAAAATCGAGAAGAGCAGGCTGAAAGCCAATGCCCTGGGAAAATTAATTGAAATTTTTTTTTTGTGTTTAAATTCCTTCAAAATATTTTCACCATCGTCTAAATTACACCGGAGACCCTCTCCAGAGTTGTTTGTGCACTGCCGCTGAAATCTTCCTGTGTAAGAAAGAGATCTGAGCACTCATGGTTACTCACCAAAGTGCAATAATGATGATCCTATCAATCAATCACGCGGCATTGTGATGTAAAAAGTGTTAGAACCACTTTCTTAGATTGAGTACTAATACTAATTATGCATGACCTCTACAGATTGTTATTCCTGGTATAGTACAAATGGACAGGGTGTCCAATATGAAGAAATGGTTGGCAGACAAAGATGATGGAAGGGGCCTGACTAAGGATGAATGGATTTCAGTGGAGGAGCTCATACCAGGTAGGAATTTAATTTTAAGATTTTCATTTGGGAAAATGTAGATGTTTGATTGTTAGTATGGAAGATGCTAGATGTTTGACTGATTATTGTGAATATATTAGATTTTCTTCTTCTTTGAACGCTCCATATCGACCACTTGTTAACCACTCTTTCTGATTTGTATGTGATCCAAGTCTAAGAGTGATTGTACGTTGTGCCAATTATTCGCCTACAAGTAGGCCAGCACATCCGATTTCTGCAACGCTTTTTATTTACTAGGGTAGCTTCCCGAGGCCCCTACCTCAGTCACCTCTTACAACATACCTAGTAGGTCGCAGTGTTACAATTATTTGCTCCCTTGCAGCCCAGCAACACACAGGCGTATTAGATTTTTTATTGATTTGGTATTTAGTATGCAGGAGTGTCTGGTCAAATGAATTGGTCAAATGAATTAGAGAGGGCTCTCATTCGGGAGACCTGGGTTCAATCCTGTAAGGTCTGAGTTTTTTTCTGTCATGGGCATAAAGAAAAAAATCCTTACTTGGACAGTTTCACAGTGACTGCACACGCCCGAGTGGTTAGCGGGGCCCAAATTTGGAGTGTAAAGAATAGAACCACTGTTACCTGCCACGCATGTCGTAAGAGGCAACTAAGGAGGTTTGGCTGAAATCGGATGCACATGTCCTAAACGTGTAGAAGTCTATGCATTTAGGGGCCTACCAAACCAATGTGCAACGTATACATGTTCTTGGCAAAGATCAAATCATATCACAAAGAGTGATTAAAATTGGTAGTAAAGAACGAACGCAAAGAAGAAGAAGGAGACAGTGACTGCACTAGCCAGGCAGTCATTAAATTCATAATGATCATATCCACCCTGTCCTAGATCACCCTAAAAAAAGGTGGTAACACAGGCAGTTAAGATAGTATGCAGGTGTTTGCTTAGCTATTTATTGTGTTAATTTTTGTTTAGATAATTCATTGTGAAAGTGATTGAATAACAAAATCTTGATTGTTGTTGTGGAGAAGAACAAGACCGAGACAAATACATCTGGAGGTCAATGATAAAAAGTGGTGATGGAGTGAACACATCGTTAGGAAACAACCAAAATAACATAACCAGATATGCACTTAACTGGAGCCCATGGGGGAAGAGAGGAGTGGTGAGACCAAAATGAACCTGTGAAAAAGGTCTGAGTGATTGGAGTCTTGTGGACAGAACTTCTGCATTCACCCGTTATAAATTCAGGAATAGTCAAGGCACCTGGTATGACGCTTCTGATTAATTTTTTCATGAAGGTCTGCTTTCCTCATTATCAGAATCTCCCCCCATACAGGCTTCTTTGACTTCAGAAGTAAAATGGACAAAACTGAAGAAGGCAGCCCATAAAAAGTTTGGTGGAGAGTGACAGTTGCAACTCTCACTGGTAGAAGCTAGGTTTAGTAATAGGTTGACTACACATTTATATGTATGCCATTGACTGAATATTTAGAGTAAAGCTGTCTGGCATTTATTGTGAAGGTCTTGGGAGTCTCTGAATAATATCTGTGAGCATGCCAAAAATCAATGTTGGTAATAAGGTAGACTACCATAAATCTATATACCAAAGATGTTTGCCTAAAAAGTAACACAATTTTCAAGCACAACTATGAAGATACTTATGAATTCTTTTCTCTTCCAAGGTAAAATGGGACGATTTTGCCCATGGTCAACTAAACACATCGCAGAACATGTCGAGTCCAAATATCTGCAGGCTTTCTCTCATTTCACCTACAAGTATACCAATGGAGAATTGGTGGCTTGTGACTTTCAAGGCATTTATGATCCTAACAGTTCAAAGTATATATTCACTGATTCAAGTATTCACTCTACTTTCAAAATGTATGGATTATTTGATGAAGGACAGAATGGTATTTCTGAGTTCTTCAAACTTCACAAATGTAATGATATTTGTGACAGTTGGCCCACACCAACACCTCTCACACCTCCTCCATCTTTTGAAGCAGCCTGCATGCTCCGAAGTAATTTAGCCCCAGCCAGTGCATTTGAAAACATTGTCTTTCCAGCTGACAGTAGTGAAAATGTGGCAAGTGGATTTCAAGATAATTCACGAGTAGATGTCGGTGAGCGTAGAAGGCACAGCAGTGAACGTCATCGACAGCTTCAGAGGCAGGCAGAAAGTTCATTGAATGGACGCAGCTTTGACTTAAATGATTCTCACAGGCGAATGAACGTTAGCTCTGAGAGCGTAGCCATGACAAGAGGAGATGTAAGCTGTAGAGACACAAATCTACCGCCATCTTATGAAGATCTACTGCCAACACTAAAAACAAACAATAATCCGCCACCTCTTTATGATAGCCTTGTCAATCCAGGGGGTATCAGCAATACTTCTACCCATGATCTCAACTCCAGAAGACAATCTGGAAACCCAAAGCGGTTAAGGAATGGTAGAGGTTTAAGTGAGGTAAATAAAAATGTCAGCTCTCGTCAGAGATCTGCCACAGATCCTTTGATGCTACTGGAAGATGTAGCCGAACATCATGAAACCATTGCCTGTGGTGCATCTTGCATTCTTAATTCTCCACAAGGAAATCAAAATCTGCCATTTGGTCAAAAATGCACATCCAATCCAGTATTTTACTGTGGTGAAGCAATATCCCAATCATGCATACCATCTGCTCCACCAGAAGAAGATGAAGATATCAGTGGAACATGAACAAGCCTTTAATCATTCATATCTGATCACTGAAGAACATTCTATAGTAGTGGTTCTTAATCTCTGTGTTATCGCAAGCCCCATTAAATATCTTTTGTTTGCTACAAATCCACAAAATATTCCAAATATGAAAATGTTTATAAATGAATTATTATATGTGTTTACGATACAATATTGAACAATGTCTGCAATTAAAAATGTTAATAGAAATGTGTTGTTTATAAACATGAAATCATAATAAAATGTTGATTAAATTTCCTCTTACGTTCCCAATTTGAATGAACACTCCACATCTACATCTCACAATACAAATTTATTTGCATAATATATATATCCATATTAACTGGCATCGATTGGGTAGAAAATAGTCAACTAGAAGATTTGGATTTTGCAGATGATATTGCCTTGTTAAGTAGAAACAACCAAGATATGCAAAGAAAAACAGACAACTTGTCATCTATAGCATCAAAAGTTGGACTGCAGATAAGCTATGAAAAAACAAATATAATGAAGACACCTATGGCAAGTAATGCAGATATCACACTGGAATCTAAAATGATAAAAATAACAGAGCAGTTCACCTATTAGGGTAGCAATTTTGATTGCACAGGAAATGTTAAAAATAAATTATGATACGAATTGGCAAAGCAACATCAGCTTTTAAAAGTCTAAATAAAATATGGAACTGCAAGTTATATAGTATTAAAACTAAATTATGAATTTTCAATTCAAATGTTGTATCAATCCTAACATATGCCAGCGAGAGTTGGAAAATGACTAAAGATATAGAAAGCAAGTTGAATGCATTTGAAAATAGATGTCTGCGAAAAATAATGAATATAAAATGGAACAATTCAGAAGTGATGAAATCAGAGACATGTCTGGTCAACCACTAGTGACAACTGTTATAAGAAAGAGAAGATGGAGATATGTTGGGCACACCTTGAGGAGAAATGATCAAAGAATATCAAAGCAGGCATTGAAGTGGGATGCAAAGGGTTCAAGAAGAGAGGTCGACCTAAGGAGACCCTGAAGCGAACTTTGCTGAGAGAGGCAGGAAATATCGGTCTCAGTTCCATGGAGGAGATTGAGCGAGTTGCCCAGGATAGAGCGGTATGGAGAAATTACTTGCAGGCCCTATGTAACGTATACGAGAGGAATTATTATTATTATATATTTATAAAAATGAAAGCCGCAGTAGCGTAGTTGTTAGTGAACTCGCTTCTTAGGCTAGTTGTCCGGGTTAAATTTCACAGTGGGTGTGGAATATTTTACTGACCTTAATAGCTCTCAGGTTCACCCGAGTGGTTACCGGGCCCAAATTTGGGGTGTAAAGAATAGAACCATTGCTACCTGCCACGCATGTCGTAAGAGGCGACTAAGGCGGTTTGGTTGAAATCGGACGACATGTCCTAAACGTGTAGAAGTCTATGCATTTAGGGGCCTACCAAACCAATGTGCAACGTATACGTTCTTGGCAAAGATCAAACATATCACAGAGTGATTAAAATTGAGTCGAAGAACGAACGCAAAGAAGAAGAAGAAGCTCTCAGGTTGACCCAGCCTCAATTGGGTACCAGGAAAAGAACTGGGAAGTAAAGGCAGCCGACGTGATGTTGACCATATCACCCATCATGTGCCACCGGTCAATGAAAAATACGGACATATCGCTATTACCTAACATACCTTGAGGTATGAAAAGGATTCCTTTACTTTACTTATATTTACACAATCTAGGCAAGTATCAGTTGTAAAGCACAAACAACATTTTAATAAAAGTTTGTAGGGTGAGGCGATGCCCACTAATGTTCACTTTAAATGATATTTATTGATCATATATCCTTTTGAGTCAGTTTTACCAGTACTTAATAATCTGTGCTCTCCTAAATACACCTTTCTTTCTTTCTTTCTCGAATCCTGTATGCCTCACAGCGTCAGGTCAGGAAGAGATTTCTAAAACGGGCCTAGTATGCGCTTCGTAGATAGTCTCTTTCGTCGCCTCTGTTATCTCTGAGGTCCATCTTTTGCGTGGCGGCCTTTTGCTTTGTACCCATTGTATCGGAGCAGCATTGCTATTTGGGGTGCACTGTCTGATGGTAATCTGCTTACGTGACCGAACCATTTAATTTGTTGTTTCTTGATGAAGTCTAGTACTGATGTTGTACCCACTTTTTCCTGATGTCTTCGTTTCTCAACCGGTCTCTTCTTGTTACACCCAGCATTCTGCGTAGACACTTCATCTCTGTTGTGACTAGTTTTCTTCTATCGTTTGTTGTCAGCGTCCAGGTTTGGCACTGGTAACATAATGTGGGAGAAAGATTGTGTTGAACATTGCTCTTTTTGTGTTCATGGTGACGTGTTTGCATCTTAAAATTGGCGCCATTTGCCCTATCATTTGGTTTGCTTTGTTGCATCTGTGTTGAATTTCATTAGTTATTCTTCCATTTGCTGAAAAAATGCTCCCAGGTATGTGAAATCTTTTGCTTGATTTAGTAGATGATTATCGATGGAGATGTTGGTAGTGTTTTCCTCTCTGGCGAATGTCATTACTTCTGTTTTGTCGATGTTAATTCTCATGTTGTATTCGTTACATGCTAACTGGAGTCTGTTGATGTGTTGTTGTAGCTGTTCTTCTGTTGTTGATATGATTGCCTGATCGTCTGCAAAAGAAATTCATTTAAGAGTTCTCCGAGGTTGTTTCCTTCGCTGGTGTTAGCTATTTTACAAATGTGGTCAATGTACGTGATGAATAGCAGGGGGATAGTACGCAGCCTTGTCTTACTCCTGACCCTACGTGAAACTTTTCTGATAATCCTGTATTTGTTCTAATCGTACATTGGCTGTCAGTATAAATGTTCTTGCAAAGGTTGATTAGGTGTTCATTAACCCCATAGGTTGTTAGTATTTTCCACAACTTGTGCCTATCTACGCGGTCGAACGCTTTTTCCTGATCTACAAATGCAACGTGTAAATGTTTGTCGGATTCGATAGTCCTTTCTACTAACTGTCTGAGGGCGAATATTGCGTCTGTACAGCTTTTGTTCTTCCTGAATCCCATTTGGGAGTCCTTAAGCTGTGGCTCGATGATGTGGCGGAGCCTTTTCTCAAGTATTTTGCAGAATATTTTCCCAGTGTGGCTCAGTAGCGCTATGCCTCTATACTTTGTACAGTCCCTCTTGCTACCTTTCTTCTTCCAGATGGGAACAATTGTAGCATTCCTCCAATCTTCTGGTGTTTCTTGTGTGATCCAGACTTGGTTGAATAGTCTATGGAGCCAGCTGATTCCTACCTCTTTAGTTGCTTTGATTAGGTCGGCCGGGATATTGTCTGGGCCTGGTGTTTTATTAGGTGGGGCCATATTTACAGCATTTCTGATCTCTGATAGTGTTATGCTTGGTTCTACTTCTGAAGTTACATTTACTGTGAGTTCTTGAGTGTTCGGTTGGTCCTCTTGTTGAAGGTTGAGAAGTTCACTAAAGTATTGTCGCCATCTGTTCATTATCATTTTTGGATCATTAAGAGCTTGGCCGTTTTCATCGTTAATAATTTCAGTTGGGTCATATTGTTCTTGTCTTTTCCGCATAGCTTTAATTTTCTTGTAAAAATGTCTTGTTGAATTTTTGTAGTCTGAATTTAATGTTTCGCCATAATCTTGCCATGCTTGTATTTTAGACTTCTTTATTATCTCCTTGGCTTGTTTTCTAGCTGTTCTATACTCAGTGAGGTCGTTTTGATGTTTGTTTTTGCCCATAAGTTGTATCTGTGTTTTTCTCCTTTACCGCTAGTTTTACTTCGTCATTCCACCAAGTTGTGCTTTTGGTCGGGTACCTCTGTATTTTGCTGTTCCACATGTTTCTTTGGCTGCTTCTAATAAAGTTCTCTTAAATACTGTCCATTCTTCTTCTACTGACTTGCTTTCTTCAGTTAGTTTAACAAAATTATCTGTGACTCTTTGTAGATATGACTCTTGTGTGTTGACATCTACAGTGATATCCAAAGTTTTTATATATTGGGGAGCATCAGACTAATGTCTGCGAAGGCACAGGCGCAATGTGGCAAATGCAATAATAATAATAAATTAACATTAATAGCAACATTAATTTTAAAAATAACATGAAAACTGAATCCTGACTACAAATTACCTTTTTTATAAATATTCTGCTGATGAACAAATATTTTCATTTCTATTGTATCAAGTGCTTGATAAAGGCATTTTGGTTAAAACATTGCTGTATATTATTTTTGTACAACTACAGTACTTTGTTTTTACATGTTTCGCCATTGCTCATGAAAAAAACTGACTAATACTGTTATTCAGAAACACATTTTTTTTCTTGAAATTCTGATTAATGTTAAAGCCAGGGGAATAAAATAGAGCACCAAGGATGCATCACACTGGCACCATGTTGGACAGCACTGCATTACTGAATGGGTTGTGAGGCCTTTTCAGTGATACATTTTGTCTCTGTGGCTTAGAAGACAAAGCCTTCCTGTAGTGTCAAAATTGGTTGTAAATTGAGCTGTTGAAATGAGAAGGCATTTCACTTACAAGTCTTCGCCTGTGTGGTGCCAGGTCCCGCAAGGGAAGCAAAGAATAGTACCACTGCGACCTTCAAGGTAAGAGGCAACTAATGTAGGATCTAGGGAAGCTACCATAGTAAATAAAAAGCATCGCGGAAATCGGATGTGCTGGCCTACTTGTAGATTAACTAAATTTTTTCTGGAAGTTGGGCATATCAGTTTAAATATCTGATAAATATGCTAATTTTACTAACTAGGAAAATCTATCAACTGTCTGTTTTTCAGACCGTAACGTCTCTCAGGTCGACCCAGCTTCAATTGGGTACTAGGAAAATCACTAGGAAGTGGAGGCCAGCATTATGTTGATTACATCACCCACAATATGCTAACAGTCAATGAAAAATATGGACATAACACCATTATTTCCCAATATACCTCGCGATATGAAAAAGGGTCTTTTTTTTTTTAACAATGTCATTTTGATCTTGTGTTTTGATTTTATGAAGATATTGCTATGCATGTGCATATAGATTTTGTTCATACCTCTTTTTTATACTTTATTATAAAAATTATATAATTGTTAAGTTTGTGTTATGAAAGTAAATGTTTACGTGTGTTTTAAACAAGAGAATACTGTGTGCACATGAGTATAATGAGTTTACATCGTTTTAAGTGAATCAGAAGTCGGGGTGGACTACTTCTATCTATTCTGTCTATCAGAGTCAAGGTTAAGAAGAGATACTTAAAGCATGCCCTTGTGCACTCCTTGTGTGGAGGTAGTGATGAGTCTCAGGTATCTGTCAATCCAAGGTTTACATGGATTTATCTTTTGGTGGTTTTTTTCTTTGACAATCTACTTGAGTAAAGGTAATACTATTATTTGTTTATATTTTACTTAGTTATTACTACCCTAGGTGCAGATGTCTTTCAAAGGGAGCGCCATGGGATCATATATCCTCATTCTCCTCTGGTTACAATACAAGCTTCAGAGAATGTCTAATGTTGCCCTCTCTGTCTTCCTGGTGGTCTAGATTTGTGACTCTTGGTCTTCCATGGTAATTATTCGTCTTTCGTTCTGCAGAGGAAGCAAATCATCTAAATGGAACTGTTTCACTCTGACCTGTAGGGAACTTCAAGATCTTGATGTATTCTGACCAAGTCCACCGTCTGTGCTACAGATTTTGTGCACTGCTACTGAAGTTTTCCTGTTTCACACATCGTTATTTTCCAAAGTACAATGATGATAAGCCACAATAGTGGTTTTTTTAGATCCAGAAGCACTTGTGCGTTTCAGCTCTTTGACTCGGTGCCATGGTAATCCTTCAGTTCTGTACCAGAAAAGCATTGGGAAGTAAATGCAGCCAATGTGATAATCACATCACTCATCGTGTGCCAATGGTGAATGAGAAACATGCGCCTAACACTGTGTTCCCCAATATACTCCATGATGTGCAAAAGGGCCCTTTATTTTTATTCTTACTTACAATATTGATGATGGTCCTATTAATTAATCAGTCAATCTGGCTTCATTTCTCAAACCGTACCTAAGCTTGAAGCTGACTTTTGTAAACTCTTGTCATAATTGCCCATGACTCGCATCCATATATCAGGATTGACACAACATGCAGTGGATCGGTATACAGCCATCTAGTTTACTAAACAAAATCCACAATTATTGGTTTCGAATAGTATCCTGGTTGTTTATATAAGAAATCCATATATCTTGTGGAGTATGAGCATAGTATAAAGTTACAGGAAGTCACTGTGATGTGGTCTTAAGAAAAATGTTAGCCTGCCTGCCCATGGTGTTCGTAGCGCGTTGGACGACGGGTGATAAGCCCCCTGTGAGTGCGATTCAATTCCGTGGGCTGGCAGAAAAGCCACAGGTTCCCTAGATTTATGGTGTTTGTGGCACCGAACCGAAGGGTTACAATGCCCATGGCACCGAGCTGAAAACTCAAGTGCTACTTGATAGAGAAAAAAAAATGTTAATACCACAGACAGCTAAAATGAGATGTTGACTAAAGTCAATCAGTAACAAAAAAGTCTGCAGTAAAAACTTTATTACAATAATTGATTATGATTCTATTGTGTGTGTTGTTTTCTGTAAACGATAATTGTTGTTTTAATCACTTAGTGTGTCTTTTATTCATTGCTTAATAAAGGCAGGCGTGCTGGTGTAAATGTTGGATTAGCCTATATTGTAATTTGTAAAACTAACTTACATCATACTTGCTTTTCTTCTTCTTTGCACGCTCCATATCGACCACTTGTTAAACTACTCTTTGTGATCTGTATGTGATCCGAGCTTAAGAGCGATTGTACGTTATGCCAGTTATGCGCTTACAAGTAGACCAGCACATCCTATGCTTTTTATTTACTAGGGTAGCTTCCTTATTTTAGTCACCTCTTCGACATGCCTTGTAGGTCGCAGTGTTACTATTCTTTGCTCCTCTTGCGAGTCCCGACAGACACGGGTGATACTTGCTTTGACATTTCTTCTTTGAGTGAGAACAGTGTACAAAGAAAACTGATCACACAGACCAAGAAAATATATTTTTTTGGCCATGTATAATGTGTCCTCCATCTCTATTCCCATAGCCTTTTCAGACCTTAGGGTATGAATGAAGTCACTTTACATTTCTAGACCCTAGTGCGCAGGAGTAAATTCCTTTCCTCACATGTAGTACGTCAAATGTGGGATTGAGCTCAAACCTTTTGTGTCCACGCCGATAGGCAAACACTTCTGCATTACGCTAATCCATCTTACGTGTCCTATTACATTATATTTATATGGCGCTGCAGGAAGAAGAAGTCATTGATTTGTATGACAGCCATGACTAAACTATATGTGTCTGAAGTGAAATTATATGCAAGAACAAGAATAAATGTTTAACTTATGAACACACTTTGAAACATAAACATCAGAATTTGAAGAACAATAGCTAAAGAAAGCATTTGTCTTTATTAAATACTGTATTGTCTCCTGTAAAGCAAAATGAACTTTGTCACACAATGATAAAGTTAACTTTATTAGATGTGTTTTAATTACTACTTAGTTAAATAGATGATACAGAATAGATATGCAGTTGAGTTGTTTTGTGGTATTGCTTTATGATTGATTGCTGTCATCATCGCAGTTTGGTGAATAACCATGTGTGCTACTCTTTCTTACACAAGAAGATCTCAGCGGCAGTTCACAAACTCCTTAGTACCGGCAATGGTTCCCAATATAATTTGGAAGATAGTTTTTGGATCTTCCTCTTCGAACACTCGATATCGACGATTCTTTGTGATTTGTATGTGATTCGAGCCTAAGAGCAAGTGTACGCTGTGCCAGTTATGCGCCTACAAGTAGGCCAGTACATCCTATTTCCACTACGCTTTTATTTACCAGGGTAGCTTCCCTAGGCCCCTACCTCAGTCGTCCCTTACAACATGCTTTGTAGGTCGCAGTTTTACTATTCTTTGCTTCCCTTACGAGACCCGGTAACACACAGGCGAGTTTTTAGATACATTAAATTATTTTTTAAAATGAATTTTGCTATCGCAATGGCTTTTAAGCTTACACTTATCAATTTTCAACAGCCTAGGGTTCTTTTATATGCTCAACTTGAACATGGGACCTATGTTATATCATCCAAGTAACTCATTCTCACATACATTGAGATCAGGGAGTCACTGGAAAAATATCCAACTGCCCCAAGCTTGGAATGAACTAAGTACATTTGGAGCGAGAGGTGGGCATCTTATCTTACATAGAGACCCCCTAAGAAGGCTTTTGTGGATATATGAAGTGCAGACTTGTATTTATGAATGGATCGGCAATGGAGGCAACCATGAATGGTAGAGAAGGAGTGTAAGGCACCCAGATACTACTACTTTGTCTCTAGCGGCCGTACTGGAAGAATATGTTCCAACTACAAAGCAGAACTCTTAGCCCTTCTGATGGCAGTACAGGAACCTGCAGGCAAGATGGTATTTCTTACAGACTCACTGTCAGCTATACAAGCCCTTGAGGCTAAATCCGCTGACAGCACAGTACAAAACCTAAAAAGATAACTTGCTCAGCTTTCAGAAAAGGCAGAAATTCACTTGCAGTGGATTCCATCTTACTGTGGCATTGCAGGCAATGAGAGTGCCGATATCTTAGCTAAGGAGGGCAGTGCCATAGAGCAAATTTACCAACCCTTGTCTTTTCAAGAGGTCAAAACCCTCATAGAGAGAAAATCTGCAGTAGACTTAAAGATAAACACTGGATATGATAATGGAAAAGACTCCCTCAAAGACCTAAGCAGAACAGACCAGGTCATTATATTTCGACTACGCACCGGACACTGTAGACTCAACAAACACTTATATAGACTAGGAATAAGTCAACAGCTCTCTGCCAGTGTCAGCAGGCGGAACAGACACCGGAGCAAATCCTGCAAGACTGTCCTTTCCTGGGTGAGATGAGAAGCAACATATGGCCACACCCAGTCAACCTGAAAACTAAGCTTTGGGGAAATCTGACAGACCTGAAGCTGACTGCCCAGTTTGTGGTCCACAGTTTAAGCGCATGACCAGAGATCGCTAAGTATTTATGAAGTTTACCTGATATTTTACTTCTGAATGTTACATGTCTATGAGTAGATATGATATTCAGAACTAAAATACTAGGTCAATTTCATTGAATACAAGTCTGCACTTCATATATTTATTCAGTGACATGTCTGTCTATGAACAGATATAGTGAATAAATAAGTCCATGGATTCAAGTATCTGGGAACATTCCTAACATAAGATGGAAGACGTAAAACAGAGATTAGGGATAGAATAAGTGAATAAGACTGCGGAAACAAGTACTCCAGTGCTATATTGAACCAATACTTATGTGGGCAGCGTATCATGGACAATGAACAAGCAATCAATAAGATCATTGGAAGCCGCAGAGATGTGGTTTTACAGAATTTTGAAATGCCATGGACCGCAAAGAAACAAATGATGAGGTTTTCTTCTTCTTCTTCTTTGCGTTCGTTCTTAGGACCAATTTTAATCTCTTTTGTGATATGTTTGATCTTTGCCAAGAACGTGTATACGTTGCACATTGGTTTGTAGGCCCCTAAACGCATAGACTTCTACACGTTTAGGACACATGCATCCGATTTCAGCCAAACCTCCTTAGTCGCCTCTTACGACATGCATGGCAGGTAACAGCGGTTCTATTCTTTACACCCCAAATTTGGGCCCGGTAACCACTCGGGCGGATGAGGTTTTAAAATAGGCCTGCACACAAAGAAACTGTATCAACAGAATAAGAAACAGACAATCAAGGTTCTTCAGGTATATAATGCAAAGAGGAGGTTTAGAACATTTGGTGACAACAGGTAAAATTCCGGGAAGGAGAGATAGTGGAAGACAGGGATATGTTCGATGGTCTGACATTGTGGTTCAACAAAAGATCAACGTCAGAACTGATTAACTGCACCAATAAGAGAGAGTTGTGAAGAGACATGATCACCTATGCCGGCAGGCATGGCACTTGATTGATTGATGACCAAATATATGAAGTGCAGACTTGTATTCAAGAAATGTATACAATATTTTACTTCTGAATGTTACATGACTATGAATATTAATAGTGGCTTATCTAAATAGCTGTTGACAATATTTATTCTAGTTTACCAAGAAAACGTTCACTTGACCTCAGCCAATATCAAAATAGATTGTTGAGAATATGCGTGATTTGAGGTGTGGTTCGGAAGAAAGCTAATTAGCATCAGCTGATGTAATTATGCAAATGTGGTGGTGACCTTTGGTACAACTAATATTTTAAAGTATTCACTTTCATTATATATTATATACAATCTGAGTAAATAACAAAAAATTCTGCATAAACATAAATTGGTAAATTGTAGGAAACAAAAGTACATTTAACCATCCACGCTTCAATTATGAGCTTTACATTTTTGTTAGTCAAAATCCGAGAATTTGTTGCTTTAATCTCTTCTTATTCTATTCCTCTCCGCTCCTCGTTTAGCATAGGGCCTGAACAGTTGTTCGCCATTTTCCCTATTATCTGAATGTTTTCTGTATGGCTTCCCATGATAGTCCAGCATCCTTCAGTTCCTCAAGAAGACGGTTCCTCCAGGTCTGTTGAGGATGTCCTCTTTCATGTTTTCCTGTGGCTTCCACTCAGGTGACTGTCTAGTGAAACTCGATTGTGTCTTCTGTAGGGTATATCCATCACAATTTTCTCCTCTTAACCTGTCTCATCGTGGGTTCCTGTCCTGTTCTTATCCACAAGTCTGTGTTTGCAACTCTGTCATATCATCTCAGTCTGAAAATAAGCCAAAGACATCTGTTGATAACAGTCTAAATCTTATTTGCATTTAACTTGGTGACTCACGTTTCCGAGCCATACAACAGGACAGATTTCACATTTGAGCTAAATATATATAGCGTTTTAATCTCGCAGATCAGTTTTGTGTTTAAATCAAATAAAATTTTGCTAGATTATCTCGTTTAGTTTGAGACCATCATCTAAACATTAGTTGCATTTTCTGCACAATTACACATTTTAAAAATTAGTTTGAACAAAAATCATGGTCTTTGATCAAATATATTTATAGTCATTTACAAGATATGATGTGTAGTGGTTTTTTTTAATGATCAAAATTATAGCAGGGATGAAGTTGATGAACCAAACACAAGATGTTACCATGAATAAAAATGATGATAATAAAGAATCTGATGTCAATGGAGATGCCAAAGATAGAGAACAGGCAGCAAGAGATAAAAGGATTGCTTGCTTGTTCTTTCCATTTGCACAAAGTGTAATATCATTTTTACAATTCTATTCAGACGTTATAACAAATGTCTTTCAAATTAGATCTTAGATAAAATAGTTTTATTTTTAAATATTTATTTATTTTATGCACAATGTCACAAATAATTATACAATTTTATCTCTCTGAAATTTAACTTTTATTGCTGTCATGTGCTATTTTGTACCTTGCTTTGCTGTAAATAACACTGACATATATGCTAATTTTGAAGAAAATAAACAAATGTTTTCTTGTATATGAAATCTCAAATCTTCATGGCCCAAAAAAATGAACACAAACCAACAAAAGTGTATTTACCCAGAAAGTCCAGGAACCATATACATGCATGTCCTTTGACTTTTGGGGAAGACGACTAAGCACCTATGAGTCTGGTCAGTGATAGAAAGCCAGTCTCCATAACCAATTTTTAAATAAAACATTGGCACATTGTATTTATACTTATGATATGCCAACAACTTTGAGTAGCAGAAGTTATTTTGATATGACGATGTTCAGAAATTGAGAGATCTTTTTTTTAAAAATATAAATAATGGAGATGTACTAAATTAGCACTCGGCTAACATGGATGGAAATAATTCAGCCCATCATGCTGAACAAGCAGTTGAAAAAATGAGACTGAGTAGAGACCCAGTTAAAGAATGCAGTTGAAGAGAAACAGTTAGCACCAAGAAGTCAAAATGAATTGAAACATTCAATCACTGACTTATGCAACCAATGATGACGATTGACTGGCGGTAAAATAAAGATTTACACTTGCAGGTTTTTTTCTTAACTAGATGGTCATGTAAATTTGTACCAACAAATTTGCTAGTCAAGTTAACAGTATTAAATTCAGAATTCCCTCCCATGTTCATCACCGTAACGTGGTGGAACAACTTGTATGTTTTTATGATCCCGTTAGAGCTATGTCGACCCAAAGCCTTGTGCTCCAGGTATGTTTGAACAGTTCAGGGTGAAATGTTAGACAAGTAAGCACATCTTTCTCCATGTTTAGGGCGATTGCTTTAGGGCTAACAATCCAAACCTAGGTGAAAAAAATAAATATTACAGAAACTGAAACCACAATTGGCCGGAATCTGGAAAAACTAGTAGCTGAAAGTGTAATGCATCCTGATTTAAGCTAGCAAATGGAAGTCAGGGCTGCAACAATTATTCTGTTGCCTGTGTGGTGCTGGGGCCTGCAAGGAAGCAAAGAATAGTACCACTGCGACCTACAAGGCATGACTGATGTAGGACATAGGAAGCTACCTAGTAAATGAAAAGCAGCGCAGAAATCGGATGTGCTGGCCTACCTGTAGGTGCATAACTGGCACAATGTACAATCGCTCTTAGGCTCAGATCATATACAAATCACACAGAGTGTTTAACATGTGGTCGATATGGAGCGTTCGAAGCAGACGAAATATTCTGTTGATGTACATGCATCACACTTCATGGCACACAAGAGCGTCAACATCTGAGATGATAGCAAATACCAGGGACAGAGATTTGTGGATATCCATGATCGCCTACGCCAGCCGGCAGTGCACCGGATGATACATCATCAGAAAACAACCAATAATAATCAGATATAGTATTGACTGGAACCCATAGGAAAAGAGGAGTGGGAAAGCGTACATAATAATAGCAGAGAAATGTAGAATCAGAACGATTGATGTCTTGTAGGCAGGATTAAAGAAGACTTTCCATGAGTTTGGTGGAGAGCAACAGATGCAGCCCTATGCTCCACTAGGGACAAAAAGGTTTAGTAGTAAATCAAGAATTCAGCTTGTTTAATTAGAAAAGAACAGCAGAGGAAGGAGACCCAATATTTTTTTACGTGCCCTTCAAAATATAATATATACAATTCCAAAGTTTCTTCACTTTAAGTATTAAACAAAAATGTTTGCACACAAACAATGTCCATATAAATGATAGTGGACCCTGTCTGGGTAAGAAGACTGTTTGCTAAAACAGACTTTCTTCATTATGATAATATTGTAAATATTAAGGTGGACACATCAGAATTAAATTAGTGAATTCATGCTACTTCTTCCTCGACCTTTAACCTTTTCCCTTCTGGAACCTCAACACTATCAGCACATCGTTTTAAACTACCTGATCCTGTATCTTCCATCTCATTCCGATTTAACAACTGATGGTCTGAACTGTCTTCTTCCTCGTCACTTTCATGTACAGAGTCTTTGGTGTCTGCTGCCTCTGTAACTGTTTGCTGAGCCTTGGATTTGATGAATGCATCCAATAAAATAATAATGCATGTCATATTGTCACAGCCTGTTCCATCACCAAATGTGTTTGGGGCGAGACAGTGGTCAAATAACTGAAATGGAAAGAGAAAAAATAGTGAGAATGACAAACATCGACTAAAATAATATTCTGAAAATACTTGTTTCAAGATTTTGTATTTTATAAGCACTACAAATTCTAAAAAAAAAATTACAAATGAGAATTTAATTAGTAATTATACAACACAATTACCCAGAGTCACTACCAGAAATAAAGATACATATGAAAATACAGAGTTCTAGAGGCAAAAACCACGCAGCAAACATCCCAAGATCCCACATCAGCAGACTAAACAGCACACAACAATCTTTCCCCTCAGAACAGGACATTGCAGGCTTAACCATCACATTCACAGAATAAAGGCTGCTTAGACTGCAAAGTGTGCATTTCAGAAGCATAGACTCCAGAGCACATCCTGCAGTCCTGTCCATCATACATACACCAACAAAACGAAACATGGCCTCATGAATGAAGCAAACTATGTGGAACTCCAACTGACATGTGGCTGGCTTCATAGAGGCAGCCCATCTCATGGTTTAGACGAGCATACAAAACCGAATCCAAATAACAAGAGATGTAATTAGCAATTAAGAATAATGTAAAGGAAATAATATGAATGGTAGTTGATAAGAAAATCCAGTCCTTTGAAACTAAATGCTACAGAAAGATCCTACGAATACCATGGACAGAAAAAGAAAGAACACTGATGTCCTGAAAGAACTAAATGTTAAAGAGAATTGGCTGATAAACAACATACTATACAGAAAAATTAGATACTTCGGTTACATTAAGCGTCACGATGGCCTGGAAAGAACAATATTAGAGGGCAGGGTCCCAGGATGCAGAGGCAGACCAAGAAGAAGATGGCTACAAGATATTAAAGAAACCATGAATATGACCATCGACGAAGTGGTGAACTGGCTAGAGACAGAGTGGATTTCAGATGCGCTGCAAAGAGAGCAACATACTATAAAGGATATGCACCTTAATGATGATTAGCCAGTTTACATTTATGAATGTTAAAATATACAATATTTTTCGAAAATGAAAACATGAACCATAAACATGGGCAGTCCTACCGAGAAGAATAGGGACCAAGATATGGCTTATCGTCTCCTCCTACTTTGCGTTCATTCTTTACGACCAATTTTAATCACTCTTTGTGATATGTTTAATCTTTGCCAAGAACGTGTATCGTTGCACATTGGTTTGGTAGGCCCCTAAACGCATAGACTTCTACGTTTAGGACATGTGCATCCGATTTCAGCCAAACCTCCTTAGTCGCCTCTTACGACATGCGTGGCAGGTAGCAATGGTTCTATTCTTTACACCCCAAATTTGGACCCGGTAACCACTCGGGTGGGCTCGTACATCAAAAGGGAGCATACACCGATATAACTATTGTTGTTTGACCTCACTCCATTATTTGTGTATTATATTCTCCGATACATATTGTTTGTGTACCTTTTTTGTTGTTTTATTCTACATGTTGTGTGAGAAGTGAAATTCTTCTTATTAGTTGATAAAGGCCTTTAGGTCAAAACGTTGCTATGTATTGTTATTGTTTTTGTAAAACTACAGTACTTTGTTTTTATGTGTTTTGCCATGACTATGTCACTGTACATTAGCACACAATTCTCATGATTTTTTCTTTATATTTGTGAGCCCAAGAATTTCTATATTTGATTTCATACAATTTATTTATTTCTGTTTCCTTGTCAACCAGTCCACTAACATTGAATGTCATCGTTTCAATCAAAATCACTTTTAACTGTCTAATAATAAGTTTCTAGTCAGTGAGTAATTTATGGAAGTAAACTTTTCTTGATTTTAATCACTAGTATACCAGTTCATATTTTTGTGACATTTCACAGTCAGAATAAAAAATCATTTATTTCTGTGCTCTCTACTTTCAGTAGCATTTCTGTTGCAGAGAGATAGAAGCCAGAGCGCAAAAAAGCAAATGCTGTAACCTATGAGCTAGCCCATAGTTAAAGCACCCAAAAATCTCAGACTGCTAAACAACAGCTGATCAACAGCATTTTCATGCCTACTTTGTATCAAAAGAGTCAAACATGGACAAGGAGCAAAGTACAGTCGAAATAAATAACTACATGTGAAGCCTACAAAAAGTTACCAACAAAATCAGAAAAGACAGTCATCAGAATAAGAAAGAAAATTGGCACACAACTGTGCTTGAATTACATTGAGAAACAAAGAATTAAGTGATTTGGTCACTTAATAATAATGCAACCAAATCCACATTATATGGTCTGCTACAACAGCACATCAGGAAAAAAGTTGAGAGGAAGACCATGAAAACGATCCTTAGATGGCATTGCAGAATGCTGTCAAAGAGCAAAAATTACTATCACCCAAGCCACTAGAACAGCGCAGAACAAAAACAGAAAACCATGACATGGGAAAAACTCGGTAGCAGTGTGACGAGCAAAGAATAAGATATATATTCCTTGTACTGCTCAATAACCAAAAAATTATGTTTCATATTGACAAGAATAATCTCATTTTGAGAATTGGAAACCCATGAACTAATATAAATGTATTACCTGTTCACAGATTTGTGATGGGTTTTTCTCTTTTCGAGTCTTTCAGTTTTTCTGATACATAATCCACAACTTCTTGACTTGACATGTAGTTCCTGGCAATTAGTATGGACCAAATTAATACAATGACAGAACAGGAATCAAGACATATATTTTATATATACATATATGACAGTAAAGGATACTGCTTGCTTTATGGTAACATTGAAATTCAAGCACTTGAGTGGAGCCCGCAAAGAAAATGGAAAAGAGGGTGTCCTAAACAGACCTGGAGACAAAGTCTTTTTGAGGAACTGAAGGGTGCTTGACTATCCTGGGAGACCATAAAGAAAATGGCTAGAGACCGGGAAAAGTGGCGAACAACCGTTGAGGCCCTATGCCCCATGAGGAGCGGAGAGGAATAAACCAAGTCAGTCAACATAGAAATTACCAAACTCGACAACCTATATTGTGCCAACAGTCGCAGATGAATGATCACATTCTGGAGGATACAAGCCTTATACAGTGAGGAAATGATCTTTAAAGATAGTACAAGGTAAGCAGCGTTCATGGAATCATTCTGGAAGTCCTTTCCTGGAACAGACTGATCTTGCTAGTGCCATGTACCATAATCAAGGGTTGTAGTTTTTACCTATTTGGTGCACAACTTACATGATATCGTCTGCAAAAAAGAAACTGTGCCAACTATATACACACAAGAGAGCCAAACTGCATAGTTGTTAGTTAACTTGTTTCTTAGGTGTGTGGTCCGGGTTCAATTCCATAGCGGGTGTGGAATATTTTTCAGCCTGCAGCGTTTCTCAGGTTGACCTAGCATCAACCGAGTACCAGAAAAAAGCACTGGAAAGTAAAGGCAGTCGACGTGATGTTGACCACATCACCCATCATGTGCCAACGGTCAATGAAAAAGGGTTCCTTTATTTACTATACACACACACACAAACAATGTGTATGTCTTATTATGTAACCACAAATGGAAACGGCCACATACAAAATATGTTAATAGTATGCGTTTAACCACCCATTCCAAGAAAACTGCTTTTCCAACCATTTTCATAAATTCTGAGACCTAGTTTTTGCTATTTTCTTCAAATTCAAGAGATCTGCTTTTCAGTCATTTATAAGCACTGTATAATTGTAATTGTCAGTAGTTTCAGTAGATCAATCACAACCCACTTGTACCTGGTTCAAACTCTGCAGCAGGCATGTTTGGAAGCATATTAGCTTCTTTGGATTTTTACAGACGGTAATAATAGACTGCACCGTTCAGAAAGCAATGGAAAACTACTGAACGAATAAGTGGTGCCTAGAAAATCAATGACTTGTTTACTGTTGTTGATGGCTAAGTCCTGTAAAGGATACGCCACGATTTTCAACAATTGTAATAATTGTACTCCTTGTTCTATGATTCTTAATTATAAAATGCAAACTTATGTTAATGATTTTATCCATATCATTAATGTACAGATGTGATATACATTGTGTGTACAATCTTACCATATACCATCACATGCAATGACAATAAACTGGTCCTCGTCACAGAGTTCTGCAGTCTCAATGTCAGGTAGTGCAGTAATCATTTGCTCCTTTGCTGGCAGATCTTTGTTGCGTTTGTACACATGGTCACCTATGAACACACATGAATAGTACTATTTATTGTTGATATTATTGAATAGAATGTTACATTTGGGAAATTAGTCTACTTACCTGGATGTTGTACAGTATTCTTCTTCTTCGAACTCTTCATATCGAACACTTGTCAACCAGCTATGTGATTTGTATGTCTTCTTCTTCTTTGCGTTTGTTATTTACGACCAATTTTAATCACTCTTTGTGATAGGTTTGATCTTTGGCAGAACGTGTATATGTTGCACATTGGTTTGGTAGGCCCCTAAACTCATAGACTTCTACACGTTTAGGACATGTGCATCCGATTTCAGCCAAACCTCCTTAGTCGCCTCTTACGACATGCGTGGCAGGTAACAGTGGTTCTATTCTTTACACCCCAAATTTGGGCCCAGGTAACCACTCTGGCGATTTGTATGTGATCTGAGCCTAAGAGTGATTGTACGTTGTGCCAGTTATGCACATACAAGTAGGCCAGCACACCTGATTTCTGCAATGCTTTTTATTTACTAGGGTAGCTTCCCTGGGTCCTATATCAGTTGCCTCTTACAATACGTTGCCTTGTAGGTCGCAGTGGTACTATTCTTTGCTTCCCTTGCTTGCACCGGCACCACACAGGCGGAACCCAATTGAGACTGAACATACCTGAAGGCTGTTGCTGTCTGAAGAATTCTTCTTCTTCTCGTTCACTGATGTTCAATGTCTACACAATAAGTCCGGTTCTCTAAATGTATGTTGTATTTGTTAGTTCATCAAGGCTTCCAAACAGCTTTGTGTTGATGTCTGTCTGTTGGCCAGTGTTCTTTCCGCAGTTGATTCATCAGGTGACAATCTTGCAGGATGTGTTCGGCTGTCTGTTCACATGCACAGGTGAGTGATGGAACTAGTTTTAGTCTGTGTGTCTGTTCAGTCTGTTGTGTCCAGTTCTGAGTCGAAACAACATCACATACCTTGCTCTATCTAGATAGTGGTAATTGTCTATTTGCTGGTCTTCTTTTCTAATGTCCTTGATAAGCGTTTTCTTTTCCTGGAAAGCGATTATTTGATTCCTTTGTTGCTCCTTCCTTAGCTAATTTGTCTGCTCTCTCGTTTCCTGGTATGCCACAGTGTGCTGGTATCCACTGCAGCACCACCCTTCTTATGGTATTCAGCTCACTTAGTGTTTCTTTTAGTTCTGGCAGCTTTTCACTATCTAGGGCGTGCAATACTGACAGTGCATCGGTGAAGAATACTATCTGCTGACATTGACTTGTGTTCTTTATCGTTTTAGCTGCAATGTTTAGAGCCTGTACCTCAGTCGAGCAGTTTGAGTATCTTACATAAACTCCTGCCCCTCTGTTTTTCACTGTTCTAGTTGCTGATCCATCTGTATATATTTGGATACATGCTTCGCTTGGATATAGTTCTTCGATCATTTCACAGGCTACTGTTTTCTTTTAGAGAGTATTTAGCTGTCCCATGGGGAAAATGGTAACTATGATGGTAGTTCTAATGGTAAAATTATGATGTTCCCAGTCTGAAGAAATTATACTTTAACTGGGAAATTCAAACCACAAACCTGTAAAGCAAGAGCACAAACCACTGTGCTATTACAAAGACACTCAAAATATAGTTTGAAAATGTCAAGAGATATTACCTATTGCTCGTGATAAATTAAGGCCTCCATTCACTCGACCATCTGCTGTCACTTTGCCCCCAGCCCTTTCTATTCTCTTCCTCTCAATCGCATCCTCTGGTTTGTGATCAAATGACAGGTCAACGGCTTTTCCTGCTCGGGCTAATACACATCTGGAGTCACCAGCATTAGCAACAACAATCTTGTTACCCTGCATTAAGAGCACACAGGCAGTGCATCCACTGTCAGAGCCAGGCTGTAAGTTCGAAGATATACGTTAGTTGTAACATCTTGCACTATGATAATACAACATATTTTACTTTGTACAGGTAACATGATGGTACGACAGGACCACAAACAGAGAACTGTGGGATAGGGCAGGACAACGGCAGGTGGAACAAGAGATAATGAGCAGAAGGTGGAGATGGATAGGACACACACTGAGGAAACCCCTGACAGCATCGTGAGACAGGCTCTCCGATGGAACCCCCAGGACAATAGAAGTAAGGGAAGACCCAGAAACACCCGGAGACGGGAGTTAGAGATGGAATGCAAGAGGACGGGGAGAGAGTGGCGAGATCTGGAAAGGATGGCCTTGGATAGGCGGGCTTGGAAGGCCTTGGTTGCGGACCTATGCTTCCCTAGGGCGAAGGGTGAAGAAGAAGACAGGTAACATGCACTATTGTATAACTTCATCCCGGTTGCCGGGTTAATCTAGGCGTAGGAAAATAAGAAGAGAAAATCATAGTACTAAGATCATGTATATTCCAGTGTCAACAAAAGCGAAGATGGACGGCGGAAGAGTATTCAAAACTATTAAGGCTGCAAGTGTAAGCATTAGGACAAAAGTTAACTTACATTGCTACAAATGTAACAAATTTCATATCAATGGATGCCCTCCATATTAGCCTACCTTATCGTGGTTGGAGGGTTTGTGTGCCTTTAGGATCCTTCAGGCTATGTCGGCGGGAGTCTAACTCCTGGCAGGTCTAACCAAGCCGAACAGACTGAAGGTGAAAGGCCAGACCAAAAGGCGGGGAGCAGGATGGGGCCTCATAAGGTGACAGTGCAGAACCCACCGGCGAGTGGTAAATGCTCTGGCTGCAACCAACCCATCCCCAGCTATGGGACAAATAGCACTTGTCCTCTCTCTTGAGGAGGACATCCTTTTCTTGTCTTGTCTTCTACTTCTATGACACTTTCCCTTAAGCATAAGGGATTAAACTACAGTGTCCAGGGAGCACACCCTGCAAAAAAGCATGGGTTGGTGAGCCCGACAACAGAAGGCTGAAGTCATCTAGAGTAGGGACGACTCCAGACAAACCCGGGAAGACAGATCTCGTCAGCAGGGGACTGCAACTGTCTAGAGAACAACCTCAAAAAAAAAATGTCCTCAGAAACGGAATGTGTCAGCCATTATTGGCGGGAGGAATCGACACATACGAACAACTCAAATGGCCATATCAATGGATGAATTGTAACAAATGTACCAGACATAATAGAACATATGTGTGCAATAAATATAAACAGTATAAAAATTCAGTGACAATAAAAATGATCCCTTTTAACTACAATGATGCATGTGTGGTGTCGGGGCCCGCAGGGAAGCAAAAATTAGTCCCACTGCGAACTACAAGGCATGTCGTAAGATGCGACTGATGTAGGGGCCTAGGGAAGCTGCCCTAGTAAATAAAAAGTGCAGCAGAAATTGGATGTGCTGGCCTACTTGTAAGTGCTTAACTGGCACAACATACAATCACTCTTAGGTACAGATAACATACAAATCACACAGAGTGGTTAACAAGTGGTCAATACGGAGTGTGTGAAGAAGTAACTACAATGATATTCATTAGAATAATTGTGCTAGAGAAAATAAAGAATATCATATCTTAGTTTGGTTATCATAATAAAATGCTCATATACTTACTTCTTCATTAGATAAATCCATCATTGGGGCATCATCTGGTTCATCGTCCTCTTCTTCTTCATCACTAGTAAAAATAATACTCAACAATTGTAATGTTACAGACATTCAGTCAAAAAACTATTTTATCAGAAAATATAGAAAGATTCACTAATGTAAACATAAGAATCATACATAAGATTCAAGGTGGCAAAATTATATTTGTAACTTACATAGGAAATATCAGACACACTGATACCAAGTTGGGTAGAGAACTTGGTCACCTTCTTCTTCATCATCGTGAATTCAGATGTTAGCAATGACGCCCGGTATGGAGCTTCTGACTGATTTTTGCATGAAGGCATGCTTATACCATTTGACTGTTGTCCCCTACCATGCAGCCGAGCCTTCACAGACTTCAGAGGTACTTGAACATTAGATCCTTCAAGACTGGGTCACCTCACATCCTAAATATGTTGTAGTAATACACAGTATACATCATACTACTAGGAATTGTAACTATTTAATTTATACTATTGTGTTGTCCTATTTCGTAAGATAGATTATGTAAGGGGAAATGTATAGTTAATATGATTCACCTCATATCCTCCCACAAATCATCTTCATCCTCTTCATCATCTATAGCTCCATCCACTTTGTCGACATCATCAACTCCTGACTTGGTTTTATTTCTGACACCTGCATTAGAATTGTCTTTCTGGTCTGATGGCCCATCCTAAAATAATACAAGTAGAAAATATGGTTAATTTAAAAGCTTATAAATATCCACAAGAATAATGTGAGGGAAAAAACCCTGATATTTCATCTAATTAATCAATCCTCAATTCTAGGGAATAATAAGAAAAATAGTAACAACTCTTAAATTCTTTATTTATAAACGCTCTTAAATTCTTTATTTATAAACGCTCCGTATTGACTTTTTGTTAACCACTGTGTGATCTGAGTTTTTAAGAGCGAGTGTACGCAATGCCAGTTATGCGCCTACAAGTAGGCTAGCACATCCAATTTCTGTTGCGCTTTTTATTTACTAGGGTAGCTTCTCCAGGCCTCTACCTCAGTCATCTCTTACAACATGCCTTCTAGGTCACAGTGGTACTATTCTTTAGTGGTACTATTCTTTGCTTCCCTTGCGGGCCCCGGCACCACATGGGAGCAACTCTCTGAAATGAGAGCTGTGATAGTGTAATGACTAGTGCACTCATTTCATGGTCCCAGCGTTAAATTCCCCAGTTTGGAGTGGGATTCATTTTGTATCATAGTGGTTCTCAGATCGATCGAGCCTCAATTGAGTATCAGGGAAATACTAGTAAGTAAACATGGCTGACATGATGGTGACCATACCAACCATCATCATGTGTGACTTAGCGCTGTATTACCCAATATATGTCATGGTATTAAAATATGTTCTTTACTTTGTATGAAATATTACCCCACAGCTAGACTCATGTGGGGCATGGTCTACAAGCTCTACATGTTTTCTGTCTTAGCTGTATTCTCCAGCATATCTACGTTTTTTTTGGTCATTCTTTACTCTTCTCTTGTACTTTCACTAGATCAGTATTATTCCTTGGGTAACATATGACTGTCTTTTGAAACTTCTGTAACAATATTCTGTTTTCTAGGCTTGTGTGATTAGTCCTAACCCAACCCCCTCAACCTGGTGTGCTAATTTGTATGACCATTTCCCTACGACCTTTTCGGCTTGGAAGAACCAGGAGTATATGGCTCTAGATGAGATAGCTGTAGATATTCCAAACATATGCAAGCCATCCCACCACATCAAGACGCAGCACATGGAATAGATTGATACACTAAGGGGTTATTATTATTATTACAACCAGGAATGTATTTCTTCCAATCACTGACTTTCTTTCAAACCATATTTTCAAACATTTTCCCCCATTGACAAGGCTTATGAACGCATACTTACAACTGAATTCAACGTAGATACAATCCCTTTATTAGATTCATCTTGTTCACAAGGCAATGAACTGTCCGACTCTGCTGGATGAATCTCACCAGTATCTTTTTCAATGTTAGAATGATCTGCTACTGTGTCATTTGTTTCGTTGTGGGGTGAAGGCAGCAGAACATCAGTTACAGTAGAGATGAGATTCTCACGAGTGGCTCGGTTGGTAATTTTATTAATATTGTTATTATTGTTATTAATGCTGCCACTGTTGTCAGTATTCACAGAGTCCTGATTTTTTGATGTGACCATTTTGCTTGAATTTTGAACAACACTTGATACATTTGAAGAAGTGTCTTCTTTAGAAGATTCTGATGATGATGATGATGTTTTGCTTGAAGATGAGAGTCCATTTTCCGCATGCAGATTAGGATTCTCTGCATCTGAAACTGACCCACTTTTCGGTCTGATAGCAGGACTTTGAATAGCTTCTTTCTTATGAGCCTTCTTATTATCCCTAGATGTGCTGCTTTTATATTTGGCCAAGAGACGATTCAAAGGCATACTAGCTTCTTCTTTTAGCAAGCTAGCTTTCTCTTTCCCACATGGATAATCTGCAAGTATTATGTATAATCACTTTCAATGATGAGCATAGTAAAATAGAACACTGTAATAATAAATGAATATTTTGTAAAAAAAAATTCCTACAAAGGAAGTGCTCATAGTCGTAATGTGATCTTCTCTTCTTCGAATGGTCCACCTGTTAAACCACTCTTTGTGATTTGTATGTCATCTGAGCCTAAGAGCGATTGTATGTTGTGCCAGTTATGCACCTACAAGAAGTAAGCCAGCCCATCCGATTTCTGCAAAGCTTTTTATTTACAACGGTAGCTTCCCTAGGACCCTATTTCAGTCGCCTCTTATGGCATGCTTTGTAGGCAGCAGTGTTACTATTTTATGCTCCCCTTGTGAGCCCTGGCAACATACAGGTGGGCCTAATGAACTTTGACAAAGAAATTTGAAAACTTCATAATGAAACTATGTTGACTGCATATTACATCAATAGTAAACTTACAGAATGCGACATAATTAAGAAATGTATATAACATAAATTTGTATTGAAATATATAAAATAATAAATGAAAAATTATCCTATTAATGCCACCAAAGTGAAGCCAATGGATAAACAACATAAAGCTAGATTACAAGAATGGAAAGAAAGTCTATAGTCTATTACCAGGTGGAAGATGTAATTGGCTGTCCACTCTTGCCGTTAAGCGTAGTGATGGGAGATTTAATTTGCGTTCTAGGACCAGATGAGTCGCCCTTTCCATGTTTATGTAGTGTGGTCTTGATACTGTCTATCCATCTTTTTCTTGCTCTTCCCTTAGCTCTAGTACCTGATCTCTTTTTATTGTATGCTTTTATTGGTGGTTGATTGTATTTCACTCTCATTAAATGTCCAAACCACTGCATTTGTTGAAAGAAAGTACTGATGAAATATCAATAACTGAACATGGGAGCACAGAGAAAGACTAACTATGGTAAAGCTTCTATGGTCTTGGGATTGCTGAGGAAGGAGCGATACTGTATTTAATTTTGGACTAAGATCGAAGACAATTCATTTCATGATGAAATAAGTTTTTCGGGTAACAAATTTGCAAATGCATTGACTGGAAATGAGATCTGATTGAATGGTGTAGGTACTAGTGAAACAAGTGTCAACATACAAACTTCTGTCTAGTGTCTACTACACCAACCATTTCACTATAGGCAGCAAAAGCAGTAAACACATCCCTGGGAATACAATACAAATTTAACCAAGGCTTGACATGATCTCCCTTTATATCAGGTTCTGTTTCAGCTTTACAATAGTAAGATATTTCAAAATAACAATATATTTCATATGAAAACCTGCTTATGTGTTGCAGGGGCTTGCAAAGGGTAGCAAATAATAGTAACACTTCAACCTACAAGGCATGTTGTAAGAGGTAGGGTTAGGAAAGCTACCCTAGTAAATTAAAAAGGGTAGCAGAAATCAGATGTGCTGGCCTACCTGTTGGCACACAACTAGCACTATGTACAATCGCTCTTAGACTCAGATCACAAAGAGTGGTTTAACAAGGGGTCAATATTGAGAGTTTGAAGAAGACGGTATGAAGACCCACCTAACTAGAGTCAATAAATACAAACAGATTGTATAGCAATGTATCAAGATCATTTGGCCTATTCAAAGACCATTTGCACATGGTCAGTACAAGAAGAGAAATAGGGGTCAACTGAAGATAAGATGAAAAGATAATATTAGGGAAAGAAAAGGGGAACTGTTTTTCCATATTCAGACTTTCATTTGTATATGTTTACACAATTAATACATCAGGACTTTCAAGTCATATTAGCTAAGAAAATGAAGGTTACCATCTTTATCATGGTCCTTATCACCTTTTCCTGCCAGCTGCTTCAGCTCTTTGATGACATCCTCATTGGTCAGGGTAGCATCAAACGCTAGGAATGCATGTTTGATGAAGAGTTTCGGGTCATTTCCAACACCACCTTGTATTTTCATCAAGTTTTTCACAAAATCAGGAAAATACAGCTCACAATATTTAGCAACTTCAGGACCTGTTAATGAAACAAACAACAGCATGAATATGTTTTCAATCCGATTTTTTCATTTGCCAACATTAGTCTTCTGATATATTAAACATCTATTTCTCATGGCCATTAGAGTCTCAAATGACATTTTTGTTTCTATTCACATAACAGGCCGCTTGTGTGTTGCGGGGCCTGCAAGGGAAGCAAAGAATAGTAACACTGCTACCTACAAAGCATGTCGTAAGAGGCGACTGAGGTAGGGGGCCTAAGGAAGCTACCCTAGTAAATCAAAAGCATTGCAGAAATCAGATGTTCTGGCCTACTTGTAGATGCATAACTAGCACAACATACAATAGCTCTTAGATTCAGATCGGGGTCAAAGGCGCAACGCCGCGCCAGGATTAGTGAGTTGACACTAATCAAGATCCTACCACACTTCCACATGTTGACCCGGGAAACAGACAATGGTTCCTGTCTGGCTATGCGGATAGCAATCGAGGAGGGTTACTCTGATAAGTAGAGTTGCAGACGTAGTCACGTTGGATGAGATCCGCTCGCAATGCAGACAAGCGGAATCCCAGAGTGACTATTAATGTGCGTCCCTCCCAGCCAAAGCAAAAAGCTGAACAAATAAACATGAATGGATGAGGGTGCATCCAGGAGGTGACGTGGTGTGGAGCAAACATGGGCCCAAGATGAGTTGCATGTGGGCATACATAGGGCGAAACTCAGAGCCCTGAGGTGGGGGTCCGGGTTGCAATCAGTGTCCGGACAGGCTAGAAGCATGGTGAATGTGTGCACGGTAAGAACCAATAGACATTGTGAGCAGGCATCAAAGCAGATCGAACATGCATGCAGGTGATGCACGGGTGGGCACACCGGTGGAGCGGGCGTGCACAGCGCTGATGGTGGAGCGATGAGGGGGCATGTCAGGCGTGGGGGTGAGTGGACCACTCAAATGTGCAGAAAGTCCAGCAGAGGTTTGAATCCAGTGTGTGTTTCCGCTCGCAGGGAACTACTACTGGCTTGTAGATAGATTGGGGACAATCAAAGTCTAGCGGAGCAAACCGTACAAAAAACTGGACAGTAGGCAAACCAAGTTGTCAAAAAAAAGACTGGTAACCTGGGCAGATGACGCTCCACAACCCGGGAGGGTAGGTCGTCTAAGGGTCGTTACCCTAAAAGAAAATAGCAACCTGATACCTTGCAAGTCGACTGGGGACAGTCAAGGGCTGACGGAGAGCCAGTAAACCCTGGCTGAAATCGGAAACATCACCGAAGGACAAGCACCAGAGCTCCAAATGGTACTGAAGATGTGACGTAAAAAAACATTCTTGGCAAAAGCTGTTTATATATCACAATAAGAATGATCAAAATGGCAGAAAAAGAACAATCGAGAGAGACACAGAGTGGTTAACAAGTGATCAATGTGGAGTGTTCAAAGAAGAAGCAGACATGCCAAGTGGATACGAAAGTATTGTTCTGCACTGCACTTACTTTCTGTGCTAAATAGGCAAGTTGTTCCAGAGATTTATAAATTCTCTTACAAGATTAATAAGACACATCTAATGCCCAATATGATAATTATCATGATTTTCTACTGCTTGTTTAACCGCTTCCCTCATTATATAATTATCAAAAAATCATTTACTAAATATTTGTTTGACATACTCAAAAAGAGAAGATGGAAATGGCTCGGACATGTTATGAGAATGAGACAAGAAATGCCTGCAAGGATAGCCCTCACTTGGACACCAGAGGGAAAGAGAAAGAAAGGCAGACCACGGACAACATGGAGCGCATGATGGAAGAGGAACTGGACACCGCATCTCTGACGTGGGGTTCTGCGCTGAAGGTTGCAAGGGACAGGAGAGCATGGAAAGTCCTTTCTGAAGCCCCATGTGTCACTAAGCATGACGGGATTAAGTAAGTAAGTAAATATTTGTTTAAATTTCTTTATACCAACATCTTTGACATCTTTAAGACGTTTGGACTACTAAATCAAAATAGTGTCCTGTTTTATGTTATATGCTCCACAATATAAGATATATACACAACCGCAGGAGAAAAGGACACTAGTCTCAATAATGAGGATGCACATTCAAAAATCTTCATCCTATAAAAACCCTCTAGCAGTCCTAACCAAGGCTGTACAAAAAAATGATCTCAATGCAACATTTTTATTCAACTAAATTAAAATAGACATCAATATGCATCATTACAGAAGTTATACATCACATCTAACAAAATAAAAGCTACATGAGAATAACCGTAAGAAAAAAAGGTCCTGTTTTCTGTGTCATTCTTTACTCTTCTCTTGTATTTTCATTAAATAATTTTTATTCCATGGGGAATATAATGCTGTCTTTTGAAACTTCTGTAATAATATTCTGTTTTCTAGTCCTGTGTGGTTAGTTCTAACCCAACCCCCTCGATCATTGTGTGCTAATTTGTATGACCCATTCCCTATGACCTGTTCAACTTCGAAGAACCATGAGCATATGGCTCTGGATGAGATAGTTGTAGGGATCACAAACCCATGCAAGCCATCCCACTACATCAAGATCCTTCTCTCTAATCGGTTTCATCAGTTATGTATTTCAGCTGTTCTCTTCTCCCTAAATACCTTAAAAATCATGTGCCTCATTCTTCTTCTTTGAACGCTCCACATCGACCACTTGTTAACCACTGTGTGATTTGTATGTGACCTGAGCCTAAGCGTGATTGTACGCTGTGCCAGTTATGCGTCTACAAGTAGGCCAGCACAGCTGATTTCTACAATGCTTTTTATTTACTAGGGTAGCTTTCCTAGGTCCTACATCACTCGCCTCTTCTTCTCCTTCTTCTTCTTTGCGTTCGTTCTTTACGGCCAACTTTTATCACTCTTTGTGATATGTTTGATCTTTGCCAAGAACATGTATACGTTGCACATTGGTTTGGTAGGCCCTAAACGCATAAGACTTCTACACGTTTAGGACACATGCATCCGATTTCAGCCAAACCTCCTTAGTCGCCTCTTACGACATGCGTGGAAGGTAACAGTGGTTCTATTCTTTACACCCCAAATTTGGGCCCCGGTAACCACTCGGGCGAGTCGCCTCTTATGACATGTCTTGTAGGTCACAGTGGTACTATTCTTTGCTGTCTTGTAGGTCACAGTGGTACTATTCTTTGCTGTCTTGTAGGTCACAGTGGAACTCTTTCTTTGCTTCCCTTTTGGGCCCTGTCACCACAAGGGCGATGTGCCTCATTCTTATGTTGGTAATTAGCTTCCTATATCTTGATTTCTATAACAACAACATTAGTATTTTTTAGTACTCTCAACATTGTTCTGTAGAATCAAATATCTATTGTCTTAATTGCTCTTTGTGTTTTTAAATTTGTTGCTCATGACTTCTTTTCATACTTCAGAATTGGCATTAATTATCACTGAAGAACTCTCACCTTCCCAGATGACTTAACACATACAATAATTTTACCTTTTGTGACACTGATTTTGCCTGGCCTATTCTTTATTTCTGAGCATACATGTGACTCGAAACTACAGCTGCTTGTTAATAATACTCTTAACAAATTTGGCAGCGCAAAATAGACATCTATTTTAGAAAAATAGCATAGTACATAAAATGAAAAAAACAAATGACATTACCTCCATGTCCATCGTATACAGCAAAAAATGATGTTTTAGATGATTCATCAAATAATGGAATGCAATTGTGCGCATCCTGAAATGAGAAAAGAACTCAACATTTATTATCACACTCAAAGTGGTCTGCAAGATAAGGACATGCCTGACTTGTCAGGGTCAGACAGCTTTCTTATAGGGATAACTCTCTGTACAATTAGAAACTTTCATACAAATTATGAAGTAGACAGCAGATGTATAGAGCCCCTCAAACTCACAACAGTACAAATCCTTACCCAACTAAAACAATTAAGGCAACAAACCTATCCACAACATTACCCCAAGTTCCAAGAATGCACCCAATCCCTTGCCACAAGAAACCTTCAGACAACATTAGCAACTGAAATTGGGATGTGTGAGGCTCTCATACCAGATCACTAGATATGATGCCCAGACCAGTCAAGAATACATTTGGAAGTCCCATGATTGATCTCCAAAGACACACAAAGTGAAGCAGAAAAGAAAAATGTGTCGTTCTCTATGCTCAAAAACAATATCCCCAAGAAATGTGAACATAAGTGTTTACAGATGGTATGGCAGAAACCCTGTCAAAAATGGGGACAACAGGTTATATATCACATACCCCAACAGGAGCATCAAGAAACATGCCCCAATTTAGAGCAGAGGCAAGAGCAGTTCTTGCAGCCAAACATTGTCTAAACAGCAAAGAGACTCCACTCCCTAAAATTGACATTCTAAGTTACTCAAGGTCCGAACTGTTTTATGTTTCAAACACAATATGGAATTGTCCAGAGAAACAGAACTCCTGCAGTGAATTCTAGTGTACTACAGTATTCACTGAAATGGCAATGAAGATAAGCTGATGACTTGAGAAAACCTGGAGTAGTCACATCTATTCTAGAACTACAGAGAAGAAGCAACACTCCTGGAACAATCCAGGTAAAATGAGTAGGGATAAGTAAACAAAGGCTGAAAGTCAAAGTAAGACAGCATAAGTGGACACGGCAGAAATGAAAAGACAAAGATATTCAGGCTCAGAACATGACATTGTACTCTTAGAGCGTCCCCCCTCAAAGAATATGCAATTTATGACTGCGGAACATCTAGGCAGACCTCATCTGTCTCATCCTTGCTGGTCAAAGAATGGTGTCTCTATGGCTAAGCCGTTGTCTTGCGTTCCAAATGTTGTGGGTTCGAATCTGGAACATGATGACCGGTTTGCAGGTGCATTTTTTCCAGAGGTCTCTAGGATTGTTCATGGGGCTATGGAGTTTGTCTAATACTCTCAGCAGGTGGCGTGCCATTTCTGCTGAAAGGAACCTAGCCATATGGAATAAAACTAAGTACAATGAAATCTTTAGACCCTTTAGAATGCAAACCTGACCTACGGGAACAACCATTCTCATATTCAAGATAAATCGGGGGGGGATGCCCCAGTAAAGACATCAGGCTATATTTGCCGAAATAAAAGTACTAAAAGTATAGCTTTTGTTGACTGTGGAAGAACTGTCCAAAAAAATAACTTCAAAATTTCTGAAATAATTATATCCGGAAAGAATTAACTCATACAATTGAATGATAAGTATAACTTAGTATATGTCCTACACCTGATCTTCAAATTATAATCATCATTGGCCTATTTGTCTTATTTTCTGTAATGAATCACAACATTTCTTGTGGCTGTAATGGACTATTCTGGAGTGACAATCTTTGCCACAGTTGTTGCAGGCGAAACTAGAGCTCAGGGTGTTCTCTCTGCCCTCTCTTTTGCCTCCATATTTGATGGTGTTTTCTTTTCTTTTGAGCCCCCTCACTACCGCTCGCCATGCTTGCCTGTCTTTGGCCAACCGCTCCCAATGTTCTTTGTCTATGCCGCATGAAGTTAGATCCTGCTTGCAGGTGTTAATGAAGAGTAATAATGGATGCCCATGCTTTCTAGTACCAGTTGCGAGTTGATCACATAGAATGTTCTTTGGGATTCTATTATCACTCATACGGCACGAGTCCCAGCTATCTCTGATGTCACTGACTCTGCAAGGTGTACATGCTTGGAATGTCAGCACTGTCCATGATTTCTATATTGGAGATGTGATCATGATTATGATTGGAATAGTGGTGTAAAATTAATGACTATTCTTACAAAAACAACTAAAAATATGTAATTCTTATTTATTCACTCTAGTATCACTTGTGATTTCCATGCAATATTATGTTTAATTTATAGAAAAGCTGTGAAATTTGAGATGTGATGATAGAACTGTAATTTATCGGTGTATGATAATATCATATAGGATTCGGATATCTCAAATATTGCTGTGGCTATTTACTATTTAGTACTAATGATACTGCTCTTTTATATTTTCAACTATAAATATAGTTATTTTAATCAAATTAATGCTCAACTTGAACATGTGGCCAATGGTTCAATGCCAATCCATGACTAACAACAATCACAATCAAATGTTAATGTTGCCTTTTTTTCTTTTTTTTCGTCTGCTTTCAACTCAGACGAGTTTCATCTCTGAAACTGATTTTTGCGTGAAAATCCGTTTTTCCAATTTCTTACAATGGCAGCAGCGTGCACATTGTAAATTACTTTACACTGGCAGCCGTGTGCTCAATGTACTCGTAATTAGTATTCCTCGCCATACAGGCAGATTTTCTCCGACTTCAGAGGTACTCACGTTATCGTCCTGAGTAAGACCAGGGGACTCGAACAAATGCCGGACAGTAGGTTCGAACCCGAGCTATGAGGCGTCTCACAGCTAGCAGGCCGAGCTACTATCAACTACTCTAGGCAGTCCCCCGTTAATGTTGCCTAATTCTGATTACAATATCAATCTCACTGTAGAAAAACCTGATCGACTCAAATAGCCTAAGCGCACAAGTAGGCCTTCATCAGCATGACTGGAAATTAAGAACAAAGTATTTTTAATTTAACAAAACAAATACTGAAATAGTAGTGATAATCTAGTTCTAATTATCTAAGAATAGTATATAAATATTTATATATAAAACCTAACTAAGCAGTAGAGTTGAGTACTCAGTACTAAAATAAGAAGGCTCGAGCTGCTCAGACTTCACTGAATAACTATTATCATGAATCATGATCATCATGATCAATTCACACACTGTCACCTGTGATTCACAATCAATATCATTATGATCATCACAGCAGTAAAAATATCATTCAATTCTGAATTCATTAAAACTTAGTATGTCATGTCCTATGACTAATGTCATTTTAAATAATAAATGTATTGCTGCCATCGCAGCCATACAAACAACACAATAGCGGATAACGCTTTTTCACATACTAAAATAATTAAGCTAGTAAACGGCATCGGAGGGAAATGTTCATTATTTTTGTACTCGTTATAAGTTGAACTTATATTAAAAGTACCTCTTGCGTGATACGCCATCCTTGCATTGAAGAGGCCCCGTAAACAAATCGTTCGCATTGCCCGACGATAGACTCTTTTTCTGTGATAGGAGACGAAAGGTACACTCCCATTTTTACAATATAATCGTGTTGCAGCAAATTATTTAATTGTTCTATTATACATTCCGATCCAGCAAGAATAACAATTTAAATCAAGAATAGCATTTAACCAAACACCACACGTTAACCGCTTTCCAAAACGGAAGTAACTTAAATGCACTCTTGTGGATACAGAAATGCAATAAAATTAAATTCGATTGTGTCAACTGGAAGAGGAAGGTATCCGTACGCCTACTAAGCGTACTCTTATAATTATTTACGAAGGCCGCGCCTAAAGCCCCTATTTGTGGATTATATGCTATCTACCTACCACTATATATGGGCTCTGTACGTTACTTGTTTGCTAAACGCTTAGTCGAATAACAACATAGATTAAGCGATGTGTTAAAAAGGCATACATTTACATATATGGAACAATGACAATATATATATATCTTCTTTTTCTTCTTGGCGTTCGTTCTTCGCGGCCAATTGTATCATTCTTATTGTGATATATAATGGATCTTTGACAAGAACGACTGAAGTTGAAACCCTGTTAAAATTAGTCCCGCACTTTGTGTATGGTACCATGCACGGTGTAGGTCAGGGCTACAGTTTTTCTCCTACGGGAAGTGTTTTGAGTCTATCGCGGTGATAGTCAGTCCCTAACACTTCCCCTTCATTCGTGCACGTTCTCTTTAATGATCCGTTTTGCCGTATATTTTGCCTTGGATCTACGAAAAAGAGCTTTTTGTACTGCAACCTTTCTGACTGAGTGCTGTGTTCCTTCTGCATCGTATGATAAACACTATTTAATGATCTTTTAATGCCGTATATTTTGACTTGGATCTACGCCAAAGAGCACTTCCTACTTTGCAAATGACTGGGTGAGGTAGTTCTGGTATAGGAACATTTACAACCCTTCTAGAACTTGTCTGTGGGAACGGTCACTTGTCAGCTGCTTTGTGTATTCATTGCTCTTTTACGATAATTTTTCGCCGTATATTTGGGCTTTATGATCTACGCCAAAGATATGTCTACACTGTGCACCCTTTCTGACTATGTGAGATCCTTCCGGATTAGGAACATTTATCAGTCTTTTTGGGGCACATGAGCTTGTCCTGGGACGGCATGTTACTCGTATAACACACTAGGAAAAGTGTCTGCCTTCACCAATGTTTTGGATTTGGACAACCTGTCAAATCTTTACAATGTGCACCACACGGGCGTAAACCGGAGCAAAACTGTAGCAACGCTTTTCTCACTGTCAACAAAGGAAGAACACTTCAGACTGAAATTTAACAATGATCTTGTTCCCTGTTCCCATACTCCAACCTTTCTGTGAGCTAAGCTTGACAGTTTTCTGACGTGGCGCCCGTGTAGTGCCGGCGCCCACAAGGGAAGCAAAGAATAGTACCACTGCGACCTATAATGCATGTTGTAAGAGGCGACTGATGTAGGCCTTAGGGATGCTACCCTAGTAAATAAAAGCAGCGCAGAAATCGAATGTGCTGACCTACTTGTAGGCGCATAACTGGCACAGCGTACAATCGCTCTTGGGCTCAGATCTCATACAGATCACACAGAGTGGAGCGTTCGAAGAAGAAGTCTGACGTGGAAACACCACATAATGGAAACAAACATAAATGTTATCAATAAACAAAGCGTGATGTGGAAGCTGGCTGGGACAACCTGGGGTGCTGATAGTCGAATCCTGAGTCAGGTATACATTGGAGACTGACCCTGGAATGTGCATCATCGTCATGAATAATAGCAGCCCATTCAAACAAATTGATACTGGAAAAAACTCAAAAAATGTGTCTGCGCACTATTTTGGGATCCATCAGATCCATTGTAGAAATGGAAAATGCAGCCAACATTCAGCCCTTTGAAGACAGAAGAATGAGAAAATTGATTCTACACGCTAAAAGGATCAAAAGTACGCCTCACCATCCACTACATGGAAAAATGGCGGCTAGGACAAAAAGACTAAAGCGTACAAGTCTAAAATGCAAAGCAAAAGATCTAGGAAATTCATACTTGGAACTATTAAATCATAAATCCATACCAGAATAATTACTTTTTGATCACTGGAAACCAGACTCAGTAGCACTCAACTTCTCAACCTCCATCCCTAAATTGTTAAGCAAAGATGCCGAGCCTAATCTAGTGAAGAAAGCAACTACAATGGAACATCTACATTACATGTTTCCAGAAGACAGCTGGATAAGAATTTACACAGATGGATCGGCAATGGAGGTAACCATGAATAGTGGAGCAGGAGTGTATATTAGGCACCCAGATGCTACTACTGTGTCTCTAGCAGCCACTACTGGAAGACTATGTTCCAACTACAAAACATATGGTCACCAGATGGAAAAGAAAACGTGGAAGACCTAAGACCACCCTACGAAGAACTATCCTACAAGAAAGTAAACTATTGGGATGTAAAACCATTCAAGATCTCCAACTGCTAGCAACGAACCGCATCCCATGGAGCTATAAAACCTCTGCCCTATGTGCCGCCTTTGGCACGAAAGGAACAAACTAACTAACAAAGCAGAACTCTTAGCCCTTCTTATGACAGCACAGCACACGAATAATATGCAAGCACCTGCAGGCAAGATGATATTTCTTACAGACTCACTGTCAGCTATACACGCCCTGGAGGTTAATTCCTCTAACAGCACAGTACAAAACCTAAAAAGAGAACTTGCTCAGCTTTCTGAAAAGGCATAAATTCAGTTGCAGTGGATTCCATCTCACTGTATCATTGCAAGCAATGAGAGTGCCGATGTCTTAGATACGGAGGGCAGTGCCAAAGAGCAAATTTACCAACCACTGTCTTTTCAGGAGTCAAAACCCTCATACAGAGAAAATATTTACAGAATATTGATGAGAATCCCATGGACTGCTAAAAGGACTAATGTCGAAGTGTTGAATGAGATCAAGACACAAAGAAAGCTTATCAACAAATATAAGAAAGAGGCAATCATCATTTTTCGGGCATGTGATGAGGAGGGAGGTTTAGAACACATTGTGACAACCGGTAAAATCGAGGGTAGACGAGACAGAGGAAGACAGAGAGAGAAAATTTTGGATAGCCTGACTTCATGGCACGGTAGAGCGTCAACATCTGAGTTGATAGCAAACACCAAAGACAGAGATTTGTGGAGATCCATGATCGCCTACGCCAGCCGATGATGATATAGACTAGAGTCAATCATACGATGTTTTGTCTAGGATATGACAGCAACAGAACATTTAAAACTAACAAGGCTGTAATCCGTGGGGGATGGGACTAATTACATGTAGTTAGTGTCGTATACCGTTTACTAACGTCACAACTCACTACTAAACTGCCTTTCAATACTTTTATGCATCTAATGTACGGTGTAGGAGTGGTTATATTGTTTGACTGAAAAGGTTCATATATGTTTCAACTTGCTGCTTCTTGGAATATGAAAACTAATGTAAAATCACACATTCGTATGCTGTGTTTGATTTACATGGACAATTCATGCACACATTGCAATGTATTTGTATCCACGACGTGTCGATAGAAACTTATCTTAATTTCCAAAACTAAAAACCGGAAACACGGAAGTGCTCTATATCGGGTATTATATAGTCATGTGTATTTTAGTTACTATTAAATATTTTTAACTACTCGTTACCTTTGCAACCTATTTTATTCCTCTAGTACCGTTATATGTTATATAATGCATGTGTGCATGCAAGCAGTTTCTCCATGTCGCTCTATACTGTGCAGCTCGTTCAATATTTTCTATGTGATTGATTTTTATTGAGAGCTAGATCCTTCCTTCCTTTCGTTCGCTTGAAATATGTCTATATATTCAATGTTGTCGCTTGTATGAACTTCACTGTCTTTTGTAGCTCACACAGAGGTCCGTGCAGTTTTCTGTCGACTGTTGTTCTGTTAGGCCAGTGAGTTTGTCTCAGTGTATCATATTCGGGGCAATCTTGAAGTATGTGCTCTGCAGTCTGGTGTGCCTGTCCACATGTACACATGGCTTGAATTTTGTATACATGTGGCTGCGGAGCCGATTGTGTCCTGTTCTAAGGCACATAATAACAACTTGTTCCAATCTGCTCATATTATTGAGTTAGATATTTATCGTATCTCACAGTAAAGTTATTTTCAGTTATCCCGCAGGGCGTCCAGGAATAGACGAAGAAAATAATATTTCATAACTTTTACAGACGCCCAAGTACTGATGCAGAAAACGAAGAATCTCTCCAGAACCATTTGTGTTTAGTTAACATCAAGGGTGAGGAGTACAACATGAAAATAAATATAATAAAGACATTTGATAAGCAGACAACCAGAAAACCTTACAATAAAACTGCAGAACATAGAAATTAAGCAAACCAATTAGTTTAGTTTAGTCGTCGGATCACCATCACTGCACGTCGAACAAATTAGTCCATAAGTGCTCCGATCTCTCCCTCAGTATGTCCATCAGCGTGTGGCGACTATAAGCAAACCAATGAGGCCAAATACTTAGGAGCTTCTTCTTCTTCGAACGCTCCACATCGACCACTTGTCTCCACTCTGTGTGATTTGTATGTGATCTGAGCCTAAGAGCGATTGTACGTTGTGCCAGTTATGCACCCATAAGTAGGCCAGCACATCCGATTTCCGCGCTGCTTTTTATTTACTAGGGTAGCATCCCTAGGGCCTACATCAGTCGCCTCTTACAACATGCATTGTATGTCGCAGTGGTACTATTCTTTGCTTCCCTTACGCTCCCCGGCACCACACAGGTTATCTTAGGAGACATTTTCACCTGCAGACGAAAGTATCTATAGAGAAATCAGCAATCGATGCACAAAATCAAACCAGGTACTGGGCCAGTTAACATCACTGTTGTCACATAAAGAGATACAGCTAAAAACTAAAGCAAACCTTATAAGAACGATTTTCTGGCCAACGCTATGTTACATATGCCAAATATGGCCAAAAACAGCAGCTAATCAGCGGAAAATCATAACGACGGAGATGATGTGTCTTAGGTGGGACAATAAGAGACAAAATTAGAAGAAGACTGGATGTCAAATCAGTCATGCAATTCATAAAAGAACAACAGATTAAATTGTTTGGACACCTGACAAGAATGCCCTGGTATCGCCTACCACAGAGAGCCAAACATGAAAAAGTATAACGAGTACAGAGCAAGACCACGCAAAAGACGGAGCGACGCCATCAAGAACAGCCTTACGAAAATAAATATCAGCTTACAGCGTGCCTTCAAACAAGCACACACAAGATCACTACCTCCCCCATCCCCACCCCAACACTTCTATAAAGAAGTAAATGGTTCAAGGGAAGAAGACTTAATGATTGCTGTCCATTATAGTAACGAATACATTTTCTTATGTGCTATTCAGTACTTTCGGATCCAGGCAGTAATTGTCTTTAGACCTTTAGGTATTCGAGTAACGAATATTTACTATTCGCACATCACTAGTATTAATGCATCCCAACATTTTATGTGAGCGTGTTGATATTTTTAGTGTTTGACGCCTGCTTGAGTTCTTGTAGAACAGATATGGCCGAACAAGAATCGGAGCAAAAACAAGACAGCGGGGAAGAATCTGATGACGAAGAAGTGTTAGAAGAAAGTCCCTGTGGAAGATGGCAGAAAAGGAGAGAAGAGGTACCTACAGCTTTATTATGAGTCACAGTTGAGTTGATTGGACTGAGACCGATTGTTACTTTTTAATTAAAATGCAAACAAACGCAGAAACTGGCTGCAAAGTCAGCTTCTGTTTAGAGCGCAATCATTGTTGAACCTAGAATGAGAATTAAGATTAAAGCATTTTGATCAATTACTGAACAAAAATATGTTTAACAGAGCGATAATTTCAGCCATAGTTGACGGTCGACAGTCGTACATGTGAATAATTGAAATTGGGGTGAGCACAACAAATTAAAATAGATTAGAATTAGTCTAGATAATAAGTCAATAATAGTCATATCATATATATATATATATATTATAATCATATAATGATGAATAATAATGCCATCCAGATTAATTGTTCCCTGTTGTGATGTTCGAAAGTTATTAGCTAGAACGAAATATGTCATTATTATTATTACTCTTATTGTCATGTAAAATTTAATATGACTTTGAATATGAAAACGAAGGTAAAAATGCTAAGACTTAAGACTAACTAGTAGAACTTGAGTATACTAATAAATTAATAATGTATTATACTATTTTATTTACCTTTATAATTTGTGATTTATAAATTTATTACTATCAAATAGAATATCTCCATACATGAATAAACAAATTAATTTGATATAATTGTCAGTAATGCACAAAATAATGAAACAATTCGACTTACCTAATTGGCATGTTTATCATATTAATACCTAAATTAAATTTAGAGAAACATTTTGAAAATGATCTGCTGATAACAAAGTCTTATAACAACAGCTTTAATATATCATTCTTCTATATATCGTATACATTTTGTAACACGTGAATAGAGAAAACATGGTCAATTGTATTAATTGTTATGCATTTTGGGCAAGCAATTTTTATCCAGCTGGTCATAGATCTTTACAAAGGTCTGTGATGAATACTTACTATCAGTTTGGATGTTGATATTTTTCTGTGTTATGATGTTAGGCTGTCCATATTTTTATCTTGTTTACTAAATTTTTATCTTTTTTATATTGTTTACTAAACTTACCCAAACATTTGCGAAGGCAATACTTTTCGGATGCCGATCATTCTTCTCTAGCAAGATGACATCCAAGTGGCAAACCCATTTGTCCCACAGTTCTAGCTAAAGCTATCCTAGTAAATAAAATTATGACAATAAATCGGATGTGCTGGCATAGGCGCATAACTTGGCACAGCATATAATCGCTCTTAGGCTCAGATCACATACAAACCACAAAGAATGGTTTAATAATTGGTCGATATGGAGCGTTCACAGAAGAAGAAATACTAAACTTGTTTGTCATGGCATGCTCGATAAATATGATGATTGTTTCTTTATGAAATCAATATTGAACTTTCTCTGTGCATTGAAATATTTCAGCGCATCAACATACGCAAATTTAGCAGTCCCTTGAGTTTTTAGCATTCCTCTGTCCATCAGAGATTTTGCTGTCTGCTTATTAATGTCAGGGACTTGCTTCCATATGCCAGTAGAACTGTCTGTAGCACTGAACAGCTCTGACCAATAGACAGTGATTTATTTCATATAATGCTATTCATTTTCTGGAATTCTGTTTTTGGCTGGTCTATTCTGTTTTCATTTTTGTTCTGCATCTACCATCTCATGTTATCATATTCTGCAGTGTTCAAATTGATGAATTTGTTTTAACAACATACCATTAATTTTTATTGTGTATTTTGATTAAATCTGTCTCTCCTTTAGGAAATTCAGAATATTAGCCTGGTACATTGCTTGTTTGCTTCTACTGCAGTCACACCTGCAAGCCTATTGGTGTATTCATTCTCCTTTATGACTGCATACCATGTCAGCCTAGACCTCTTGAGAGAGTCCAATCATTGTCTTTGAACCCATCTCCATCTTCCTGAGCATACACATTGTTTTTTACGTATTTGAGCATACACATTGAATTTGCTAAGAAAGCATGCATGGATAAAAGTCTGTAACTCTAGGCACGCCATTTCTTTAGTTACTGCCACGATCTCCATTGTATTTTAAAAGAGCTGTGATACTGTTCATTCCATCCTATTGCAAAATAAATGACAATAATGAGGCAAGCAGATTAACTTGGGAAAGAGGGTAAGGGGAAAAGCTACCTAAGTGATTTAAGCATAAAATTGTGAAGGGGCAAAGGTTTGTCACAAGAAAATAGAGGATGAAATGGCAAACAGAACATCCGTGCCACCAGACAAATGATGCAAGTCATAATATTCGAACCCCACACAAGCTTCAACAAAGTGACATATCATATTTTTACAAGCTAATGATAGAAACTTCAGATTATTTTATAAAGATTTATAGAGCCTACTTTTAGCAGAGAAGACTAGTCATTACCATTGCAGGATAAGCAGTTTAGAGATCGCAATAACATGACTATTTCTTTCTTTGAAAGTGCTAAGTTGATGTGAGTGAATGAAAAGACCTTTGCTGTCAGTATTTAAGCTCTTGAGATCCTGATTATGTACTTTGTTCTTCTTCTGCTTCTAACGCGCCATATCGACCACTTGTTAACCATGCTGTGTGATTTGTATGTGATCTGGGCCAAAGAGCAATTGTACGTTGTGCCAGTTATGCACCTACAAGTAGGTCAGCACATCCGATTTCTGAGACACTTTATTTACGTGGATAGTTTTCCTAGGCCCCTACATAAGTCGCTCTACGACATATCTTGTAGGTCACAGTGGTACTATTCTTTGCTTCCCTTGCTTGCACCGGCACCACATGGGCACCTCTACTTTGTTGAATTCCTTGCTATAGTCTATACATATTTAAACTATAATTGTTTAGTATAGCAGTTGTTTAGAGAACTTACTTAAATTCGATCATATAGAAAATAATTGTTCAGTAGATCGGTAAAATCAGATTTACAATTTGTGTATTTGTTAGGTTGACCAGCGGGATGTACCAGGTATTGACAATGCCTTTCTGGCTATGGACACAGAGGAAGGAGTGGAAGTGGTGTGGAATGAAGTTCAGTTCTCAGAGAAAAGAGATTTCAGAGCGCAACAGGTAAAGAACACAACCTGATTTTATGTAAATTTTGTTGTTGCTTGTAGTAAATTAAATAATTTGAGTTATAAATATGAATAGTGATTTGTGTTTGGAGATATTCACCAGGAAAGATAGACTACGAAAAGAGAACATCAGAAACAGAGTGACATAACTGCATACAACAAATACATTGAAAGACAACAAATGCAGTGGTTCTGACATTTAATGAGAATGGAATACAACCAAACACCAATAACAGCATACAGTAAAAAGAGATCAGGTAATAGAACCAAAGGAAGACCGAGGAAAAATATGGATAGACAATATCAAGACACTAAATAAGCACAGGTATGTCACAAGGGCGACTCATCTGGCCCTTAAACGCAAATTAAATCTCCCACCCCTACACTTAACGGTAAGAGTGGGCAACTAATTCCACCATGCAGCAATGGTCCAGTACCTGGAGGACCTCCCATAGAAAACAGCTTAGTACTCAGGGCATCTGTTGTGATCCTACTAAATGAATCTGAACCTAGCATCTGCTAAAACAGACCTGGTCATTGCTAACCAAATGCAAGCATCCAATGTCTATCGGTTGGTGATGATTCATAGACCGGAGCCCTATCACAGGTAGAATGGCACAGTACCTGGAGATTGCTGCAGTGATCCTACTTATTGACTGTTTACCTGAGATCTGTCCAAACTAACCTGGATGTTTGTTAACCAGACACACAGACAACATGTGTCCCTAATATTTGGTGAGTTCTTGAAGGCAGGGGCGCAAACATCAGTAAGATTATTTTTAAATTTGGGGTTAGAATAAAATAAACCATCCTGCAAGATTTTCACCTGATGAATCAACTGTGGAAAGAACACTGGCCAACAGAGACAAACATCCAGGCAAAGATGTTTGGAAGCCTTGATCAACTAACAAACACAACATACATCCAGAAAACTGGACTCATTGTGTAGACATTGAACAACAGCAAATGAGAAGGAGAAGAAGAAAAAAAAACCAAGCTGCACACTGTGTGGCACAAGCTAGAGCAAGCCATCTTTAATCTTCAGCTCAGAATAACCGACTAGTCACTCCGTAACCAGGATATACACTATCTTCTTTTGTCAGCACACTTACCGGGTTGTTAACCCAGTGTCGTGGTTGTATGTATTTGTCTTGCGCTTCTCTGGTGACTTGTGTGATGGTTTTAGAACAGTTAGAACACTGTGTGATGGTTTTAGAACACTATACAACAGTTTATTTTATCTGATCAGTAATTACAATTTTGTATTGGTGACTATCTCAGTTTTTCACATCAACCTTTCAGGACAAAATCAAACAAGTATTTGATAACTTGTGCCAGCTTGATCATCCTAACATAATTAAATTTCATAAGTACTGGACAGATACAAAGACAGACAAACCAAGGGTAGGTAATCACATGTATTTGTTGTGTTTCTGTAATTGAATTACATTTTTTGAAAGTTAGTTCATAAACTGTTTATTAACATAAAAAGGGTATAAAGTCGAACGATTGACTTCATTTCACCATGTTTTGCCCCATATGGCTCAGTAGCTTTCTGCAGAAATGGCACACCACCTGCCGAGAGTATTGCACAAACTCCGTAGCTCCGGCTCAGCATGAGCCTGAGGAATTTAATGGCTAATGCAATCATCGCAAAACTGTTCAGGTTAGAAGTTTAGGATGTGCGCCTACATCAGTTTCACCTACATAAGTGATATACGCAGATGAGGATGTAGATATTGCTGCATTCATTAAACTATCCTCATCGAGATGTTGTCTAGCCAGGTGGTATGACAGGAAAAAGAAGAAGCTTTGATATGGGATTTGAAGGTTTTAGTTTTACAGTAAGATTTTTAATCTTATAAAAGATAATTTCATTGATCAGATTTCTTGTAGGTGCATAACTTGTATGTGCATAACTGGCACAACATACAATCGCTCCTAGGCTCAGATCACATACATATCACAGGGTTGTTTAACAAGTGGTCAATATGGAGTGTTTGTAGAAGAAGAAGACCTCTTTGTTTGATAAAGACCTTTTAGTGTCATCTTTAATTTAGCCTGTTTTTATACTTTGTTAAACTACCTAACTTCATGATTTGATGTTTCATCTTTGGTATCTGGTTTTAATGCAATCTTCCTTATTAGATACAGGAACGCCCGAGTGGTTACCGGGGCCCACATTTGGGGTGTAAAGAATAGAACCACTGTTATCTGCAACGCATGTCGTAAGAGGCGACTAAGGAGGTTTGGCTGAAATCGAATGTACATGTCCTAAATGTGTAGAAACCTATGCGTTTAGGGGCCTACCAAACCAATGTGCAACGTATACACGTTCTTGGCAAAGATCAAATCATATCACAAAGAGTGATTAAAATTGGTCATAAAGAACGAACGCAAAGAAGAAGAAGATACAGGAAATGATACCAAGTTTCTTGATTTTTCTGATCACAGGACCTGACCCTGTTTTTGTAAAGATTGCCATACTTTTTCTTGCTTTTATTCTTGCTTTGTTTTCCCTCTAGGTGATATTTATATCAGAGTACATGTCCTCTGGGAACTTGAAACAGTTCTTGAAGAAAACAAAAAAGAATAACAAGACATTCCAGTTGAAGGTCAGTACATTAAGCAGTATATATTATTATGACTTCTAAAATATGATCAGATTAGAATAAGTTGTCATTCTGCATCTCAGAACAGGACATAATTGACTGCAGCCAAATGTATACACAATTCAATATTGGCAATTCAGCCATGTGTACATTTCAACAAGCACCCCAGACTGTAGAGCACATACTTCAAAACTGCCCTGAATATCATATACGGAGGCAAATTTACTGGCCTAGCGAAACAATACTGCACAAACCTCTGGGTGAGCTGCAAAAGACAGTGAAGTTTTTACAAGAGACTATATTGAATATATAGACAATATAACGAACGAAAGAAGAAAGGAGCTACAGTGTATAATATATATATATATAAGATCGCCCGAGTGGTTACCGGGTCCCAAATTTGGAGTGTAAAGTTTTACAAAACTGTAGTTTTACAAAATACAATAATCAATTAAAATACACAGCAACATTTCCACCAAAAGGCCTTTATCAAGCAAATGATACGACAGGAGTGATGAATTTCACAGCACACTACATAAAGACTACGATAGAGACATTTCAACCGTCCTAAAATGAAAATCTGTGACTAAAACGAATAACGAAATAAATGCCAAAAAAAACTAAAAGTGGAAAAAGAAGAGAAACAATAAAGAATCAAGTAAATATTTAACATATACACACATAGAATATGGAGCATGAGAAGAGAAAGCACTAAGAAGCATAGGAATGTAGGCCGAGTCCATGAGAACTACGACCATCAGAGGATCATAATCGGATGGCTGTGACCTGGACGTCGCAAGCTCCCAAATGGTCAGTTAAAGTAGGAAATTACCAGTAGAACACACAAACCAACCAACCTTCCAGTAGTGTAGACCAAGAAACTTTGGCTGCGAGTTCAACGGCTAATGGAGCTCTGGCTTGCCTAGGGGATAGACTCACAGTGGCCTTTTTATTTATCTTTTGTTGTGGGCCGAACCTGAATAAAAAGCATACAGAAACCAGATGTGCTGACCTACAGATCTGTAGGCGCCTAACTGGCACCACTAACTCATGTTCTAAGCTGCAAATCACATACAAACCACAAAGGGTGGTTTAACAAGTGATTGTGTATAGTGAACGAAGAAGAAGAGAGTAGGAAATACAAAGATTAAAGTGTCTTCGTGTAGTTAAAATCTTATTTTCTATTTTTGTAGGCATGGAAACGATGGTGTACACAGATATTATCAGCTTTAAGGTGAGAAACATGATACATGGAAACATTATTTGCTGATTCTTATGTTGTTTACTTATTGTTAGTGCCAAATCTCTCTCATATGTAACATGTCAACTGATGGGAGTGTCATGCCGACTGGCATATGACAGTGCCATATTAAGTTATGCAGGACCTCTAGTGCCTGTTATAAAGATTTCCTGAAAACAGTACCCCCAAATGTAGTTAGTTAGTTTGTTTTTTCGTGCCAAAGGCGGCACATAGGGCAGAGGATTTAGATCTCCATGTGATGCGGTTCATTGCTAGCAGTTGGAGATCTTGTATGGTTTTACATCCCAATAGTTTAGTTTCTTGTTGGATGGTTCTTCAAAGAGTGGTCTTTGGTCTTCCACGTTTTCTTTTCCCAACTGGTGGCCACATAAGGACTTGTCGATTTAGTCTCTTTTCGTCTGATCTAAGAACATGACCTAAATATTTCCACCTTTGTTTCCTTATCATATTTGATACGGGTTGTTGGTGTGTTCTATCTCTCACTGTGTTGTTAGAAACGAAATCACTCCATTTTACTTTTAATAATTTTCAGAGACATTTATTCTCAAAGCTGTCCAGTTTCTTATCAATTTTCTTTGTTGATTTCCAACTTTCACAATCGTAGGTCAGTACAGGAATCACACATGACCTAAATAATTTAACTTTTGTGCATATACTAAGGTCTTGAGATTGCCAGATATTCGTTAATTTAGTGAAGGCTCTAGCTGCTATAGCAATACGAGAGTTTATTTCTTTCATCGTGTCTCCGTTGTTTGACACTTTACTACCCAAATATGTAAAATGTTCAACTTTCTCCAGTGTTTGGCCAATTTTTATGATGATGTCTGTCGAGTTTGTGAGGTCCATAATTTTGGTCTTGGCAGAATTAATCTGGAGACCAACCTGTTCTGCAAGTGTGCAAAGATTGCTTGTTAGTTTGTGGGTTGCTTGTGTGGTTGAATTCAATATGGCCACGTCATCGGCAAAGTCAAGATCAAATAGTCTGCTGTTATTAAGCCATTTGATGCCTAGTTGATCATCTTGGGTGCATTTATGCATGATCCAGTCTATAACTATCCCAAAAAGCATAGGTGACATAACGCAGCCCTGCTTCACAACCGAATTGACTGTGAACCAGTCTGAGTTTCCTGCATCTGTTCTTACACAGCAGGATGCTTCAGAATAGAAGGCTTTTATAATGTTGATGTATTTTTCCTGGAAGCCGTAGGTCTTAAGAATCTCTCAGAGAGTAGAACGATGAAGACTATCAAACGCTTTTTGAAAGTCTATAAAATTTATCACTAGTGGTGACTGAAATTCAATTGATTCTTCTATAATGGATCTCAGCGTGAAGATATGATCGGTACAAGAACGATGTGGACGAAAGCCAGCTTGTTCTTCTCTTAGCTTTGCGTCGACGGCTTTTTCAGCCTCTCCATCAAAATACTGCAGAATAGCTTGCCAGGTGTTGATAGCAGAGTAATTCCACGCCAGTTGTTGCAATTTGACAAATTGCCTTTTTTTGGGAGCTAAATGTAGGCAATAGTCTAAAGTACAAACATACATATTTAGTTGCACCTTTTCTAACTTGTAAAAGTGTAGAGGTCATCCAGAAAGAACGCTACATGATCCTGTCAGTTGTCCAGGGACTGTTCGATTTTGTCTTTCCATCATACTCTGGGTCTTCTATTGCTATATTCTGTTGCAAATTGGTTTCCTTAATCATGAAGATGTTGAAATCATAAATCAACTTCTGTAGGATTAGTGCTTGTACTTTTGCACTTGGCAATTCCTGTAGCCAATGCACAAATACTTAAGAGTAAGTTGATTTATCTTTCTTCTGAACCATCTCTGTTCAGTCCGTCTCTCACATCCACTTCTCTACTCTACCTCTTCTTCTGTATACATGCTTCCTTGCTCAATCTGCTGGAGGACCAGTTGACAGGGACCTAATGTAGCTCTTTGAAAATATTACAAAAACAATATGAGCCTGAAAACAAATAGCAGTTAGCACTATATTTTTGAAAAATATTGTTTCTCATCTTCTTGTGTATACCTAGAATTATAAATAAATAAATAGAGAAAGTATGGAACTGGATATATACACAATATGTATATTTCCATTGTGAGACTGCTTCTAATTGTGGCGAAGCCTCCACTACCTTCATAACATCCCCTCTGATTTGAGCAGTGAAATCCCATGAGCTCCGCACTCACTCTCTGTAAATGATTACGTCATCCCCAGACAAGTTCTCAGAAATTAACGCCTGAACTTCTGCCTCAACAGCCACTGCGTTTTTCTATCTGTATTCTTGATCATCAAGTCTGATACATGCTGAAAATGATGTATTGATTCCTGTTGGCATTTGTATCCATTCTTCCCTGGGTTCAAAGTCTTCAAGTGAACACACCGGTTAAATACAGTCCTTGGCATGACCCATTGAATATAATCTTTTTAACCTGTTTCCTTTTCCTCATTTTATTTCCATGTGCAGGGGATATTGTGTATCAGCATTGACAGGAAGGTGTGCATGGCACATCCTTGTTCTGTCTTCCATAGTAGGAAAATCAAGAAGGTAATGCATCACCCTGCACATGTCTTTAGTACACCCAAATATGATGTGCATAGCCCTCTAGTCTTTCTATCTGCATACAGCCGAGAGTCAGGATTGCCATATCATACTCAATCACAGACAGAAGCAGACCCTGGTATAAAAGACACAGATAACGCTGCTCACAATTTGCCACAGCCGTTACCTTCATCGCAGCCATAAAAGCAAGACTTTGATCAAACCGCAATCCCAGGTATTTCATTGCCTTGGATATCTCCACCACCTCCGAACACAAAATCACATTTGGTGTTGTAGTATTGGCTATACTTTTGTTCAAACAGAACCATGTCATACATATATTGTGTTAAAGGACAATGGTTTGATGCTAAAATATATATACTTTTATTAAAAGTGGAGTTAGTATGTTGTCTTGCATTATACTTACTGTCATGGATGTATTTTCAGTTACTTGCACTCTTGTGATCCTCCAATAATTCATGGCAACTTGACTTCGGACACAATTTACATTCAACATAATGGTCTGATCAAAATTGGATCAGGTAGGTGATATTTTATATCATTATTGGGCAACATTTGTCACTCGAGGTAAAATGTAGTCTTATTTTGGTTTTTTCCCCTTGTTTTTGGTATCAGATTGATTGTGAAATATTATGGGCAAAGATTATTTTGTGGCAGATTTTCTGCAAAGATTTTTGCTTTAAAGACATTTTACAAATTATAACTATTTTTAAACATTTGTTTAGTTCAGTTTTATTGGTTTTCATCTAGTCGTATTTATTGATTTATATTTAAAAAAAACCTGAATGGGATAGTTTGTGATTGAATCAAATTCAGTTCCTCTAAAGTGAATAAGATAAGCACCAAATTTTACTCAGATTTGATGTAATATCTATCTTGTTTCATTATCACAATAAATCTCTTCAATCACATTGCAACGGACCACAAAGCGGTAGTTATGACTACGGACCACAAAGCGGTAGTTATGACTATCAGAACACACAAGAAGAGTACCAGAGGGCAACACACGACTACAAAAGAAATAATCAAAATCAATAAATTAACAGATGTCAACACACAAGAGTCATATCTTCAAAGAGTCACAGATAATTTTGCTAAACTAACTGAAGAAAGCAAGTCAGTAGAAGAAGAATGGACAGTATTTAAGAGAACTTTATTAGAAGCAGCCAAAGAAACATGCTGAACAGTAAAATACAGAGGTACCCGACCAAAAATCACAACTTGGTGGAATGACAAGTAAAACTAGCGGTAAAGGAGAAAAACACAGATACAACTTATGGGCAAAAACAAACATCAAAACGACCTCACTGAGTATAGAACAGCTAGAAAACAAGCCAAGGAGATAATAAAGAAGTCTAAAATACAAGCATGGCAAGATTATGGCGAAACATTAAATTCAGACTACAAAAATTCAACAAGACATTTTTACAAGAAAATTAAAGCTATGCGGGAAAGACAAGAACAATATGACCCAACTGAAATTATTAACGATGAAAACGGCCAAGCTCTTAATGATCCAAAAATGATAATGAACAGATGGCGACAATACTTTAGTGAACTTCTCAACCTACAACAAGAGGACCAACCGAACACTCAAGAACACACAGTAAATGTAACTTCAGAAGTAGAACCAAGCATAACACTATCAGAGATCAGAAATGCTGTAAATATGGCCCCACCTAATAAAACACCAGGCCCAGACAATATCTCGGCCGACCTAATCAAAGCAACTAAAGAGGTAGGAATCAGCTGGCTCCATAGACTATTCAACCAAGTCTAGATCACACAAGAAACACCAGAAGATTGGAGGAATGCTACAATTGTTCCCATCTGGAAGAAGAAAGGTAGTAAGAGGGACTGTACAAAGTATAGAGGCATAGCGCTACTGAGCCACACTGGGAAAATATTCTGCAAAGTACTTGAGAAAAGGCTCTGCCACATCATTGAGCCACAGCTTAATGACTCCCAAATGGGATTCAGGAAGAACAAAAGCTGCACAGACGCAATATTCGCCCTCAGACAGTTAGTAGAAAGGACTATCGAATCCGACAAACATTTACACGTTGCATTTGTAGACCAGGAAAAAGCGTTCGACGCGTAGATAGGCACAAGTTGTGGAAAATACTAACAACCTATGGGGTTAATGAACACTTAATCAACCTTTGCAAGAACATTTATACTGACAGCCAATGTACGATTAGAACAAATACAGGATTATCAGAAAAGTTTCACGTAGGGTCAGGAGTAAGACAAGGTTGCGTACTATCCCCACTGCTATTCATCACGTACATTGACCACATTTGTAAAATAGCTAACACCACCGAAGGAAACAACCTCGGAGAACTCTTAAATGAATTTCTTTTGCAGACGATCAGGCAATCATATCAACAACAGAAGAACAGCTACAACAACACATCAACAGACTCCAGTTAGCATGTAACGAATACAACATGAGAATTAACATCGACAAAACAGAAGTAATGACATTCGCCAGAGAGGAAAACACTACCAACATCTCCATCGATAATCATCTACTAAATCAAGTAAAAGATTTCACATACCTGGGAGCATTTTTTCAGCAAATGGAAGAATAACTAATGAAATTCAACACAGATGCAACAAAGCAAATCAAATGATAGGGCAAATGGCGCCAATTTTAAGATGCAAACACGTCACCATGAACACAAAAAGAGCAATGTTCAACACAATCTTTCTCCCACATTATGTTACCAGTGCCAAACCTGGACGCTGACAACAAAGCGATAGAAGAAAACTAGTCACAACAGAGATGAAGTGTCTACGCAGAATGCTGGGTGTAACAAGAAGAGACCGGTTGAGAAATGAAGACATCAGGAAAAAGTGGGTACAACATCAGTACTAGACTTCATCAAGAAACAACAAATTAAATGGTTCGGTCACGTAAGCAGATTACCATCAGACAGTGCACCTCAAAGAGCAATGCTGCTCCGATACAATGGGTACAAAGCAAAAGGCCGGCCACGCAAAAGATGGACCTCAGAGATAACAGAGCGAGAAAGAGACTATCTACGAAGCGCATACTAGGGCCCGTTTAGAAATCTCTTCCTGACCTGGACGCTGTGAGGCATACAGGATTCGAGAAAGAAAGAAAGAAAGAGGAATCTGTCCCATAATGTACAATGAAATGTGATGCACAACCATGAAACAAATATTACAGTAAGCTATATTCTGTATTAAAGAACAAGACAACAGAGCTGAATAATTTTTAAAACATTGCATAATAGTCTGTCCAAACATGCCCATAAGAAAAGAGACATGCTGGAGATTCATTGTGGTCAAAATTTGACATACGTTTGTATTTGATCTAATTTAGTTGCAAGTCATATTGATAGTGTTGAAAGACCTTACTACTTAGTTATCTTTTTGTCTTAAGTCCTGACTGTTTGAGCTATGGCCAGGAGAGAATTCTACACATTATTTCAACTCTTTAGAAATAAAAACCATTTTATTTATTTAAAAAAGCTTTTATAAATGCTTGTGAATAAAAGTATGCATTTAATAAATAGTACTTGCTCACATTGAAATCTCTTGAAGAAAAGTAGTTCATAATATAAAGTAGGTCTTCTTGTGACAGTTTTCCACCTTCTCTGGTCAGACTGTCAGCTATTTCATGACCTCTAATGTTGAATGACTATGAAATTTGTGAGTCATCCTCCCTAGAGTTTTTATCAGATGGTTCATTTCGGTGCTCTTTGGATATTTCAGTGTGTTTATAACCAGCACGGCATCAATCATGATCACTAGTTTCCCATACATCTGGTAATTATTTTGTATGACCATTTCTGCTGCTGCCTTGAGAGTTTCTATTGCTGACCTGCAATTGTTTGAAAACTGTCATGTGCCTATAGTCTCTTCCTGATTTTTAAGTTGAGAGTTACCCTCACTCTTCCATTACTGATGGCATTTGTAGATGAAACTGTCTGTATAGGCATGTGACCAAAGATCAGTTGGGTAATTTACATCTATGTACTTTTCTCTTTGAAGCTATTATTTTTTATACATTGACAAGATAGTTATTGACACAGAGATACTGTAGACACTTGCATGTTTAAAGGACATGAAGTTTTTTTAAAATACCATGCAACAAGTCTGTTTAAACATGAGAGCTCATTCTCAAAGCTAAGCACCATAGAATCAGCAAATATATTTTGCCCATATAAAAGTGTGTACCTTCCTCATATATACTGCTTTGCTAGATTTGCATACATTGGTAATACGTTTGAAACCATATCAAATAAGTCACTGTGGTTTTCTCTCCCTGCACACATATAAACCTTTCGACAAAAAAGGGATTAAAGGAATTATTTTGAAAATGATAGTTTGTATTTATATACTCCGTTACCATTTAATAAATAGAAAATTGTGGTCATTCATATGGCACTTAGTCATCCCATTTTTACATTAGGATTTAGATGTTAACATTAATTTGAAAAGCATGCTATGGCCAGTTTTCAAGGTGTACCTCATAATTTTTTCTCGCAATGCACATCATCTCTGATTTATTGCTTACTACAGTGGAAAATGCTGTTTATATGGCTTGTGTTTGCCTTCAGTTATACATGTTTATGCTCAGAATATGTGCAAGGTGAAGTAAAAGTCACTTCATAGATGTATGTTTTACTCAAATTTCTTTCTAAAATTCAATTACATAGGTGCTCGCATTGTGGAGCATGAAATAATTTCTGAAGGGGAGATGAAGCTTGATGTCTAAATGTATTGAGGGATTACTATCCCTGCTGTTAGCTTTGATATTGTGTCCTATAGGTCTCAGATAGAACCGAAACGTGCTGCCTTGCAGGTTGGCTGGGTTACAGCCATAGGCTGGCGGAGAGTGAACCCAGTAAATGCTGGTTGAAATCGAACACATCGTCGAAGGATAAGCACCAGAGCTCCAAATGGTACTGAAGATTGTGAACGTATCACTCCCGTTCTTGGTGTTAGGCTGTTTATATATCACAATAAGAATGATAAAAATGGCAGTAAAAGAACGATCGCGAGAGATAGAACCGAGATAGCATAGTTGTTAGTGTACTAGCTTCATAGGCGTTTAAATTTCCCATTTGGAGTGGATTTTTCCAGACTTTAATGACTCACAGGTCAACCCAGCATAAATTGGATACCAAAGAAACACTGAAAAGTAAAGATGGCTAGTAGAATGTTGACCATATCACTCACAGCGTGCCTTTGGTCAAGAGAAAAATACGGACATAACATCATAGTCCCTATATGCCACATGGTGTGAAAACAGTTGTCGGGGAACCAGAGCTGATCAATAACCAATTCCACCATTGTGACCCTGTTAACCAGCAGCATTCTGGCTAAGCGACTAGAGATTAAAGAAGGGTGACAAGCCTGGTACAAAAAGGCTGTGCTGAAAACGGATGTGTAGGCTGAAAGAATGCAGATATCTTCGCCTGACTGTAAACTGCAACAGAACATAACAAACAGCCTTTTCCTTGCAAGCAAAGAAGAAGAATCTGTTGTCAACATTACTTGTGTTGGATGATTGTTTTTATTGTATACTTGTGTATAAGCTGAAAAGTTTATTCCAGGAAAAGAGTTTGAAAAATCAATATTTGCAGTGCTTTAAAAATTCAGGATGACTTTGCATGCAGTTATCTCATACCTGTATTTCACATAAGAAACTAACTTATACACCTAAACTTTGAATCCTCTAGTCTGAATTAGATATTGTGTATGCCACACTGCATCTGCTCGTTGAACATTAACAATATAATGAAATAATTGCAGCAGTTAAGTATTTGGTATAAAATGCATAGAAAGTACTTTTCTGTGGCAGTTGCTTCCCAACGTTGCTTCACTAACTTTTTATTTTCCTCTGTTGTCTTTGTTCATGTATTCTTTGGGACACTGCTCATTCTTGTGGAGTGTAATCATTTCTGTCTAATTGCATAGGTGTATACCGAGATGGGGCTTACTGTACAAATGTGATGCCAATATTATATTAACTACATATGATCTGATGTTAAGATTAGATTTATTGTGCATATGTGATGTAAGGATGCAATTTACTGTACATATGTGATATAAGGATGAGATTTACTGTACATTTGTGATGTAAAGATGAAATTTGCTGTATATTTGGGATGTAAAGATGAGATTTACTGTATATTTGTGATGTAAAGATGAGATTTACTGTATATTTGTGATGTAAAGATGAGATTTACTGTATATTTGTGATGTAAAGATGAGATTTACTGTGCATATGTGACACCAAAATAGGACTTGCTGTACAATTGGGATGTCTAGAATAGATTTACTGTACATATGCGTTTTGATGTTGAGATGAGAACATATTTTGCTCCCACGCTAGACCCTTATGGCATGTAGGAGAGGCACATCTGAATTTTGGCTAAAGTGTATGCCCATTATCCAACAGGATACAAATTTGTCCAGAAGTACAACTGAACAATTTTACAAACAGAAAGATCCCAATTTAAAGTGCCACATATGAAGTTTACTGTAACATTGGTCACTTGTTGCCAAGTCTCCAAGGAAGCAAAGAATAGTAACACTGCCACCTACAAGGCATGCTGTAAGATGTGACTGAGGTAGGGCCTAGGGAAGCTACCGTAGTAAATAAAACAGAAATCGGATGCACTGGCCTACTTGTAGACGTATAACTGGAACAATGTACAATCACTCTTAGGCTCGGATCACATACAAATCACAAAGAATGGTTTAACAAGTGGCTGATATGGAGCATTTCGAAGATGATACTGTAACATGGTATCAGATCTGATTGGTCATAGGAAGGCTGTCAGGAGCTGACTCATGTCGGCAAAGCAAAGATAAAGCTTTTCTTCAAACCTCTGATGTCGTGAGGGAAAGTGTAGGATGTTTAAGAATATGAACAGGAAGATGCCATATCTTTAGTTGTAGCGAAACATATCAGCCCTAAGAGGCATGGATACCCAACAATGGAAATGAGACCTGTACCCATCATAATGAATGTACTCAGATATCTAACAATTACTAACAAACTCATTCAGACCATAGTCATAAGTGGATCCCATCACTCTGCAACATAAGGGTAACGAAGAGCAGACAGACTAACAAAGGCAGGAGGGCGACTGCACTAAAGACTGATTACAAATCAGCTACAAGGAGGCTGAAATAACCATCAGATGGCAATACAGAGAGAAGCGGTCGCAAGACCACCCTCACCACAACGCCAAAGATGGGTACTATGGTCTGTCCGTAGCAAACAAGTTATCATATTCCTCTCCGTACTGGCCATAACAGACTCCGATATGACCTGTATAATAAATTTAAAATTGACACAACTAGCCTGTGCCACTGCAAGCAGGCGGACATGACGGCATAGCACTTACTGCAAGACAGCCCACTGCTAGCAGGTCTAAGAAATGAAACCTGGCCGGAAAATATCGAAAAAGAGAAGCTGTACGGAGGGACAGAGTCCCTAATAACAACAGCAGAATTTGTGTGTAAATCTAGTACATCAGTCTAAGTGGTGATCGCGAGAGAGAGAGATAGAGATCCGCAGTAGTAGCACTACAACCTACAAGGCATGTTGTAAGAGGTGACTGGGGGTACAGACTAGGAAGCTAACTTAGTATATAAAAAGTTTCGCAGAAATCAAATGCATACCTGCACAAAGTACGTTCGCCCTTTGGCTCAGATCACATACGAATCATACACAAGAGTGATTAACAAGTGGTCGATTTGGAGAGTTCGAAGAAGAAGAAGAAATCTTACACAGAATGGATCTGGCACTGTAGATCACACTGCATTATGGAGGTTCTTCTTCTTCTTCTTCTTCTTCAGCGATCTCTGGTCATCGCTTAATTTACTGTGGACCACAAACTGGGCAGACAGCTTCAGGTCTGTCAGGTTTCCCCAAGCTTAGTTTTCAGGTCGACTGGGTGTGGCCACATGTTGCTTCTCAGCTCACACAGAAGAGGACAGTCTTGCAGGATATGCTCTGGTGTCTGTTCTGCCTGCTGACACTGGCAGAGAGCTGTTTGACTTATTCCTAGTCTATATAAGTGTTTGTTGAGTCTGCAGTGTCCTGTGCGTAGTCGAAATATAATGACCTGGTCTGTTCTGCTTAGGTCTTTGAGGGAGTCTTTCCATAATCATATCCAGTGTTTGTCTTCCAGTCTACTGCAGATTTTCTCTGTATGAGGGTTTTGACCTCTTGAAAAGACAAGGGTTGGTAAATTTGCTCTTTGGCACTGCCCTCCTTAGCTAAGACATCAGCACTCTCATTGCCTGCAATGCCACAGTGAGATGGAATCCACTGCAAGTGAATTTCTGCCTTTTCTGAAAGCTGAGCAAGTTCTCTTTGTAGTTTTTGTACTGTGCTGTCAGTGGATTTAGCCTCCAGGGCTTGTATAGCTGACAATGAGTCTGTAAGAATACCATCTTGCTTGCAGCTGCTTGCAGCTTATTCATGTGCTGTGCTGCCATCAGAAGGGCTATGAGTTCTGCTTTGTAGTTGGAACATATTCTTCCAGTAGGAGCCGCTAGAGACACAGTGGTAGCATCTGGGTGCCTAATGTACACTCCTGCTCCACCATTCATGGTTGCCTCCATTGCCGATCCATCTGTGTAAATTCTTATCCAGCTGTCTTCTGGAAACATGTAATGGAGATGTTCCATTGTAATTGCTTTTTCACTAGATTAGGCTCCGCATCTTTGCTTAATAATTTAGGGATGGAGGTTGAGAAGTTTAGTGGTACTGAGTCTGGTTCCCAGTGATCAAAAAGCAATTCTTCAGGTATGGAATTATGATTTAGTAGTTCCAAGTATGACTTTCCTATTTCTTTTGCTTTGTGGTTTAGACTTGTACGCTTTAGTCTGTTCTTTGTTCTAGCCCCATTTTTCATTGCAGTGGATGAGTGAGGCATTCTTTTGATCCTTTCAGTCTGTAGAATCACTTTTCTCCTCTTCTGTCTTCCAAGGGCTGGATGTTGGCTGCCTTTTCCATTTCTACAATTGGTGTAGATTTCATGGCTCCCAAAATGAATGCGAAGACACCTGTTTTGTGTTTTTCCAGTATCGATTTGTTTGAATGGGCTGCTGATATCCATGTCGATGATGCATATTCGAAGGTCGGTCTAACTGCACCAGTGTACACCTGACTCAGGATTCTAATATCAGCTCCCCAGGTAGTTCCAGCCAGCTTCCGCATCACACTTTGTTTCCTCATAGCCTTTCTGTTTGTTTCCATTATGTGATGTTTCCATGTCAGACGACTGTCAAGCTTAACTCCCAAAAAGGTTGGAGTATGGGAACGGGGGACGATATCATCGTTAAATTTCAGTCTGAAGTGTTCTTCCTTTGTTGACAATGAGAAAAGCGTTGCTATAGTTTTGCTCCGGTTTATTTCTAGACCCCATTTACTTGCCCACATTATGACGCTGTTCAGGCTGGCCTGGAGTTTAAAGATGGCAGGACCCGAAACTCGGAGGTGTACCACACAGCTAGATCATCAGCATGGAGAGAGTGTGATACATGTCTGGGCAGAGTTTGTGGTAGATCATTAATATATACCAGGAAAAGCAATGGGGACAGTACGCTGTCCTGTGGGACTCCTGCTCTTAATTTGAATCTGGGACTGTGCACTCCATCCAATTTTACAGATGCTTGTCTATGGGTAAGAAAGTCTTTTATCCAATAGTACATTCTACCCGTATTCCACTGCGTAAGAGCTTGAGTAGCAAACCATCTTTCCAGACTTTGTCGAAGGCCTTAGACATGTCGAAGAACACTGTGAGGGTTTTCTTCTTTTCTTGGAAGCCATTTTCTATGTCCTGTTCGAGGTATGCCACTTGGTCATCAGTGCTTCTATGCTGCCTGTAGCCTGTCTGGGCTGGATCCAGTTTATGGTTGGATTCTAAAACCACTGGAGTCTAGTGGTTATCACTCTCTCCAGCAGTTTTGCAGTGCAACTTAGCAAACTTATAGGTCTGTAGCTCTGCGGATCCTTTTTGTCTTTTCCACTTTTGAAAATTGGGTGGATTGTGGCATTTTTCCAGATGTCTGGGACTCTCCTGTCTCCAACTATTGTTAAAAATCTGGAGTAGAAGACTCTGTGCTATTGGGCCTATTTGTTTGAGCATGTCGTTTGATACTCCATCTGGTCCGGGGCCTTTTACGATTGAGCTTTTCAGTGCTCTCTGCAGCTCAGTCAGTGTGATGTCTACCTCCATACAGGATTCACTTGTTGCTTTTTTGAATGTAGCATTTATCTCACTCTGACTTCTTTCCCTTGCTTCTGACTTATTGAGCATGAGCTTTCTTGCTTGTAACACTGGGCCATCAGGGTGGCTGCTCGCTTTCCTGTGAGAAGTTGTTCTCCTTGCTGGAGAACTGTTTTCCCTCTAGATGGGTTGTCATCGTTCAGGGCTTTTGTAAGTCTACACAACTTTTGAGTATCTTTTTCCATGTTCAAAGAGGCTGTCTTTTCTTTCCAGGATTTTCTACACTGCTGGTTTCTTTCTCTAACATAAAGGGCCCTTGCTCTATTGTGTTGCATTACATTTTGGTCCGTTGGTGCGAGTTCCATTGTATTTCTGGCACTGCAAGCGAGCTATGGAGAACTTCCATCTCTGGTGTCCAATATGGCTTGTAGTTTTTCTCCTCCCTCTGGGTATAGCCTTTTTGCAGCATCTAAAATGGCTTTATTAAATGAACGTGCATCTCTGTCCACTTTTCCTGATTGATTAATTTCTTTACAGTACTTGTCTGCTAGTTCTTGGAATAGCTTTCAGTCTGCCTTTTTGTAATTCCAACTAGGGGCAGAGTTTGTAAGTTCCTCCTTGTTAATGTTATTTATGAGGAGTTTCACTGGTCTATGGTCACTACCTCCAATCTGGTCGCAGACTTGTCTTTCGGTTATCCTGTGAATGTCGTCTGTAGCAAAAGCCAGATCTGGGGTGCTTGTTGTGCGCACCGTCGTGAGTAACATGTGTGAGGATCATCTGGGTGGTTGAGAATGGTGAGACTGTTGGTGATCAGCCATTCTTCAAGGCTTTCACCTCGAGGATCTAGCGTGTCATAGCCCCAGCTTGGTGAGTGGCTGTTGAAGTCTCCTACTATAAGCAAGTTGTCATCTTGAACTTTGATAGCTTCCAGCTCAGTTTGAATGGAGGTGGTGAGTATATATTGTATAGTGTCATCTTAGTGTTGTTGATAAGGAGTTGAACAGCTATGAATTCTGTGCTCATCTGATTGGACCTGTGAAGTTCAACTGCCGGTATGGAATTACGAACTAGTGTTACTACTCCACCCTTATGTCTATTTTCTCTATCCTGACTGAAGGTTTCAAATCCTCTAATGCTGAATCTATTTCCCGGATTAAGGTGCGTCTCTTGGATACAGCAGATGTCAATCTTTCTGCTGCAGAGCGTTCCTCTAGCTCTCGTTTTGTTGGTTACCCCTTCTGCATTCCATTGCATAATTGTGAGGGTGAAAGTTTGTCCTTGCTGCCAGTAGTAATACCCTGTCCTCCCTGGCTTTGCAAGAATCAACAGGGCCGCCAGTAGCTAAGGGTGGACCCCTTCGAGGCAGGGGTCCGGTCCCACCACCACCTGGCTGTTTCCCCTGGTGGTGGCACCACAGTTATATAAATATTTGCGCATGGCCATTTGAGTTGTTCGATGTGTCGATTCCTCCCGCCAACTAATGGCTGACACATTCCGTTTCTGAGGACATCTTTTTTGAGGTTGTTCTCTAGACAGTTGCAGTCCCCTGCTGACGAGATCTGTCTTCCCGGGTTTGTCTGGAGTCGCCCTACTCTAGATGACTTCAGCCTTCTGTTGCCGGGCTCACCAACCCAGGCTTTTTGCAGGGTGTGCTTCCTGGACACTGTAGTTTAATCCCTTATGCTTAAGGGAAAGTGTCATAGAAGTAGAAGACAAGACAAGAAAAGGATGTCCTCCTCAAGAGAGAGAGAGGACAAGTGCTATTTGTCCCATAGCTGGGGGATGGGTTGGTTGCAGCCAGAGCATTTACCACTCGGCGGTGGGTTCTGCACTGTCACCTTATGAGGCCCCATCCTGCTCCCCGCCTTTGGTCTGGCCTTTCACCTTCAGTCTGTTCGGCTTGGTTAGACCTGCCAGGAGTTAGACTCCGCCGACATAGCCTGAAGGATCCTAAAGGCACACAAACCCTCCAACCACGATAAGGTAGGCTAATATGGAGGGATTATGGAGGTAACATCTCTGAATTTCCGAGCATTGGAAAATGATAGGAGTGTGTTTAACTAAAGAGCAACAGGACCCCTCAGCATGTATAACCTTTAACATCTACAGGGTAGTACTTCGCACCTGTGAATCTACAACCCTGGTCAAACTGCAAGAATTCCAAGTCAAATGTGGTGTAGCTAGAAAAGAGCACTATGCTGGTAGTCAAAGAAGAATAGTAAACCAACAAAGAACTAGTGTCGTTATTGAAGTTATTCTGGTAAGCATGTTTCCACACACTGAGAGACATACTGAGAAGATCGGGGGGCACTTATAGACTAATTGGATGGATGTGCAGTGATGATGATCCAATGCCTGAACTGAAACTTCCCCAGTGGTTACCGGGGCCCAAATTTGGGGTGTAAGAATAGAACCACTGTTACCTGCCACGCATGTCGTAGAGGCGACTAAGGAGGTTTGGCTGAAATCGGATGCATGTGTCCTAAATGTGTAGAAGTCTATGCGTTTAGGAGCCTACTAAACCAATGTGCAACGTATACACGTTCTTGGCAAAGATCAAACATATCACAAGAGTGATTAAAGTTGATCGTAAAGAACGTACACAAGAAGAAGACTGAAACTAAACCTGTGAATTTGCCCAAAATGGAATGAGGTCAGTTCAATAATCAATAACTCTGCTGCTGCTTTCAGTAATCCAAGTGGGTCACATGCAAGAAGCAAACATATTCTGTGTACATTTCTTATCTTGTAAATAAATAACATTATGTTCCAACGAAATAACACTTTAATCAGATTTACAGGAAAACTCATCCATATTATTTATAGCAGGATGAAACGTGTGATAGACTCAGCTACAATTTACACTTGTTGATGTTCAGTTGACTAAGCTCCTAAGTATGCTTGTGTTTGTCTCTGTCAGTGAAACCAAGCTGCCATTTGAAATGAACTGTGTTCAGTTACTGAATGTTCTTTTCTGTATGTGTTTATGTTTTACCGGATGCTCTAAATACCTTTCTCTAGTGTTGGTATTGCTATTATATTGGTTTTTCCCCCATTTTCTTTCATTTGTCTTTGGTTTTATGGGGGTAGCTTATAAGTGTGGCATAGACATTTTAGACTAGTTTGACATCATAAATTGAGGTAGACCTATACACAAAGTGGTTTATGTGCTGGGACATGCAATAAATATAATGTAGCAGTAAATATAATATAGCCGTAAATATCATATAGCAGTAAATATCATATAGCCATAAATATCATATAGCCATAAATATCATATAGCCGTAAGTATAATATAGCCATAAATATCATATAGCGGTAAATATAATATATCAATAAATATATTTCTGTAAATATAATATGGCAGCAAATATAATATAGTGATAAATATAATATGGCAGTAAATATAATATAGCAATAAATAAAATATAAAAAATTGAACCCTTTTTCATATTGTGTTATATTAGGAATATGGATATGGTAGGAGTGGAGAATATGCTGGGCTCGCATTATTCATTGACCATCGACACACGATAGGTGATGTGGTAAACATCACGCCAGCCGCCTTTACTCTCCAGTGTTTTTCTGGTACCTAATTCAGTCTGGGTCGACCTGATAGCTGTTATGGTCTGAAAAAAATTCCACCATTGCTGTGAAACTGAACCCCGATTGGGATCAAATGCACAAAGGAACAACACTGCGCCAGGATTAGTGAGCTGGCACTAATCAAGATCCTACACCACCTCCATGGGGTGACCCTGGTAACAGACAACCGATCTTGTCTGGCTATGCGGGTAGGAATCGAGGGAGAACTACTCTAGTGTAAGTAGGAATGCAGAGCGCAGTTAGGTTGGATGAGATCCGCTCGCAACACAGACGAGCAGAATCCCAGAGTAACTATTAATGCAAGCCTCTCCCGTCCGATGGGAAAAGCTGAACAAATAAACAAAAAAGGATGAGGGGCACATCGAGAGAAGAGACGTGGGCCCACATTTCTGTTTCCGTAGCATGTTTTTTTAAAGGAATGGGTTGTTAGCCCATTGCCCAACCCCCAACCTGGAGGATCAGGAGGCCACATTTCGTCTATATCCTTCAACCTTTCTGACATGGGTGTCCCTACTAGAGCAAAGCTCCTGTCAGCATAACTACGGATCATGGAGGTCATAGCTCCCCACCACTACCAGGTAATGACCTCGTGGGGAGATGGTGAAGATATTTTGTAGGAGTTTTTATTTTTAATCTGTTCTCAGGAATTTTACCTGGGCAGTGGCTTTCCAGCCTGCTCTTCTTGATTTTGAGCTGTCAGGGGTTCGTTTTCGTGCTCAAATTGAACACAGGACTTATATTTTATTGTTCGTCTCCGAATTGACTAGGAACTCGATCTCACTTACATTGAGATCTCTCTCTCTTTAGCCTGTTACGCCCTTGGCGTTTAGGGCAGCAACAAACGTACACCATTCTTCCCTGTTCATGGCCTTCCTCTGTGTTGTGTTCCAGCTATGATTCATTTCCTTCAGCTCTTGCTCTATCGTTCTCCTCCAGGTCGTCTTGGGTCTTCCACGCTTTGCCTCCCTCTGAGTCCATCTCAGTGCAGTTTCGTGTGAGCCAGTCTCCATGCACATTGATATCAGGGATCTATTTAAAAATACCTAGATGGCTCCATGAGGGAGTGAACCAAGTACCTTTAGCGTGAGACTCAAGCACCTAACCTCTACGCCACAAAGACCCCAAAGATAGTAAGAGTATAAAGATATATAGTATGATATACATGCTTATCATTAAAGCTCCCATCCCTACGCTTAACGGCAAGAGTGGACAGCCTACTACATCTTCCACCTGGGAATAGACAATAGACAATACACGCTTATCAGAATAACTTCGATAACTGTAGTTTGTATAGATGTATTTGTCCCTCACTTATGTTTATCCTTGTCCAAATAGAGACACAACTTGAACTAATTTTGATGTAACCTATCTTCTTGTATTTGTCTTGATGAAGCAAACGTGAGCTCAGGGATTCTGAGTAAGTGATTCTTGTGTAGATGAAACCATCTTGGCACTCAGATGTTGATGCTTTTATAATACTAGACCATCTATGGGACACAAATTATCATTGGTTAAATGCAATTAACTTTTCCTTAGTTTATCGTTGCATTTTATTATGCCTGCCAGTTATTACAGAAGGAAATATTTTGAAGTGGCGTATGAAAATAACTACAACTCTCCAATTTGCATAGAGTATAGAAAGTCGGCGCTAGTCATTGGCATACAAGCTAGATTTGGGCACCAGTGGATGGTGTTCAGATCAAAATACTGTCAGCTCTCCAGTCACTCAGCAAAAGATAGGCACCCAGATTTTGTTTAATTTGGGACCAAAAATTACATATCTTTGTCGTAGCGTAGCTACTGTGTAAGTGCTCTGTTGCTGATACTTTCACTAAGTTGAAAGGTACCACACTTATGGAGATATCCTCAGCGTATAGATACTGATTTGGTTCAGTTTGTTAAGTAGATACTTAGTGACCTGACGCTGCCTTAACTTACACTTAATTTGTGTATACTGCAAAGTAATGGCTTTACACTCTGTTTTAAAAAAAAATAAGAATCATATTTAACATCATTATCGAGTATTATCTAGTTCGCTAATGAGGAAAATGCTTGTAGAGACCAGACAGAGTAAGACCTTTAATAGTTGTTATAAAATAAACCAATAATTTGCTTGCATTTATATCTAACGGCATCAGCAAATTTGCTTTATTCTTAGTAAAGGTTGTGAAAACATAAAAAATGTGTTGCTACATAACTATGACATTGTATGGATTTATTTTCCTACTGTTTAGAACTTTAGTTTATGTACCATGTGTTTAGTGTATTTGTAAAAAATTTTTTTTTTACTTCTATAGAATTAATTTCAGTTTTTATATCTTGTATTAATTTGTAACACGTTTAGAGTATACATTTTTAAAAAATGTATATAGTTTCTACACATTGTATCTATTATGTAGTTATCGATTTGTTTACTACTTTACGAAAGGTGAAATTTCAAAATTTGAGTAAAGTAGTTTTATATGTAGGAGTCTGTAGCTTAAACAGTAGTGAGCTTGATCACAGTCCAGGTGTACCTGGTTCAAACTCTGCGGCAGGCAGTTTGGAAGCAAATTTGTTCCTGCGGATTTTTACGAAAGGTGAAAATAGCCCTCACTGTTCAGAAAGCAATGGCAAACTACTGAACATATAGTTGGTGCCTAGAAAATCAATGACTTGTTAACTGTGGTTGATGACGATATCCTGTAAAGGATATGCCACGTTTTGCTAGTTTTATATATATATATATATATATATATATATATATATATATATATATATATATATATATATATATATATATATATATATATATATATATTCTCTCGTTGATGAAAGCCTTTTTATTGAAATATCAATTCAGCCTGTTTTTGTACTTTGTAAAAACCACCTTATTTTGTGTTTTGATATTTCTTCTTTAGTATATAATGTTACTGCAGTCACTAGTTTATAGAATGTCAGTTTTTGTCAATTGTATTTGTTATGCTTTTTAATATCTGAAAACTCTATAGGATATTATTTCTGTAGTTGTATTTTTCATATTGTAATCTGTTAGTTTATATACCCACAAGGAAAGAAAAGAATAGTTCCACTGCGACCTACAAGGCATGTCGTAAGAGGCGGCCGATATAGGAGCCTAGGGAAGCTACCCTAGTAAATAAAAAGCGTCTCAGAAATCGGATGTGCTGGCCTAGTTGTAGGCACATAACTGGCACAACGTACAATCGCTCTTAGGCTCAGATCACATAGATCACACAGAGTAGTTAACAAGTGGTTGATATGGAGCGTTCGAAGGAGAAGAATATACAACTGAATATGATTTTAATATCTCTACATTGTGTTTCACGTAGTCGTCATTTACTTTAGTAAAATTCTGGTATATTGCATAGTTGTGTTGAGCCTATTCACAATCTTTACTGTCAGCACTGATACACAGATTAGATAGGAAGGCATTTGTATCTTTTACATTTCATTCATTCACATGTAGTCTTGCCTATTTTTTGTGCACGTTGTACGATCACACACTTACTATTTAAAATATAACTGTCTCGCACATTTTTTCCAATGTAGTTAATTATTGTAACATATTTAAACACTGGGATTCTTTGGTAACTTATATGGTATCTTTTGTTCCACTTATTCAATCATGTGTTATACTTAATTATGTATGTTGGTAAAATAGTTCAACTCAAAATTATATATTAGTGATAGTATTTACTGTGGAGAGAACAAGACAGATTCCAGTGAAAAAAGAAGTTGGCGCTGGATAGAACACACCTTGAGAAAATCCTATGGACATATAAAAAAGAAGTCCCTTTCCTGGAACCTACAAGGAATGCGAAAAAGAGGGAGACCTAGAAATACATGGAGAAGATATTTGGAAGCAGAGATTAACAATATACGGAGAGCTGGAGGTAGCTAAAGATGGGAAGGCTTGGCATGAGTTGGTTGTGGGCTTATGCTGTAATCGGGGTTAAAAATGGATGAGATAGTATTTACATTTATATATTTGAAAAGAAAATTCCATTGGTTGTTATACATATTGTTAATGCTAATGTTAAAAACAACAATTTTTTAATGTTAATTTTCTCACACATATCTGTGAATATGTTCTTTGTACAATATTTCTCTGTGTGATTATCTTTCTGTTGTTTTTATGGGTAACTAAATATGGCAGAGTCTAATAACTTGATGTTGAGGATAAAAACATTATAGTTCACTCTAGAACAGCTTAATTTTTAACTTAGATTCTTCGAAAGGAGTTCATTCTTATTTTTCATGTTTGTTGAAATACACGCTCTTATATAACCAAAACAAGATTTGATGTTAGGTTGAAAAGTTGTGCCTCGGCTTAAAGAGGCTTTACTCCCCTACGTAACAAACAAACAAAATAGAGCAGCTTGAAATAATCTTTGTTGTATTTTTCTCATTTTTGTAGTAAACTATTTATTTTTAAATTGCAGGTTTAAAAAATAAGATTCTTTAGGAGAGTTCCCAGATGATCTCATCCAAAAATAGTAATTGTTTCATTAATTAACTTTGTGTCTTGAAATTATTTTGAACACATTTTTATGTTACTTATGTCTGCTTGCAGCTCAATCTTGCTTGCACTTGCAACGTTTGTGTGTGGTGTACTTATCAATGTGAGACAAAATGTTGTTTATATTAGTGTTAGTGGTGGCCTCGCACTAACCAGGCACATAGATGGAACTGCTTTTCCTTATAAATAGTTCACAAATTAAACAAAATGCAACTAGCCTGTCAGCCAACATAAAAATCTGACTTTAACCAAATCCACCAGCGGCGTCAACCTAGAACCACACACACATCAGATCAGCACAGAGTCCTTCCCATGGCTACACCCAGATCAACACAAAAAGTTCTTCTCATGACTATACACACATACCAGAACACAATAAATACAACAATACTCAACAAACAGTCCTTTTTAGGACTAGCCACAGGGCCACACCAAGAAAGAAGGTCAATATGTTCAGATATAACCAAAAAAGACGTCCATCTTAGGTTGAACAAGTGTGCCTTGGCCACATAGAGGCTTAATCCACCACCAAACAAACAAACAGAATCCAACAAATCACATGTTCATACTTCTGAATGCTGGAAAGCAGTTTTAAAAAAGAAACCGCCGAGTGGTTACTGGGCCCAAATTTGGGGTGTAAAGAATAGAACATCTGTTACCTGCCACGCATGTCGTAAGAGACGACTAAGGAGGCTTGGCTGAAATCGGATGCATGTATCCTAAGCGTGTAGAAGTCTATGCGTTTAGTTGCCTATCAAACCAATATGCAACGTATACACGCTCTTGGCAAAGATCAAACATATCACAAAGAGTGATTAAAATTGGTCATAAAGAACGAACGCAAAGAAGAAGAAGAAAAAAAAGAACCAGCTCGACATTCATCATCTAATACTCATCTGTCTTATGAAAATTCTCAGAATATTTTGGCCACATAAAATCAACAACCGAGAACTGCTGAATAGGTGCAGCTAGGAGGAAACACACACAGTGATTTCTGGCTAGAGCTGGACAAGTTGCGTATTCAGAAAGGATTCAAAACCCATTACAAGAACTTCCATTCAGTGGATTCCAAAGACAATGGTTACGTGAGCACACTAGAGAGTTTTGTTGTTCCCTACAAGACACAACAAGGCTTGTCGACCACTGAGTTCTCTCAAATGACTGGTGGGGATTTCTTGCTTGGAACACTCTCACAGAGTAAAAGACTTAGTGACTGATAACTGTGGTGCTGTGACCCTGCAAAATAACTACTAATCTAGTTGAAATAAACCCCCCTCCCTTTCTGAGTAGGAGATTTCAATAACTTGTACTTACTATGGGACTTGAAATATTAGTAAATGCCCTTTTCAGAACGAATGAAGAAGTAATATAAAGCAGGTATTTTGTTTGTCGGTTTAGTTATAGTTTATTTTGCTGAGAGAGGAGCATGGGGCTGAGCGACCAGGATACCAGTCTTGTAAAAGTGGGTACAAATCCCCAGTATAGTCAGGGTGTTACCGTTCCTAGATAAAATTTAAAACTATAAACCTGCATAGTGCTGCAACATAAACAAAGCAGCCTTTATTCCTCAGTTCTAAGATCCTGCCAGTGACCAGTATTATTAAGCTTTAAAACAATTTATTATGTACATTTGTATTGATAAATAGAAGAGGGTAAATCGGTACTGAAAATGCTGTTGTAGATACTTCACTTTGCATAATACAACGTCTCTGACTGATTTTTGCATAAAGGCTTGCTTTTCTTAACACCTGTGTCCCTTGCCATTCAGGCGAGTCCTACTGTGACTTCAGAAGTACTTGTAATTTAGATCAGTATTTCCTGTAGTCACACCACATATCTCTGTGGCGAAGTGGTAAACCCTCTGCCTTGTGAGTCAAAGGTTGTGGGTTTGAATCAGGACCGTGTCATTCTGTTCACAAGTGCAGTTTTTTCCAGAAACCCCTAGGATTGTTGATGGAGCTACGGAGTTCGTGCTTTATGCAATACTCTTGCAGGTTGCATGCCATTTCTGCGGAGATGGACCGAGTCATATGGGGTAAAACCCAGTGCAATGAAGTCAATCCTTCGGCTTAAAAACCCTTTTTAAAACCCCACATATAGTGTGTACAACTTCACTTGTTAAAATGAACTTTGCAGAATGAAGTATATCTCTTACATTTTGATGGAAATCAGTCAAAGACCGTTTGATTTCTTAAATATTTCACTCTTTTGTCTAATTTGAGCTTTGTTAACAATAACTGCTTTTTTTTTACTTTTTCAAAATACATTATTGCTTATTTGTTTTGTTAACTGTATTATTGAGTCTATAATGTCGCAAGTGATGATGATTATGAATTTATGCTAGATATAACCCCTGAAGTCTGAGAAGGCATGCCTGTTTTGACAGGGGACACTGATAATAAGGAAAGCAGGAGGCCTTCATGCAAAAATCAGTCATAAGCGGCATACCAGGTGCCCTGAATACGCCTGAATTCATAGCAGGCAAACGCAGAAGTAGAAGATGCTAGATATAACTAAATGCATATGACATACAGCGGCTGCAATAAATAAATGATTAAAAGCTTTGCACATTTGTATTAATTTATTAGGATGTGAAGTAGATTAGAGTCAAATTTATTTATAGTGCAATGGCAAAGGATAAATAAAATGAACGGTATTTAATTTACACATTTTTCTTGTATCATGCAACTGAGAGTTCCGATAGTCAGTAGTTATTGTACTGTCTTTCTCGATGGGTGGTCTCGGTTCCATCCCCCCGTTTGATGGTGAGAATTCTCTACCGTAAACAATTCTCAGATCAACCCAACTTCATTTGAGTACCAGAACTACTCTGGGAAGTATAGGCGACCAATGTGATAGTAACCACATCACCCTTTGTGTACTTTTGGTCAAAGAAAACTTGAAACCTAGCATCATATTTCCCACTAAATCCCATGGTATGAAAACATTACTTTATTTTACACACATGATAAAGTTTATATAGTCAAACCATTGACTTTGTCTGTTGCTGTAAGTTGTCCAACTGATATGCTCCATGTATATGGAATTGGGCGTCTGTAGCTTAAGCGGTAGTGATCTCGATCACCACCCAAGCTTACCTGGTTCAAACTCTGTGGCAGTAAGTTTGGAAGCAAATTCGTGTCCGTGGATTTTACGGATGGTAAAATAGACCCACCGTTCAGAAAGCAATGGCAAACTACTGAACATATAGGTGGTGCCTATAAAATCGACGACTGGTTTACTGTGGTTGATGGCTAAGCCCTGTAAAGGTTACGCCACAATTTAAAATAGGTAATTGACGCGACATAATTTAGTGGAATGAGATATATTCTGTTGGTAGTAAGCTTATCCCAGAATAGATTGACAGGACCATCATCATTGCACTTTGGTGAGTAACCATGTGTGCTCTAATCTCTTTCTTACACAGAAAGATCTCAGTGGCAGTGCACAAACTCTGTAGCACTGATGAGGGCCCAATATAATTTAGATGGTATAAATTTTTGAAGGAATTTAATTTTTTTTCAAATCCTTCTAATGGCAGTAAGCATGTGAGCTAACTGTCCCATTTCCAAAGAAAGGACTCCTAGTCTTTGATAGTTCATTTTACATAAATATATATTTGTTAGTTTAAAAAAAACACTAAATAATGGTTGACACTTTTGTTGTTAATTGTGCGTTTTATAACATTATTCTCTTATTTGTTCACATTTTATAAATGGAGTTTTTATAGAGATTGTCTTCATTTCCCCAGTCGCACCTGATGCTATACACCATCATGTGAAAACCTATAGCAAGAATCTAAGAAATGTCCATTATACAGCTCCAGAGTATGAAGGTATGTTTCTGTTTTTGTAAAACTATAGTACTTTGTTTGTACGTGTTTCACTATTTACCAAGTTTTACTGCAGTCTTCCCCCTATTAAGGTATGTTGTAAATCATATATGATTATAAATATCAAAACAAATGCTAGACATGTATATGGTCTCAGAACTAACACCAGTCAACAGGAAATATATATCGGAAAGGGCAATGCTGAACCAACCACTGACTATCTAAGGCTGTCTAAGTGACAGCAGCACATTGAGTAGCCCTCTACAAGATAACGTGGTGGTTTTTTTAAATAAAGCATTCCAAAAAAATGTCATAATTAGTCTTAAGACATTCTAACATGTCATTCCTACAACTAAGGAGTATGAATCATGGTCATGGCATATTTCTGAATACTGGGAATTAAAATTTATTAACATTTGGTTACTGAACTGTGTAACATATGTGTGTGTTTGCTGAAATGCTTGCTTTCCTTACCACCAGGTTCTCTCACCATTCAGGTGAACCTTACTCTGACTTTCAAAATGAATGTTTTTTCTTCATTTCAGGTAGTCAACAGATGACAACGAAGGTTGATATTTATTCATTTGGAATGTGTGCCCTGGAGGTAATATACTAAATTTTATCTTATTCTGCAGTCGCTCTAGAATCACCATTTATAGACTCCTCTTTGTTTTATTTTGTAATTTGATCCATTAAGTTAAATATGTTGTGATTTACTGGGTTACAATAAAGCAGTGATTATTCATTTAATCTTAATGACAGTGAAAGCCGCAGTAGCTAAGTTGCTAGTGAACTTGCTTTTTAGACTAGTGGTCCGGGTTAAATTTCATAGTGGGCGTGGAATATTTTTCAGACAATAACGGCTCTCTGGTCGACCCAGCCTCAATTGGCCGCCAGAAAAAGCACTGGGAAGTAAAAACTGCCAGCATTATGTTGACCATCGTGTGCTGACGGTCAATGAAAATATGGGCCTAACACCATATTACCCAATATCCCTCTAGGTATGAAAAAACGGTTTCTTAATGACAGTGAATATTCTTTGGTCCCATCAATTTATTTTATATCAATTTAGTTTACTAGACTTTGCCATTTTGGTATTTAGTGAATCGAATCTTTCTTTCATCCTGAACATGGTAATCTGTAAATTTGTGTGCTGGTACTGTCAAGTGGTTAGAGCTAACTTACCCAATCTAAAGAAACTGGATTCGCTACTTTGTGTAAACATGTGCTCAATCTTTCCAACTAAAAATGCATATCTGAAAAGGAGAGGTTGGTGAGAACAGGACATTATTATTGAAACAAGGAAAGTCTACTGTAAAAAAAGACTTACTTATGTATCAAAAATATACTTTTTGTGTGTTGTAATTTATAAGTTAAGTGAAATGTAATGAATGTGATATTCTTCAGAACTGTTTAAATGGTAGTGAAAAAAACTGTTTTTATATCAGTCTAGAAAAGTGTATAGATTAGTAAATAAGAAACTAGATCAAGAGAGTTGCTGTCTCAATGTAACACTTGACCTAGGTCACCAATTGTCACCAATTAATACTTTATTCACTATCTATGGTTGAAAAATAAACCTGGGTTTACAGGAAATCCATAGTCTCACCAGCAATACAAAATTGCATTGCATTGAGCCAGAGAGGCAAAAGCCCACAAGGATCCATAACAACATTGAAAAAAACATAGGTCGTTATATGGTATTTAAGAAACTGTTTTGTGTCCTCAGATGGCGACACTTGGATTTCAGACAAATGGGGAAACTACTACTGCAACCGAGAAAGACGTGATCAGTGCTTCTCTGGAACTTGCAGAAAATCCTTTGCAAAAGGTATTTCATGACATCATTTTCAGTAATTTCTGATAGTTTGGAATCTCTTTAACATTAATCACTTGGTTCTAAGTCTGTCATAGTAAGAGAAGGTTCAGTTTTAAGTTTTGTTGTTCAAGTTTATAACATTGCATACAATTAGTTCTTCATTATTCACTCTCAAAAGTTATGCGATCCACATCGTACCTCGCGCTTGCCATGCCTTGCTGTGCGTGCTAGCTCTGCCTTGGTGCCTGGTCATCATCTATTTTTTTTCCGTGCTCACATTTTTCGTGCCTTCCGTATCGTGCTCACATTTGCCTGGGCTGTCACCGTCTGTGACTCAACCCGGTTCCCCACCCATGCGATCTGGTCACGGGTTTCACCCCATGTGGTGTCACCCTTGCAATGTCCGTATGCGTGCTCGCTCTGCCTTGGTGCCTACCTCACCATTTCCGTCAATTCCTACTGGGCTGTCCGACTTCGAGGGGCAAAACTGAGTTTCGCCCCATGATGCCCATGTGCAACTCAACTCGACTCCGAGCATGCTTGGGCTCCGAATTTCGCCACATGCCGGTCAACATCACTTTGATGGCTTTGGGTCATGCCCCCATCTCTGTAATGGGGGCCAGTGCTTTGACCTATGTGGCCCAGCTTGCGGTTCAACTCGGCACCCAGCATACACATCGGCTCTAGAGAGGTGGCTCAAGAGAGAGCATGTGCGGGCTCCGAATTTCGCCACATGTGGGTCAACGTCCCTTCAATGGTTTTGATTCGTGCCCCCATCTCTGTGATGGGGGCTAGACTTTTGACCTATGTGGACCAACGTGCGGCCCAACTCATCACCCAGCATACTCATTGGCTCAAGAGAGAGACTCAAGAGAGAGGATGCGCTGGCTCCAAGTTCGGCCCAGCGATATTCCACATGTATCCTTCTAGCTTTTCCCATTGGCCGGGTGAGGCGAGCATTAATGGTCACTCTGGGAGTTTGCTCGTCTATGTTGCGAGCAGATCCCATCAAGCATGACTACCTTTGCATCTCTACTTTCCCCAGAGTAGCTCTCCCCCGGCACCTTCCCTTCTTAGCCAGACCGGAACTACCATCTGTTACCAGGGTCACCACTTGGAGGTGAGAGCAGGAGATTAGGGTCATTTCCCTAATCCTGGCGCGCCACTTCCTTGTGCCCCACTTCCTTGCGCCTTTGACCCTGTTGCAGTGTCTGAGACTCACTCCTCCATATCCCGTAAATCTTCTTCTTTACGTTCGTTCTTTACGACCAATTTTAATCACTCTTTGTGATATGTTTGATCTTTGCCAAGAATGTGCATACGTTGCACATTGATTTGTAGGCCCCTAACGCTTAGACTTCTACACGTTTAGGACACATGCATCCGATATCAGCCAAATCTCCTTAGTCGCCTCTTACGACATGCGTGGCAGGTAACAGTGGTTCTATTCTTTACACCCCAAATTTGGGCCCTGGTAACCACTCCGGCGATATCCCGTAAATGAGAGCGCACCATATTGATGACATCAGCTGTGTCCATATTTCTGCTCACACGAGTCGCTGCATTGTTTGCAAGAAGGTCAGCATGTTCCTTAGGGGCCATCCATAAATTATGTCAACAACTTTTAGGCAATATTTGACACACACACACCCCTTCAAACAGCGAACCGTATTTTATACAACTCGCTTAGTACTTAAATATTAATGCAGAAATAAAATAAAAGGTCTACACAAATTATTAATTAATTATATTACACTTTTTACATTGTTTAGCATATTTCAAATTGACTAAACTTTGAATTTATAAACAGACTACTTTATAGGCCTATTTTGCCGTCAGTTTTTCAAATTTTTCTATCTTCTATCATCTTCCCACGGAGAAGCCAAATGTTCCTCTATTGTTACAATGGGCATTGTCGCTGATTTATCATTGATGTCACCTTCTGGAACCAACATATCAGACAAGTCTACATCATCTTCGTCTAACAATTCTGCGCTTAACATCTCTCTATGAGCAATAAATGCCATCAGTTCTATGTGCCCTTTTGCAGCCACTTGCACTGGCCGAATACGTTGTGGTTGAGGAGATGCATGTGCTAATTGCCCAGGTCCAAGATCACGTTGGTGCAGTTGAACATGCTTCTTCAACATGACTTGTGAAGCAACATAGAGGTGACAGATTTTGCAAATTCGTTCAACCAACGACGACTGAATGGAAGGACAATATAGATCATATGGAAGAATTTTGAATGCCTTTGCAGATCGAGGTAACATGTTATCAAGTTTCAAAGACTGGTTGAATAAAAGAGAAGGAAATCTCTGCAAGTCGCTCTCAGATGCATCAGGTGCTTTAAGGCCTCCAGTAGTCTGGCAGACTGGAATTGGTGGTGGAAGGAATCTATCGGCAACAATATCAAAATATGAGCTTTGAATTGGCTGGCAACAATTTTCATTATGGCATTTCACAATTTGCAAAAAAGTATTGACTTGTTCTTACATGGTTTTTGTACCAATCTTGATCTTTAGTTAGCAAACTTTCTGTCTCAAGTTCAGACACTTCAGGCACAATATACTCTGCGACTGTTGGAAAATTGTCCAGAGTGACTTGTGTCCACACTTCTGACAATGTTTCACCAGCATATTTGAAATTTGATTTTCCAATTCCTCATCAATTGTTCTACCTTGTGAGTCAAGGTGGCTTCCAAAATGCTCATGTGGCAGAATTAGGCCTGACAGTTCTCGGCTCAAAGGAGCCATCCGCCTTTCTACTCGATTAAATGCACTTCTGCCATGTGCATTCGTTGCAACGAACAATGCATCAAGGTTCTGCTTCAGAAAATGATGAATTGCCACATCGATGACTTTTTGATACCTTGGATTTTCATCCGGTCCACCATCAACAGACAACATGAGAACAAGTTTGACCAACTTGTTGCTTTGATCTTTAGTTATAATGTCAAACTCTTCCAATTCAAGCAGCCTTTCATAGTCCAGCCCATGAGCATAGGCTGACGATGAGCAATGCTTGCCTGACCTAATGGCTATGTATGTAGGGCCTGAATAAGTTACAGCTTCAGGTTTGCCCAAACCATCTTTTTGGATTTCAATGCCAGCATAAACAGATGGGATGAGTTTGTGTTTGGCTGCTACAACCCAGTCATGGTCTGGCAAGTTTATGCGGTATTCGACATGCATTAAAAGTGGAACCTGCTTGTTAGCTGCTGTCAATCCAATAGGGACTCTGGCTTTGTCATCTTGGCTGATGAAGCATACTTCTCCCGGTCCCAACATAGAGTCAACTTCTTCAAGGTGATTCAGAGTAGCCGTACAAAATCTTCTATCAATGTGCTGTGAGTGTGCATCATTATATATAGGCATGCGTCTTTAAGGCATAGCATACATACTCTTAGTATCATACATAGTAAAATCTTACACATGTCTTATATTAAAGAGCTCTCAAGTTTCATAGACTCAGTAATCTGTCTGTGGCTTAGAGCAGTCTGTGAATTTATAGTGTCAGCATTCCATGAACTTCTATTAAATATATAATAGCATTATTAATAATAGAAGACCATGCAGTCATCCGTTAAACATATTCAGATTAATACTATATGTGGTTAATCTGTCAGCAGTCTACATTGAAGATAAACACATAATAATATGATGCATTGATGCCAAAAGACTATAACTTCCTTGGAAAGAGCTCAATCCGGTTAAAATAAAAATGACATTGTTAACGTCAATTTATCTTGCCTCCCCCCCTTCCCCATGTCAACAATTGTCAAACTTTTCCAGACACCCCCTATTTTGTTGACATAATTTATGGATGGCCCCTTACCCTGCAGTCCAGCATGTCCAAGTGTGTAAAGCCAAGTTATTGTCTGAAAACAGTGTTTGTTACATTGCATCACAGTTTACAGCAAATCTGAAATATCTATGCCTTTTAGTCAGACACGTTTCCAGCACATCAATTTTGGGACCAAATTTACTTTCCATTTTGTAACCCTATTCACTTTGCCAGACTGTTTCTCTGTTTAACTATCTTGTATTCTGGGAAACACAGAGCTGAAATATTTTTTTTTTAAAGTAAAGGAACCCTTTCATACCTCGTGGTATATAGGTCAATACAGTGTTTGGCCTGTATTTTTCATAGACCGTCAGCACACGATGGGTGATGTGGTCAGCATCACGCCGGCCGCCTTTACTTTCCCAGAGCATGTCTGGTACCCAGTTGAGGCTGGGTCGACCTGAGAGCCGCCGCGGTCGGGAAAAATTCCACGCTGAAATATTTATGCATTAGGTTATCTTCTTTAGTATGTCAATGAAGCACTGTACTCTCTCGTCTTATCTTCTACTGTTCTTTACCATTTATTGTTGATCTTTTCACTCATTTTTTCTCCCGTGGGTTCTGGTCAAATAAATGTCTCATATGGTTAGGCTGTTTATATTTTTAATGAACGTCTAGCTATACTGACTTGAAGGATTATAATTGTAAATATATATATATATATACGCCCCAGTGGTTACCGGGCCCAAATTTGGGGTGTAAAGAATAGAACCACTTACCTGCCGCGCATGTCGTAAGAGACGACTAAGGGGGTTTGGCTGAAATCGGATGCACGCGTCCTAAACGTGTAGAAGTCTATGTATTTAGGGGCCTACCAAACCAATGTGCAACGTATACACGTTCTTGGCAAAGATCAAACATATCACAAAGAGTGATTAAAATTGGTCGTAATGAACAACGCAAAGAAGAAGAAATATATATATATATATATATGTACGCATTATTTGTTTTATAATATAATAACATATGATGTGCATATCATTTATTTTGTTAATAGGATTTTATTCAGGCATGTCTGCTACGAGATCCAGAAGCTCGACCAACAGCTCGAGATTTACTTTTTCATAAAGTCCTGTTTGAAGTTCATTCTCTGAAGCTTTTGGCAGCACATAGGATTGTCAAATCAAACGGTTTGTTCTTTTGTTTGTTCAAGTGATAAATTATGTTTTCTTTTTATTTATTTGTAAGAATGTCATATCTTTAACAGATGTCTTCCCCCGCCTGCCCAGCGTGTTCGTAGCACGTTGGACTGCGGGTGACAAGCCCTCTGTGAGTGCGGGTTCAATTCCACGGGCTGGCAGAAAAAGCCACAGATTCCCAGATTTACGGTGTTCGTGGCACCGAACCGAAGGGCTACGATGTCCATGGCACCGAGTGGAAGAGCTGAAAGCTCAAGAGCTTCTGGGTTGAAAAAAAAACCAGATGTCTTTGTCACATATCTTGTATCCGGTGGCCAAAAGTGATAAATACAAAATTGTGGAAGAGAACAGGACATAGACCATTACGGCTACAGAAAGCAAGTTGCACTTACACAATTAGAAAATTATACACAGATATGATTTGATGGATTTATTGATAGGACCATCATTATTGCACTTTGGTGAGTAACCATGTGTTCTTACTCAGGAAGATCTCAGCGGCAGTGCATGAACTCCGTAGCACCGTCGAGGGTCCCGATATAATTTGGACAATGGTAAAAATATTTTTATAAATTTTATTTTTAATTTTTCTAATGAATTTTGCCAGGGTTGCGACTTTCCAGCCTGCGCTTCTGGATTTTGAACTGCCAAGGTTTCTTTTACGTGCTCAAATTGAATACCAGACCTATGTTTTATCGTCCGTCTCCGATAAGACTAGGAACTCGATCACACCTACACTGAGATCGGGGATCTCTGGAAAAATATCCTGATGTCTCCAAGAGGGTGTGAACCGAGTGCCCTTGGAATGAGAGGCGAGCACATACCTCTATAGATATGGTTACTGAGCATCAACATCAAAGATAACAACATACACAATCTTCAGCTTATCTAACAAGATACAGACAGCTGTACTAAAAATAAAAGATTAATGTGCTCACTGTAGAAAACAACACAAGATACCTGAATAGAATCATCGACTGCAGAATGACATGGACAAAACAGATAGGCAAGGCTGAGAAAAGAGACACATTGTTTCCTTTCTCTATGAGTTCCAGTCCAGAATATTTATGATTGCTTTCAAAGAAAATGTACTGTCTATCTAGAGTTGTTAACTTGATTAGCATCTCATAACTACCTGCATTTTTTCATACTCAGTGACTCCATGAGTATGATTTCTAAAGTCAAGACAGAAATGATTTGACAACTTTGGGTGAAATTATTGATGTAGACTGAAATCATAGAAATCACCTTCATTTTCGTCCCTGGGCACATTGGAGATAGGGGTAATGAAAGGGCTGACATATTAGATGATGCTGGAATGACATACTAAATGCTTTGAGAGAATCCACCCAAGAGGAAATTTCAGGGTTGTGAATCACAAATGTTGATCAAATTGAGAGCGATGAGTGTCAACATCAGTACATGCTGAAAGGAACGACAGCCCAAATATGCAAAAAAGATTGATTAGTGAACATCGAACTGACAAGTTGTCCCATTTGGCGATTCTAGATTTGTTACGGCAAGGATCGGAGCAGCTATGGACATGACCAGAGTGCTGTGATGATTTATAATGTGCTATAGTTATTATTCTTTTTAATCAGGAGATGTATTCATTATTATATGGTTCATTTTCATCTACATGTCATTAGGATTGAAGCAATAAACCAATATTTGTTTATTTTTTATAAACTTATTTTACAGAGCCTAATCGTAAACAACATCTTACATTAGTTTAGTTAAACTTCAGCAGTATCATTTCTATGACTTGTTGCATGTTTTATAGCTAAATGGTACAACAACTCTGAGAAGTATTGCAGCATGCAAACTTGCCTTCGATCATGGGCATTTACGGCTAAATTTAAGCAATTGTTTATGATCTTGTATTGTTCTTTTCTTCTTTACAGTTTTACTAGCAGAAAACATAACAGAAATATCCCAAGTAACAAAGAATGATGACCCAAACAGAGTCATCGCAGAAATCAGCAGTATGGGAGGCCAAATAGTGCACTTGAAGTATGTTTTCTCTTTGCTAGCAGATGCATATTAAAAATAATTGTTTTGGTTAGACTCTTTTAAAGTCAGATTTTATAAATTATTTTGATATACCTGTATCAACATACATTATTTTTGTTTACCTGGTTACAGCCTGTTTAATTTTTGTTTTACTCATTGGAAGCAGATATATTTGTTTTAATGTAGTTCACATATTGTATTAAAATTTGTCATGCTAACAGTTTTGAGTAGGGTTGGTCTTTACTTGTGTACTATAAATACTGTTATATATATATATATATATATATATATATATATATATATATATATATATATATATATATATATATATTCATAGGTAAATGTTTCTTTCCATGTTGTGTATGAGCTGAAAGCAATGATAAAGTGTCCTCTTGATTTGTGCTTAGCCTGGGCAGCTGATATGGGAAATGTGCCTTGTCCATTTTGCACAAACCCCCTCACTACTCTACTGTTTAATCCAAAGGAAAGACAGAGAGACTTTTTTTTTCCTGATCCAGAAGCACTTGAGCCTTCGGCTCGGTGCCATGAACACTAATTCTGGAGAACCTGTGGCTTTTCTGCCAGCTTGCGGAATTGAACCGCACTCATAGAGGGCTTGTCACTCGCCGTCCAACGTGCTACGAACACGCTGGGCAGGCGGTGTGAGAGCGAAGACTTGGCATCTTTCACCTGCGATGTATCTGCAAGATTATGAACATCAGGTGGTACGACAAGGTAACCAACTCTGAAGTACTGCAACTTGCAAACTTGCCTTTCATCATGGACATGCTCAGCAGTGGAAGACTTAGATGGCTAGGGCATGTGCGAAGAATGGACAATTGCCGCATACCAAAACAAATGTTGTTCTATGAACTTTCGGAGGGGAAGAGGCGCCAAGGCAGACCACTGTCCAGATATAAAGATGTTTGCAAGGCCTAAATGATTAACTTTTCTATTGGTCCCAGCAAATGGGAAAAACTAGCTGATGATTGAGATATATGAAAAACAACATTACGCAAAGGTGAAGAATCTTTTGAAAAAGGTATGAGCTAAAAGACAAGAGAGACAAGCGAAAACTCAGAAGTTGTCACATTAAAACACTTGCCAATAGACCGTCTGTGAAGACGAAAAAGGCCATATATATGTAGGAACTGGAAAACTGAATAGAATCAATGTCTTTATAGTTGAAATTGGAGCAGAGACCACATGCTTCACTTCCTAGTACTTCTCATATACAAATTCTTCTGGCTAACGGACCTTGCATTGGCTTAATCTATTCTGGGACTGTACCTGCTGAAGACCCATATGTAGATGTTGGGAGGAATAAACCAATTTATGTTTTGCTTGTCTTCTAGGCTGTAAGAAAGTCATGGAAATGTCCTCTCTAGATTTGAAAATTTCCCAGCTTATAGCATGGCACCGCCTTTCGTCACATTGAGTCAATCAACATTCTGGGATTTAAAAGAAAACTAGCAACATAATTCTTCAAAAGGAGTCACCAGGATATCCATCAAGCTGGAGTCGAAAATACAAACTTCTTTGCCTGACACAGAGAGCAAGAATGGGAACTTGTACTCAGGATCAACACAAGTGACAAGTTGCTGAAAGCCTCAGACACAAAGCACTTACACATTAGCTCCAGCCACAGTTCTAATCTTCCCCTCAGAAATTCAGAGTACCCATTTTTACAAGAATGATGAGAATATACTGTACTTGGAATTGCATGCTATCTGCTGGTGTGAAGATCCAATCACTGCTGCTGACTGCACCATTGAAATAGATTTTGTTTCTTGCAGAAGACCAAAATTGATAATAAAAGACATGCTGCAATTTCAAGATTTATCCCCGTGATAGGTGGTGTTGTCAACATCACCACGGTCACCTTTAATTCCCAGTGTTTCTCTGTTATCCTATTGATTTTAGGTCGACCTGAGAGTCATTTGAGGTAAGAAATAATCTCACTTCACCTGTGGATTTCAAACCTGGGAACCACCTGTCTAGGAAGCAAATGCACTAATCACTGTGCTATCATTTTAACACTGTTTGTAATTTTTCTAGGCATTATTATGTTCAGTAGTTTGCCATTGCTTTCTGAATGGGTGGTGCCATCGTTCTTTTGTAAAGATCCACGCTAAACAATTTGCAACCAAACTGTCCAGCGTGATTCGATCTCATAACGTCGGGGTTAATAGAGACGAGTCACTATCCCTAAGCCACAGACGCCACCATATAGGGGCTCTAGTTTATATAATAATAGCCGTCCATTGAAAGAGATGATGACAACAGCCTCAGGCGTGTGTTGTTGCACCTTTCTGGTGTGTGTGGAGGTGACTTTAGAGTCCAGTTTAGGAACACAGTGCCCTACCACAGATGGAACATACATGTTCTAGATTATTTAATATATAGCTGTATATAAACACACAATGTCACTGAATTGAGTTTGATTTTTTTCTTTGATCCTCAGAGTTTCTCAGACACCTCCATTAGAACTAGACAAGCTTTTAGATGATGTGAAGTAAGCACTTTAATCAAACTGCATAGATTGTATGAAAGTCTTTAGTGGCTTTTTATGAATGATGTAAAATATTATTTAGTTTCTAATGCAATGAAAGCTCCTCTTGCTTTATGTATTCTTTTTTTGACATCGCTATCCATTCCTCCCTCTTTGTCTACATTGCTGCCCAAGTATGTGTGTGACTCTTTGTTTTTGTTTGACATTTGGAATAATAGAGATGATTCGCCGAGTGGTCACAGGGTCCAAATTTGGGGTGTAAAGAATAGAACCACTGTTACCTGCCACGTATGTCATAAGAGGCGACTATGGAGGTTTGGCTGAAATCGGATGTACATGTCCTAAACGTGTAGAAGTCTATGCATTTAGGGACCTACCAAACCAATGTACAACATATACACGTTCTTGGCAAAGATCAAACATATCACAAAGAGTGATTAAAATTGGTCTAAAGAACGAATGCAAAGAAGAAGAGGAGATGATTCTTTATCCTTGGAGCTTTGTAAAAGTTTGTCGTAGATGGTTTAAAATAGTTACTTCAGCAACCTTTTTTTCTTTTTTTTTTCGTCCGCTTTCAACTCAGGCGAAGTTTCATCTCTGAAACTGATTTTTGCGTGAAAATCCATTTTTCCAATTTCTTACAATGGCAGCAGAGTGCACATTGTAAATTACTTTACACTGGCAGCCGTGCGCTCAATGTACTCGTAATTAGTATTCCCTCACCATACAGGCAGATTTTCTCCGACTTCAGAGGTACTCACGTTATTGTCCTGAGTAAGACCAGGGGACTCGAACAAATGCCGGACAGTAGGTTCGAACCCGAGCTGTGAGGCGTCTCACAGCTAGCAGGCGAGCTACTATCAACTACTCTAGGCAGTCCTCCACTTCAGCAACCTATTGTAATTGATACAAAATTTCTTTCTGGGTTTAGAGATAGTTTTTGCTAAGATTTCAGCTTATTTTTAGTAGTATGAATATTTGAAATGTTTAAAGAAATCAGTGTGAACTAAAACTCTTTATTCTGGTAAATGACAAGCATAAAAAACTACCTACAGCCTGCCTCTTAATAGATACCTATGCTGCCCCGTCCCCTTGGCAGCATGGGCAAGATCCGATCCCCGCCAAGACTTGCTAGAAAGCACACTCCCAGTTCAAACAGCAAAGACAGGGCTACTCTCTGATGTCTTACTTACATTGATAGAATGTGCAAAAACAGGGATAGGAAGACTCTATAGCTTCATCGACTGAAGATGAAACATGTCAGCCCACACAAGTTCGGATACAAACAAGGGATATGGGACATGTTTGTATCACACAGATAATGACTAACACCTGATGGATCTGCCACTGTGAATCATCACTGGATTCATGGAGGCAACTTATCTCTCTATTTAAACTTCTAAACATGAGAAACTCATAACAGAAGATATTTTGTACTGCACAACTCTGCAATTTCTGTCTTCTGTGCATTCTCTATCTCAAATAATAGTGTAGTAATAGTGCTCTATGATTTGAATTTACACATATACATATATTTATAAATTTTGAAGATAGATTATTGATCTCACACTCTTGTTTCACACCAACAGAAATGGCATTTACCCGTTGACAGCGTATGCTATGAGTTATCCTCCAGTAACTCGAATACGAGCTGCCAGCCCAGAGGTGGCAGAGTCTGTCAAATCAGAGACTCCTGAACCTTTTGATATTGAGACAAGATTTATAGTTTCCATGACCTGCCATGTAGGTGGTGTGTGTGTGATTGTTATATGCATGTTATTTTTGATTAGTTTTTCTGTGAATAATGTTTGTGTTCTCCGCTATGATGTTTGGGTTCTCCGCTATGATGTTTGGGTTCTCCGCTATTATGTTTGTGGTCTCCGCTATGATGTTTGGGCATTATTTTCAGGCATAAGTCAGCTCTGATGTCTTCCTCTATCACCAATCTGATCTGGCATAATGCTGCAGTATAACTCACTAGATGGGGTACAGGGTTTTCTGTATGTAAAATCTGACCAGTTGTCCATCTGTTACTATTTGTCTCCTATCGGACAATATGTATGCACTTTCTGTGATTGGAAAGAAGCCAGAATGATACTGACTAGACCTGAAGACAGAGTACCTACATTTGCAGTGATTTTGGATGTAATGATCCCCATGCCTTCAACATTTGGACACACGTCTAGAGTATCGTAGAACTCTGCATGATCAGCATGCAATCTGGTGGCAGAGAATGATCACAGTGAACCCAGTCTTGGCTGCTTCTCATTGAACACCACAGAGAGTTCCATCGTTCCTTAGTGCTTGGTGAAACACATAAAAATGTTTACAGCGACGTCTCTGTGTATTGTTTTTGTACTTTGTAAAACTACAGTACCGCCCGTGTGGTTACCGGGGCCCAAATGTGGGGTGTAAAGAATAGAACCACTGTTACCTGCCATACGTGCCGTAAGAGGCGACTAAGGAGGTTTGGCTGAAATCGGATGCACGTGTCCGCGCTAGGGAATGCTAACCCGAAACAAATGCTTTGCAGAAAACGGATGCACTAGGCCGTAAGGCGCATAACATGGTGCAATGACCCTCACAATGAGGAATGGGATAACGGATTCTACGGTTGCAAATCTGCCTTGGAGATTTAGCCATGCAGTAAGAATGTCAGACCTACCATCACGAGGGTGGCTAAAATTTACTGCAGGAGGAGGTCAACACAAACGGGAAGCAGAAATCATAGGAATTATATCCTACAGAACTGCCCCCAGTATGCAGACCTGAGAAGAAAGAGGTGGCCTACTTACACTAGCGTCCAAGACAAACTGTATGTCATGGCTGATAATCTGAGGCAGACGGCTGCCTTTATTAGAGAATCCAAAATTCCAATCTAGTGAGAACGCAGAAGAAGAAACTACAGTACTTTGTTTTTACGTGTTTCGCCATTGCTACATAGTTTTACTGCAGTCTTCCCTTTTATCGATAATACTTAGTGCTAGGGCAGATTAATTCTTGCTCTTTTCATAGTGCGTAGGATCGCCCAGTGGTTACCGGGGCCCAAATTTGGGGTGTAAAGAATAGAACCACTGTTACCTGCCACGCATGTCGTAAGAGGCGACTAAGGAGGTTTGGCTGAAATCGGATGCATGTGTCCTAAACGTATAGAAGTCTATGCGTTTAGGGGCCTACAAACCAATGTGCAACGTATACACGTTCTTGGCAAAGATCAAACATATCACAAAGAGTGATTACAATTGGTCGTAAAGAACGAACGCAAAGAAGAAGGGGAGATAGTGGGTAGGAATTCCAGACACACCAACCTTTCAATACTATGTACAACATAAATATTACATAGTATTCGTATGAAGGACAGAATTCCAAGCATGACTAAATCATTAAAGAAGAAAAAAAAGATACATTATATTCTTCATTGAGTACCAATGACCTGTGACCCGATGAGTATGATGACAGAGCATGTTCTAGAAGACTGCCACCAGTACGCAGACCTCAGAAGTAAGAGTTGGCCCACTTACACCAACATATGAAACAAACTGTGTGGTGTGGCTGATAACCTAAAGCAGACAGTGACCATTATGTGCCTACGGTCAATGACAAATACGGGCCTAACACCATATTACACAATATACCTCAAGGTATGAAAAAGGGTTCCTTTTACCTTTTTACTGAGAACTGTTATTAGTTGTAAAAGTTATTATTCATTCAGCATTTACTTTTATGTTTGTTGCAGATAACACGACTGGAAGATAATCCCCATCCTCAACTCACTTTGTTAGTGCGCTTTGATGACCAGATAAACAGACAGTTACAGTGTGAGATCACTAGTGATACTGGTGAAACATTAGCTGATGATTTGGTATTTCATGGTTTTATCAATGAAGTAAGTCGAATCAAGAGTTACTATTTGAAGAAAGAAATGTTTTGAAAGATATTTGTCATAAATGTAATTGATATCATTTGAAATTTTATTTGTCTTATTCATTCTTCTTTACCTCTGGGGAGGCATAGGTCCGCAACCACGCCCTTCCTATCCAAGGCCATCTTTTCCGTATCTCTCTACTTTCTCCCAATTTTCTTGCATTTCTTCTCCAAATCCCGCCTTTAGTTGTTCCTGGGTCTTCTCTTACTTCTATTACTATGGGGGTTCCACAAGTCCTTCCTTGCAAGGGTCCTTCATCTTCCTTGGGTGGTAAACTATGAATTTCCCTTGTGGTTTCTGTAGTTATCTAGTGCTTTTTAGCAAGGTGGGGTAGCGAGCCTCACATTCAACCTCCTTAGTCACCTCTTACAACTTGCGTGGCAGGTAACCACTCGGACGTGTCTTATACATATTCAGAATTAATGACTATAAGATGTGGATATGCAGAAGATTAGGTTGTATTTCAAGGAAAGAAAAACAGACAAATAAAGTTTTAGAAAAACTAGTAATGAGGTAAGAATTACTACAGGAAATAAAATTTAAAAAATATTTGTATATGTGTACTGAAATTAAATGTTCTGGTTGTTTATTTATTTACAGAAAGATCGGGATAAAGTTGCATCACTTATTGGAATAACGCTTCCGAACAATAATGTTGATCACACACCTGACAGAATAACACCACCGCCAATGGTGGACAATGTATCATAGTTAATGCCTTCAGACGGGAAGGCATTGCAGCTGTAATATGTGCATGTTCAGGTGATCTGAATTGATGTTTATAACAACTTAGTATTACTGTATCGGATGTCATGTTCGTTATTCTCATGATTGTTATGTTGTTTGCTTTTACCATGAACATAGTCATGAATCTATGCATGTGAGAGTCGAAGATGTCTTGACAAGTGATAAAATACACTTGCAAGTGTGAACAAAAAAAATGAATGGAGTGTGTTTGCTGCTCATTTGATAAAGTATGTGATTGTGATATGCACATACAAGATTTGTGATTGAATAAGTCATACAAATAAGTCATTGATTTATTATAACAGGTCCATGAAAACCTGTTGAAAAAGGGTTTTATTTTTTATGTAGTTTATTAAAATATTCAGTATTATAATTTGTAGACGTTAAAGTTTGGTAAACGTATATGCTTATCATTGTGTGCTGTCTCTTGCGCTTGTTTGTTTCAAACATATATCCCCATTTTTATCAGCATTGATCAGCCGAAAATTGATAGAGTGAGAGCAAACCATATGTCTGTCCGTGCAGGTGGTCGCTCAGTTTTCTCTCACTGGTGAAAATCACACATAGGTCACGCAGAGTGGTCAATGAGTGCTTGTTCTAGAACAATCGCGGTAATGGCTCTTTGGACTATAATCACAAGCAGATTGTCCAGCGTGATCAATAAAAGATGTTTTTAGAGTATCTACTGCGCTAAAAATGAGGGGCAACTGCAATGATTACCAATAGATTCTACCTTAGTAGGAGTTTCCACAATACTAAGCATAGCACTACATGTGTAGAGTTGCTAGAAGTTCCTGGGTCTTTAAGAAAGCCAGGTTCTCTCCCGCACTGAAATATAGGAAAAAGGGTGGAGAGCGATAATTCCTGGAAATTTGATAACAACATCAGTATCGATTGTCAGGGAGTTCAGTATGGATAATGGGGATGTTCTTCGGTTTCTTCACAACTGCTTGTTGGATGAAGACACTAAAATAGATGTTAATCTGTCACCGATTGAAGGAGTTTGGAATTACCTGTTGTTTACTAGCACAACTAGATGCCTGAAGGGCAGTGTGAGGAATGTATTCAACCAGCAAGCCATAGAAACCATCAGTATGCATACCCGCCGACATCTGTTGGGGAAGACTAAGCACCATGAGTCTGCCCGGAGTGTAATTACGTCGGTTCATTAACCAATAACCCATTTTTATCTTTATCAAATTTGTTTTTGATAGATAAAAGCAGTTCTGTAATATCACAATGAAATGTTAAATATATTTCATAACAGTCATCTTGATGTGGCTCTCTGATGGAATCCTGCAGGGGGAAGATTATATATTTGTTTATTTAGTTGGCTCAGATAAGAGTGAAGACAATTTTATTGTGCCTTGCTATTGAAGGTTAACAAAGAAAATGAGTAAGATACTTTGTATCCAATTCCATTATTGATCATCACCTGTTCAGAAACTATCTCCATATAACAAATGCCAGAAAAATTGTTTATATTTTAGCTATTAAACTTTTTGCTTTGATGATATCCTCGGCAACAACTTTTTACCATGACATGTTTTGAAATCCAATTCTCATATGGGTTTATACGGGGGACTGCCTAGAGTAGTTGATAGTAGCTCGACCTGCTAGATGTGAGACGCCTCATAGCTCGGGTTCGATCCTACTGTCCGGCATTTGTTCGAGTCCCTGGTCTTACTCAGGACGATAACGTGAGTACCTCTGAAGTCGGAGAAAATCTGCCTGTATGGCGAGGAATACTAATTACGAGTACATTGAGCACATGGCTGCCAGTGTAAAGTAATTTACAATGTCGCTGCTGCTATTGTAAGAAATTGGAAAAACAGATTTTCACGCAAAATCAGTTTCAGAGATGAAACTTCGTCTGAGTTGAAAGCGGACGAAAAGAAAAAGAAAAAAAAATATGGGTTTATTAGATTATTTCTTAATTTGTCTTATAAATTTACCAGCAAGTTAAGAGCAATCATTCCTCTAGTCCATACACATAAATATTTGTCTTCTTGGCATGATATCAGTAAAAGGGGTGCATACAAGGCACTTCTGCATTTTGCACCGAAACACTTCATACGCTTTTGAAGTGGTGATTTATGTTATTATTATTTTTTACACTGTGAATTTGATGATTTCATGCACAAATTATTTGTTTTTTTCTTAAATGATCTTCAACATTGTTGTTAGGGTACAGGGATCTTAGATGTTTGTTTTTATGAATCTATGTTGAGAATACTGACATATCATTTATCTAATTGTTGGAACATTAGATACACCTCGATTAAGGACTCTGGGAGATGGAGTTTCATTGCTGCTTCTTCTGCACTCTGCTCATTGGACATGCTAGATCACCAGTACTAATGACTGAGGACTCAGAGAAATGGAGTAGACTCTTCACTGTCATACATACTGCATCTTCTGCACCAAATTATTAGTCATGTTTGATCACCAGTACTAATGACTAGGAGAGATGGAGCACTCTTCACTGTCTTATGTGCTACTTCTTCTGCACTCTGCTGATTGATCACGTTAGATCACCAAGATTAAGTCAACAGTCTTATTCAGATCCTGGTGACATTCTATTGAAGGCCCTGCTCTGCTTCTCACAGGTTGTAGATCTAAAAGCGAAGGATTGACTTCATTGCGCTGGGTTTCTTATATCACTCGGTCACTATCATCAGTAGAAATGGCATGCCACATGCCAAGCGTATTGCACAAAGCATGAACTCCAGCAACAATTGTCAGGGGTCTCCAGAAAAAAATTATCTTGTGAACCAAATATGGTCTTGACATTCGAACCATGACCTTCAGAACACAAGACAGAAGATATCCCCTCCCCAAGTAGTTTTAGATAGTAGGAGCGACACCATGACAATATTATCCATGATCTGATCGTAGCATATCAATTTATTTGTGTCTTCCCTTATTTATCCTTATCTGCACCACAACTCAAACACATCATTGGCGGATGCTAAGGGTTACAAAATATGGTTTTTAGAAAATGAACATAAAGGATTAACTCTTAATTCATTATTTCACACACTTCTCACTCCCACCCACATATAATATCTGTATGTGAGGCAAGAAACAATTTACACGTTAATAGTAATTCATATTCTTGGGTACCTCTAAAGTTGGAGAAGGCATGCCAATATGGCGGATAACACTGATAAAAAGGAAAGCAGGCATTCCCGCAAAAATCAATCAAGCACTATACAAGGCGCCTGGACTATGCCCGAATTCATAGCGGGCAAACACAAGAAAAATATTGTCATGTACAAAGTAATGTGAACTTCAGTTTTTCAAATGGTACTAGATCAATTTCTAACTATACTTAGTACACAACAGATTCAATCATTACTACAGGTTTAATATTGCCACAGGTTTAATATTGCCACATTTGTACCTGTGGTACTAATTATTTAACAGCTAAACATCTGTACAAGTCTGGCCAATATAGTGAATAGAGTAGCACATAACCATACTCTGTTTCATTTTTCGAAAATCTGCTTGGCAGTGATGGGAGGCGAGAGTTAGCCACTTCCTCATAGTTATTAATGCAGCGGCTTGAAAATTAAGATAAAGAAGATATTGATGTAATACATTGAACTATGCCTGCCACATTGCCGCCTAGTTTAAGCACTTGTTGGCATTCCATATCATTTGTTTCTTAAATTTTACTGCTAAATTAAAATGTACTTATTATGCTATACTAGTCTGTAGCTTAAGCTACACGGTTGTTTATCCACTTTGTGCATGTTTATGAGCAGAATATTTGCATGCTAGACAAAAAGAAAAGTTATGGAAAATATGTTTTGATTGTGCTATCCCTTCATATAATAATGATACATTGTATATGCTTGCTCATGTGTTCTCTTTTTAAAATGACCAATATTAAATACAGTGTTTTCTTAACTACACCCTATGGGTGATGTGATGATGCAGCTATGCTGTGGTTGCAATTTGAAATTAAATTTTTCATGATTAGGAAGGGACATCTGCACGGTCAGACAAGGGTGTATATAGCCAGCATGCTATGGGAACAGTCAACATTCACACATACAATTTGACATCAATTGGAGCAGGGGTTAGACTGAATTCTTTTGGATTTGCCAAGGGTTCTATTCCTCTCGTATTGTTATACATTACAAAGGTCCTGCAAACAATTTTTCCATACCGCTTTGTCATGGACAACTTGTTAAATCTTTCTATAGAATTGAGTTTTATATTTCGCTCTCTCAGTAAAGTTTGTTTCAGGGTTTCCCTAAGATTTTTCATTCTTAAATCATTTGCCTCCGACTTCCGTGCCAGCTTTGTGGTTACCTGATCATTTCTTAAAGTTTGCATTACATATTTTCATTTTCTCTTATAAGAGTTGCTACTAGTGGTTGACCTGATATTTCTCTGATTTCATCACCTCTTTTGAATTCATCCTATTTAATGTTCATTATTTTTCACAAACATCTGTTTTTAAATGCATTCAACTTACTTTCTATATCTTTAGTTATTTTCCAACATGCTGGCTTTTGTTAGGGTTAAGACAACATTAGAATTAAAACTTCATAATCTAGTTTTAAAACTATATAGCTTGCAGTCCCTTATTTTATTTTAGACTTTTAAAACCCAGGCTACCACCCGTCTAGGAAACCAGAGCACTAAGCTACTTTGGCTCTCAAATGGTCAAAATACAGTTCTCATTTTTCAACTGGAAATAAATGTTGCTTAGCAATTCTTTCAAACAGTATGATTAGATAATGCAGTTTCCACATTCTTTTCTTCTTCTTTGTTCGTTGTATCGTTGCACATTGGTTTGGTAGGCCCTAAATGCATAGACTTCTACACGTTTAGGACACGTGCATCTGATTTCAGCCAAACCTCCTTAGTGCCTCTTACGACATGCGTGGCAGGTAACAGTGGTTCTATTCTTTACACCCCAAATTTGGGCCCCAGTAACCACTCGGCGCCACATTCTTTGAAATTTACTCTAAAATTCAACCCTGGTTTAAGGAATTATGAAAGCATATGCATTTTATGGAGGGAGATGAAGTGATGGTGGGTTGTCTGTGTGGAAATATGTTTTTAAGTCATATTTATTTTCTGTTTTAATTTGAAACAGGTCACTTCACTTTACTGAAGAAGGATATTTTTTTATCTGTTGTACTTAACAGTTGAATGTGTCCAACTCAAAGTCATTAAAATCCTGTTTGATATATTTGGTTGCATGACCTTCTTAGCACTGATCTCAAATAGACAAAGCTGTTAGCATACAAAGTATAAAACAGATTCTGAAAAACAACTCCAGAGAAGATTGGCTGAACCGATTGGCTATCGGGACGAAGATTGGCTGAACTGATGGGCTATGGGGACAACTGGTCGGAACATGTATGCAGAGATGAATAGACCAAACCCTACGGACAATATAAATCTACTACAATGAAAAGATCAAAGCATTATCTTCCAGTTAAGAACAGGTCGTGTTGGACTGAATTACCACCTACACAGAATAAACCCCACACACCTACCGCACTGTAGAAAGTGCAGTCATTCATGTGAGACAGTACAGCATATCTTGCTTGAGCTCCATATAGTACATAAAGATGGACAAGAACTCCTCCCACCACATCCATCTGTTCATAATACCCTTTACACTAGTCTTCCACAATTACAGAACACATGCAGATTCTACAATTTGGCATTGGCAGCCCAGGAGTGAAAACTCGCAGATCTGGTTAGAAGAAGAAGGACTGATCTGAGACAAGTATGTTATTTATTTTGTGGTGGTAAATTCGACCTAATGTATCTAAGAATGACCAATTAAAAACCCTTGTCACAAGAAGATTTGAAACTTTTGCATTAGCTTCTTTTTTTCACATTCCTATGGCCATCTTTTCCAGTTCTCTCTCCCCATTTTCTTGCATTCCATCTACCTTGCGAGGTCCTTCTACTTCCTCGGGTGGCTGGATATGAATTGCCCTCTTTGTGGTTTCTGTAGTGATCTAGTGTTTTTTACCGGTGGGGTAGCTAGCGCCCCCGCGCCCAACTCCTTAGTCACGTCTTACAACATGCGTGGCAAGTAACACTGGTTCTATTCTTTACACCCCAATTTGAACCCCCAGTAACCACTCTGACGTTTTGCATTAGCAATGTGACCAAATATTTCCGTTTTACAAGCTGGGGAAAATAGAATGAGATTATTATGTTCATTATTTATTGAACAATTATGTACAGTTGAATACAAAAGTATATACTCAAACATATTTCCAGTGTTTTCTGTGTCATTTTCATTCTTTATATTGTATTGAAAGTGAGAATATTTTAGTACTATTTGATTAATGACTTCAGAATAAAACTAGTAAGTTTATTGCATGTTCTTGTTTATATAACATTAACTCTTCAGCCTTCTGAGCCAAGCCCTTGATGTCCATTGCCTTGATATCACTCTCTTCTATCCATCTCTGTTCTTAATTTTCTTTTCCCAGTTGTTTATTCTTAGTATTTCTAGGTCTACTTCAGTGTTATATTTCCCATCATTTTCTTGGTATGTCTTATGGTCTCTTCCCATTCATTTTATTTTTTGCACACGCAATTTTAGGCTGTCTGTTCTCTGCCATTCTTTCAGTATGCTCTAGCCATTGTATTCTATTAACCTTCATGATGATCGTACTTAATGGTGATTAAAGCAAGTTATAATTATCCTTATTGTTTATCATTATCCACTTGTTGGGCCCTCTCAAGTCTCTGTTTTTAGAGATCTGTAATAATATTTGATCTTGTTTCTGCTGTGCTTTAGGTTTCATATCCATATAGAATAATTGCTTGTATTAGTCTTATTTTAAGAATTTCTTATACTTGAAACGCTCCATATTGACCACTTGTTAAACCATTCTATGTGATCTGAGCCTAAGAGCAATTGGATGTAGTGTCAGTTATGCGCATACAAATAGGCCAGCACATCCTATTTCAGTGATGCTTTTTATTTGTTAGGGTAGCTTCCCTAGGCCCCTACCTCAAGTCGCCTCTTATAACATGCCTTGTAGGTCGCAGTGTTACTATTATTTACTCCTCTTGCGGGGCCCGACATTACACTGCAATTGTAATAATATAACATTAACAATCTTCAAAATGTTATTGGAAGTGAAAAATTACCCTGGCAGAAATGGAGGAGACTGAATTTTTTCATTTTGTTTTGGTAGTGGGAGAATGATCAAAGATATTTACTTTGTGAAAAGAGGATAGGAAGAAATTGCATTGCTAAAATGGTTTAAGTTAACATAGACAACATTCCTTAAGTGAGACATTGACAGAAGTGTATAATAGATGAGGACCAAAGAAAGATTACCTGATCACCACTAGTACCATTCCTTGGGAACTTAATGATGACATTAGCGACCTAACACTGACCACATCAATCCGCCTATACATCCATTGCACTGTCTATTTATCAATCCATCACCCTGTCTATTTATCCAGCACTCCCTCCTATCTCTCACCAGAACAAATCTGAAACAAGCGTATTGACAACATCAGCACCTATATACCGACTACACTTTTTTTATAGAGACATTCAGTTTAACTTCTGAGGGTGTGCAGTAGAAGATATTTATATATACAAATAGAGAGTGTATTTTCATACTTTCCAAAATTGTATGCATGTGACATCATTTGAGTGATTTTACACCGGTCATTCACATTTCAAAGTTGGTTACGGACATGACAATCGAGGGAATTATAGTGTTAGATATATATTTGTAAACTGAAGTATAATGCGATGATTTTGACAGCCACTTTTTCTGTCTTCATTGAGAAAATTTCCAAAGTACATACTTATTTTGTTTCTCCTTTTTTTTTTGAGTTTCAAATTGGACTTTGAATATAATTCCCTTAAAGTGTATAGATGTCATTTTTTTAAAAATTGGCAGTATTATTAACATATGTGTGCAGTGTTGGTTCCATGTAACATAAAACTATATGCATTGTGTTCTATACTGTTTCTCTTAATCTGAAACCTGGTCACAATTGGTATTGATTACCTGTCTTTTGCTGTACACATATCATCATCTATCAAAGCCTATCAAAGAGCTTTTTTTTGCGGAAAAGCAAACCTTCATGCAAAAATCAGTCAGAGGCACCATGACCGCCTTAATTCATAGCGGGAGATGAGATCTTCCTGTGTAATAAAGAGATCGGAGCATGCGTGGTTACTCAATGAAGTGCAATGATGATGGTCCAATCATTCAATCACGCCATTGTGTTGACGGGGTCCACATAGGAAGCAAAGAATAGTAACACTGCAACCTACAAGGCATGCCGTAACAGGCGACTGAGTTAAGGGGCCTAGGAAGTTACCCTAGTAAATAAAAAGCGTAGCAGAAATCAGATGTGATGGCCTACTTGTAGGCACATAACTGGCACAACATACAATCGCTCTTAGTCTCGGATCACATACAAAAAACGAGTGGTTAACGATTGATATGGAGCGTTCGAATAAGAACAACAATAGCGGCGAACAAAAAAAAGGTACTGATGATGATGATTATATCTGTATGAATAAAAAAAGCTGACTCAATGACAAATTGTATATGTGTCTCTGGTATCATTGAAAGTATGAACACATGTACCTTTATATGCCTGCCATGATATACCTAAGAATGAAGCATCAAAACATAAAATTATAATGGTTATGAATTAACTAAGTGTACATGCCAAGAGAAAATGTGTGTTGAAATAAGGATAAATTTGATGAAGGAAAAACCACGAGAAAATGAAAGAAGATTAATTTGAAGATAGGTTGTTTGCATTCATTCTTGTCAACCAAGTTAGTTAACCACTCTTTGTGATCTGTTGGGGTTTGCGTCAAAAACCACTGTAGGACACTATAACATGTAGGACATGAATATTCAAATTTTGGCCAAAGTGTATGCATATTATACACTAGTACACAAATTTGTAGACGGATAACTAAGATTTTACTAGTACACAAATTTGTAGACGGATAACTAAGATTTTACTAGTACACAAATTTGTACAGAAGGATAACTAAGATTTTACAAACAGAAAAACCCCATTTTAAAGTATAACATCTGTAGTTATACTATGGCATGATATCAGATCTAGTTAGTCATTGGGTGGCCATCACAGTTGACTCATGCCAAAGATATGCAGTCAGACAGACTAACTTAAAACTATGCAGGCACATTAGGCTCTCAGCGATATCAAATACCAGACATTGAAATTTATCCTGGACTTGTATTCCCATAGTTCATTTGAGGATCATCTTCATCTCTTGTGTTCATAATTGCTCCTTATCTCCTCCTAAGCATATATTTCAGTGTGTTTATACTAACAACTTTCGTTCTGTGTTGTTGAAGTATCTACTAGGGTTTTTCTCATGGTTTTCCCCATCTTGCTGCACCTATCGGTGTGCATAACTTGCACAACCGAATTAAAGAATACCCTTTATCTTTGACGAAATCTTCAGAGCGTGTTTTCTCTTAGAACATTACTGTTGTCCATAGTAGGCTCATTCTCGATCGCCAGTGCATTCGCTCTCTTATTGCCCTTCACCCTAGAATGACCTGGGACAAAGATGAGTGTCTAGATCGTTGTGTTTCCCAATAAACACATACTGCCAAGCAATGATATTTGTGTTTTAGAACCAACAACCAGTCGATCTCACTAAAAGAAGAGTTATAGCATTCCATGTCTTTAACATGCAGATCTCACAACACTGGAAATCAGATCAGGCTCCCTCTCAAATATTGTTCATACATGTACACACTATGCCTTAGTACGTGTGTGTGTGTGTGTATATATATATAATACACAAGTAAAAACACCCATTCACGCACAATTACATACACATCATGCATTAAATGATTTGTAGTGCCAACAAAAACAAATTATTTGTGTGAAATGCATGAGAAAGTTGAAAGTGCAAGAATGAACATTAATTTTTTTTAAAGAAAAATTAAAGATGCTAGAATAATTTGAAAGGTATTACAAGATACAAATTTCGTTTGAAATATCTAAACTTAACAGTAATGCTATGTTTAAATGGAGATAAAAATAAATGAAATGTTCTCCATGGTTGTTTGTGTTGAACACATTTGTTTTTATTTTTCTCCAATTGTAAATATTTGATATTAGTTCATAAGCTTTCTGTACCATCTTGTGCTGTTGATACTCTCATTTATTCTCCACTATATCTGCTTTTTGAGTCTTTTTTTCCCCATTAATTCAATTAACCACTTGTTTGTTGTTACCAGACTTTCTATACACACATTCCTTCAGCTGGCCTGTGGGTTACGGGCTTGCAAGGGAGAAGAGAATAGTAATGCTGTGACCTATAAAGCATGTTGTAAGAGGTGACTAAGGTAGGAGCCTAGGGAAACTACCCTAATAAATAAAATGGGCTGCAGAAATCGGTTGTGCTGGCCTACTTATAGGCGCATAACTGGCACAACATACAATCACTCTTAGGCTCAGATCACAGTGGTTTAACAAGTGGTTGATATGGATCATTCTTCTTCAAACGCTCCATATCGACCACTTGTTAACCACTTTTTGTGATCCGAGCGATTGTACCTTGTGCTAGCTATGTGCCTACAAGTAGGCCAGCACATCCGATTTTTTAAAACGCTTATTTACCAGGGTAGCTTCCATAAACCCTTACCTCAGTTGCCTCTTATGACATGCCTTGTAGGGCACAGTGTTGCTATTCTTTGCTACCCTTGCAAGCCCTGGCAACACACAGACGAGCCTGAAGATGAATGTGCTTATACCTACTGGTTTTAATTTCTTATAAGTTAGCCTTGCTGTGTCTTCTTGCACAACCCCATGTGGTACCATTATAAAACAAATTGAACAAGTATAAGTTTGTAATGGCCTTAGCCTGCTGTGCCTTCCTGCCCTACCCTACTTGGCACCATTACAATATAACCTGTGGTTTCTGTGGCTAAGTCCTTTGCCTTGCGAGTCGAATCCTGACCGCATCGTTCTGTTCACGAGTGCAGTTTATTCCAGAGACCCTAGGATTGTTCCTGGAGCTACGGAGTTCGTGCTTTGTGCAATACTCTCTGCAGGTGCGTGCCATTTCTGCGGAGAGGGAGCAAGCCATATGGGATCAATCCTTCGGTTTTAAAACCCTTTTTAAACAATATAACCAAAACAAGTAAACTATGGCATTATAAAACAACATGAAAAAATTAAATATTTTTAACAAGTTTTTATTGAAAATATTTACAATTAGTGTTATCTTGTTACATATAACATTCTGTAAATAAACAAATCAAATTTTGCCAGATTTCATAAACATTTAATAAAAATTAGTAATTATTTAAAATGATAATTGAAAATTCTCAATGCAGTTACCGTGATGGAAAACTATGAATGTTCATCTTCTTATTTGCAAACACTATTTTGATGTTTATACCATCAGAAGTGTTCTTATGATGAAGTCAAATGTTATCTGGAGCTAATCTCTGATGTCATGTAGTTTTGAATGTGGTGTGTGGTCAGCACCCCTTTCTAGGGAGGACGGTCTTGTAGGATGTGGTCTGATCAGCGAAGCTACATGGACATAAAGGGGATGGAGACAATTGTAGCATGTGTGTTCGTTTAGTCTGTTATGCCCTGTCCTGAGTCAGAAAATGATGGTCTGTTGAGTGGGAAAGTCATTATGCGATAGTTCCTTCCTTTCTAATGTCCAAGATAGCTCTTGTTTTCCACCTGTTATCCTCTCCCTTTTGCAAGTTTGTCAGTCTTCCCATTACTTGGGACTCCACAGTGTGATGGTACCCTCTGGAGTATAACTCTAGTTGGCAGAAACTTGCTGAGCTCTTTTCTCAGGGATGGAAGTTTACTCTCGATGGCTTGCAAAACAGTTAGGGCATCTGCAAAAGACCAATTGTTGACGGTCATGGTGCCATTGATCATGATTGCAGCCTGTGGTAGTGCTGGAGTATAATGAATATTTATAAGATGTGCTTCTAAACCACATTTCTTGATACACAATGGTATGTAGCTCACAAAACAATGATGTACAATGTATCAGATCTGTTGGGTTCTAGTTTGTGGAAAGTATAACCACCAACAATAGAAACCTGATGCTTCATAGAACTTTTGAGTCAAAATTGTCAAGAGGCTTCCTCAAAGACTAGATGATTAGTGGCTGTAACACACCATGACAATTTTCCTCATGTGCACTTACTATGAATTCAGGCATAGTCATGGTACATCTGATTGATTTTTGTGTGACTGCTTGCTTTCTTTATCATCAATGTCCCTCGCTATTCAGGTGAGCCTTACTCCAACTTCAGAGATACTTATAATTTAGATCCCCAAGTAAAGGATCAGTGTTTCCTTAGTACTATAAGAATTTTTGTCCCAAGCTAGCCTCGAACCCTGGAATTTTCATGGCATGTAGTCACTTACGCTGCATGTTATCAACTTCGCTGTCGGCAACCTTACCACAACAATGATATATTATGTTCTGGCTTCAAGAAGGCATACAAATCTTGTGTCAATGATATCCTTGGAGATGCAGTGATTATCTTATCTGGTATACAGCAGTAGAAATATAACTCTGGTAGCTAGCGAATGAATAGAGCACCAAGTAAGGCAGTTTTACAAAGTACAACTACAACAAACAAAATCAAATTTTCTACCAAATAACATTTATCAAGCATATGCCACACACAAATTTAATCTGCGCGTTAAAACTAATCTACAACTTGGCAGGCCGTAGATGGAAGGCGTCAGCCATGGTGTAGATACTTTTTTAAAATGGGCATCGCAAGTACAGAAAGTGTCAATCAACAGTTAACATTATGGTGCCGTTCTTATCAGTTCTGTGGAAAACTTAGACAAGAAATGGTCAATGTCTTCATTCAAGTAGTAACATGTTCCTTGCGGAACGTCACTTTCATCACAGCCTGCCTGAAAAACTCTAGCAAGTTCTTCTGTCTATTTCAGTGTCATGTTCAAGTTTTCTTTGAAGTCCTGCTGCCAACTTCTTGGTCATTCCCTGCCTCGAACTCCAGGAACCATGCCTTCCATTATCGTTCTCTCCAAACCACTGTGACATTTAACATGGCAAAGATATTTAATCTTCCGGGACATGATGTTATTTATGCGCCAATGCTGCTATTGTAGGATGTCTGTTTTTACTCTTCTCTGTCCAGGATGTTCGAAGAACTTATTTTTGCAACTCCTAGTTTTGACAGCTATTTGGATCTTTAATGCTTATGTTATGGTCCACGATTCACATGTTGCCACAGGGAATATACATTTTCTCAAATGTCCATTACATTTCTTAAAAAACATGCACTCATTTTTACCACAAGACAATAATAAGATATGAACAAATTCAATAATAAATGACAATAAGACATAAAACTACATGAAAGAACAACCTTGTCATGAAACACAACATAATCAGGTGGAAAATGTTTCCCAAAGCTGCCAAAATTGTCATCCAAAAAAAAAAAAAAACACCATTTATGCAGTTACTAAGAAACTGTCTCGTAATCTCACATGACAATAAATATATACATAAATAATGTCACAATTAATATATATGTCTTTAGTTACAAATTTTAACACCTTTCTCCCACTTGTAACATGCCTTAAAATGATGATTGTGTATTTCTGATGTTGCTAATGAACTTAATGCTTCAATCTATTAAGATACTACTGTCTTTCTCCAGGTGGGTGATAGAGGAATTGGTTGTCCACGTTTGCCGTTAAGCATAGGGGTGGGAGCTTTAATTTGCGTTTCAGGGCCAGCGGAGTCACCCTTGTGTTTATTTAGTGTGGTCTTGATATTGTCTATTCATCTTTTTTTCTTGGATACTATTTAGTATACTAATAAAATTATTAATATTAAATTTTAAAAAAAGGGTCTAAAGGTGAAGGATCACTTTGTACTGGGTTTCCCCATTTGATTCCGTCCCTTTCGGCAGATATGGCAAGCCATGTACCGTGAGTGTTGCACAACCTTCGTAGCTCTAGAAAAATCCTAGGGATCCCTAGAAAAAAATTCACATGTGAACTGATTGACAAGATCCGGATTTGAACCACAACTTTCAGAACAGTTCACCACAGAGACCTCTAATATCAAATAATCTAATCTTTTCAAAATTTATAAATGCTGTGTCAGTTATTAGAAATGATATCTTTTCTATGGACATAAGTTATCAATTAATACTTTCTATAGAATCTACCACAAAAATATTTGGCCTTTTAAATGAATATGGCACATATTACTTGTGCTTGATTTCTCAAATGTTTTTTTTTAAATGCTTGTTTGACAGCAGCAATCACAATGACATCTATCATTCTTCTCATCTTTCAAACTAACTTTCTCTAAAAATGATATTATGGCATGCACAAACTAGAAGAATCTTCAGAGTTATAGTATCTCATTTCACCATGAGGGTATATGTTTCCTGGATCAGCAAGTGGAACTTTGCCTGTCATACAATCACGTTCTGCTCTCTCGTATGCCAAGTCTTGAGCTATCCTTGCTTCAATTTCCTCTGAAATTTTTGGTGGTGCTGGCATTTCAGCTGTTGAAGGTGTATCTTCCATTTTTTCTTCTCCTTCTCCTGCATCCTTTGTATCATGCCATGGGATTGTGAATCTTGTAACTCTCACTTCGGAAGACAGAATGTTTCTTGTAAGCTGGTGTGAGAAGAGAACAAGGATAGGTTCATGGTACACATTTACACGATCAAAATAACAAATGGAAATAAAATCTACAACCGAACCTCTTCACACAGCTACAAAAATATTTGGTGAACGGCAGTAAAACTGGGTCTAACATCTATAATATAAAGAAAGTAGTACAAGATACATGAGCAAAAGTCCAACATTGTTACAATATGTGTAATGAACAACCAGGGTTAGCGATTGGGCGCTAACCAAGACCCTGCCCCCAACCTCCACGCGGTGACCCTGGAAACAGACTCTGGCTCCGGTCTGGCTAAGAGGGGCAGGGATCGGGGAGAGAAAACTACTGGTAGCAGTGCAATTACGGAAATACAATAAAGATACATACAAAGAAAATGCACAAATCTCCTGACCGATGTCCAACAAGATATTGCCCAAGTCCCTGAACGCAAAGCAGCAGCAACGAAACGTCTCTGACATGGATGAGAGGTGCATCCAGTGACCAACGTATGCCCACGTAGGGCGAAGCTCGAAGCCCTGAGGAGGGGGCAAACATTGCCAGCCCGTCGGCAAGAATAAATAAGACAGGACCGTAACGAATAAAAGTCTAACCTCGTGTCGGTACGAGAGAAGATTGCAGCTGACCCCGCATCGGTAGCCTGGTGCAGACACATGTACTGGGCAAGGTTGTGAGCGCAAAAGAACAAGTTGCGTTCAGAGCATAACGAAACTACCCGCCCTGGGAAAACCGTGCAAGGTACTGTGCGATTAAAAATTCACATCCCCGGAAGAACTGAGGTTGGTTGATGCCTAACGGAACTGCCAGCCTTGGGGCAACCGGGCAAGGTTCGATTGCAGTCGTAACTAACATCCCCAGAATAACCGGGTCGGGTGATGCCGGCGAGCGCAAAATCCTCAGTTACGCTGATAGTGCCGACTGAAACGACTCTCTACATTGTTTGTACTCGGCCCCATGCCAGTGCTTTCGAGGTTAATTGCAAATTGCCACGTACCAATGCGCGTCTAGAAAAGGCTGAGAATGTTCCTTCTCCGGATCAAACTCAAAAATGTACGGTAAAGCAAGGCCGACAATGCACGGATCAGACAGGAAATTCGGGTCCGAACATTGGCGAAGGCCGATACTTTACACGGTGTTTTATACGAGTAAGAAGCCGTCCGAGGATAAGCTTACAAGCCCCGAGAAATATTTCTCAGTCAGAACGGGCATAAACAGCGTAACTCACTGTCCAGGCGTAGATCACAAAGCCCAAAAATACGGCAAAGCTGATCGAACCCTACGGAAAGCTCACCCTAGTAAATCAAAAGCTGGCTGAAACGAACACCCCACCGAAGGATAAGCAACTGAGCTCAAATAGGTGCTGAAGGCTGGTGCACGTACATCACGTTCTGATGTTTGGCTGTTTATATATCACAATGAGAATGATTAAAACAGGCCTAGAACGATCGAAGAAGAAGAACAACCATATGTATACTTTAGGGGACATAGGTACCATGAAATATAGCGACAAGACTGCACCTGGGTCAGTGAGCTGGTACTGACCAAGACATTACTCCACCTCCTTGTGGTGGCACTGGAAACAGATTGTTGGACTGTAGTCTGGCAAAACGGGTAGGGATCGAAATGGAGCTATCATTTGATTGATAAGTAGTGTAAACTCAGGTGCAGGTAGTATGGGATTTGTCCTGACAATAAACTAGCAATATCTCAGTGACTGTGCCTACATGAGAATCCTGGCCAATACTTATAGAGATCAATATCAATAACCGAAACAACAGTGTGTAAATTGTCACAGGTCATACCAGAATTGCCAGACACCTGCAAAACTTGAGTAATGGCTCATGTTCCTCTACTGCTACATGCAAAAGTAAGACGTTTTATGTAACAATACTTCTTCTTCGAATGCTCCACATCTATCACTTATTCACCACTCTTTGTGATTTGTAAGTGAACTGAGCCTAAGAGTGATTGTATGTTGTACCAATTATGTGCCTACAAGTAGGCCAGCACATACGATTTCTGCAATGCTTTTTATTTACTAGGGTAGCTTCCCTAGGTCCCTACCTGTCACCTCTTACCACATGCTTTGTAGGTTGCAGTGTTACTATTCTTTGCTCCCCTGTGGGAGCCGGCAACTATGAGCGATGTAACAATAAAACCTACTGACTGGTTCTATCAATCTTCTTCTTTGCGCTTGTTCTTTACGACCAATTTTAATCACTTATTGTGATATGTTTAATCTTTGCCAAGAACATGTATACGTTGCACATTGGTTTGGTAGGCCCCTAAACGCATAAACTTCTACATGTATAGGACATGTGCATCCGATTTCAGCCAAACCTCCTTAGTCGCCTCTTATGACATGCGTGGCAGGTAACAGTGGTTTTATTCTCTACACCCAAAATTTGGGCCCTGATAACCACTCGGGCGGTTCTATCAATAAGACTGATATAAAACATCTGGCATTTTGATCCTCTGAGCCTCACTGTCCTGCTTAACAAGGTTCCAGAAAATCTCATCTCTTGCTGGAAGTTGTTCTGTAAGTTTGAACATGTTTTGGTGTATACTTCCTGCTGTTCCATATAATAATCAACAATGAGCACAGCTACTAACGCAGCAACCTGAATGAATGATTGATAGGACCATCATTATTGCACTTTGGTGAATAACCATGTGTGCTCCCAATCTCTTTCTTACACAGGAAGATCTCAGTGCACAAACTACATGCTCCTTATCACTGTAGACTGTTCCTGATGTAATTTTGAAGATGGTTGAAATTTAGTACAAATTTTATTTTAATTTTTTTTTTTTATTATCGGCGCAGCAGCTTTGCGGCCTACTCTTATCAACACAGGGGTCCCTGTGGCATAGAGGTAAAGTGGTCGCCTCTCATTTTAAAAGTACTCGGTTTGTTCCCTGTCTGGAGCGATCTAGATATTTTTCTAGAGATCCCTGATATCAATGTAGGTGAGATTGAGTTCCTAGTCCTACCAGAGACACAATAAAAAAGGAGGTCCTGCATTCAAGTTGAGCATTAAAATAACCCTTGGCAGTTGAACACATTAACCTAACTTACTGTAGTTTTTAACAATGAAATACAATAATCACCTTGTTATACTGGATTTCAGCAGGGGGGTTCTAACTTACTGTAGTTTTTAACAATGAAATACAATAATCACCTTGTTATACTGGATTTCAGCAGGGGGGTTCTAACTTACTGTAGTTTTTAACAATGAAATACAATAATCACCTTGTTATACTGGATTTCAGCAGGGGGGTTTTCCTTGAGTTCAGGGTCATCATATTCATTGTTGACATAGTAACCAACTCGAATAAACTCCTTTCCTCGATAGGAACAAGTTAACAACACTACAGTGACTCCCATAACATCATCCACTGGGATTTTCTTCACATCAGGAGGATCAGCCTAAGAAAACAAATCAAACATGAGCTTCTTCTGCAACATTGAACCATATCTAGTGCTTCATGCTGCTGTTTATGAGTCAGCTCTGACAGCCTTTCCTATAATTCATTAGATGTGGCACTAAAAAGTTGGGTTTTATGTTTGTAAAATCTTAAGTAACCAACCCATCTGTACAAATGTGTATCCTATTGGACATTTCTCCCAGGGTTTCTAGGGCTGGGTTATGGATAACAATAAATCTATAACAATGACTTTGTGACAGAAACTGTAATGAATTACTAACAAGTCTTCATCTTGTCCAATCTGCCGGGGGGTTGCACAAAGCACGAACTCCTGCAACAATCCTAGGAGTCTCTGAAAAAATGCATTCTAGAATTCAGGCATAGTCAAGGCGCCTGGTATGGCGCTTCTGACTGATTTTTGCGCAAAAGACCTGCTTTCCTTATTGTCAGTGTCCCTCTGCATACAGACTTTCTCCGACTTTAAGAGGTAACATTTTTTTCTTTTTTTTTTTCTTTCGTCCGCTTTCAACTCAGACGAAGTTTCATCTCTGAAACTGATTTTGCGTGAAAATCTGTTTTCCAATTTCTTACAATGGCAGCAGCGTGCACATTGTAAATTACTTACACTGGCAGCCGTGTGCTCAATGTACTTGTAATTAGTATTCCCTCGCCATGCAGGCAGATTTTCTCCGACTTCAGAGGTACTCATGTTATCGTCCTGAGTAAGACCAGGGACTCGAACAAATGCCGGACAGTAGGTTCGAACCCGAGCTATGAGGCGTCTCACAGCTAGCAGGCCGAGCTACTATCAACTACTATAGGCAGTCCCCTAAAATTTACTTAATATTAAACATCTTGAATAATGTGGAAATTATGCCATTGTAACTAATTTACTTGTTTCATACATGCCTGTGTGGTTTCAGGGCTCACAGGGGAAGCAAAGAATAGTACCACTGCGACCTACAAGACATGTTGTAAGAGGCGACTGAGGTAGGGGCTTAGGGAAGCTACCCTAATAAATAAAAAGCGTCTCAGAAATCATATGTACTAGCCTACTTGTAGGTGCATAACTGGCATTGATAAGATCATATACAGAGTGGTTAACAAGTGGTCGATATGGAGCGTTATGCCTTACCTCAAACACAAACATGTGTTTTCCTCCTGGGACAGGACCCACTAATATAGTGTCTAACACCTGGTCATGCTCCATACTTTCTGCAGAGCCAACATAGATTATTCTCCACTCCAAATCTGCAATTAAATCAGTTTATTTTTTAAAATTTGTGAAAACCAAATACATTATTAGTTTGAAAACTGATCAACACTTACACAGTATTTTGAAGAAAAATACATTAGCACAACTTTTTGTTTATAATCTTGTTTGTGCATCAAACAAAATGGTTTGCTATGTTGTTTCAGTTTGCAGCAAGGCTAAAATATCCACGCCTTTTGGCGCAGCACATCTTTTTCAGCACTGCAGCCTTTTAACCAGACTTGCCTTCTTTCTTCTATACCTACTCTGGGAGACCTACTAAGGTTTCACCAAGATTACATATTCCATGATGATGACTCACAGAGATGCAATCCTGTGACTAGAGAAACTTGGCATCAAGAGTGGCATATGAGTCTACAAGATGGATAAGGTGTGTATAACAACGAGTTATGGGAACTATCGGCATACATACTTTTTATCTGATGAAAGAGACTTGACTACCATCAATAATGAAGACACTGAAAACATTACAAATTTTGAATATTTTGGCCACATAATTAACAACAACACTGATCGTACAAACCAAATCTGTCATGGCATCTTAAAGGGTGATTAGATGAAGAAACTATGGCACAACACAAGCAAAGAAACAAATATGTGATATTCTGGGCAACATATGAATGTTAATCATGGATACTAACACAAACAAAAAAGTACAAGATCAAATCTTTTGAAACAAGGTTCAACAAATTTTTTAGAGCGAGCTGGACAGAGAAAAATATAGACATTCTACAAGACCTGAACAACGAGGAACATTGACTCATAAACAACATCATGTTCCAGAAATTGAAACATTGTGGTCACATTAAATGTCACAGTTGTTTGGAGACAACAACAATGGAGTGCAAGGTGCCTGGACGACAGTACCAACAGGATGGCACACCTTCAACAAAACATTGGAGGAGAGTCAAGAACTTTTTAGGCAGGCTGTGGTAAGAACAGGTTGTTTTTTTTTGCCCATGACTTAAAGAGGCGAACCTACATAAAAAAGCATGCAGAAATAGAATGTGCTGGCCTATGTGCATGTAGGCACCTAACTGGCACAACAAACACTTATTCTTCGAACGCTCCATATCGACTGCTTGTTAACCACTCTTTTGTGACTTGTATGTGATCCAAGAGTAACAGCGATTGTACGTTGTGCCAGTTATGCCCCTACAAGTAGGCCAGCACATCTGAAAACCCTCATCTCAGTCGCCTCTTACGACATGCCTTGCTGGACGCATTGTTACTTTTCTTTGCTCCCACTGCGGGCCCCCGCAATATATGGGCATGTGAAACATACTAAGGCGCAAATCACATACAGACTACAAAGAGTGTTTTAATAGATGGTTGATGTAAAGCAAATGAAGAACGCTATCTCTGACGGACTTTACTATAGTGTTTAATTTAATCCCTATGGTCTGTAGATTTGGTTTGAGCGCTCTAACCACTGTCACTGCGTTAGTACAGTGTGAGTGTGACTGTACTCCAAGTGGTGTCTGCTACTGAACTAACTGAAATTCCTATATAATTATGAAATAGTACATAAGATACATTTTGATTTCATATTTATTTTGGTGTAATTGAACTGAAACATACATTATCTTATAATATAAAGTTGACTTGCGATGTGTGCCCCCTATAGAAAGCTTCAGTTTACATCCAATATTCACCATTTTTTTCAGCAAAATTGTATCTTCAAAAGTTAATATTAGCTAAAGAAACCGTGTCTAAATCGGATCAATATTAGCTTTATAATTAATTTTTAATCGATTTCTTGATATCCTATCCAACATATTTCGACACCACGAGGGTGAAGTAAAGGGATATAATCTACAAATTGCTAGATACAACATGGGCATGGATTGCGTCCCTTAATTTGTTGTTTCAAACTAAGCTATAAAAATTTGAGTTTTTCGTTGCTTTAGTTTGAGCGAGCTGTATAATTTAGAATATTTACTCGAAATCGGATCAATATCCGTTTAAAAAATAAATAAAACCCAAACTGATATGTCTTATCCGGCCCTGTCTTTTCAAAAGGTCCAAACACATATAGAGAAAATCGGCAGTAGACTGGAAGACAAACATTGTATATGATTATGGAAAAGACTCCCTCAAAGTCCTAAGCAGAACAGATCAGGTCATTATATTTCAACTATGCACCGGACACTGCAGACTCAACACTTATATAGACTAGGAATAAGTCAAACAGCTTTCTGCCAGTGTCAGCAGGCGGAGCAGACACCAGAGCATATCCTGCAAGACTGTCCTCTCCTGTGTGAGCTGCGGAACAGACACCAGAGCATATCCTGCAAGACTGTCCTCTCCTGGGTGAGCTGAGAAGCAACATGTGACCACACCCAGTCGACCTGAAAACTAAGCTTTGGGGAAACCTGACAGACCTGAAGCTGACTGCCCATTTTGTGGTCCACAGTAAATTAAGCGCATGACCAGAAATCACTGACGAAGAAGATGGCATCTCTTGGAGCGGCTTCACCAATTCCTCATCAAGGATTACTAACAACTTTCATCCGTGCAAGCGGTGTTCATCAGCTAGTTATACATAATTGGTAAAAGTGGTTCACAATCACACTGGTGATTGCACAAGGACGATATTTTATAGCTAAGTTATGTCTAGTTAGCTATGTTTTACTAGATCTTACTCTCAGTTAGTGAACTTAGTCTTAGATCCAAATTTAGAAATTAGTAGTAACTTAAGTTTATATTTTCCTGTCCTGTTTATTTTTTGTTGTAATAATTGTAGTAGACAATAATTGTATTAATAGACAATCTACTTTTGTCTCGCGACTTGTGTAACTGTTATAGTCTGTTCAACAACTCATGCCCACAGTCCAATGCGAATTATAGCAAAACCATCAATTCCACAGTAGCGAAACTTTGCACCCAATCTTAGAATTATACCGACGCAAATGTCTCATAGAAGAAATTGCTATAGGAAACCTGGATTTTGTAATATAACGGTTTCCTTTGATGTTAGCGGAATATTTGGCGAGTCTGATACAGAATTTTAGTTTTTACAATAAACGCACCAATATGACATTTGATGTCAAGTCTCATTCAAAGGCGTATCATCCCAGCTCATACATGGGGACCAATGTTGATACTTACAATAGTGTCATGAAATAAACAAGAAATGTAGACCTAATTGTATTGTTTTTTAAAATAATTTACATTATAGTTACAGCATAATGACATCCCCCTTTCGTGTCCAGGCTTGGAATTGGCAATGGCTGAGCTACTTGGAGACATTCTCTTCAAATCGCTACTTCTTGGGTACAAAGTGCGTGTGTTAACATGTGGTGGTGGCGGTGGGTTGGGGGGTAATCACTACAATAAAATAGCTCTTTACTCTGGTTCTTGTATACTGTGGTAAACATGTACACTAAATTCAAAATAGGCACCAACGACCTGTGCCCCTGTGGCTTGGCGAGTATGACAACAGAACATATCCTACACAACTGCCCCCAGTATGCAGACCTGAGAAGAAAGGTGGTCCACTTACACCAGTATCCAAGACAAACTGTATGGCGTGGGTGATAATCTGAGGCAGACGGCTGCCTTTTTAGAGAATCAGAAATCCCAATCTAGTGAGAATGCAGAAGAAGTATACTGTGGTACAGATGACCTATATGTGCCTGGGGTCAAATGCGCATAGGAACAACGCCGGGCCAGGATTAGTGAGGTGGCACTAATCAAGATCCTACCCCACCTCCACGTAGTGACCGTGGTAAGACATTAGTTTCTGTCTGGCTAAGCGGATAGTGATCGAGGGAGAGCTATTATGGCGTGGGAAGGGATGCAGACGTAGTCACGTTAGATGAGATCCGCAACACAGACGAGCGGAATCTCAGAGTGACTATTAATGCATGTCTCTTCCGGCCGATGGGAAAAGCTGAACGAATAACCATAAAGGGATGAGGGGTGCATCCAGAGAAAAGATGTGGGCCCGCGTGGAGTAAAACTTGGTTCTGAAATGAGTTGCATGTCGGCCCATATACGGCGAAACTCAGAGCAATGAGGTGGGGGCCCGAGTTGAACCCAGTGTCCGGACAGCCTAAAGGCTGGTAAATGTGAGCACAGTGAGAATTGATGGAAATGGTGGGGCAGGCACCAGGACAGAGCGAGCGCGCATGCAGACGATGCACGGTGGGCCCACCTGTGGGTAGACATGCACAGCATTGATGGTGAGGGATCGTGGCAGGCGTAAGGGTGAGCGGGCCACCCAAAGGTGCAGAAAAACTGGAAAGCCCAGCAGAGGCTTGAATCCAGTGTGCATTTCCGCTAGCAGCAAACTACTACTGACTTGTAGTTAGATTGGGGACAATCAAAGTCTAGCGGAGCAAACCGTACCCAAAACTGGATGGAAGGAAAACCAAGTAGTCCACAAAAAGACCGTCAGTATATATATATATATATATGGAACTGCAGTAAAACTATTTGATTGGCAAAACATGTAATTACAAAGTACTGTAGTTTTACAAATTACAAAAACAATGACAAAATACAGCAACGTTTCGACCAACAAGGCCTTTATCAAGCAAACGAACAAACAGGAGTGACAAATTAAAATGAAACACAAATGGACGACCAAATACAAACGTATCTAAGGAAAATCTGGAATAAAACGAATAACGAAATAAATGTAATACAAAAACACACATAAAAACTAGAAATAGAAAGGAAAAGAAACAATGAAACATCTAGTAAATATATAACTTGAATACATGCAACATATACCCATATAGATTACAAAGCATGGGAAGAGAAAGTACTAAGAAGCATAAGAATGGAATATAACATGAATACATGCAACATATACCCATATAGATTACAAAGCATGGGAAGAGAAAGTACTAAGAAGCATAAGAATGTAATACGTTGAGCCAGCGTGGTCGAAGGTACCATACAAAGAAATCAACCGATTCTCCAGAGCAAATCGACTGCGATCATCCGAGGAACATGATCGGATGGCTGTGACAAAAAGACCGGCACACTGGCCAGATGACGCTCGACAGCCCAGGAGGGTAGGTCGTCTAAGGGTCACTACCTTAAGAGAAAATAGCAACCTGCTGCCTTGCAGGTTGACTGGGGACAGCAAAAGGCTAACGGAGAGCAAACCTAGTAAATGCTGGTTGAAATCGGACGTCGCCAAAGGTCAAGCACTAGAGCTCCAAATGGTACTGAAGATTGTGACGTAAAACAAGCGTTCTTGGCAAAGGCTGTTTATATATCACAATAAGAATGATAAACATGGCAGAAACAGTACGACCGAGATAGAGAAAGATATGTGTCTCTTTGCGGAAATGCGTATAGTATTAATGACACTTTTTGCATTGTAACTTCAAACCCATTAGAAATGTTATATCAGTGTCTGTTTTGAGAAGTCAACAATATGACCCAATAGTCTCACACTTTTTATAATTTCGATATACACCTTTAACTAAAAGTCTGTGTCGCACTTATGACGTCATTTAATTACCACGGTCACGCCCGAGTAGATTTGGTGCAAGGAAAATGCAAGAATTGTTTTAAAGACCATGGATTTCGTCCTGAAGAATGTTGCTATTTTTATCATCAATGGCTGTAAACGGTACCATGCCAATGGAGGCATTATATACCACAAAGAAGGCAACTTCCAGATGGTATGATGATTGAATGGCAAAAAATATTTTGTAGCGTCGGGAACGTGTTTTTCAAATGCAAGTTTTCAAGTTATTTAATCAAATGGTTACAAAGATACAAATTTGTATCTCGGGGCATGACAAATTGAACGGACTATAATTATAATATTAGTTAATAATCAATCATGTGTAAGATTAGAATGATAAATTAAGAATGATATTGACATGATTCAAATGAGAATGAGTGAGATAATTTAAGAGACTATTATTGACATTGAATTGATTGAATTTGATGATCACGATCACGAAGTATCACTATCAAGTGAATCAGTATCACTGATTTTGGTCAGTGTTGTATCATTATGATTGGCCATTGGAATTTCCAATGGCTAAAACTAACTACTTAGTAACTATGTGTTTATTCGTGAAAAGAACCTAGTTTGAAAAAAAAGTATCCAAGTACCGTGTTAGTTATATAGTAATACCATTATCCATAAGAGAGATAGTGAGTGTATCTTACCTTCTGGGAGATCCTCAAGACATTCAAATGTTATCTCAAACTGGAATGGTTTCAAGAAAGAAGTTGGATTGTTCAAAACTGTAACATCACAAATATTAACTAGGGCCATAATAATTATCAAAACGTTTGAACAATATATATATCCTTCGCCTACTACTTATGACATCGATATATATGTACCCAGCTTAGAGTATTACTAATTTTGCCGACGGCGAAATTCTCTATTATTCTTCAAAAGTCTGTCTGTTTTCTTCTATCGCGCCCAATGGGCCAAAATATCCATACCAGATTTTTTCCCAGAATTTAGAGCAGTCAATAATATTAATTTCAGATATACGCAAAGATTGTTTTTTTTTGTTTTGGCTACTGAACCGACGCCATATCATTCCGAGCATATGTATGCTACTATAGTCCTACGCAAACTTTGAGACTGGAAAGAATTCAGAATGAGGCTATGTGCATCATTCTGGGATGCACTAAAGATACATCAGAGTGTCAATGAGCCTCCTTCTTCACTATTGCTAACAGAATTGAAACTTGGAGGGTTCGATCATATCTAAAAATCAACGCAAACAAGGAACATCCTCTCCATAAAGAACTCGTGAAGGAGAAAAGCTGTAGACTCAAGAGAGACAGATCACGACTGAGTCAGGCGGAAGATGCTCTTAGGAAAATATGTGATCCTTCCTAAATTGAACCAGGAGAGGAATGGATTGGTGTGCCACTTCAATTTCAGACTGCTTTCACAGTTATTACAACTATTAAGAAAAACTTGCGACTAAAATAATCCATCACTAATTTACGTCGAGGTTGAGGCCCTCTTGAATCACATCAATGATACAGATGTGATTGTTTACACAGATGGTTCAGTCATTCGCCAACAACGCTGTGTTTGGGCTTTTTCAGCACGCTCAGAAGGAAAAATTATAAGAGGGGCCAGTGATGCCTACGCAACAACCATAAGTAGTTTGACAATGGAGGTTCGGGCGGTTACGGAGGCGGTGAAATGGTTGGCATCTCACAACTACTCTCGTGTTTTCATACTCAGTGACTCCATGAGCATGATTCGTAAAGTCAATCATGAATGGTGAGACACAACTGGGTGGATTTACTAGTACAGACAGTGTTCAGAGAAATCACCTTCATTTTTGTCACTGGACACGCAGGAGTTAGGGGTAATGAACGAGTTGATAGATTGGCTGGCTTGTCTACAATATCAGAGGGAGTTGCCATGGATCGAAATGACATTGAGAGAATCTTTCCGAACAGAGGAGTTTCAGGGCTGTAATCCCACTCGCTGACCAGATTGAAAGAGATGGGTGTCAATATTGGTGCAGCCCGAAAAGAACGGCATACTAAATATGCAAAGAGATTGATTAATCAACATCGAACTGGTGTGTTGGACCGCGGACGCTGTTGGATTTGTTGAGGCGGAGATCGGAGCACATATGGACATGTTCGGAGTGCTATGATGATAGCCCTCATATAACTGATAACTCCCCAGTAGATGTCAAAAGATATGAATGCTGATGTTTCGTGGCAAAAGTGACTTTCCGAGTAAACACACTCCTCATGTTTCTTAGGTGTCTAGTCATGTTCGTACAACGTGCAATTCATTAAAAGGATATACTGCTGCATCATCATTTACCGTGTCCTCAACCAACAGGCGAAAGCTGAGCAACCGAAGAATGTTTTCATGACGTATCCATATTCTTCTTTCTTTTTCTTTTGTCCTTCTCTGCTTTTTGCCGCTAGGCGTAGCAGGTTTAACTGATGATCGGTTTCCGAGATAATGCACGCTCGGTCGCTTGATATGTTGTGGTATTGTGGAGTTTTAAGATGTCTGTAACTCCATCAACCGATCTTTTTCTTGGTCTGCCCTTTCCTCTTGATGATTCCATCTTCAGGTCGTACGCACTTGCAACTGGTGTATTCGGGTTCATTCTGACCAAGTGGCCAAACCATTTGAGTCTCTGTTTTTCAATAAATCTAATAGAAGGTATTGTTCCGACTGTTCTTCTAATATATATTCAACAACCAATAATAACGCAAGGATGATACAGGACAACTAGACAAGTTAATGTTTTTTTTAATTTAAAACTGTCATTTAAGAGTTTCATTTCTTTATATTTCTTACATTTCATCTCGATGGTGTGTGCATTCTCGTTGCATACAGTACATCGAGAAGCAAAGAATCAAGTGGTTCGGCCATCTAATAAGAATGGAACCACATTTACTACCATCACGTGCCTATAATAATCGACACCCAGGGCGCAGAGCACGAGGCAGGCCAAGAACACGATGGATAGATAACATCTCAGAATCTCTGCGAAAGCATGGACTGACAACGTCAAGCGCAACACACCTGGCACAAGATAGAAAACTAACTCTCCCCACGTAGCTTCCCGGCAAATGTGGTTAAGATAAGATAAGATAAGGTGTGTGCATTGCCATGAAGTGTGAAAGAAATATTTAGATATTGTTTATGGGTAGCTACTGCAACACCCGCAGTACTGAACCATTATTTGATAAAGTGGTTCTGATTAGTAGGTAACTACCACAGCAGTTAAGAAGAAACATCACTCGTAACAGCGGACAAATCTACCATTTTTGTCGGTCTGAATCTAACAGCCATCATGGTAACATTTCTTAGAGTGCAATGCAATGAGATGTGAAGGTTCCTAGATGCTGGCTATGTGTAGCTACTGTAACCTCTCGGATACTGAGCCGTTTTCAGGGGAATGTGCTCCGAACAAGGGGACATCACCACAGCAGTTATTAAACATTTCTGGCGACTGATTAGTAACAACACAATTCCGCTGTTGTTGATATCATGAAGAAAAGAACTACTAATTTGGTAGAATCATCGTCGCAGGTCACATATACTAGGCTGTATTTGCTGGGAGAGTGTGCCGGTCGTTTTTATCACCACATCACTCGATGGGACAAATGTTGCTTCCGTCTGGTTTGCAACGACCCAGTTCTGCTTTTGCAGAAGTTAACTCAACAAATAGTTTATATGGTAACAGTAGCAGTCTCAGAATCGTGAACTGTTATTTTTCTTCTGAAATTGTGTTCCAGGTACGGGATCACCCTGATAGTTGTCTGGAACAGATATCGCATTTGATTTTCACTCTTTTCCTGTCAGGGTTCTGAGACGGGGCGGTCCCTGGTGAAACTAGCATGTAACAGCCCGCTGGCTGGGCCACATTGGTATTTGTTATGTGCATGCTTCTTTGACGTTTCCTCAGATTAGTTTCAGAATTATGTCACTAGTGTATGGACATCTCACAATTGTTTGTTTGAAACTGAAGCTGCGTCATTTTGTAGTGGTAGCTGCCTTAGCAAAAAAATCCCTTCTCACTTTGCTAGTCTGCTAACCATGAAGCATGTTTCCAGAGTCACAACATTAAAGTGGAGTAGCGCTTTGTCCAGCATCGAACCGTTGGATCTGACGCAGGATTTTCATACTGTTCACTGCGTAATATGCCTGAAGTCAATGAGTAAACAACAAAACATCACACAAAAACAACAACAAAAAACCAATCCCGTTTTCCTAACCATAATATAGATTGGGATATGCAATGTTACGCCTGTACCTTTTTTGACCAATGGCATGCGATGTGTGGTATGATCAGCATCACATTAATCGCTTTTACTTGCAAATGTCTAGTATCTAAGTGTGGCTGGATCGAGCTCAGAGTCGTTAGACCATGCCATACTGGAATCATGGGACCAAGCGCCTACGAAGCAAGTGCACTAACCACTAAGATTTCTAAATCAACGAATAGTATATAGTAATTTAGAGACCAATCGGTTATAGATATATAATTATCTATATTCTCAGATAAAAATAAATAAAGATTATCCCCGTTGGTTACGTTTTAATATTATTATCATTGCGACTTGACTTAGACTACCTTGTGATGCTTAGTCACGCACAATCTGGGCAACATAGTTTTCACTATTAGTCAGGCGCCGAATATAATATATTAACGACTTGGATTCTCTGTGAGGGGCTAATTGCAACACGCCCTGATATAGCTTAAACAAAACTCGTTCTTAGGTAGTTCCTCTGCATAAAGGGGTTCTTATTCCAGAAACATTGACACTGATAAAAAGGAAAGCAAGTCCACCAAAAAATCAGTCAGAAGTGCCATACTGGACGCCCTGACGACGCCTGAATTCATATCAGGCGAACGAGAAAAAGATTCCCCAAACAAATTTTAAAAAGCATGAAATAGTGTCCCGTTATAGACATAGGCAAGTTAACTAGCTGGCTAGTAAGTTTGCCATTCTCCTTCGTTGGCAATGACAAGAGCGTTTGATTCGTTGTGCTGTGGTTTGCTCGAATATCTATCATCTTCTTTGGCACGACACATCTATTGTGTATAATGTATCAAAATCTGCATATATAACACATTATCTACTTATTTCTGGTCGCATTCACTTCTGTGTCTTGGATGAAGGAGGATACTGTCTCGCATAATTGTCCACTTGATCGCATCGGCTATAATGAACAATTGCGCGAACGTAAGGATTTGATAATCACATTGAATCGGGTACTGCATGGAATACGTTTCTTCCTCTTCTTCGTTCACTCTACGTAATCCACTTGTTAAAACATTCTTTGTGGTCTGTATATGACTTGCGCCTCAGAGCGTGAGTTCGTTGTGCCAGTTAAGGGTCTACAAACCCGTATGCCAGCAATCCGGTTTCCGCATGCTTTTTATTCGGGTTTGCCTTCCTAAGTATGACAACAACAAAAATAATAATTCTAGGAGTTATGTTATGTTATGTTATGCGATCGACGTCACGGCACATTGGGCATTCCCATGCATGCTCTGTCCTCCGCTGCAGCAACCATCCTAACGTCCATTTGCTCACAGTACCCATGAGAAGTTGATTACTATATCTTCTCTCTCTACCGCGAAGACGACACTCTCTGGCATGTCCACACTTAACGCCTAATTCTCGAACTCGTTTCAGTATCTGAGACGTGCCCATGTCACATAATTGAGAGCGTACCGCATTGATGATATCTGCTCTGTCCATACTTCTGTCCGTTTGAGTCGGAGCATTGTTTGCAAGAAAATCTGAACGCTCGTTACCCTGCACTCCAGCATGTCCAGGTGTGTACAGCCAAGTCATTTTCTCGAGATGTGATTCTAGGAGTCCATCCCCCTAGGCGAGATAGAGCCCTGTTAGCCTTAGACGCCGAAGTAAAAGTTTCTATGTCTTCACCAGGAGGTAGGGTTGGCGTGTGTGTTCTACGTGTCATCAGCAGTCTACTAGTTTTCCCTTTTCGCTCCGCCCAAGAGAGACTAGCTGACTTCAGTTATGCTGGATGCAGAGCTAGGTGCAGAACACACATTGTATACATCAGGGAATACAGATATAAGGATCCTAATCTAAGGACACTAGCCCAGGTGACATCGGAAGAGCAATTAATGGGAAAGCTGTTCAATTCAATCACTTCAAACATGACAATGGAGATAGCTGCTGTATATAGGACGATTTCGTGACTTGCAAAACAAAAAAGCGACGCATGCAGTGATAATATCAGACTGGATGAGTATGCTTATGAAGATCGAGATAGACAAGCTTGCAACTGAATAGGTAAACAGCATTCAGCAGTCCTGCCTCAAGAAACTGTCTTGACTTTACACGTCTGGGCATGCAAGAATGAGTGGCTTATAAATTAGCGGGAACGGTATTTCCATTGCATATAAGAGAAGTAAGGACGGGGCAGGGGTCATAAAAAATTCCCTCTGCCAACTATAGTTATCTAGAGTGGGCTGTGGCTTCACACAACGGAAAAATAATCGGAACAATTGAGATATCTTATTGAAATGAGGACTAACCTGCTGCCTTGCAGCACGACCTTCTCTATAAGAAGATATGTAGGCTTATAGAGAACGTCGTGCTTACAGATCGGCTGGGGACCGCCAAAGGCTGACGGAGAGTGAACCCAGTAAACGTTGACTGAAACTGGACACATCGCCGAAGGATAAGCATCAGAGCTCCAAAATGGCGCTGAAGATGGGACGAAAACATACCCATGCTAAGGCTGCATGAATCAGATTTCCACATGAATGAGATTTATGGGGAAATCTGGTACATCAATCTAAGGGTGATAGAGAGAGAGAGAGAGAGAGAGCGATAGAGAGAGAGAGAAAGAGAGATAGAAATGAGGGATAAACCAGAACCAAATATAAACGTATGGGCCTTCGGACTTAGGTAAGAATTATGGGAAATCAGACCACAACTACATCACGTGACCTCACATTTCCGTGTTGGTGTATATAGACGAATTCATTTTTAAATCAAAACAAAATGCTAAATCGAAGTTATATTATGCAACAAGTTAAGTTTAACAATAAGGAATATCAATATTATTAATATTTTTCACTAATAAACAACCATAGACTCACAGAATTGAGTAAAATTGCAAAAAAGCTTGCAGTGTTATATCAAACATCAATATTTTCCGGCCCCCTTTTATAATCTAGGTCAGGGAACCCACAGCTAGTTGTCTGTCCTAGTTATCTAGAGTTGGCTGTTGTTAAACGCAGGAAAGAAGGTCGGTATTGTCTGCAGGGTAGAGAGAGAGAGAGAGATAGAGAGAGAGAAATGCCACCCAGGATCACTTGGCGCTTGGGAACACTGAGATGGCTGCTGCATTGGAGAAAAGGGCATATATGCACTTGTCCAATATACGATGATGTCTATCAGATACAATTTCTTTTCGAATGTGGTGGGTTTGAGGCACATTCTTTGAATCAGGTCTGCCACCAGTGGAAGTTTTGAATAACCTGTTTTGCTGCCATATCTGTTAATTCACCTTAACAGCGACTAGATAGAGATGTCTGCTTTTAATTTGGTCTACAAGGCGTGTCTAATTTTGTTGTGTCCTTTCTGAGGCGAAATATGACTACCTGGTCTCTTCTGAATAGTTAATAGTATCCGTCATATGCTTTGTGTTTGGGGAAGTTTTTTCCAGTTTGTCAAGAAGATGTTTATCTCGGTCACGTTAACCGATACGGTGGTTTGAAGAAAACGGTAATGGAAGGCATGGTTCCTGCGGATAGAGGCAGGATAAGTCCAATACGAAATGTCATCAAAGAAAAATTGAACATGGTTTTATTTATTAATTGATTTGACCATCATCATTGAGCATCAGTGAGTAACCATATGTACTCCGACATATTTCTTACACAGAAATATATTAGTGGCAGTGCACGAACGCCGTAGTACCGGCGGGGTAATTGAACTTGAGGCTAGAAGAGGAGAGAAAACTTGCTAGAGACAAAGAGTTTATCAGGCAGGCTCTGAGGAAAGCGACATTCTACAAATAACATGCTACTTGATTGATGATAAATGTAGATGTTGGGCAGCACCAGTGATCAATGAGAACCGTAGGTTAGTTTTGGGCATACACGCATAGGTTCTGATGTCCATGACCCCATGCAATGGCTCTCTCCATCAGAACAGCCGATATCATGCTCCACAGCCATGAGTTGATTCCACAGTTCATCAACCAGCACATCGCGGTCATAAAGTGTACCATGTTTTATGCATTATCCAATTCAATAGCTAGAGCGACCGTCTCCTGCTTGAACTGGAAATACTCTATATACATCATATGCATCTGCCCGCCTGTCCAGCGTGCTCGTAGCGCGTTGGACTACGGGTGACAAGCTCCCTGTGAGTGTGGGTTCATTTCCGCGGGCTGGCAGAAAAGCCACAGGTTCACCAGATTCACGATGTTCGTAGCACCGAACCGAAGGGTTACGAAGTTCATGGCACCGAGCCGAAGAGCTGAAAGGTCAAGTGCTTCTGGATCGGTAAAAAAACAACAACCCAAAAAACAACATCATATGCAGCACACACAAGTTCTCAAGACGAACATTTGTCTTTCTAGAAGAGACATTACGTGTCTAGTTACTATTTTGTCCATCAATTTGCCGTACACATTCTGTTAGGTAATGAGATAACCATTACCAGTTTACTGATCTACTGTCACCAGTATTTACATACATACACATACAGGTAAGTAGTTTTACTTCGGTACACCATACTACAGTTATATGAGGACTATCATCATAGCAATCGGACATGTCCATAGGTGCTCCGATCCCCGCCTCAAGAACTCCACATGCCCAACACGTTAGTTCGATGTTGATTAATTCATTTTTTTTTCATATTTGGTATGCCGTTCTTTTCGGGCTGTATTAACATTCACACACATCCCTCTCAATGTGGTCAGAGCCTAGACTGTATTTGTTATGTTATTTACGTGTCGACGCTGGGTCTGCAAATGATCTTATCGGCATTTTACACGATAGCTTAAAAGATATGCCAGAGTGGCAAATTAATGAATATTGACTTCTCTGAACACGATAACTATCTTCTTATGCAACCTAAATAAACAAATACACTTAATTTGTTTGTCATTTTCTAATTTATCCATAAAATGTGAGCAGTTACTAATATAATATATGTATGCTGCTAAAAATGTATTTTTTGGGGTAATGTTCAGAACAATTATGTAACTGGCCAGCTAGAGTACGTCTGAATACTCATAATTGAGTCATAATCTGATGATTGACGAAAGAAGTAAAACAGTGGAGCAATAAATTAATCTTAGGTAATCATAGTTAACTAACACATGACATTATGATCCCGAGAACCAGTATTGACGAAGCTAATCGACATTTGCAGCAGTTGCACAAACATGTATACGATCTTGAAACTACTGTCCAAGATCAGCGGGATGCTCTTTCAAACAAAGATAAATATTATCAAAGCCGGCTTGCAGAGGTTTCCACTGTCAAAGAGAAGGAGATAGAAGGACTGGCTAATAAACTTATGGCATCGGAGCGTACAGTCTCTGTCTTGCAAGAAGAACTCGAGCGAAAAAATCAACAGATATTAGCCCTCCAGCACAGTCATTCAAAACTGCGAAGACTTCTTAATTTTAAGGATGATATTCAAGATTTACTAAAGACCATGGAAGACGCTGAAGACAATTTAGCGATTGATGAAGGTGATACTGACGGCCTTCTTTCTTTCTACCAACGTTCACGCGATACAAGTGCTAATATCAGTAGCAGCATCACGGGGAAAAAGATGAGAAAGAAACGATTTGTACGTAGTGAAAATAGTACAGTGGCTCTGGAAAATGGAACACAAAGCGACGACATTGACGAGGTCGCAAATCTTGGTGGAAAAGAGTTCTATTTGTAAAATTGTTAATAAGTTATAGTTAATGAATGGTAAACTGATGCCTTGCAGAGGGATGTTCATTCAAATAAATACAATGATAACAATGTGCTTTAGTGTAGCCATCTTTATCAAAAGTAAATTTGTAGTAGTAAGTTAGAAAGGTTACAAGATGACACTACTGTCACACTACTAACTAATAATAAATAATGTATTAGCTACTACAATACAATTAATTGATCATTATAATAATACTTAACTTACTATGTACTATAGTACTAGTAACAAAAAAGTAAAAATAGAACTGGTGTGTTGAAGTTGAAACAATTTGGCTTGTCATTCAGTAGGTACTTGATTTAATAATAGATCAAATTTAGAACAATTTATTTGTAGGGTTGAATATTTCTTTCTTTAAGATTTGGTGAAGTTATTTATTGACCTGTCAACACTATGTGGGCATCCTAAAATAAAAGTTTTATAATTTTGCTTAAGATAAGGGAAATGGAGTCTTCTTAATATTTCAGTTCTTACGGAGAATGTATCTGTCAGGTGTTGGAATGTCTTGGACATTCTGCTGCCCTCAGTACTTTCCATGTCTTCCGCATCATTGTTATTTTTGCCACCAGGATTTCTCAGTGTGTTTTTGGATCTTCCTTTTATATTTGTTCACCTTTTAATTCAAGACCAATGAGTATGACCGTCTTGTGCAATTACATGCCTACTTTGAATGTCTTAACCTTGCATCATGTTTATGTAGTCTTTACTACACAGACCTCTGTGTGAGCTACAAAAGACAGTGAAGTTCATACAAGAGACAACATTTAATATATAGACATATTTCAAGCGAACGAAAGGAAGGAAGGAAGGATGTAGTCTTTCCCTTGGACCTGCATTAGTGAAGTTTTTTGACTATTTTTAGTTGATTTTTCTGTTCTGGTACTCATTTACAAACAAATTGAACTGCTTGGTATAATTTTGCTTGTTTGTTTTCTTGCTAAACAGTAGAGGAGTACTTGACATATAAGTTGACTATTTTTTGGGTACATAAGATAATGATAATCTGATCTCACTTGTTTTTGATCTGCAAACAAACCCTGCCATAATAATGCCCCAATGACAATGTGACATAAAAAATATTTCACGATGATGGTATTTGTTGTAATTATATAACATATATGGACTTTCTAAACAGTTTTTTTTTCTTCTGTAGATACATTTTTGTAGGTAAAATAACTATTTTTATACCGATCTTTCACTATTGCTTTTTTCTTTGTTAATACTGTTATCACTGATGGTTATAATTGCATGAACTAATTTTCATACTCTATTATATTATTATATTTCATGTGCAATGTTATTAGTAATGTTATCTCTATATTTTGGGACTAAATGCATTTATTAACTTATATAACACTACTTGCTTTCTATTCAGACTTTCTAATCAGACGTGCTCATTGTTTGGTGCTAGTGTTATTCTAAATCACTCATAGGGCTATCTGTATTTTTTTGGAAAATGTGTTTATTCAAAATTGTAGATGAAAGGTTAAATAAAAGATTTTAGGAGCAGAGATTCCCAACTATTGGGCTACACCCCCAAATAGGTCACTAAATATTTTTAGGGCCATGAAACCTAAATTATCTCCCTTCTCTCTTGTGCCTTTTTAACCCCAGTTTAACATTGGCGTTCAACCAACTCATGCAGTCTTCCTATCTTTAGCTATTTTTTGCAGCTTCTTCCAACTCTTCTGTATACCATTAATCTCTGCCTTCAAATATCTTCTCTGTGTATTTATAGGTTTCCCTCTCTTTTGTTTTGCCTGCAGGTTCCAGGAAAGGGAGTTTGTTATATTTCCCTCAGGATTTCTCAAGGTGTGTCCTATTTAGTGCCAGCGTCTATTTTTCCTTCTTGATTCACTAGGATCAGTCTTGTTCTCTCCATAAGCTCCTTATTTGTGACCCTATCATACCATCATAGCCTCTCTATTCTGTGCAGACACCAGATGATGAATGTTTGCTATTTATTAATTGTTGTTTTAGTTCTCCGTGTTAAATTTAAATTCTGAGCATATCTAAATCATCAATTAGCGGATGATAGGTAGATTGCCATGTCAGACAATGTTAGACACTTTCCATATCATCGGATTTAATCCCTGGCATTTTCATTATCGTTAAGTAGAGGAATACAAATTCAGAGATGCTACCACAAAACTTAACAGATGCAATAACATAAGTATCGCTGATTACAAGTGCAGTTATTAGTTAACTGACATCACTGCAGGCACACTTATAGGTACTCAAGCCTCTTTCAGCAAATAATGAAGGATATGCATACAGATAGTTATACCCATATAGGCCGAAATTTTGGATACCCTCCCCTACACTTGTACCCTAGGGAACATGTATAGGGGCATACAAACCAAGGTGCAACGTATAGTTGCTCATGGCTAAGATCAATTATACATCACAATAAAAATGATCAAATTGGTAGTAAAGAACATTCGCAAACAACAACATACCCATATAATGTGGGTGATGCATGTCTCATCAATCCTCGAACGACTTTTGTCATGTTTTATACTAGATTCTACCAATCACAAAATCTCATCTGAATGTGGCGCTGTATGACTGAAAACAATCTCTGTACAGATTATTAGTAACTTGTACAATTAATATGTATGCACTTAATTAGTGCAGTTTTGTACATGAATTCCTTTTCATGGTCTATCTTATTTAAAACTAATCTTTTTGGTCATTACCGGGATCTTTTACTGTATATGCAGTGTTTTAATCATCTTCTATTTTACCTATACCCTCTTTGTGTCCCGTTTGACACAAAACTCCCATAAGAAATTTCCATTGCTGCCAGGCTTCCGCTTTTCTACCAATTGTTTCCCATGTCGGGCCACATTTTTCCAATTCACTTTCCACAGTTCTTCTCCATGTTTCCTTTTGACACCCAGACCTTCTTTTCCAATCCCCTGTCAATCGGAGAGCTGTTCTAGCCAATGTCCCTACTGGCATACAACATACATGACCAATCCCCCTCCATCTTTGTCTTTCAATGATGGTCTCCAGTGATGCAAAGTTTGTTCATTTTATAAGCTCTTTTTTATCCAGAATATTCACAGGATTCTTCTTTTACATTTATTTTGAAATGTCTCCCAAATTGTATGATGTTTTGGGCCATTTTCCAGCACTCAACTTGGATCACCTTGGCGTACCTGTATTTGTATATCTATTGAAAACTTTATTTCTTGCTTTTAAAAATTTGTAGTTCTTTATATATTTTTATAAAGATATAGTGCCATTTTCACATTAAAGGTTGGCGGTAATAGATCTCCCAACATTTTCTGTCTTCTGCTACGATGGTACATTTTGCCAATATATTTATTTATGTTGCATTTATATATATATGATTTACTGTCATTGATGTTGGCTACCTTCATAAGTTTTTTTATTTAGGTACTAGTGATTATTTCATATGCACATTAGTAACAAACATTGATGCCTGATGCGATGGTAATTGTTTTGTTATTAATTAATTGGCTATCTTATTTATGTGATACTAATTTTTGATTCAAAATTTGTGCTTGTTGTTTATGAGTTTGTTACTTGTTGTTAGATTTAACTCTGATGATGTATTGAGGATTTCTTCTTCTTTGAACGCTCCATATTGACCACTTGTCAACCACTCTTTGTGATTTGCATGTGATCTGAATCTAAGAGTGATTGTACATTGTGCCAGTTATGCGCCTACAAGTATGCCAGCACATCCGATTTCTGCGCTGCTTTTTATTTACTAGGGTAGCATCCTAGGGCCTACATCAGTCGCCTCTTACGACATGCATTGTAGGTTGCAGTGGTACTATTCTTTGCTTCCCTTGTGGGACCCGGCACCACATGGGTGAAAATATATATTGAGGATTTGATAATGATAAGACCATGAAAAGAAATAAATCTCAAGGTCTGTCTATTGCCTCAGTCTTTGCATTCCCTGCCTAGAGCAATGATGACTTTCTGATAGTTAGTCATCTCTTCCGGGATGCCATATTCTTTATGGGGAGCTGTTTCAACAAGCGGAAAATAAATATTACTTTTACAGATTGTTTGTTATTGTTCTGACCATGTGCAATATTTGAGAGTTACACTCCATTATTACTTTAAAAATGTTTTAATACTTGATAATCTTATATTGAGATTAAATTTAATGAATTTTATTTTATGTTTGGGACCTCAAGCAATTATTTTGTTTCTATTTTGTATTAAGATTTTGAAAATTTTCATTGAGACCAACCATGTTTAGTTTAGATATCTGAAGCTTCATTTATCATTGTGATCACTTAGTAATGATTGCATGCAGGGAGATTCTGAAGAACCAATCACAAGATGATTCGTCAGTTCACGTAGCGCCCAAGGTCACATAATACAGAGACCAAAAATTTGCATTCACTCCAATCCTACCATCTTCAAAATGCCTACTACAGTGTTTGCTTAACAATAGGAGGATGGAGTCAACAAATCACAGGTGTTCTGATCTTGACACAGGTATGAGTCATGATGTTCTAATTCGGAGGTTAACTAATGCAGTCTCCCTGCACATTGTTTTCCATCAATATTGCTGGTGATTTTCATTCCTCAGCCTTTAAATCATCCTAGTGATCTGCTAACTGAGAATAGTTTTGCTTAAAAGAACCAATTTTTAATACTGTGTTGTATATTGGGGAATAGAGTATTAGATTCACATTTTTCTTTGATATTGTCTCATGGTGGGTGATGTATTCACAATCATGTTTAACTGGATTTGCTCTATAACAAAGTCCTTTTAAATATACATTAACAATTCATTGTTCTTCTTTGAATGCTCAATATTGACAGCTTGTTAAGCCACTCTTTGTGATTGCATGTCATCTGAGCCTAAGAGCGATTGTACACTGTGCCAGTTATGCACCTACACGTAGGCCAGCACATCCAATTTCTGCTATGCTTTTTATTTACTAGTGTAGCTTCCCTAGGCTCCTACCTCAGTCGCCTCTTACACCATGCCATGTAGGTCACAGTGTTACTATTTTCTCCATTTCAGGCCCCGGCAACACACTGACGTCAGTTCATCATAAATATATTGTTATTATTTGATTCGTTCCACAGAGAAAGTGGTACAAGTGCTCATGCTAAGTTTTGACTCTATGTCACATTTACAACTGAGTACAGCTTTCTTCTTCGAACGCTCCATATCGACCACTTGTTAATCACTCTGTGATTTGTATGTGATCTGAGCCTAAGAGCGATTGTACATTGTGCCAGGTATGTGCCTCTTACAGTCGCCTCTTATGCCTTGTAGGTCATAGTGGTACTATTCTTTGCTTCCCTTGCGGGCCCCGGCACCACACGGACAAATATAACTTTAAATGCTTGAAGCCAAAATAAAGTGCAGTTTGTAAAGAACTTAATCTTTAGTAATGCAACTGAAATTTCATATTGAAGTTCATACATATGGAAAGTTTTCTTAGCTCTACATTAATCACTTGTTAAACCACATTTTTAATATGTGATTTGCACATTGAAGTGTGAGCCTGTTGTGCAAGTTAGGTGGCTACAGACCCGTAGGCCAGCACATCCGGTTTTTTCCCTGCTTTTATTAAATTCGGTTTACCCTCTACTTAGGCCCTACCCACCCTCCCCCCAAAAAACTGACCTAGTCCATTCCCCTAGACAAGTCAGTGCCCCTTTAGCCTTTGACCTCATCAGAGTTTCCTGGTCTACATCATTGGGAGGTGGGGTTGGCTTGTGTTTTCTACAGGTTATCAGCAGGCTACAACTTTTCACTTATTGCCTTTCCTAAGAAAGACTAGCTAACCCCAAATCTGCTGGATGCAGCAGATCCAGGCGCAGAACACACCTTGTAGACTATTGAAAAGCCAAGCTCATATATTTTTAGAGGTAACAGTACTCCATCCCAGGAATAGCTCTACTCATACTGTCAGTATAACAGCTAAGAGTAAGCTTGAAATATATCTTCATCTTGTGCCAGTCCAGCTAATGGATCTGCACAAACATTTGTCCTGAATACTGACTGTCAGTTCTGATATTGACATCTTTCTGTGTCATATGGTTAGGCTCTGTATAACTGTTTCTGTGTTGTGGTTCACCCAATTTATTTTGTGTTGTCACCATGTATTCAAATCATCTTCTTCTATGCCAAAAAATGATGACTGCCTTGCCTCTTTCTTATGTTGATCAGGAGCTTTATTTGTGTGTTAACTTCTTTCAACACATAAACTTGGGTTATTTTAAAAGTCCATTTGATTATCAGCATTCTTCTGTCAAACCACATTTCTGCAATTGTCAAAGATTTTGCTGTCAGTTTATTTTATTGCACCTGACTTGCTTCCATATGTCAGTACTGGCTTTTGTGTAACTGTAGAACTCTTTCTGACTTCAATAGTCAATGTTGCATATAATGCCCATCATTTTCCATATTCTTCAAGAAAAAATTTGACAATGTAGAACACTTGAGATCTTCAAACGTTACAACAGACTTGGTTTCTTGCACATTTTTTATATAAATAAAGAACCTGTTTTCATACCATGAGGTATGTTAGGGAGGCTTTTATTTTTCCTTGAAAATAATGGGTATTAGGATCAACATCAAGCCGGCTATCTATATTTCCCACTGTTTTTCCGGTACCCAATTGAGGCTGGATGAATGTGAGAGTTACTGCGGTCAGAAAAATTCCAACTGGGAAATTTGATTCTGGAACCATTCACCTACAAAGCAAGTGCCCTAACCACTATGCTATCACTGCTCAACATGTCTAATATAAACTTTGACTTGTTATATGTATTCATATAGTTGTTCATATTGTTGTTGTTAGAATTTATAAATAACAATAGATATACCATCTGCTCAAGAAGGTTAATTATTTGATTTACATTGTCATGTTATATATAGCCAAAATCAAAGTTGATAAACAGCATTAGGGGCAGGAAGTTGTGCGAAGTTGTGCGGAGTTGGCATGGCATAGTGACAGTGCTGCTGCATTTAATCATCAACATATATAGAGTTCATTACCTCGTACGGATGGTTCCCTTGTCTACCCAGCTTAAAATGGGTACCCATTGACTTTCTGAGGTTAGGAGCAATTTTGAATCGTCATCAAAGCTTCTTTTTTTTTTTTTGCGGGCACTAATTGGGAGATAAATATCAAATCACATCTTGTGAAATTTGATATGTACAAAATGCTGAAATACAAAATTTATTTAATCTATGCTTACATATTTGTAGCATTTATAGCATTAAATCATCAAGTTATTTACTGTATCATGAATGTATAAGTTTTAATATATGCAGTTTCATATTTGAAAATAAGATAAGTTCATTTTTCATTACATTGTTATCATAGATCGATTGTTTAATAAAGTTAAAAAATAACAATGATTGAGACGGATGTATAAATATTTTCTTTTTAGATTAAAATCACCATTCCAGACTTTTAAGATAACTGGTTATTGGTTATGGAAACGACGTCGTTACACTCTGGGCAGACCCATAAGTAAGCATACTGATGGTTCCTGTTTATCGCTGGTTAAACACATTCCTCACTCTGCCCCTCAGACATCCAGTTCTACTTGTACAACGGGTAATTCCAAACTCATTAAATCAATGGATCTGTTCAAAATCTATTTTAGTGTCTTCATCCAATAGGCAGTTGTGAAGAGACCGAAGAACATCCCCCTTATCTATCTTCAACTCTCTGACAATCAATGCTGTTGATACAAAACTGTCCGCTCATTACCGCAAACACCCACACGACCAGGACAATAGATCCACATATACCCCTGTAGGTTAGAAACTTTGGACAATTATGAAATTGCATTCATGCATGATATTACATTTGTTTACAAATTTGTATTTCTTGCCATGTATTAATTACTCATGTATTAATTACTCACATGTGATTGATATATTTTTTTTATTTATTTGTGCCTGCTCAGTACTTCTAGTACAGTTCTATTGTGGTGTTTTTGGTCATTCCATTTTGTTTTAAAACATAAATATGTTGGCTGAAACAGATATTGGTGTTTTTCTTTATGTTATTGAGAGTGTTATGAGTGATTGATCTGTACAATAGCTGTATTGATCTGTGCAGCACATGAGACTTTTTGTGTTCACACTTTTAATGAATTTCAGACAGTACTATGAGTCTATTCTTCTTCTTCATTGATATTCTGGTCATGTGCTTAATTCACTGTGGCTGACAAACTGGACAGTCTGCTTCAAGTCTGTCAGGTTTACCCAAAGCTTAGTTTTAAGGTCGACTGGCGCCCGTATGGTGTCGGGGCCCCATAGGAAAGCAAAAATAGTACCACTGCAACCTACAATACATGTCGTAAGAGCGACTGATGTAGGCCCTAGGGATGCTACCCTAGTAAATTACAAGCAGCGCATAAATCGAATGTGCTAGCCTACTTGTAGGCGCATAACTGGCACAATGTACAATCGCTCAGGCTCAGATCGCATACAAATCACACAGTGGTTGACAAGTGGTCGATATGAAGCATTCAAAGAAGAAGAAGGTCAACTGGTTGTGGCCACATGTTGCTTCTCAGCTCACCCAGGAGGACAGTCTTGCAGGACAATGCTCCGTTGTCTGTTCTGCCTGCTGACACTGGCAGAAAGCAGTTTGACTTATTCCTAGTCTATGTAAGTGTTCTTTGAGTCTGCAGTGTCCGATATGTAGGCGAAATACATGACCTAGTCTGTTTTGCTTATGTCTTTGAAAATTTTTTTTTCCATAATCATATCCAGTGTTTATCTTCCAGTCTGCTGCAGATTTTCTCTGTATAGGGCTTTTGACCTGAAAAGACATGAGTTGGTAAATTTTCTCTTTGGCACTGCCCTCCTTAACCTAGTTATCGGGACTCTCATTGCCTGCAATTTTTCAGTGTGTTGCCGGAGCACACAATAGGAGCAAAGAATGGTAACACTGTGACCTACAAGGCATGTCGTAAGAGGCCACTGAGGTAGGGGCCTAGAGAAGTTACCTAGTAAATAAAAGCATCGCAGAAATCAGAGCATTCAAAGAAGAATTGCCTGCAATGCCACAGTAAGATAGAAACCACAGCAAGTGAATTTCTGACATTTCTGAAAGCTGAGGAAGTTCTCTTTCCGAGTGTTTAAAGTGCGTAATGTATTGGTGACTATTTTGTAATACTAGTCTGTGCCCTATTACAGAAGTGTCTTATATGTTATTTGTGATTAGTGAAGATCATCATCACATCACCATGGACAGGTCTATAGGTACTCAAATCTCCTCCCAATATCTTTATCAGCATATAATGACTAATCACACCTGTTCTGTGCTGATTAATCAAATGTCCCATGCCTCTAACAAAGTGTTTGTGTTTGACAGTTCCCATTTTCATCCCCCTCTCCTTCACTCTGGATAGGGATGCAGGTTTATAAATGTTTTCCTTTTCCAAGTCATCTATGTGACCTGCTTCTTTTATGACATTTATGATATCTACACTATCCATTGACTGTCCTTTATTGACTACCTCCATATCAACCAGGTGATATGTACATTCATTGTCTTGTAGTTCTGATGCCCTGGTACAAAAATAAAGGTTAAATGGGTCCATCAGGATGTGCTCAATGTGACTTGCCTTATACAGTCAGCCAGAATTTCATTAAACATATTCAGTGCGTCACTCTGCCCGTGTATTGCCCGGGCTCACAAGGAGCAAAAATATTAACACTGCGACCTATACGGCATGTAGTAAGAGGTGACTGGGATAAGGGCCTAGGGAAGCTGCGCTAGTAAATAAAAAGTGTTGCAGAAATCGAATGTGCTGACCGACTTGTAGGCGTAACTGGCACAACATACAATCGCTCTTATGCTCAAATCACAAAGAGTGGTTTACACGTGGTCGATATAGATCGTTCAAAGAAGACGAATTGAGTCAATCCATATACACACATGTGAATTCCTGTGTACTCAACCACTTCAGAGCTATAGTTACTGATCTTATCTCAATTAAGACTGCTCGTAGTTACAGCAAAGGCATCGCTGTCCTTGACAGTTTTGTATCTCTCATCATCAAGGTGCGTATCCTTTATAGGACGTTGCTCTCTTTGCAGCACATCTGAAATTCACTCTGTCTCTAGCCAGTTCACCCACTTCGTCGATGGTCATATTCATGGTTTCTTTAATATCTTGTAGCAATCTTCTTCTTGGTATGCGTCCTGGGACCCTGACCTCTAATATTGTTCTTTCCAGGCCATCATGACGCTTGTATCTCTAGCTTGCAATAAATACCTATGCACTTTGATTGCCTCGAATAACTGAGCCAGAGGTATTTACCACAGCACCATCATCCTGTGTGTATTCATCCACAATCGCCGTGACCTCCATATTTACTATAGTAGGAACTTGTTCTAAGCAGCCTCTGTCAAGTGCAATGGGAACGGATATGGTATTGTTAATATCCACAGGCATCGGTGATGTCTCTCTTATCTAGCTATACTATCCAGACCTTTACCAACAAATGTTATTGGTATATTCTCAGACTGAGCTAGTATGACAGTGGTAAACACAGATCTGTGGATCCAGGAACTCTCTTAATGAGCCAGGTCAGGAGGAGAAAATGGCAATGTGTCAGGCATACCCAGTGGAAGACACAGTCAAGTGTCACTAGAGTGGAGCCCGCAAAGGAAACGAAAAAGAGGACATCCTAAACAGACTTGGAGTTTTCTCGAGGAGCTAAGGAATGGTGGACTATACTGGAAAACGGCCAGAGACCGGACAAGTGAAGAAGACTGATCCATGAGGAGCGAAAAAGAATAAGTAATCTTGCTTTAGTAGTAATCGTATCTCTAAATTAACATAGTTGAAAGCGCCGTTGAAGTTTTATATTTGAAGTTTCTTTATAATTATGAACAGTACAGACAGATAAGTGGAAACTTTCTAGTAAATTAGTTACGTTAATGAAGAAAGACAAAAATAAAATACAAGGGGACACCGGTTCGAACCGGGACCTCTCGATCTGCAGTCGAATGCTCTACCACTGAGCTATATCCCCTATGATAACTGGGTTAAATATTTGATATAAATATTATTAACTTTTAAATACACTGTAGCTTATTAATATAGTTTAACTTTTTGAAACATTTGATAGATTTTAAATAAAAGTAAACATATTTTATTATTGAAATAATAGTGCAACTAAACTAAAAATAAAAGTAACGGCCTGTTTCCACTGGATACAGAAAGTTTACTAGTTCCGGTATAAGTGGTGATGGATATTGTTTTGGAAATTGATGGAGTTGGTATCTCTTTTCCGTTGTCGCATAGTTGTCGACACACTTCATACATAATTTTGAGTTTGTTGGTACATTTGTCAAGATAACTCACATTGTTGAGTTATAACCTTTGGTAAGAACATTGTCTTATAACTTTATCCTTTAAGTTGATATATTATGTATTCATTGGTGAAATTCAAATTTTGTTTCAATATGAATTCAATATTCAATTGAATTATCACTATAATAAATAAATTATTATTGGATATTAATAATTAATATCTTTTGAATTTTAGCGTTTACTATGATATTGATTTGACTAATTTAGTAATATATTTTAATGCATCCTGCACTTTGCACATACATACATTATTATTTTTGCGAGGAATGATAGTAATAGCTCTAGTCTAGATTCAAGGATGTCTCTGTCAATCCACGACATGAATCATTGAATGACACTACAAACAAAACAAGTTTAGTGGTACACTAGGACACATGTAGTTTAAAGTTGGCAGATAATATATTTTTTCTGTAAACATGAATTTGTTGCAGATATATTAATGGCATATCAGATTTATTAAATACATTTAATTAGCATTTTTGTTGATTCCAACTTTCACAACCGTAGGTCAGTACAGGAATCACACGACCTAAATAATTTAACTTTTGTCCTTATGTGGTCACCAGCTGGGAAAAGAAAACGTTATGTTATGTTCTGTTATGCGATCAACGTCATGGTACATTGGGCCGGGCATTCCCATTCGTGCTCTGTCCTCCTTTGCAGCAGCCATCCCAAAGTCCATTTGCTCACAGTACCCATGAGAAGTTGATTACTATATCTTCTCTCTCTACCACGAAGACGACACTGTCTGGCATGTCCAAACTTAACGCCTAATTCTCGAACTCGTTCCAGTGTCTGAGACCCGCCCATGTCACACAATTGAGAGCGTCCGCATTGATGATATCGGCTCTGTCCATGCTTCTGCCCACTTGAGTCGGGCACTGTTTGCAAGAGAATCAGCACGCTTGTTACCCCTCACTCCAGCATGTCCAGGCATGTACAGCCAAGTCATTTTCTTGAGATGTGATCTCCGAATGATGTCCACCCATTCCACACGCATACTTCCAGATTCAATCAGTTGAAGCATATTCATCGAGTCTGATATGATGATCGTATGGGTAACCTGTTGCTCAGCCACCCATGACAGAGCCCTGGAGGCAGCGGTGATCTACATAGTCATGCTCAATGTCGTTGTCTCAAAAGCCCCGCAGTCCTCATGAAGTGTGCAACCGTTTCGTTGTGCTGAGTAAGCCCACGATGATCTGGTGCCACGCTTGACAGAGTCATCGGTGTAGATAATGATATCACCTGGGTGGGAGTAACGCGGACAAACAGAAAACAAAATATTTGTTCATTATTCAAATCATTATTCAAATCGCTATCTTCACATAATCACATAATATACTCATAATCAAATACAAGACACACAATATCTATGAGTATTAAGTTAAATTGTGTAATCTTCATATATATATATATATATATATATCTAGTAATACTTTCTCTTTCTTTTTTCTTTCCTCCAATCCTGCTTGCCTCACAGCGTCAGGTCAAGAAGAGATTTCTAAAACGGGCCATTGTGTGTGCTTTGTAGATAGTGTCTTTCATCACTTCTGTTATCTCTGAGATCCATCTTTTGCGTGGCCGGCCTTGTGCTTTGTACCCTTTGTATCGAGCAGCATTGCTCTTTGGGGTGCACTGTCTGTTGGTAATCTGTTTATGTGGCAGAACCATTTAATTTGTTGTTTATTGATGAAGTTTCTTACTGATGTTGTACCCACTTTTTTTCCTGATGTCTTAATTTCTCAACTGGTCTCTTCTTGTTAGTAATATAGTAATACTGTCATCATTATAATCCAATTGCATGTTCTTAGCACAACTTTGCCAACCTAACAGTTCCTTGAAATTTCTTTCTCTCATAGGGCTAGCCTCTGGTGTTGTTATACTCAAATCACCACTCACATCCTGAATCCATATTCTCAGTGGTCTTCCTCTTCTCTTTGCTTGGATGTCTCCTTCCATAATGGTCTTTTTCAACTCTTGTCTTTTTATTTGTCCAGAATATTTCAATTTTTTTATCTGTAGCATCATCCATTATTAAAAAAAAAATGTCTTCTGGATATATCTATTTGTTCTCTTCTCTATCCATGGTAGTTGGAGGTCTCTTCTGTAACACATATATTCTCTCTCTCGCGGTCGTGTAACACATATATTAAAAAACACATATATGCTTTTCCACTGCCTTGTTCAATTTCATGTTTCACGACCATGTGTTGCCACTGAGAATATGTATGCTTTTAGTATTCTGATCTTTGTTTTCATATCAGTTCCATTCCTTACTGTTTTACTTGTTCAAGTTTTTGTAAGGCTATTTTTGTTATTCTTTTGATTTCCGTTATTCAATTTCCATCTCTTGTTTGCAGTGAGCCAAGATATTTAAAACTGTTCTATTTTCTCTCAGCTGATAAAAACATCTTTCGTCATGCTTGTTTTATCAGTTGTCATTATTTTTGTTTTTGCCACATTAAGATATAGATTTTGTTTTTCACTTTTATCTTGCACTGCCGTTATTAATTTCGCTATCTCTTTTTGTTATGTTGTCAGTAACACTGAATCATAAACATATTTTAGTTCAGGTATTTCTCTTCCTTTGATTATAAAAAGATTGTATTGTTCTTTTTTGCTATCTTTTATAACATTCCTCATGATGCTTTCAGAGTATATGTTAAACTGACAAGGCGACAGAATGCATCCATAGTTGATTTCTTGCCTATGTCAAACCAGTGTCATAGCTTAAGGTTATATATAATCTTCTTCTTCTTCGCGTTCGTTCATTACGACCAATTTTAATCACTCTGTGATATGTTTGATCTTTGCCAAGAACGTGAATACGTTGCACATTGGTTTGGTAGGCCCTAAACGCATATATTTCTACACATTTAGGACATGTGCATCCGATTTCAGCCAAACCTCCTTAGTCGCCTCTTACGACATGCGTGGCAGGTAACAGTGGTTCTATTCTTTACACCCCAAATTTGGGCCGGTAACCACTTGGGCGGTTATATATAATATATTCTTCTTTTTCAATATTTTGTGAGAAATTGTAAATATGCTTTATTTTGTAACTTCATTTTAGACATCATTTGTCAGCAAAAATCATGGCAGATAGTGACAATAAAGAATCTGCAGGAGTAGAAGTTCAGGCAAACATGGAAGATATCAATGAAGAAGAAGAAACAGAGACAAATAAAGAAACTACACAAGAAGAGGATAAGGAGCAGGTATGGATTATTTTGTGAAAACTATAGAATGTTTTTTAACTAATACTTGATAATACGTATACACATAACAATCATATATTTTAGCTGTAAGATGTTTGTAAGATGTAAGCTGCAACTAGTTTCTGTTGGTAACTTAAATAGTGTAGTAATGTTTACAATTAACATCAGTTGGTGTAAAACATGGTCCAAGACTTTATCTCAAAATAATGAAGTAAGGCATTCCTCATTTGGTAATTTGAAGCTGCAAAGAACTTTTTTTTTTGGCAGTGATAATATTAAATTGAAGTATTTTTAACTAGTATAGAGATATGAAGGGTTAGAGTAGACCATCATGGAAGGAGGCATCCCGGAAAAGAGGAGAAAACTAAGATCCTGGAGATGGATACAGGATGTAACTGATGGTTTGAGCATGAATGCAGACATTCGTTGTTAGTGTTTGTCTTAGTATATCTTCAATTGATACACACACACAGCTGTTGATTTATGCGTATGTATTTAGGGTTAGGTCTAGCTACAAACAGGCAGTCTGTCATATTATATTCTCATGTAACTTTGGATTGTAAACATGATTAGCTCTTGATTTCTGTGCATTTTCACATTTGAAGTGTCCAGTTGACTGAATTAGCTAACACATACTCATCTCGAGGCAAAGTGTTTCAGATGTTCCGACATCTGGGTTGTGCGTCTGCAAACTGTGCCTCCTCGTTTTGAAAATAACCAGACGGGCAAGCCAGTAAGCGGCGCGTTCCACAGTGTCGATAACCAATTGCGTGCATAGTCTCTAACAGCTGAGCGTGCCTCTTTGCTTCTTCGCGCGAACAAGGCTCCCAGCGAATAAGGGACAAGTTAGCGTCTGCTATTAAGTCTCGCTCGCGTGGTCTTATTGGTGGTATGTGTGTGTCCGTATATCGAAGTTTCTCGGTCGTGATGTGATACAGTCAGTTTAAAATTTTAAAAGCTCGACGGTGGTCTTGTTAAAAGGCCCGGCTCTCACAACGAGCTTGTGGGTCCACATGTAGATATATGGTGTTGTTCTTTGCTTGGCAAGGCGCAGTCTTGCCGGCAAAATGGTGGGAAGCGAGCGCTTGGTCATTTCGCTTCAATTTCGCATTTTCGCCGGGGACGTCGGGATCCGCTCTGCACAGAGCGCTGTCTCCCTACCACGAGCATTGTCTGTCCAGTCACGTTCATGACAGCTATCTGGTTGATCCTGCCAGTAGTCATATGCTTGTCTCAAAGATTAAGCCATGCATGTCTAAGTTCACACTGTCTCACGGTGAAACCGCGAATGGCTCATTAAATCAGTCACGGTTCCTTGCAAAGGCTCATGAGGTCATGGTGGTAACATGAGCGAGGGGGGGTGGTAACATGAGCGAGGGGGAGCGCTAACCAAGACCCTGCTCCCGACCTCCACGCGGTGACCCTGGAAACAGACTCAGGTTCTGGTCTGGCTAAGGGGGCAGGGATCGGGGAGAACTACTGGTAGTGGTAGCAGTGCAAGTTCACACTAACAAAATACATAAATCTCCTGGCCGATGTCCAACAAGATATTGCCTGAACGTAAGTTCCTGAATGTAAAGAAACAGCAGCGAAACGTCTCTGTCATAAATGAAAGGATGAGAGGTGCATCCAGTGACGAAACGTGTGCCTGGGAAGCTCGAAGCCTTGAGGAGGGGGCAAGCATTGCCAGCTCGTCGACAAGAATAAATAAGTCAGACCCGTAACGAATAAAATTCTACCCTCATGTTGGTACGAGTGAAGATTGCAGCTGACTCCGCTTCGGTGGCCTGGTGCAGATACATGTACTGGGCATGGTTTGCCGAGCGCAAAACAACAAGTTGCGTTTTAGTGCATAACGAAACTACCCTCCCTAGGAAAACCGTGCAAGGTACTGTGCGATAACAACTAACATCCTCGGAAGAACTGAGGTGGGTGATACCTAACGGAACTGCCAGCCTTGGGGCAACCAGGTAAAGTACGATTGCAATCGTAACTAACATCCCCGGAAGAACTGGGGCGGGTGATGGTGGAGAGCGCAAAATTCTCAGTTGCGTTGATAGCGCCGACTGAAACGACCCTCTACATTGTTTGTGCTCGGCCCCAGGCCGGTGTCTTTCGAGGCTAACTGCAAATTGCCACGTACCAACACACGTCTAGAAAAGGCTGAGAATGTTCCTTCTCCGGATCAAACTCAAAAATGAACGGTAAAGCAAGGTCGACAATGTACGGACCAGACATGAAGTCCGGGTCCGAACGTTGGCGAAGGCCGATACTTTACACTGTGTTTTATACGAGTAAGACGCCGTCCGAGGACAAGCTTATAAACCCCGAGAAATATTTCTCACAGTCAGAATGGGCATAACAGCGTAGCTCACTGTCTTGGCGTAGATCACAAGCCCAAATATACGGCAAAGCTGATCGAAAGGCGTAGATCCGGGCCGACATAGTCGGCAGAAAGGATCGTACCTAGGAAAGCTCACCTAGTAAATCAAAAGCTGGCTGAAACCTGACTGCAGGCCTAGTCACCATGGGCGCACAATCTACCCGACGTAGATCACTCCGTTCTTGCCAGTGGACCAATTATATATCACAAAAAGAATGATGAAATTGGCCGTGAAGAACGTTCGCGAGAGAGAGAGAGATATTCCAACATGCTGGTGGTTTTAATTCAGGTGGCCTCTTTCTGAATTTTCTTGTCTTTTGTTTGTGTATTTGTGACACAAGAGTTTCGTATATCTACTTTATACCAAAAATAAGAAGTTCTTTGACTCAAGTTATAAAGAGTGGTTAAAATTAGTTATTCTTTAGTTTAGTTTAGTCGTCGGATCACCATCACTGCACGTCGAACAAATTAGTCCATAAGTGCTTATTCTAGAGTGAAAGCAAATAGTTTACCAGACGACAGTATACACACCAATCCTACCAAAAAGAACTACAGAGAATTATATACCAATCATAGGTCCACAACTAAGGTTTTCCAAGCCCTCATATCCAAGGCTCGTCCGAGTGGTTACCAGGGCCCAAATTTGGGGTGTAAAGAATAGAACCACTGTTACATGCCACGCATGTCGTAAGAGGCGACTAAGGAGGTTTGGCTGAAGTCGGATGCATGTGTCCGCTAGGGAATGCTAACCCAAAACAAATGCTTGCAGAAAACGGATGCACCAGGCCGTAAGGCGCATAACATGGTGCAACAACCCCTCACAATGAGGAATGGGATAACGGATTCTATGGTCGCCAATCTGCCTCGGAGATTTAGCCATGCAGTAAGAATGTCAGACCTACCATCTCGAGGGTGGCCAAAACTTACTGCGGGAAGAGGGCGGCACAAATGGGGAAGCAGAAATCATAGGAATTATATCCTACAGAACTGCCCCCAGTATGCAGATTTGAGAAGAAAGAGGTGGCCCACTTACACTAGCGTCCAAGACAAACTGTATAGTGTGGCTGATAATCTGAGGCAGACGGCTGCCTTTATTAGAGAATCTGAAATCCCAATTTAGTGAGAATGTAGAAGAAGAAGAAGATATCCAAGACTATCTTTCCCAGATCTTTCCACTCTTTACCCGTTCTCTTGCATTCTGCATCCAACTCCCGCATCCAGGTGTCCTTGGGTCTTCCCTTACCTCTATTACCCTGGGGTTTCCATCATGATGCTGCCAGGAGGTTTCCATGGTGTGTGTCTTATTCAACGACACCTTCTGCCCCTTATCTCTTGTTTCACCTGCAGTTGTCCCGCTCTATCTCACAGCTCTGAATAATCCTCTAGCAACTGTTTAAATGGGATTACGCTGAACAAAGAATTTGTTTAATTTGCCAATTTTGATTATAGAAACCTGCACAGACTAAAACTAGTTCCGTCACTCACATGTGCATGTGGACAGACAGCCAAACACATCCGGCAAGATTGTCGCCTGATGAATCAACTATGGAAAGAACACTGGTCAACAGAGACACACATCCACATAAAGCTGTTTGAGAGTCTTTGATGAGCTAACAAACACAACAATATACATCCAGAGAACCAGACTCATTGTGTAGACATTGAACATCAGTGAACAAGAAGTAAAAGACTATAGAACAATTGAAAAGACAAAAACACAAGAGACCAGATCATGCATCAAACACAAGTTGGCTACCATAAATGGAATGAAAGAAATTGTCTACTAATTCCTTTATAATTTCCTTTTATTATAGGAGTTACTTATATTTATATACTATATTTACTATTTTATTTATTTATATTTACTATAAATTATATAATCTATCTGTTTACATGATATTTATTTTACATGGTTATGTGTTTATATTTATCAAACAGGACAGTACTCAATCAGAAATAGATGTAAATGTTAATGCAGAGTCAAATGTTAAATCTTCTTCTACTGATATGAAGTCTGACACTCTAAAGACAACTGACAAGAAACTAGGAAAACAAAAAACTAGAAAATCCTCTATCCAAGGTACAATACATTATATATATATATTCCTCTTGTTTTATGTTACATGGGGCATGCAAGTAATTTCTCTATACAGCACTGTCCTGGACAACTCACTCAATCTCTTCCATGGAATTGAGTCCGATGTTTCTTGCCTCATTCAGCAAAATTTATTTCAGGGTTTCCTTTGGACATCCTCTCTTTCTTGAGCCTTTGGTATTCTTTGATCATTTCTTCTCAAGGTGTGCCCATCATATCCCCATCTTCTTCTTCTAACAGTTGTTACTAGTGGTTGACTATTATATAGTTGAGAATGTAATCAACATATATATATATATATATATATATATATATATATATATATATATATATATATATATATATATATATATATATATATATATATATATATATATATATATATATAAACAACTGAATATCAACAAATTGGAAATCTTTGAGCATAGGTGGAATGAACAATGTCTGGACAGACTGGGGATAGAAACACCAAAGAAAAGAAGAATGCAAGATGTCATAGATGAGTTGAGTATGACTGTGGCAAATGCCGGATACCTCACACATGGCTGGGAGGCATTTAGAGCTGCTGTCATAGGAGCCAGTTCCAACAGGGACAACTGATGATCACGATTCAGTACAGAAGGGACATAAACAGTTCTCAGGACATCTTAAAGCATTTAGAGTAATTTTTGTTTGCATATATCTGGATCTCATCTGCTTTCTGTGCTGTACAAAGCATCTTGCATTTTTCTGAGCCTCTTTTGAACTATTCTGCTTATATATGTGAAGACTGCCTTTTTCTTTTAACTCTTTCCACGTGCAGTTATTTTCTCAATTTTAAAACCGTTAATTCAAGGGAGATAACAAAAATCCTCACTTCTCGTCACACGACGCTCACTTAGTAATGTCCCTTTGTTGCGCTTAGATACCCTTTGTTTACATTCCTGGGCAAGAGTACGAAATGGCGATATTTTGGTCGGTTTATATATCGCTTTAAATTCCGGCTGTTGTTAATGTAAAAACACACAGTATATTATTACGTTAAAATATAATCAATTTTCATATGTAGCTCTCGAATTTTGTGCAGTATCACTGTGTTATATAATATAATTATGAAGTTATATCTGTATGAACTAGTCACATTCTAACTACCTGAGGATGAGCAAATTACACTGATGGGGTATGTTGTTAATCTTCATTGCAGTAGAAATATCACGCTACAAAAATATACAACATTTAGTTTTTTGACAAGGTAACACATTAACGATACTAAAAAATATGTTTTAAAATCTTATTAATGAAAATAATTGTAGTTCATGGTGTAGTTCACTATGTCTGGTCATTTATAATAGCTTAAAACTGTCAAAGACAAAGAGATAAAATTACTATTAAATTGCATATATATTTAACATATCTCAACATACCAAAAAGTTATATATATTTAAATCACAATAACATAAATTTACACATCTATTTCCATAAATGCATAAGGATCTAATTTACTTCTTCATGAAATATGTAATGTTTAACATAATTAATTAAACTTTCACAATAATACTTTCATTTCTAAATATACTGCTAATGGTAGTTCAAACAAAAATACATGTCTCCAAACATTGACAATACACATTTGTAATATAATTATACAATTTTACTAGCCCATATTAGTCATGATTAAGTAGCCTACAATTTTAATTCATAATTTACTCATGCACACTTGCTCATACATACTTACTGACATGTAGAATACTTACCTAAGACATCTCATAAACACACATTACACATATGTATGGGGACTGCCTAGAGTAGTTGATAGTAGCTCGGCCTGCTAGCTGTGAGACGCCTCATAGCTCGGGTTCGAACCTACTGTCCGGCATTTGTTAGAGTCCCTGGTCTTACTCAGGACGATAACGTGAGTACCTCTGAAGTCTGAGAAAATCTGCCTGTATGGCGAGGGAATACTAATTACGAGTACATTGAGCACACGGCTGCCAGTGTAAAGTAATTTACAATGTGCACGCTGCTGCCATTGTAAGAAATTGGAAAACGGATTTTCACGCAAAAATCAGCTTCAGAGATGAAACTTCGTCTGAGTTGAAAGCGGACGAAATGAAAAAACCACCAAAAAAACACATATGTATATAACTGTTCTAAATTGTTATAAAGACAGCTAGACAACACACAATACAGCAGGGAAAAATAAAATTGTAAAGCCCACAGGTCTGCTGTTATTTAAACTTCATGTTTTTCACAGTGAACTTGTGTATTTACAGTTGGATACGTTTGTAGCAGCTGTGTATTTATGATAAATTTTAATTTCTTAGTTTTATTTCTTATACCCCAAGCTCTTTTCTCTATACCAGCTACCATTGAATGTATAACTTCTCCTCCTTGTTCTCCGATAAAGCCCAATCCAAAACCATTAAGTCTGATCCAGTTTGCACAGTGATGTTCTAGTATGTGTTGTTTTGGAATTATTTTATCTGGAAAATACAGTCTGTATATTGTCATGTAATCCTGTATTGCTAATTGTATTTCTGGAACTGTGTCAGCATGGATTGGTCTACTGTGTGAGATGTAATTGTGAACTTTTTCAAATGCTGTATTTAATGAATTAAAAATGTCTCTTGTGATCAATGCAATATTTATTATATCCTTATTCTGTGTGTACAATTGTGTGTGTGTAATGACATCTTCTGTGAGAAGACTTTACATGTTAAGTATTTATGACAGTGGTTACCAACAAAAGCTCCACTATGATATGCCTGTGGTGTGATTTTGTGTTTGTCTAATACTTTATCTAAATGTGAACATACTGGATCAGACCTATCACACAGTGCTACAAACTCAAGTTCTAATAGGCTTGCTTGTGCTTTTTAATCTTAGTATTGCATTTTATTTTCTCCTCCTCACTTTCACAAACTAATAAATCTGCATGTAACTTGTTCATTTATAATTTGAACATTTCTGCCTGATGCTAATTATTACCATATTGTTTTAAATATTGTATGGTGTTTGAACTAGTGTGTTACTTTTCTATGTTTACCATGATACTTCTGTCTATACTGTCAGCTGCTGTTTTCTAAAATTGGAGCATGCAAGCAGTAATAAAAATTATTTGCTGTTACTATATATTATATATATAATTTTTCTGTTGATATGGGATGTAATTGAAGTCACATAATTTGACTACATAAACAGCATTTAGTTAAGAGCAATTTATTTCAATCCTAATAATATGTTCTATTATTTATTTTTTACTCATAACTTACAATAACATAATGTTACAGTTTCTAATTAGATCTCCAAAACATAATCTAGTCGGTCGTTGATAATATTCAGATAATGTATTCTGTCGTCAATGGGATGATTCTATATAGTCACACTCAGCTAGGAATTTGAAATACTAAACTTGATATTCGATACAAATATCAACCACCCAGCAGAAATACAGCAAAACAGTTTGGAAATTATGCTTAGAATTACTGTTTATCGCTTTGTAAATAACAAAACTATTTTTAAAAGGGTCAGAGAGAACGTGACATAGTAGTCGGTGAAAGTAAAATCGAAACAAAACAGGGTCGTCGCACTAGCGATCAAAAGTTTGGAGCTTCAAGATAACAACTGACAATAAAACTTGCACACAAGAGAGAAGAATCATTCATCATTTTGAAAATGTATGATTCAGTGACATTATTCACATTGATTGTATGAAAATTTTCTGTTTAATAGCTGTACCTGCGCAAAAAGTAGCGGTGTACAAAATAATTGCGGTGACGCTTCGTAAATGTCTCGTTATATGTAGCTTTCCCTATGAAATGTTTATAAAATATTCAGGCAGTGTGGAATACTTTAAAGTTTATAAAAAAATTTCAGATTTTCTGAAAAAACGTGACATACAAGTATACTATCCTGATTTCTTTTACACAGTTTCACCGATTCACAATACATTCAAAATGGATGCTATTATGAACTTTTTTATTACCCAGCATTCAATGCACGAAGAATGTCTTGGGTCTTACTAAAAGAGCGATATTTCATTGTAAATGTACGGCGTGGTCAATAAATAAATATATATATCTTATTATATACTAATTTTAAGAAAACTGGACAACCTATTAGAATAACAAGATTACAAAGTAGTAGAAGTAAAATAGTAGAAGTAAAACTAGAAAGACTTATAAGGAAAGCAACTCTAATGGTGTAGTGTGTGGCGAATGGCATTCTCTTTCTCTCTCTCACGTTCCCGTGGCATTCAATGGACTTCCACTGTGGCGCAGTGTATGGCAAAAAGCGTGGAAAGTTAATGCTGATGCTGGGTCACTTTGGTGGACCTTGTATTTTTCATGTTTTTTCAGTAAATGTTAATTGCCTGTCGTTCACTACATACAAAACTTTATGAAATATTGAAGGTCCAACAGTCTACCTTCTGTACACATAGCTGACCTTTGATCTAATCTATTTTTGAATACACTTTCATTCATCATTTTTAATATTTTAAAGGAAAGCATTTTTTAATTCTATGAATATTAATATCTCAGTAATGCTTGTCCTGAAATGGAGCTGCTAAAGATTATGTAAGCTTTCTCTGATTATCGTGCACATATGTAATAAATGTTTAAATGTCATTTTGTCTTTGCTACTATTGCATGTATCAACTGTTTGTATGTTTACTTTCTTGAACAGATGGTACCTAAGTTTGTTATGGGACTATTCATTATTCTCATCTTTTGTACTTGTGCATGCATAATTGTTCTCATGGCCTGGGTTTTTTGTATCTACATTTTAAAAAATACCTTTCTGCTGATGCCAAACATTTTGATCTTTTAATAAATGACGTGTTTATTAGGATGATATTATTGCTACCCTTTCTTTGCCGTTTTATTGTCAATGAAATTCTTGGATGTTGCAATAAGATTTGATCCACTGTATCACAATTCTTATGAACTGCTAACATAATTTATACAATGTTCGCCTGAGTGGTTACCGGGCCCAAATTTGGGGTGTAAAGAATAGAACCACTGTTACCTGCCATGCATGTCGAAGAGGCGACTAAGGAGGTTTGGCTGAAATCGGATGCATGTGTCCTAAGCGTGTAGAAGTCTATGCGTTTAGGGCCTACCAAACCAATGTGCAACATATACACGTTCTTGGCAAAGATCAAACATATCACAAAGAGTGATTAAAATTGGTAGTAAAGAACAACGCAAAGAAGAAGAAGATATACAATGTTGTTCTCAAACTTTTAAGATATGTTTATGTTTTTTCAGTGCTGCAACTTACATAACCTATGTTCTTCTTCACCTTTCAACTCCCAATGGAGCACATGTCTTCAACATATTTCTTCCAGTCCTTCCTCTCTCTTGTTGCCCCCTCCAGTTCTTTCCACATCTTACCTATTCTTTAATATGTGTCTCCAGATCTCCTCTCCAGGTATTTCTAGACCTTCCCCTACGCCTCTTTCTCTACAGGTTCCAAAACAGTGCCTGTCTTGCAATGCTTCTGTTTGGTCTTCTCAATGTGTGTCCTATCCATCACCAGCGTCTCGTCCTTAACTCTTTTTTCACTGGTAACTGCTTAGTTTTTTTTTCTGAATTTATTGTTTAGAATGTTATCATACATAACATCTGTTAAATGCCCTATTTGTATTCTGTTCTTTCTTTAGGTGATCTGAGCTACTGCTAGCAAGAATATTTTAAAAGTTACTGTAGCAATTTATATTAATTTTTTATTGGAGTAGAATTATTAATTGTGAATTAATTTTGTTCTTTTGATTTATAAGGTAAAGGAAAGAGCAAAGAGGATATAGCTACAATGTCTGCTTTGTTTGACGCTGATGAAGTACATGTGACTGAAGAGGGTAAAGATTATTTAACCATATCATCTATTGTTTGTTATTGTTGTTCTTATTTATCTATACTTTGTATCATGAATACACCGTCTCCTTGCATTGTTTCTTTTGTTGAACTAATCTTTACTAACCAATTCTTAATTTTTGAGCCACAATGATTATTATTATTATTATTTCTTTAAAAAAATACAACTGTATTTACAGTGTTTTGTCATTTAAAGAGTCCAGGACTATTTATAGTCAACATTTCTGAACATTGTGTACCTTTATACATTTATTGCTGAATAGAAATAAATAACAACCGATGTTTCAGCTAATAGGTCTTAATCAAGGCAACAAGCAAACAAGCACACTGATATAAGCAGGATGATTAATGAATTAAAACGCTTGAGTAGTTACCGGGCCCAAATTTGGGGTGTAAAGAATGGAACCACTGTTACCTGCCACACATGTCGTAAGAGGTGAATAAGGAGGTTTGGATGAAATCGGATGCATGTGTCCTAAATGTGCACAAGTCTACGTGTTTAGGGGCCTGCCAAACCAATGTGCAACGTATACACGTTCTTGGCAAAGATCAAGCATATCACAAAGAGTGATTAAAATTGGTTGTAAAGAATGAACGCGAAGAATAAGAAGAACATTTCTGTTTAATTGAACACATACCAAACATTTGTCTACTTGTAATTGTGAGCAAATAAACAACAACATTTAGTTGGTAGGTAGTTAGAAAAAGAATGCATTAAAAAAATAACCACAGCACATGTAGAAGATAAGTGATATACAACTTGATGGGTAGATTAAGTTCTCATATATGTATATAATTAAAAAGAATAGTGAATAGAATGGAGAAATGCGTTATTGCAAATGTGATATTGACAGAAATATAAGATGATCTCTCTCTCTCTCTCTCTCTCTCTCTCTCTCTATATATATATATAAATAGTTGTTGTATGAGTTAGTGCTTTAGATAATCCACTTTTAACTAAATTACATTTCTTTTGTGCATGTTGAAACCATTTTCATATTTGCATTATACCATACAAGAGCTTTGGAAAGTTTGATACGTTGAGTGATCTAATGTGAAACTGTTTAGCTATTGTACAATATTTATCAGTTTTGTTTTCTTATATTTTATTTGACAACCAAAGCTGTCATAAACTGAGTTATGGAGGGCATACTTTTGTATCAAAACCAATCCATGTCAACTACTAGATTACAAGAGCTGGGATTGAAGATTGAAATGGCCAGAAAAGAATGGCACAGCAGGTATATGAGAAGGCTTATCAATCAAAATCGAACAGGTACGGTCAGTCACTAGACACTGTTGGAGATATTGGAAAGGAGATTGGAGCACCTATTGACATGTCTGAATGAAGATATACCAAACTGAAACTTTTGAATCAAAGTTTTATTTTCTCATTCATGGAGCAATTTGGTTTATATATCACGTATGATAGTTCGACGATTTCTTCTGATACAAAATTGTGTTGTTTAGCAAAGTATTGTTTATATGATGAAATGAATGATTGTTATACATACTTTGTTCTGTTACAGTGTTGCCAGAGAATGTTGTTCCACTTTTCCTGACATCAAAAACACAAGAGATCTACAACTGCAAATGTAATGAAGATGTCACACAAGACAACCCATTCAAATTCATTCCAAAAGCTGATATTATTGAAGACATGAGAATGAGAGCTGCAGTGTGCGATTTCCAACCCTTTAAACAACAGATCCTTGTAAGAATTTGTAAATGCAAATGTGGGGAAAATAGGCTTGTTCATTTATGGGAAAGGGAAAATTAGGGAGTGTGAAGGTATTCTTCTTATTCCTCTCTGCTCCTCGTGTACATTTCCATTTTACATGTTGTACTCACCTATTTTACAGGTAATTTAATTCTTTTTATGCCAGGTAATTTCCTGGTATTCAGAAAACATTGTCTACAGCAGTACCATTATCTGCTTCTTACAGCCATAGTTAGTTGCTCTGTCCGTATTTCTGACAATAATTACATATTTTGTTGTTGTTATGGTATTTTAGCAGAAGCTCAATATTTGTCCTGTGTAATGGTTTTGTCTGAACGCTCATGAGGTTTGCCATAGTCATGTTCTACTATACATTAAGTTTCAATTTCAAAGCAGTTTTCTAATATTTTAAACCAGGTAGAACACTGCTGAGTTTGGATTACGCTGCGGACAGTTTGGCTGCAAATTGTTTTGCGTGAATTTTTACAAAAGGACGATGGCACCACCCGTTCAGAAAGCAATGGCAAACTACTGAACATAATAATGTCTAGAAAAATCACAAACAGCGTTAAAAGCTGCGGTTGATTCGCAAAGTCCTGTAAAGGATATGCAGTTAACTTTTTTTTTTTAACACTGCTATGATTTTTTGGGTGGTGATTTACAAAATGTGATATTTTGTTCACTTTGACAGTTGCTTACACTGTGTATTAGTACATATTGCAAAAAAGTTCTGATGCTCCATCATGCAGTCATTCGATCAAAATCATCATCAGGTGCCGTGCCGGCTGGCGTAGGCGATCATGGATCTCCACAAATCTCTGTCGTTGGTGTTTGCTATAAACTCAGATGTTGATGCTCTACCGTGCCATGAAGTCAGGCTATTGTCACAATGTGTTCTAAACCTCCCCTCCTCATCACATGCCTGAAAAAAGATGACTGCCTCTTTCTTATATTGATGCAGCTTTCTTAAATCGATCAAAATAGGTGTACGAATTCTCCTAATCTGGTCTCTTTTCTTTAACCTTTGTGACTCAGGAGATCTTCCTTATTGCTTCTATTAGCAGTAATACATTGAAATCATTTGTGCATTCCAGCATCTTAATGTGTTAGAAAGGAATGGATGTATAATAAATACACTATCTAAAAATAAATTGAGTAAACGTACATTTTTATATCAATTTTTAACATACAGTAATAACACAAGTAAACATTTTCAGAGCTATCCGGAAGAAGAAATTCTGATAAAATATGATTACGAATTCAAATTCGGCCAGAACTTTTTAATTGCTTTGACAGAGGAAGCAAAAGAACTTTTACTGAAGGTAAGTTTAAAACTGTCTTTGTGTATATTGATAAGGAAGCAAATTATGGAACAATATCTAGTGATTTATTAATAATTCCTTATTTTGCTTAAAATCTGACATTTTTACTTGATTGTTTTGTATTGAAGTAAATTATTTGAAAGATCGTGTTAGTTAGGCTTTATGCACAGCAAGAGAACTAATGTGTATGCTGTTTTAATTCAGTAACAAATGTAGTTACTTTAGGGGAAGACTGCAGTAAAACTTGGTAAATAGTGAAACACGTACAAACAAAGTACTATAGTTTTACAAAATACAGAAACAGTGACGATAAACAGCAACGTTTCGACCAACAAGGCCTTTATACATGAAAGCGCCAAAAAGAACTGGTTCTAAAAATCTCTTCTTATGCCGACGCAGTGAGGTAGTCCAGGATTAAGCAAAGAAAAAGGGAAAAAATATAAAACTATAGTACTTTGTACGTGTTTCACTAGTTACTTTAGCATACAGATTGAAAATAATACACTTTTTGGAAGTGAGATTATTTTAGTTTGGATAGAAAGCAACAGGATGAAGTGTCTGGGTAGAGAAACAAGAAAAGACTGCTTTAGAAATGAAGACATTATAAAAATATGTGGGTACAACATCAGTACTGAACTTCATCAAGAAACAACATATTAAATGATTCCACCACATAAGCAGATTAACAGCAGACAGTGCACCTCAAAGGACAATGCTATACTAGTACAGTAGATACAAGGCAAAAGGTTGTCCATGCAAAAGAAAAAGTACAGACAATGAAAGACACCATGTACAAAGCGCCAAAAAGAGCTGGTTCTAAAAATCTCTTCTTATGCCGACGCAGTGAGGTAGTCCAGGATTAAGCAAAGAAAAAGGGAAAAAATGCGGTAAAACTAGATATTAAATATGAAAGATTAAAACATGGACCGCCAATAGTGAAATTGATAACACTCTGCACTAGTGACCATAGAGCTGGAGAATGCTGGTGTTCAAGACCAGCTCAGACAAAAAAATTCATGATGTGCACACGGTACATGGTTGGGCTACAGGAGACCTTGATCCTTTACTTTGGATCTAAATTACAAGTACTTATGAAGTCGGAGTAAGGTTCTTCAGAATGGCAAGAGACACTTCTGATTTTTTTTCTGATCCAGAAGCACTTGAGCTTTCAGCTCTTGGCTCGGTGCCATGGACATTGTATTCCTTCGGTTCGGTGCCACGAACAACGTAAATCTGGGGAACCTGCGGCTTTTCTGTCAGCTCGCGGAATTGAACCGCACTCACTGAGGGCTTGTCACCCGTTGTCCAGCGTGCTACGAACACACTGGGCAGGCGGGCAACAAGGGACACTTCTGATAAAGAAAGCAAGTCTTCACGCAAAAATAACTCAGAGGTGCCATAGTATCAGCCACGACTGCACCTGAATTCATAGTGGGCAAACATAAAAAAAAAGAAGCGTTGGATGAGTAAGAAGGCATGCGAACGAGGACAGTTTAAATTTATGAGTAATCAACATACGATGTGAACAATCAGTATACATACCTATCATCATTTGCTGAAGGAGACTGAGCACATATGGATTTGCCCGGAGTGCAATGATGTTAGTTCTTAAACATTTAAACTGCTCATATGTTGTCGGGCCCTCATAGGGGGCAAAGAATAGTAACACTGCAACCTACAAGGCATGTCGTAGGAGGTGACTAAGGTAGGGGCCTAGGGAAGCTACCCTAGTAAATAAAAAGTGCAGCAGAAATCAGATGTGCTGGCTTACTTGTAGGCGCATAACTGGCACAATGTACAATCAATCTTAGGCTCAGATCACATACAAATCACAAAGAGTTTTAACAAAGGGTTGATATGGAGTGTTCGAAGAAGAAGAATAAACATTTAAACTGAAACTAACTGTTGTTGTTTATTTGTTCACAATTACAAGTAGACAAATGTTTGGTATATGTTCAATTAAACAGAAATGTTCTTCTTCTTTGCGTTCGTTCTTTACGACCAATTTTAATCACTCTTTGGTATATGTTTGATCTTTGCCAAGAACATGTATACGTTGCACATTGGTTTGGTAGGTCCCTAAACGCATAGACTTCTACACGCTTAGGACACATGCATCCGATTTCAGCCAAACCTCCTTAGTCGCCTCTTACGACATGCATGGCAGGTAACAGTGGTTCTATTCTTTATACCCCAAATTTGGGCCCCGGTAACCACTCTGGCGAACAGAAATGTTGACTTTGCCCACCATTGAATGACATTATGTGGTGCACACTCAATTATGTAGTAAGGTCGAGTCTCAGACATTGGACCTATTGCAAGAATTAGGAGTTACACTTGGACATTCCAGACAGTGCCTTCTTCATGATAGAGAGAGAAGATATACTAATCAACTTCTCATGGGCACAGTGAGCAAGTGGATTTTGGGATGGCTGCTGCAGCTGAGAATGGAGCATGCATGGGAATACCCAATGTGCCGTGACGTTGATTGAATAACATATCATTATGTACTTGTTACAGATGACTAAAAGAAAGTTCAGTGCATCTGTTCAAATTTTAGTGAAATTATATTAAACCTTGCCATTATCCTGCAAATGGTTGCTATCATTTATTTGTTACAGCCACCAGCAGAAGAAGAAATTGACAAAGAAAGTGATTTAGAGGAAGAGGATGACACTCTATTTCTTTATGTTCCTCCTGAACCCAAAGAGTGGGTGTCACAGGGCAGTGAAAAGGAAATTGAAGAAGCAATGATCACATCAACACGGGGAAAGGTTTGTTACTGTGTTAATTTAAAGAAATTAAATAATAACATTTTTGTTTTGCCTCTTTTCTTTTGTGTAATTGTTTTTAATACAATGCAACCCACATAAGTGGACAATACGGTACAACCAATAATTTTTAAATCAAGCATGTTTATTGTTATTTAGTTTTTAACATTTTTATACATCTGGCCCGACACAATAAAACCAAAAATTATGATTTACCAATCAAGTAATTCCATTCGAACATCCATCAGCTTTACTTTAACATAACGTTCGTTAAACCTTTTGAAAGCCCTCATAAAGAATTAATAATATAAAATAATCTTGTAGTAACTTTTGAGAGCTCTAAAATTTATGTCTTTTTTGTCTGCTTCTAAACAAGTTTGAGGCTTAGAAATATGCCTTACTTTCTATTGAAATACAAAGGACAGAACAAGCAATAGTTTATTTGCAGCATCTACACAGAATGTGTGAAGAGGTTATACATTATCTTCAGATGCTAAATTTCTTGAAAATTACAACAGGGATACTTCATTTTAAAGTAGATACAAATTTCACTTCTGTGTTTTGTTTTGAAATGTTTTTTTAAAGCATATTTCGCAAATATTTTCAGTATGCATTATGTTATAATGTAATATCTAAATAGAGTTTTGGCTTTGGTGTGACTTTTATAGTCAGTTTCATGTGCAGAACCTAAAGATGGGGGTTTGTTGGTTTCAGTCTAACTTTAAGATTGGGTCTTGTGGGTAATTTATGCCTGTTCTGTGACTGGCCTGCACATTTGTATTTCCTTTTGGTAAGTATTTTTACTTTTCTCAGGGAGATTTTGTAGTGGAATTGTTTCTTTTTGGTACCTACTTTTGCAAGCCAGCTGCCTCATTATCTGCGATACCACAATGTGCTGGAATCTATTGCAGGGATACTTTGTTGCTGAGAACAGCTGATTTAGGTGTTTTATTGCAATTCTTGTTGAAAGGTCCTTGGGTTCTTTGTGAAAAGTCTGGAAAACTGAAATATAGTTGCACTCGAAGTCTATTTTTGATCCTTCCAACTCTTTGTTCTTTCAATATTTTTGTGACCTGTATGATTGCATGTAGTTCTGTCCTGTAGTTTGCTGAGAGTTCTCCAGTAGCAAATGAACAATCTCTTTCAACTCCATTGACTTTTATATGTGTATCCCAGATCCTCCTTTCCTTAGTGCTTCATCTGAAGATCCCTCAGTGAAGTTACAAATCCACTGTGAGGTTGGATATTGGCTGCTTAGTGTTTTATAGAGGAGGTCCAGTGTTTTAGTTCTCAGAACTATCAGAGATTCTTCAGCTTTGGTTTTGATATCTGGAATTGTAGTATTACAGTGCATGTAGGTGTTTTGTTTGTGTTGTTACGATTAACTCTAAGATTAAATTTCTATGTTTCAATAACAAACCGGCTGAGTCCTTGAGCTCTGAAGCAAAGTGTGATGTGTTAACATTTCAAATTGTGTTTAAATTATATTGAAAATTTTATTTTGTATTAATGTTTGTATTTTCAACAGTTTGCTATTTGGCGTAGCCGTTAACCTATTATCATTGTTGAATAGTGGTTACAATTATTTTTTAAATCAATTTAAAAAAAAAAAAACTACAAAAGAACGAACAATACACTGTTTTATATTTTTTTTAATGTACACTTCTTAACCATATATAATGTTGAAAGCTCTTTGTTTGCGTGTTTATATTGTTTTGTAAGTTGTAATATTTCCAATGAGCTGCAATAAATGCTACTGAATTCGTGCACCAGCGTCTGGTCCTTCATAGATCAAGCAAGGAAATATGCATATAAAAGAAGAGGTAGAGAAGAGAAGTGGATGAAAGAAGCGGGCTGGGAAAGAGATCGTTTAGATGGAATAGAAGGTAGACTTGCCCTCAAGCATCTACAAATTGGCTTTTTGCGATTGCCAAAGTGCAAAACAACAAGCACCAATTCTACAGAAGCTGGTTTATGATTTCAACATCTTCATGATTCAGGAAACAAATTTGCAGCAGAATATAGCCATCCAGTGTCCAGGCTTTAATTGCTACTCCACTCTCAGAGAACCTGACGGAGAATGAGGACAGGCGTTCTATGTAAAACATGGTCTTCCCCACAACTGTCTTGATACAAATGATTCCTTGCTTGGAATGTGGAATTACAGGGGATTCAAATAACAATTCTTAATCATGTATGGCTAGTCTTTAATGTGTTCGCTAGTGTGGATCAACTTCATATTGCAGATAACTGGGGTTTTCTTGAGGAACTCTCAGATGATGTGAGCACAACATTTCTCATAGTAGGTGATTTGAATGCTCATGCACAAGAGTGGGGCAATGCTACTTAGAATAGACAGGGCATCGCTTTGAGTCATGCTCTACTAAATTCTGATCTTCCAATTCTGAGTGATGAAAGCCCAACTCGATTAGCGTCCAGATCTGAGGACACAGACGGTGTAATCAATCTGTCCTTTATATCCATGACTGAATCTGCTTTTGCTTGATGGAATGTCCTTGAGGTGCAGGAAAGTGATCATCTTCTCTGCTTTGTCCTTCTTGATACTGTCAAATAATTACAACACAGAATGCCCAAACCTGTTTTTCAGTACACAGCATGTCATAGTGATCACGAAAATCCATTATATATATTTCGGCAGCATGCAAGAAAGAAGTATTTTCTATTTTTATTTACAGGTGAAGGTCTCCATAAAGCGTGTCAGACGAGAGTTTGGAGCGCCTGTGACATTTGAAGATAGAAATGTAGGGGATGTTAAGGATGGGGCTGTTGACTGTCCAGGTTATGAAGACACCAATTTTGACATACCTCGAGTTGAGCTGGATAAAAGCACTCAGGTTGGTTGTGAGTTGTTTGTTAAACTGATGTATAAATTTATTATTCTTTGGCTGACATCGGATGCACGTGTCCTAAACGTGTAGAAGTCTATGCGTTTAGGGCCTACCAAACCAATGTGCAACGTATACACGTTACTGGCAAAGATCAAACATATCACAAAGAGTGATTAAAATTGGTCGAAAGAACGAACGCAAAGAAGAAGAAGATTACATTTCTAATGATAATAATGTATTTCCTGACTTGCAACACAATAAATCAAAATGAAAGGTGCACCCATATATATAATTTGATCCATATAATTTTAATTGAATATATGGCGATGATGATGCATCATTGTTAGTCTTGAGAGACGATGCATGGATATAGTACTCATCTAGAAGATTTAGTGCTCTCTCCAAGATGCTTTTTTGGACAAGTTGATATGGAGGAATGCTATGTTTCATGCAGTATTTCCCCCTCTCTGTGCAGCTAACAAATTCAAGGGAATGATAAAGTCGATACAGCTCATTCTTCTTTCTTTTCTCCAATTCTGTTTTACCTCACAGCATCATGATATGAAGAGATTGATATAGCTGGCTTTTTTTTGGTGCGCTTCATAAATAGTATCATTCACTGCCTCTGTTATTTCTGTGGTCCACTTTTGCATGGACGATTTTTTGCTTTGCATTCACTGTGTTGGAGTGGAATTGCTCTTTGAGACGTATTGTTTGTTGGTAATCTGCTTATGCATTCGAACGATTTAGTCTGTTGTTTCTTGATGAAATTAAGTATTGATGTTGCACCAATAGTTTTTCGGATGTCTTCATTTCTAAACCGGTCTCTTCTTGATACTTCCAGCATTCTGTCTAGACACATATCTGTGTGACTAGGAAAGATTTGTTAGTCCAGAAAAGCTATTGTGACTAATTTTCTTCTTTCGTTTGATGTCAGTGTCCAGGTTTGGCACTGATAGCATAATGTTGGGAGAAAGATTGTGTTGAACAATGCTTTTTTATATTTCATGGTGATATTTTTGCATTTTAAAATTGGCTCCATTTGTCCTATTATTTGACTTGCTTTATTGCATTTATGTTCGATTTCATTAGTTATTCTTATATTTTCTGAAAAAATGCTCTCTAGGTATGTAAAGTCTTTGACTTGTTTTAAATGGGGTTTGTTGCTGGAGATATTGGTAGTGTTTTCCTCTGTAGCTAATGTCATTACTTCGGTTTTTCCAATGGTTCTTATCATATTGTATTTGTTGCATGCTATCTGGAATCTATTAATGTGTTGCTGTCTGTTAAATCGTCGGCAAAAATAAATTTATTTAAGAGTTTTCCAAGGTTGTTCGTTTCAATGGTGTTAGCTATTTTACAGATTTGATTGATACATATGATGAACTACAGCGGTGATAGTACATATTCTTGTCTTACTCCTGGCCTAACGCGGAACTTTTCTGATAGTCCTGTGTTTGTTCTAACCGTACACTGGCTGTTTATGTAGATGCCCTTGCATAGATTAATCAGGTGGTCATTAACTCCATAGATTGACAATACTTTCCACAATTTGTTCCTATTTCCGAAGCAATGTGTAGATGTTTGTCAAATTTGACAGTCCTTTCCACTAACTAGCTGAGGGTGAATATTGTGATGGTACAGCTTCTATTTTTCCAGAATCCCATTTGTGAGTTGTTAACCTTATTATCAAAATCATAAAAAATCATAATAAAATTGAAGTGTTAATTCATCATTACGCAAACGGAACTTTAATATTATTCAGGCACTTATGCATAGAAGCTAAAATAGTAATGTATAACCTTGACTTCCATGACCTGGAGTAGAGAACACAGCAGGCTTTGGGTGTAAATTGAACATCTTTTTTCTTGGTAAATAAAGCAAAACTATGAGACTTAAAAGACTATGATCAAGTAAGGAAGAAAACTAAAAGTTGATGATTTTGACAAATATGTTATTAGATGTAAGATTTTAAAAATGTTTAAGAAAAATGAACTTGTTATGCTCTGCAAACTTAGAGCTCGACTACTTTCAAAATGTGACCATGGATTCTAAAATACTATTCTGTGAAAAGTTGTAAAAGGCATTTCACTTTACAAAAGCTGCTGGCAGGAGGAATACTGTTTGTGAAAAGTCACACCTGGTTATTGCCCAAAGCAAATATTTAGGACAAATTTGCAAGCAAAGGATGGAAGGTTACAGACATTGTATATTTAGATGAATCTTCTGTTAATGCTTACCACATTTATTAAAAATAATGACAATCAATGGAGAAAATTAAATACAAATTCTAAGCAGCAAAGAACATATTATAGTAGCGTATGTTGACAGTAGAGAGAGTGGGCTTGTCAATGATGAACTGCTTGTTTTTCAAGAAAGGTTTATGGAAGGTAAGAACTACAGCACTGAAATGAGGGGATACATGTTTAGGGACATGTATATATATATATATATATATATATATATATATATATATATATATATACACATACATACAATTATACTTTTGCTTATTAACAATTGTGTATGGCTTTGCAGAGATGTGAATAAATTTTAAAGTAACTTAAAAGTTATGCAAAAGAGAAAGCTGTAAAGGTTGTCTTTTATTATTATTGAAGAATAAATACAGCACTATTTTTATGGTAGATAATTGACATTTTTTGGGAAATTAGTATTATTATAGATTTTGCAATTTACTCATTTATCAATATTAAAATTAAATTATGTATAAATTAATGGGTGAGCTGAGAAGCAACATGTGGCCACATCCAGTCAACCTAAAAACTAAGCTTTGAGAAAACCTGACAGACCTCAAGCCGACTGCCCAGTTTGTAGTCCATAGTAAACTAAGCGCATGACCAGAGATCGCTGAAGAAGAAATTAACAAATGTTTTAGCTTGTCTCATTGTATTATTTTCAATAAAATGTAATGCTTTTCTTATTTATGAAGGCTGTTTGTGAGCAAGTGACACAAGGAACTCAAACTACTTGGAAGTATGCTAGAAATGCAAATACACAAACATACCCAAGGGAGTTTACTGAGGAAGAGCAACTTGAATATTTTCAGTCAGAAACTTGTTCACAATTTATCCTACATACAGCATTACAGTAAGTAATTGAGTAAAAGGTTATAATTTATTGAAGAGAATTTAGTCATGTGTTTCTGGTTCTAGTTAAAAATAAATAATTAAAAAAATCTTATAAAATGCTTTCACCATATTATATAATATATCTGGATCCCTCGCCCACGCTAAAGAGCTCATGCACTGTCACTGAGATCTTTCTGTGTAAAAAAAGAGATTGGAGAACACATGGTTACTCATCGAAGTGCAATAATGATGGTTCTATCAATAAATCAATCAATCAAACACTGTATAATCCATATCACACAAAATTGTAGTAAAAAGAGGAGGAAAGTAAGGTCACCACAAATGCGGTAAAGTGGTCATCATAGTACAGGGTAAAGAGTTGGGATCTGAAATAATATACACCATTTCATACCTATCAACATATACAGCCTTGTGTTCGCTTTCTTTTCTTAAACTTTATCAATTTTCAAATTTAAAGCAAAGCTGAAATGAATTAACCAAGTGAACAAATTAAAGAAGGAAGAGAGACCATTTTCACATTTATAATATGTATGAAGATCTGGAAAAGTGCAACTTGGCTTGAAACATGGGAATGCTCAGTATATATCCACATCCAAAAGAATGGTAATTTGTGTACCTATTGCTTCAGTAAGTCATGCCAGCAGCAAAATCCTATTGCATATTATTATGAAGAGGATAGAAAGCAAATTATAATATAAATAAGGAGTCTAAAGATGAAGGATTGATGTCATTGTACCAGGTGATGTCATATGACTCTGTCCCTGTATACAGAAATGACATGCCACCTGCCGAGAGTATTGCAAAAGATACAAACTCCATAGCTCCAGTAACAATCCTAGGTATCTCATGAAAAAATTACACATGTGGCTCGGTCCGGAATCAAACCCACAATCTTCAGATGCTACTAAGATGTTACTATCATTATCCTTCCTTCCTTTTGTTCGCTTGAAATATTCTCTATATATTCAACGTTGTCTCTTGTATAAACTTCATTGTCTTTTGTAGCTCACACAGAGGTCTGTGTAGTCGTGTCTTGAGTGCTGTTTCGTTAGGCCAGTGAACTATCATTTTTGAAATACCATGCTGGTTTGTGTAGGCAATCATGGATCTCCACAAATGTGTACTCTGATTTTTGTAAACAGTTTTGATATTACTATATTAAAATGAATATAAAATAAACTGCAGTTAATAATGAAGCTGATTTCCAGTGCCTGAAAGTAAAGAATACACGAAGCACTACAGTTTTATGAAGTGCACTATCAAATGAAGCCAAATTTAAATCAATCGACTACTGTCAAGAATGAGACTTCAAGAATTATCAAATGAAATGATTCCATGAAACAACACAACATCATAAATCAAAGTAAATTTGTTTGCTTGATAATTATATCTACTTCTTCTCTTCCACCATTTACTTCTTTATAGGAGTGTTGGGGGAGGGGGAACATAGTGATCTTATGTGTGCTTGTTTTAAGGCGCTTTGTAAGCTGATACTCATTTTCGTAAGATTGTTCTTGATGCCGTTTCTCCATCTTTTGCATGGTCTTCCTCTTGCTTTGTACTCATTATACTTTTTTTGTGTGGCTCTCTGTGGTAGACGATACCAGGGCATTCTTGTCAGGTGTCCAAACCATTTAATCTGTTGTTCTTTTATGAATTGCATAACTGGTTTCATATCCAGTCTTCTTCTGATCTCTTCATTTCTAATTTTGTCTCTTATTGTCACACCTGCAGGTCTTCTAAGACACCTCATCTCTGTCGTTATGATTTTCCTCTCATTAGCTGCTGTTATTGGCCATGTTTGACACTGGTAACATAGTGTTAGCCAGAAAATCATTCTTATGAGATTTGCTTTAGTATAATTGTATAAAAAGCATATAATATCATGAGAATTGGAATATATCTTAACAAAAGATTGTATTGTAAGTTGTGAACAATTTATCAAGCCACTAGTTGTGATCAGTCTACATAAATATATTTTACTTAATAATATACTTTTATATTTTCTCAGCTTTCATCTAGCTCTTCAGCAAAATGAAGTTATGAATGTCTTCTTCAATGATTGGATTCATTTGGGAGATAGTGATGATGCATTTGGTAGCAAAGCAGACAATCATATGAAGGTTGTTTATGGATAGATATCAGAAGCTATTAATATATCTTATAAGAAATTGTATAGCATGAATATCATACCATATTTTAGTAGTAATTCTATTTTTTGCAACATAATTGATTTGTCAATAAAAAAGAACATGCTAAACAACAAAGTTGGACATATTTGAGAATAAATTGAATGAACTCACCATATGTGAAATGAAATACTTGAGGAATGCGGTGTGGGTCACCAGGAAAGATAGACTATGAAACGAGGACATCAGAAGCAGAGTGGGCATAACTTCATGCCCTAAATACATTGAATGACAACAAATGCAGTGATTTTGACATTTAATGAGAATGGAATACAACCAACCACCAGTAACAGCATACAATAAAAAGAGATCAGGTACTAGAGCCAAGGGAATATCAAGAAAAAGATGGATAGACAATATCATGACCAAATTAAATAAGCACGGATATAACACAACAAGGGCGACTCATCTTGCTCTGGAATGTAAATTAAAGCTTTCACTCCTACGCTTAATGACAAGAGTTGACACCAGATTCCATGATCCACCTGGAGAAAGGCAATAGAGATAATTAAATGAACTACAGTAGCAGCAGAATAGTTTTTATAGTAGATGTATGTTTAAGATGCAGACATTATTCCCAAGGCACTACTCTGGCTACACTCATATGTGCATTCTGAGTGATTCATTGAGCATGATCCAAAAGATAGTCGCTGGTTTGGTGCGCAGACAATGGACTGAATCACTACAAGTGTCAAAAATTTGCAGAATTACATTTATCTTTGTTCCGGGGCTCATGGATGTCGTTGGCAATGAGAGAGCGGACATGCTTGCTTTCACTGCCACCATATAAGGGGGCCAGCCAATGGATAGAGCTGACATTCTGAATGCCCGCAAAGAGGATTTTCATTTAAACTAATTCACATCAACTGCTAGATTGCAAGAGATTGGATTAAAGATTGGAGTGGCAAGAAAAGAACATCACAACAGGTATCTTCTTCTTTGCGTACGTTCTTTCCGACCAATTTTAATCACTCTTTGTGATATGATTGATCTTTGCCAAGAACGTGTATACGTTGCACATTGGTTTGGTAGGCCCCTAAACGCATAGACTTCTACACATTTAGCATATATGCATCCGATTTCAACCAAACCTCCTTAGTCGCCTCTTACGACATGCGTGGCAGGTAACAGTGGTTCTATTCTTTACACCACAAATTTGGACCCCGGTAACCACTTGGGTGACAGGTATATGAGTAAGCTCATCAATCAAAATCTAACTGGTAGGGTCAGTCGCGGATGCCGTTTGAGATATCCCAAGTGAGATTGGAGCATCTATGGACATGTCTGGAGTGCAATGAAGATATACCAAGCTAAAACTGAAACATTATTCCTAAAGAAGAATAATCAGATACCAAAATGAGATCATCTATTTATAAATGAGATCAAGATATATTGTTCTCATGAACAGTAGTGAATAATATTTGCCCACTTGTGCACAATTTAAATGCTTTACACTTGTGATGAAATCTTCTTGATATTCATGCAAAACAGTTTTAGTTGGCGAATGAGCAAAATTGGTTTAAGCCTGTGGATATGTCAAGCATGGCATGGATTTCATGGAGACAGAAACAAATGAAATAAAATAGATGATATAAATTTGAATGAGGAATGAGTTCTTCTTCTTCTGCAATCAACTTCTGCTATGTAACTACTCCGGTATGTGTCATAAACAGGGCAGTGCACTTGAGATCTTCACTGGTCTCCCATAGTTTGTTTTGTAGGGATGTTTCTGTTGGCCGGACTTCCATTCTCACACTGCTCAGGCTGGACAATCTTGCAGGATGTGCTCTGGGGACTGCTTAGGTGCTCCACAGGTGCAGGCAGCCGAGTCCCTGAGATCCAGAGGAATGGGTTCAAAATTAACCACAAAACCAGAGAGCCAGCCAGCTAACCAACCAACCAACCAATCATCCAACCAACTAAATGTTGAACTATCTGACTGACTGACTAACTAACAACTAACTGAAATCATTCTGCTAAGAGAATAATAAATTGGATATCCAGTACAGTCAGTATTTACAATTCAAAATAATATGATCTGTTAGTCAGTCATCAACTTTCAGAGCAACAGTGAAAAACTAATTCTTTTACTATTAATATTTGTTTAGGTCTGGGCAAATACATGTTTCTTACATTCTTTATTTTAGGAGTATCAGTCATTTACAGATCTTCAGTTTAGTAAGGACAAAATTATCACTTGTATCCAGTGGCATCCAGTTATAAGGGGTGTTGTGGCCATGTCTGTAGCAGAAAAACTCACAATTGATGAGCGCATTGATCAAGCTGCAAGAGTTATAATGACACCATCACTGATTCTTATATGGAGTTTTACTGATCCAATTCACCCACAGGTTAGAAAACAAGTTTTTGTTAGCACATTTTGTTATTTGTTAATTCTGTTATATTTCTTTCATTAATGAATCAAGTTTTTAAATGTTACTATACACAAAAATCAATATTTGGCAGAAGTGGTGACTGACTACAACCAGATGCATCCACCGATATTCGGATAAGGACCTTCAGACATGCAGTGACAGCTGCAAATGTCAAGTTCATACATAGTGAAGAGGCAGTGGTGGACCAAACAACAATGTTTTCTTAGCAGTATTGGGATACCACCCACTAAATAGTATTCCTGTGAAATACTCTTTATGTTCAATGATGAAAACATCAAGTGAGCAAGTTACTGAAAACTCTAGATACCGATTAAGGAAACCTCAGCAAAGAAATAAATCTACTGTCTTGCAGTCACATTCAGGAGATGAAAAGGTTATGCTAGACAACACAAACAAAAAGCACAACCCGAAATGCTAAATAAGGAGTGTGTCAGAGAATGGCACTGCACTGGCTTCATAGATAAGGGTCCAAGAATCAAATTTACCAATTGAAGTGGAATTTTGTTCTGACCATAATGAGTCACAGGTTGACCCAGCCTCAATTGGATTCCAGAGAAATACTCGAAGCAAAAGTGGTCAGCTGACATTGATCACATCACTCATGGTGGGCCATTGTTCAAAGATAAATTCCAGTCTAACACCGCAGTTTTCCAATATACTACATAGTATGAAATGGTATTTTTACTTTATTTGCTTTACAGCTGTCTCTCTCTCTCTGTTTAGCATGTGACACCCCTGGCGCTTAGGTTTGTTGGTACTCTGTTTATGTGGCGAACCATTTAACTTGTTTTTTCTTGATAAAGTTCAGTATTGATGTTGTATCCACTTTTTTCCGTGATGTCTTCATTTCTAAAATTATTTCTTACAGGTTCAAAAATTGTTATTTTTTCCCCCAGTTAATTCTAGAAGCTCCAGACGACATTTACAGTTTTGCTTTCAACCCATCAGACGCTAACCACATTGCTGGCGGCTGTTACAATGGTCAGATAATTTTATGGGATATTTCAGCACACTCGGATAGACTGAAGCAGAATCGTGGAGGCATCAGAAATAAAAAGCGAACTGTCTTGGTGAGTGGCTGTTCAATAACACTAACTTAACACACTTTATATATTCATTCTGTCGCTTTGTTCAATTAAAAATAAAACTGCGCTAATGCATGTAATACTACTTTTTAGGGCAGTATAAGACAGGGGGTACATGAGCCTGTGAAATTAAATGGTAGCGGGGCTAGTGCAGTCGCCAACAAACTGTTCATGTTAGGATTTTGCTTTATGTCCCCAACAGACAAAAACTCCCTGGCCTTAGTGGGATTGAACCTGGGTCTCCCGAATGAAAGCCAGCGCTCTAATCCATTCAGCAAGACACCCCTCTTTGTTTAATGATTGCATTATATGTGAATGGAGTCAGCATAGTACAGTGATAGTGTATCGGATTTGTTCACCAATGTTTAGGGTTAAATCCACCCTAGAAGCCACCAGAGCTGACTCATACCTGGTATATGCAGCTGAAAATGGTTACCCAAATTTTCTGTTAAGCACAAGTTGAGAATTTTTGACAAAAGTGCACTGTTGCTGACATTTTCAACTTGCTGAGATGGATAGAATCCCTACGGGGCACCCTGAATACAGTAATATAATTACAAATTGAAAATGAAAATCATGGCATATCCTTTACAGGACATCACCATCAACCAGATTAAACGAGTTGTTGATTTCCTAGGCACCACCTATACGTTCAGTAGTATGCCATTGCTTTCAGAACGGAAAGGTCTATTTTTGTCATTCGTAAAAATCCCCGAGAACAAATTGGCTTCCAAAGTGCCCACTGCAAAGTTTGAACCAGGTACACTTGGGTTGTGATCGAGCTCACGACCACTTAAGCTACAGATGGCCACTATTACTAATTAGGTTTTAAATTTAACTTCTTTTGCAAGTTTTTGTTATTGTTTGTTTGGGGGAATTCTATTGTGTGATGGGTGTATGGCTTCTGTTTGAAAAAGTTTCTGTCAACGTCACTTGGGCTCTTTCTGCATGAGGAAGAATTGTTCATGAAGAGCGATGGACCTTCTATTCTCAGCAGACCACACCAGTAACATAGCATGTGAGCTTGACTGAATGTGCTGTCATAGAAATAGTTCTGGTACTAACAGCTAAGAGATGCAGAAATTTGAACATGCAAATAGTAGGCATCCTAGTTGTGTGCTTGTCAATAATTTTTGCTGGTAGGAAATTACGAGGCGCATTGAAAAGTAATGCCTCCAAGTCCATAACTTTGTTAATATACATAATTTACAAATGAAACATACATTTTCAGAAAGCTTGAGATGTCCACTACACAATAGAGTCATTATTTTTGACATAGTCACCTCCACGCTCCACACACACACGCCAACGTCGAACTAGTTGTTGCATCCCATCGAAGAAAAATCTGATGATTTTTCACGAAGCCAGGTGCGCACATCTGCTGCCACATCCTCGTCAGAAGCATATCTGTTCCCTTGAGATGTTCCTTGAGCTTTGGGAACAGGAAAAGTCACAAGGTGCCAAATCGGGGCTATCTGGTGGGTGCGCTAAAATGTCGTCAAAATTGAGACGCTCTAATGCTGCCGCTGTTTGTCTACTGGTGTGTGGACAAGCATTGTCATGTTGAAGGACTGCGTGTTTTCCAGGACGAACACGTAGCAGTCTTGCCCGTAGTTTCTTCATCGCTTCCACATACCGATCAGAATTGACAGTATTGCCGCTGCTCCAAAATTCTGTGTGGATTACGTCCTGGCAGTCCCAAAAAATGGTCATCAAAACTTTTCCCGCTGACGTGACAGTTTTGAATTTTTTGGGGTGGGTGAGTTTTTGTGCCTGTATTCCATAGACTTGCGCTTGTTTTCAGGGTCGTAATGATGCACCAATGACTCATCGCCAGTGACAATCGGCAGATAAAGTCATCGCCTTCCGTTCATATCGCATCAGGTGTTCCTGACACGCCTGATGTCATCAGATTTTTCTTCGACGGGATGGAACAACTAGTTCGACGTTGGCGTGTGTGTGTGGAACGTGGAGGTGACTGTCTAAAAATAATGACTATATTGTGTAGTGGACATCTCAAGCTTTCTGAAATTGTATGTTTCATTTGTAAATTATGTATATTAACAAAGTTATGGACTTGGAGGCATTACTTTTCAATGCGCCCTCGTACATTGTATTATGAACACTACTTTTATCAAACATATTCAAAACGCACAGATCATGTAACTGACCAACATTACAACACTTCCAAAATTAAATTTCTAAATTGTTTCCTTGAATGTTGTTCTACCATTCTCACATTTGCATTGACATTAAATTTGATCTTATCATCATCATCATCCAGTAGCTTGTCCTAATCAGAACATTGCCACATTAATAGTCCTTTAGATTTTCTACAACTTGTAGATCTCTGTTGCCATCATACTCAAATCATCAGTCACTTCCTGGATCCATCTTCTCCATGGTTTTCCTCTTCTCATTGCCTTGATGCTATTTTTCTTAATTTTCTTATCTAAACCCTCATGTTTCTATTCCAACATAAATTTGTGCCATAAGACTGCAAAAATTAGTGTTTGCTTTTTTATTTTTTATTTTTTTAGTAAAGTTTTCTTTAGATAAAATTGAGTATTGTCTTATTTTTTAAAACTAAATTAAATATCCTTAATAACATGCCACATTTCTGATTGATGGAATAGAACAGATGTACATTTGACTTAACAGGTTTACTATTTTCCAGCCAGGATTTGAAGATCCCAATGCTTTAAAGACTCCTATTCTGCGCTACTGTGCTGTGTCAAGCATAGAGAATAGTCATAAAGCTCCAGTAACAGACCTTTTGTGGTTTCCAGATCATGTGCAGGTTGGAAGTTATTGTGGATGTAATTCGTCTTTGAAGTTCAATTATGTTATGGGTATACTTGAGTAAAACCATGTCAATTTCAGAATAAATATCCAAGAAGAATTTTCTATCAAATTACCCTAACAAATGAGGAGTTTTTGAAATGAACGGACTGTACATATTTGGAGACCATCATTTAAAGAGGAAGATGGAGGTGGATTGGATATATATGTCACATACCGGTAGGGTCATTGGCTAGGACAACTCTTAGATGGACAGCAGATTGGAAAAGAAGACATGAACGTCCAATGGAAACGTGAAGAACTGCGTTATGAGAAAGATTTACCTCGGAAGTCAGAGAAGGCCCGTCTGTATGGTGAGGTAGTCTGATAAAAGGTAAGTAGGTCTTCTCGCAAAAATCAGTCAGAAGCACCACACCAGACTGACTACGTCTGAATTCATAGTGGGCGAAAGAAGAAGAAAGATTGTTGCCTGACTTATGAAACAATTTGTAGAAACACATTTGGTGCCATCGTCCTTTTTGTTAAAATCCACGCGAAACAATTTGCAACCAAACTATCCACAGTGTGATTCGAACTCAGAACGTCGGGTTAATAGACCGAGTCACTATCCCCTAGGCCTCAAACGTTTGTTTTACGTCACATCTTCAGTACCATTTGGAGCTCTGGTGCTTGTCCTTTGGCTATGTGTCCGATTTCAACCAGCGTTACTGGGTTGCTCTCCATTAGCCTTTGACTGTCCCCAGCCGACCTGCAAGGCAGCAGGTTAAATGACATTCTTAATGCATTGAGAGAGTCTTTCCAAACAGAGCATTTTCAGGGTTGTGATTCCCACTCTCTAACCAGACTGAGAGATGGGTGTCGATATTGTTACAGTCAGGAAAAAAAACATACTAAATATGCAAAGAGATTGATTAACCAACATCAAACTGGCATGTTGGGCTGCTGGACACTGCTGGATTTGTTGAGGTGGAGATCAGAGAACCTATGGACATGTCCAGAGTGCTATGATGATAGTTCTCGTTTAACTGATAACTGATAGAAGAATGAAACTATCACAAGATACCAGTGACTGAAAAGATAAACAAATAAAAGCTGTGTGGAAGTGCATGACATGAATTAAAATACTAGCGGCATGTGCCATGCAATAGCTCTTTTGTTGTCTGTTTGTGTTTTTCTTTGCTGTTAAATAATTGATATTATTTTCACCATAATAAATAAAACTTTGTTTACTTCCACATCATCATCATCATCAAGGTGCTTATCCTTTATAGGACGTTGCTCTCTTTGCAGCACATCTGAAATTCACTCTGTCTCTTGCCAGTTCACCCGCTTCGTCGATGGTCATGTTCATGGTTTACTTCCACAGATAACAAAAATGGGTGTCCCACAAGAAAACACAGCTTTGTATTGCTATCAACTAATAAGTTGTGCCACTGATAAGTGAGTGTTATGTGTGTGTGTGTCTGTAGGCTGTTGCTAACTGCATTCAATCTAGTATGTGTTTCTGTGTTGAAGTATATAACAATTATATTTTCTACTAGCAGTTTACCCGTTCTTCGCACGTGGGGTTTAGTTTAAATCTAAACTACTTTTAAAGTTAATTTGTTATCCTTTTCGCTGATCTTCCGAGCCCACATAAACTGGAGCTCATTCCGATAGCCAGTAGAACCTGATACAATTGAATTCCCATGAAAGTTGGAAAATAACAATTGGCAAATTAAATTTATTCAGATTATTAACTTATCGATGTTTTAAAAAAAATTTTTTTAAAAATTGGTAGAGCGTGATATTGAACATGTTGTCCTTAGGATAGCAGTCAAGCTTCTTATGCATTCGTCTACAGAACTTACATGTTGATATACCCATAAATGTGTTAGTATTCGTGTGATATGCGAAAGACGTCACCTGACTATAAAAACATGATACTTTGCGCATCATGTGACCGCAACTGCGTGAAATCATGGATATACGCTTCGGTGATTTCAATGCAGAAAGACCATGTGCGTTAGTTGGAATTATGGTTATAGAAACGTAAAAAAGTATAGTTTGATAATTTTTCCTCTTTGTATCCATGAAAGCCACCTTCTTGCCAAATTTCAAGTCCATAGGATGTCCAGATATCTCCAAACAATTGGGACAGACATACAATTTCATTGATCTTTGTCTTATATATATAAGATGTGCACTTTAATATGTCTACTTCAGATGCTTACTTAACATGTTTAATATATATGTCTGTTTCATAACAACGGAACTGAGGTGTCTTAGAAGAGCTGCAGGTGTGACAATAAGAGACAAAATTAGAAATGAAGAAATCAGAAGAAGACTGGATGTGAAACCAGTTATGCAATTCATAAAAGAACAACAGATTAAATAGTTTGGACACCTGACAAGAATGCCCTGGTATTGCCTACCACAGAGAGCCACACAGAAAAGGTATAACAAGTACAAAGCAAGAGGAAGACCATGCAAAAGATGGAGCAGTGGCATCAAGAACAATCTTACGAAAATGAATATCAGCCAACAAAGTGCCTTAAAACAAGCATGCACAAGATCACTACGTTCCCCTCCCCCAAAAAAAAACCCCCTGCTATAAAGAAGTAAATGGTGGAAGAGAAGAAGGAGAAGACTTCAAATGCTTACTTAACATAATTAATCCATATATTTTTAACATGTTCTTACACATCGTTTTAGTCTGGTGCTATTCTGGGATACTAGAGCACCGAAAATACACCAGATTCATGATGAGCAAGCTGTAGCACCACTGGGAGTACCAAATACTTTTAAGTACCTTGACCTGTCATGGAAACCATTACTAAAAGTAAATACTTTTGCCATACTTGTTACATTAGTGAAAACAGCATTTTTCCAATTTTATCTTCATTTTTTTGTGTGTTTATCCTTATCTTATTATCTGTAACTTTCCAAGAAATTCTTGACAAATTAAGAAGAACCAAAAATTTCGAAATAGTTTGTGATAATAACATTTAATAAATAATAATCTGTTCAGCTTTCTGTAGAGCATAGGTCATCAACAATCATCCACCATTATTTTCTGTCTTTTGCTATCATTTCCATGTATTTCCATTCACCTTAGTATCTGTTTCCAGCTCTTTTCTCCATGAGTTGTTTTTGGATTTTCTTTAACTGTTTCTGTTTTTCTGTGAGTTCCAGAACAAGACCTGTTTCTTCTATGACTTTTCTCTAATTATGACTTCTGGTATGAGCGGCCAACAAGATGGCGGCCATAATGAAAGATAATTTTTTTTCTGTGACGATTTTAATGCCAGAGGTGTATTATAAAGTAAAAGTAAATGAACCTTTTTTCATACCTCAAGGTATATTTTTTGGAATACAGTGTTAGGCCCATATTTTTTTACTGTCGGCACCTGATGGGTGATGTGCACAGAGTAAAAAGAGAGGGGAGGATCAGACAATATGACGCCCGAGTGGTTACCGGGCCCAAATTTGGGGTGTAAAGAATAGAACCACTGTTACCTGCCACGCATGTCGTAAGAGGCGACTAAGAAGGTTTGGATGGAATCGGATGCACATGTCCTAAACGTGAGAAGTCTATGCGTTTAGGGGCCTACCAAACCAATGTGCAACGATACACGTTCTTGGCAAAGATCAAACATATCACAAAGAGGGATTAAAATTGGTCGTAAAGAACGAACGCAAAGAAGAAGAAGAAGAAGACAGTATGAGACCATAGACAATGTTGGCATTAGAAAAAGTAAAAGTAACGATTTTCATTGACAAATTTACTCTAATCATCATCTGTTGCTCTACTGTGTAAACATGCTATAAAAATGTTTTGTTTATTCTCCTACTGATATAAACCTCTACGCCTAGATAGAAGATTAGATACTAAGTCGCCGAGTGGTTACCGGGCCCAAATTTGGGGTGTAAAGAATAGGACCACTGTTACCTGCCACGCATGTCGTAAGAGGCGACTAAGGAAGTTTGGCTGAAATCGGATGCATGTGTCCTAAACGTAGAAGTTCTATGCGTTTAGGGGCCTACCAAACCAATGTGCAACACACGTTCTTGGCAAAGATCAAACATCACAAAGAGTGATTACAATTGGTCGTAAAGAACGAACGCAAAGAAGAAGAAGAAGAAGAAGAAGATACTAAGTGAAATTATTCTCCTACCAAGTCAATAGAGAGGTCAGTGAGATAATATAATGTGCTGTTGCAGGTGCTGCTACAGAGGTCAGAACCAGGAGGTGATCATGCACCCACTAAGTTTTCAATTCAAGAGAAACTTGGGGACAGGTCTGCTCGTAAGTTTGTATCATTATCTAAACTAAGTCTTTCACACTTCTATGATGTCCTTTGTTATTTCAGTCATTCTGCATTAATTTTTTATGATTAAACTGCTTTGTATATCTTTGATTTTTCTAGATATTTTCAGTCGTTCTGCTCCAACTTTTATGATTATCTAAACTGCTCTATGCCTTCGTGATGTTTTTTAGGCTTGTGAAATCATTTTGTTTCCAGTTTTTATTATTATCTAAACTTCTTCTTCTTTGAACACTCCATGTCGACCACTTGTTAACCACTCTGTGTGATTTGTATGTGATCTGAGCCTAAGAATGGTTGTACCTTGTGCCAGTTATGCACATACAAGTAGGCCAGCACAATCCAATTTCTGCAATGCTTTTGATTTACTAGGGTAGCTTCCTAGGTCCTACATCAGTCGCCTCTTACTGCATGCCTTTAGGTCGCAGTGGTACTATTCTTTGCTTCCCTTGTGGGCTCCGGCACCACACAAGCTTATGATTATCTAAACTTCTTAGTACTCATCTATGATGTTTTCTAGTCATGTTAAATTACTTCGTTTTCAGATTTTATTATTTTAACCTTATTAGCTTCTACGTGCCAGATCTTGGTGCCATGAATAATGCAAAGGATGTGTTCTATGACCTGCTTGACTCACTATAAGCTGGAATCTCCAAGAAAGACTACTTAATACTGCTTGGAGACTTCAATGCAAGAGTTACTGTTGACAATGACTGAGCCCTGATCTGGATGAATGATAGCCAGATCTCCAAGAATATTTTGTAACGAGGAACTTACTTCTGGCAAAAGAGCTGTGGAACGACATTTCCTCATTACAAAAGAAGATGTATGTAAGCGTGACCTGAAGGCACTAGAAATGAATAAACATAACTGGGAAAATTTCACCAGGCAGAGATCCACCGACTGACTCAGAATATTGCCCTAGCAGCAGCTTTTCAACCTACTCGTATAAATTTCTAATTGCCAAGGATTTTTTAATGTATTGAACTAGAACACAAGACCTATGTTTTATCATCCATTTCTGATAGGATTAGGAACTTGATTTCATCTACATTGAGATCAGAGATCACTGAGAAATAGTCAGAGTACTCCAAATGGAACGGAAATAAAGTATTTTTTAAATGGGAGGCTAGCTCCGTAGCTCAATGCCACTGAGTAACCATTATAGTGTGCTGGAGTATAGCCTAGTGGTTAGTGTATCGTTCTCAAGCACCAAATGCTAAGTATAACATTAAATCTCCCAAAGCCATTTCATACCTTAGTGTATGAAGTCACTTCACTTCACAATTCTAGACTGTAGGGTGCAGGAGGTAGGAGGGCCAATTCCTCCCCTTACGTTGGACTGTCAAGTGTGGGATTGAACCCACAACCCTCTTGTGTCTGAGTCGATATGTGAACACTTATGCATTACGCTAATCTTTCCCACTAAAATGCTAAGTACACTGAATTAAAACACCATATGTACAAAGGTTTAAGCCCAAGTAAAGGTTTAAGCCCAAATAAACTTCAGGAGTGTGGCCTGATGTGGGAGACGGTTGGTAGAAATGCAGCAGAACGGCAATAGTGAAAGTTTTATGTGTCAGTCGGGACACAAAGAGAATATAGATAGATATAGAAATTTCACGATCAGCCCAGCTGAAAATTGATACATAAATATCTTTGTGAGAGAAATATTTGGAATCACCACCGGAACAACCGTAAAAGTGCCTTCAGCAAGCTTTAAAGGACTGAACAGATTCTCCCTCACCAAATGGCAAAGGCTATGTATGCAGAGTGCCTAGAGAAGGAAATTTTGGAGGAATGGTGCCTGGAAGAAGAATGAGAGGAAGACCTAGAAGACGATGGATGCAACGTGTCATTGGTGATCTGAGAATCACTGCTGCTGATGCCGGTCAACTTACACAGAACATAGAGTTTTTCAGAACTGCTGTCATGGGAGCCAAGTTCCAAAAGGGACAAGTTACTTGATGATGATGATGTATGTAGATTTATCTTCTCAGGCACTATTTACACATGCTCTTTAACCATTCTCTCTTGTTTCCCTCCCTTCTAGTTCCATTCTAAATTCTAAACTCTTTCATTCTCATCACTGCTGATTCTTCTATTGCAGTGTCCTCCTCCCACAGGGGATCATTTATTCACCCTAGTATGTCTTGACTGAAGGCACCGTGAGTGCAGAAACATCAATACTAAAACATTAAAAAATGTTCTTAAAATTATGGACATATATTTTTATCATACCATTTCTGCAGTTGCTTATGGGCTAGGGGCTAAAGACGTAGAAGCTGCAAATGCACAACAAGCTGGTTTTAGTAAACCAAGCTCTGGTAAAGAAAGAACACTTCAGAATGTCAAAACTTTCATCTATGTTGGAACTGAGGTGAGTTCTCAATAAATTAGGCAAAAACAATCATCCCACATTAGGACACTGCCATATTACATTAACAAAATTATATATTCCTCTTGTACCATTATACATCACATAGATTATGCAAGCAATTTCTCAATACTGCTCTATCCTGGAAAACTTGTTAAATCTCTTTTATGAAATTAAGTTTTATATTTCTCGCCTCTTTCAGTAAAGTCCAATTCAGTGTTTCCCTTGGGCATCCTTTCTTTCTTAAACTCTTTGCCTCCCACTTCAATGCCTCCCACTTCAATGCCTGCTATGTGATTATTTGATCATTTCTTCTCAGAGTATGTGCAACTCTTCTCCATATTCTCCTTCTTATGACAGTTGTTACTAGTTATTGAACAAACATTTCTCAGATTTCATTTCTTCTGAATTCGTTTCATTTTATGTTAATTATGTTTTCAGGACATCCATTTTCAAATGCTTTCAACTTACGTTATATATCTTTTATCATTTTTAAATGCTGACTGGCATATGTTAAGATTGATACAACATTGGAATAAAAATTGTGTAATTTATTAAAACTGTATAACTTTGAGTTTCATATTTTATTTAGACTTTTAAAAGTTAATGTTGCTTTGACAATTTGTAGTAGCATAAAAGAGAGCTATAGTCACATAAAAATAATGTTAAAAGGTAGCATAAGGTTTATTGAGCTGTCATTGATTAAGACCCTGCTCCACCTCCATGTGGTGGTCCTGGAAACAGATTGCTGCACTGTAGTCTTACAAAGTGTGTAGGGATTGAAGAGGAGCTGCCCATGAGGTTAGGTAGTAATGTAAGCTCTGCTGCGAGTGAATGAGATCAAGGATGATGTATAGAGACAAAAGCAGTGCACCAGGTTCAGATGGTGTATGGTATGATGACATTAGCTTGTTGCCTGATAAGTTGGAAGAAATGGCAGATATCTACAATAAAAGCATTGAGAGTGTGATAAGCAAAGAAGAATGGTTGCATAGCTACCTGGGGCCTCTTGCAAAAACCACACACAAATTCAAGGATTTCATGTAAAAACCATGAAGAATACGATCGACAAGTTGTTGAAAAAAATATGCTGCCAATTAGAGAGGCTATGTCCTGCACACAGCTGCTTGTAAACAACTTCTACCTAACCTAACTCTTATTTATGATCTTCCTCTGTCACTACTTGCCAGAATGAAAATGGAACTAGACTTGGATCAAGGATTATTGTCCCTCAGCTTCATGTATAATACTATACTCTCAGCATTTCGTACCACAAAGGAAGTCATAAAATTTGTAAACCCTGGCATGTTTGCTCAATATCTCAGCATTACTCAATATCTGAAATAGAAAAATTTAAAGTTGCTTGCTTCCAGGACACACCACATAAATGTGTTGAGGAGCTTGTAAGTTACCATATAAGAGCATTGTGAATTCCTGTATATCACTAGTTGATGGGTATGATAATACATGTACTTCAACATTGAACTACAAGATATATATATATATATATATATATATATATATATATATATATATATATATATATATATATATATATATATATATATATATATATATATATATATATATATATATACAGGGTGTTCAAGATAATTGCAGCCCCATTGACAATTCGAAAGTTGCTAGGTACAAATTGAGTTGTGTTTATTTACTATTTAAACTGGTTCTGACTAGCCTGCCCTACGTCACATTTGTTCATTGCCCCTTCCCGCACTTCAATTACACACCATCACACAACCTTGACCTATACTACGTCTACCTTCCCATTTCCATACATATATGCCAGATTAGCTCCATTCACGGGCTGCAATTATCTTGTACACCTGTATATATATATATATATATATATATATATATATATATATATATATATATATATATATATATATATATACATACTGTCAGATCGCCCGTCTGCCCAGCGTGTTCGTAGCGCGTTGGACTACGGGTGACTATCCCTGTGTGTGCGGGTTCAATTCCACGGGATGGCAGAAAAAGCCATAGATTCCCCAGATTTACGGTGTTCGTGGCACCGAACCGAAGGGTTACAATGTCCATGGCACCGAGCCAAGAGCTGAAAAGCTCAAGTGCTTCTGGATCGGGAAAAAAAAAAATACTGTCAGATTACTGTGTTAATCTTTCTATACTAGGATGGTGAAGTGGTATATGTAGACTGGATGCCACAAAAAGATCAGGAGTCTGGAAAAATTCAAAGTGAGTATCATTGTATCTTGGTAGATGTCAGTGTGTATTTTTATGATCTTTTCTTATCAAAGCTAGCATGATACATTTCTCATGATATTCCATTACTAACTTGTAATTCAGTTATATATCAATCTATGAACTCTATTGTCTACTCAACTTTAAATAGATTCATACATTTCTTAGATCTAGAAGAAAATTGAAAATTACAACCAGTCCTGCTGTGTGACTGCTTTCATTTTGGCACTTTCAGCAATTGAATAAGTGTGTGCTTAAAGGAGCACTCTGAGTTTTTAGACGTCAATTATAAAAAGTTTACCAATTTATACTTGCGTTAAATTAGATGTAGAATGTTTAGTGAATTAAATATTAAGTGCACATGGTATGCAATTGGACTAAGGAGACCCTGACTTTTTACTTTGAAATCTAAATTACTAGTACCTCTGAAGTCCCTAAGTACAGCTTGCCTGAATGACAAGGAACACTGGTGATAAGGATAGCAAATCTTCAAGCAAAACTTGGTCAGAGATGCCATATTAGGCACCATGCTATGTCTAAATTCATAGCTGCCGAACAGAAAGAAAACAACTCTTCCTACATCATACATGTAGTGAGATTGTTATGTTTCCAGACTTTCCGAACTTCTGAAATTCATCAATAATATAAATAGAACAGAAAATGACATGCAATAAAAAATTGCACATGATTTGAAATAGAAATATAAGGTCATGGCATTGAAAAATAGAGATACGGCTGCTGACATTGCGAGAATGTATGAAGTAAACCAGTACAAATATTTCAATTTTAAAATCCCCTCAGAAACAATAACGCACATTTAATTATTATGTTTGTTTGATATTTTAGTGACCAATGATTAACTATCAATCAAGTATGTGTATTTATTCAAAATTTCAGCTAATTGGACCATTTTAACTTGATCTGAATCTATTCGGCTTGACTGTATTTCTAATTTATTTTCCCAATTAATTGTTTTTGCATATTTATGAGCATGTAGTAGCAAACAAAATACTAACAATTAAATGTTGAAGTTGGATCAGCCTTTTCCCAGAATAGTATCTGACATTATCATCATAGCTGCCATTATATAGAACTAGGATGAAAGATGCAGTAAGACAGATCAAAGACAACATGATGGAGAACTATAGATGCCGAAATGAAAACCATGAGCCAGTCCTAAGGCACTTTACAAATAATAGTTATAGATCAAGGGAACTGTAGAGAGTTTGTTGCTTCCCTTCAAGACTCTACAAGGTTTAATATTTACTGACTGTTTTATTGGTTGATAGTCATGGATAGAAAAAAAAAAGAGGGTATGTTAACATGTTCAATCCACTTTTGAAATTTCCCTGGCCAATGTTTTTCAGCAAATACTATCAGATTTTAACATATATATATTTTACATACTTCCTCAGCACCTAAACCTGCCTACTACCATACCATTCACGATGGTCCTGTGGTTTCCATGCAACGCTCTCCTTTCTTTAAAGATATACTTCTAAGTGTTGGAGGGTGGACTTTGGCAATTTGGAAGGAGGGTGTTTCGGTACATAATTCATTATTTGTCAACAAGTTATCTGTTAATAGTCTTGATAATGTGCTTGTTTCTGTGAACATGTGTTTCAACTTCTAAAAGTGTTGTGGTATTAGTGATTATACAGGGTGTTCAACTTAAAAGCAGCCCGTGAATGGAGCTAATCTGGCATATATTTATGGAGATGAGGAGGTTCAGTTATGACGTAGTATAGGTCAAGGTTATGTGATGGTGTGTAATTGTAGAGTGGGAAGGGGCGATGAACAAATGTGACGTAGGACGAGCTAGTCAGAACCGGTTTAAATAGTAAATAACACAACTCAATGTGTACCTGGCAAATTTCGAATTGTCAATGGGGCTGCAATTATCTTGAACACCCTGTAGTAGGGTATTCACAGACTTATATGTACCTATTAGATCATTGTGAGGTTTAAGACGCAATGAATGAGATTACAGAAGTCAGTGAATCAGAGCTGACCAAGACCCTAATTAACCTCCAAATGATGGTCTTTGTAGCAGGCTGCATCCCTGCAGTCTGGATGAGTGAGTAGGCATCAGAGAGGTAAGGTAAATATAATCCCCAAAATGCAGTGCTGAAAATGGATATGTCAGACTGAAATACACAGATATTTAGATATCACTCTAAACTGTGACAATGTAATAAACATTATTTTCATCTCTCTCTCTCTCTATCTCTCTCTCACTATCCTGTGATGCATCAGTGCTTAGGGCAGCAACAAAGGCACACCATTCTTCTCTATTCTTTACTTTCCTCTGTATTGTGTTCCAGCTGTGATTTCTTTCTTTAAATTCTTGTTCTACTGTTTTCCTCCAGATCTTTTTGGGTCTTCCATGTTTTTGTTTACCCTCTGGTGTCCATCTCAGTGCAGTTGTCATGACAGATTTAGTCTCCATGTGTTTCACATGTCCAATCAATCTTCAGATTTCTGCCAGTATCAGCAGGCAGAACATACACCGAAACATGTCCTGCGAGACTGTCCTCTCTTGGGTGAGCTGAGAAGCAACATGTGGCCACATCCAGTCAACCTGAAAACTAAGCTTTGGGGAAACCTGACAGACCTGAAGCTGACTGCCCAGTTTGTGGTCCACAGTAAATTAAGCGCATGGCCAGAGATTGCTGAAGAAGAATAATAAATTGTATTTGTCTGCCTTAACAATCTGCTCATCTACAAAAACAAAAATCTTTTTTCCCAGACCACCTACTGTTTTATGGGTTAAGTCTTCTCAGTCAAAAACAGACTAGAGAAACACATGATAAACAAGAAGATGAAAGACAACAAGAAGCCACCATTATATAGTTTCTAAGAATAATTATGGATAAACACCATGAATATTGTCTCACTAATGTCATTGATGTTTGTTCCCAAAGAACTCCCTCATTAAGTAAAACCAAAAGGGAGGCGATAGTCAAGTTGATAACATGCTTCGCCAGTAACCACATGCAGTGGAAATTTGAAGGTTCGAGGCCAATAATTTTCGGTGTCATACATGGTTGGACTGCAGGTTCCCTTTACTTGCAGATCTAAATTACAAGTCAAGTATCTCTGAAGTCGGAGTAAGGCTCTCGGGAATTACGAAGGATACTTGTGGTAAATAAAACAAGCATTGAAGCAAAAATTAGTAAGAGATGCTTCTTCTTCTTTGAATGCTCCATATCGACCACTTGTTAACCACTGCATGATTTGTATATGATCTGAGCCTACAAGTAAGCCAGCACATCCGATTTCTAGGATGTTTTTATTTACTAGGTAGTTTCCTAGTTTCTACATCAGTCGCCTCTTACGACATGCCTTTAGGTCACAGTGGTACTATTCTTTGTTTCTTGGTCTCCAGCACCACACGGGCGAGTAAGAGGTGCCAATTTAGATACCACAACTACATCTGAATTCATAGCGAGTGAACAGAGTAAAAAAAAAGTAGAAGCAATCACAAGTGATAATAACTACAGATGATAACCAACATCAACCAGCTATTGTGTGCAAAACATGAAGCGCACACAAAAACAAATTCTAGAAATCTCTTCTTATCCTGACGATGTGAGGTAAAAGAGGATTCGAGAAAAGAAAGAAAGATTTAGAAAACTAATATAGAACTAAGGAGAAAAGATGTGAAGTAGTAGACAATTTGAGAGAGAAATACATTCTATAATCCTTCACTTTGTAGTGATTGATTGTTTTTAAATCATTAAGCCCTGGACATGAATCTTTAATATGTATTACTGGTGTATTCTTATACAGAGTGGTCCTATTCTCTATTCTGCTGCAAGTAGTGTGAAGCTGTCCTGTGGTATGTGGTCTCCCTCCCGCCCTGGAGTATTCTTTATTTCTAAGGTGGATGGGAGCATAGATGTCTGGGACTTGCTGGATAGGACACATGAGCCAACACTATCTCAGAATGTCTCCCCGACAGCGATCTCACAGATATACCCTTTTCAAGTAACACGTATGTTGTCTTCTGCTTCTTTTACCGTATTATTTCAATTTTAAGAAAAAATGAAATTTCTCCATTGTTATTAATATGGTACATTAAAAGAAATGTATCTCTACTCCGGAACAAATTACAATATAGTAAAAATATTATAGTGGCTAAGGCAGGAATCTGACAACAAGTATGGTATAAGTCAACAGGAAACCAAGCAAAGATGGATGACATGTAGGTATTATCAGTGAGCTATGGGAAATGTGAACATGCATGCCTGTACCATCCGCTGAAAGAAACTATGTATAATACAGGCTGGCTGACCATGCCACCATATCGGGGATTCAGCCAATGGATAGAGCTGACATTTTGAATGCTGTTGATCATCGGTTGTTTAGCTGTCAGTGAGATGATTGCATGCCTTAACAATGGAGCTAGCTGGTAGGCTACAGCATTTGCCTTTTGCACTCAAGCATCTAACTTTTTGTCTAGTCTTCCATCTTAGGTGAATATGCTTCCTAAGTATTTTAATTCTTGCACTTGGTTGATTGTAGCATTTTGATTGACATGGAGGCTTAGTTTATTATGTTTTCTTTCTATATTCATCATTTTGGTTTTAGTGGTGTTGGTTTTCATGTCATGATTTATACAGTGATTTATCTTCTTTACCCAGTTAATTAGAGTAATAAACAAAATAATAAATACAGTTTTAAAAGCTCAATAATCATGTTAACATTATGTTTAGAAATATTCAGCTCTTTATATTTTATTTTGTTTCATGAAATTCTTAGAGAAGCAGCAGTTGATTGCAGTAGGTGACAATGCAGGCACTCTCCACATTTTAGAGATCCCGTGGAGTTTACGACAGGCTACTCAAAGTGAGGTGTGTTAAATTTGCAATCACCATTAGCCCTTGTCACTTTCAAACTGAGATAATTTAGAAAATCGGTGGGGAGGAAGTAACATGTATGCAATATGTGTATGTTTTTTATCTCATGTATCTCTCTACCTCCAATTATTATTTTGTAAAGCATGTTCCAGAACACATTTTCATTACACAGTGATTACTTACTGAAATAATGAGTTTTAAAAATTATAATCATGCTTACAAACAAAATAATTCCAGTGATGTTTTTCAATTGTACAACAAACCAACCATAGGACTTTCTTCATGTTGCATGTCCTTTGCAGAATCTTGTCTATCAGACTATCTCTAGCCGGTTCTCCAACCTTTCTTCATCATCTTGCTCTAGATTTCTTTAATGTCTTGTTGGCAATATTGTCTTGGTTGTCTCCTGCCACACTTCCAGGAACTGTGCTCTCTGTTATTGCTCTCTGTAAACCACTTGTGCTATTTAATTTGACCAAATATTTCAGTTTTTGAGACATGGTATTGTTTATTTGCAAATGTTCCTTGATGTTCAGGTCTTGTAGATTATTATTATTTTTCCTCAAATATTTTTTATATATTTCAACAGAAAATTGACTAAAATCAAAACATATAAATTCTTTAAAAAAGGTCATAAAATTACATGTTTTCTCCTCAATGTTTATATTTTAACAGGAAGTGACATTTCTGAATTTCCAGAATATAGTTTAGTATGTTTTTATACAGTTAGTGTGTAAATTACTTTGATTTTGTGGTAACGTTCTTTGAGCCAGCTACTGGCTTTTAAACATTTTACAAACCACACTGAGCCATATAGTTGGCTCAGAGGAGCCAAGTAGTTAATAATACTGTAAACAACAGTCATTGCTAGTTTGCCTAATTAAAAAAATCTTGTTCTTTTGAATCAAAGTTACTGGTTACCAAATGTGAATTATATTTGACATTTTGTTAATTTCTTGAGACTTATTTATTTGAATTATATTTTTTATTTAGTGTAGTCATATTGTTGATTGTTTGATTGGACCATCATTGAACTTCAGTGAATAACCACGTGTGCTCCAATCTTTTTCTGACACAGGAAGATCTCAGCGCAGTGCTTGAACTTTATAGCACCAGCGAGGTCCCCAATGTTTTTTTTTTTTTTTCTTTTTCGTCCGCTTTCAACTCAGACGAAGTTTCATCTCTGAAACTGATTTTTGCGTGAAAATCCGTTTTTCCAATTTCTTACAATGGCAGCAGCGTGCACATTGTAAATTACTTACACCGCAGCCGTGCGCTCAATGTACTCGTAATTAGTATTCCTCGCCATACAGGCAGATTTTCTCCGACTTCAGAGGTACTCACGTTATCGTCCTGAGTAAGACCAGGGACTCGAACAAATGCCGGACAGTAGGTTCGAACCCGAGCTATGAGGCGTCTCACAGCTAGCAGGCCGAGCTACTATCAACTACTCTAGGCAGTCCCCCGGTCCCCAATGTAATTCTGAAGATTAAATTTTGATTTTATATTTCATAAATTTTTATTTTTTCAACTTTACTTTTATTCTTTAATAGATGAATGGTGTGTCTAATTACTTTGCCCGAGAAGTTAAACGAAGAGCGTTTGTGGTGGAGAGGTGGAATTTCAGAGAAAGAGAGAAAAGAGAACTTGAGTCTGATGCTAAGAAACGAGCTGGAGGGGTAAGTGATAAACTAAGAACTAAATAAGTTTGTGGCTTTTGGAACTTCAATTATTCTCCATTATTGTTAATCATCATTACATCAGGTGTTAGACAAGGTTGTGTCCTCTCACCACTACTCTTTATTGCATATATGGGATAAAATAACTCAAGAGTCAAATTCAGATAATGATGAAATAAATGAACTGTTGTTTGCAGATGATCAGTGCCTGATACATCAAAATTAACAAGATCTACAACATCATATTGACACCTTGAACAAAAATTGTGTAAAACATGACATGAAAATCAACAACACTAAAACAGAAATAATGAATATGGGAAGAAAACATAATACTCTAGACATCCATGTCAATGGCACTAAAATAAACCAAGTGAAAGAATTCAAATACTTAGGAAGCATATTCACAGAAGACGGAAAACTGGATAGAGAGATAGAGGCTAGAGTACAAAAGCAAATGCTGTAACCTACCAGCTAGCCCCATTGTTAAGGCACCCAAAATTTCACAGGCAGCTAAGCAACAGATGATCAACAGCATTTTTATACCTACTTTGTGTTACCAGAGCCAAACATGGACATTGAGCAAAGCGCAGTCACAAAAATAACTACATGTGAAATGCGTTGCCTGCGAAAAGTTACCAACAACACAAGAAAAGACAGAATCACCAACATCAGCATAAGAAAGAAAGTTGGCACAAAACCGTGCTTGAATTACATAGATAAACAAAGAATGAAGTGGTTTGGCCACTTAATAAGAATGCATCCAAACTCCACAGTATACAGAGTCTTCTACAACAGAATATCGGGAAAGAAGGCAAGAGGAAGACCACGGAAAAGATGGTTAGATGGCGTAGCAGAATCCTGTGAAAGAACAAAGATAACAATCACACAAGCCACCAGAACAGCGCAAGACAAAACAGAAAACCACGACACTGGGCAACAACCCGGTAGCAGTGTGACGACAAAAGAAAAGAAGAAGAAGATTGTTAATCATATATATTGACAACATATTGCAAAATAGCTAATTCAAGTTGTCCCAACGATGATGAGTCATGCGAAGATACCAACCTTAGTGCCCTTCTAAATCAACTACCTTTTGCAGATGACCAAGCAATTGTTGCCAAGTCAGAACACCATCCACAAAAGTGCATCAACAAACATGTAAAGATCACAACATAAAAAATCAACGTTGGCAAGACCAAGCTTATGACAACAGCAAGTGAAGCAAAGTAAACAAATGTCAGAATTGCAAACCAACAACTAAGACAAGTGAAAGACTTCCTGTATTTCTTCTTCTTCTGCATTCTTACTAGATTGGGATTTTGGATTCTCTAATAAAGGTAGCCATCTGCCTCAGATTATCAGCCACCCCATACAGTTTGTCTTGGACGTTGGTGTAAGTGGGCCACCTCTTTCTTCTCAAGTCTGCATACTGGGGGCAGTTCTGTAGGTTATAATTCTTATGATTTCTGCTTCTTCGTTTGTGCTGACCTCTTCCCGCAGTAAGTTTTGACCACCCTCGTGATGGTAGGTCTGACATTCTTACTGTGTGGCTAAGTCTCTGAGGCAGATTGGCGACGTAGAATCCATTATCCCATTCCTCATTGTGAGGGGTTGTTGCACCATGTTATGCGCCTTACGGCCTGGTGCATCTGTTTTCTGCAAGCATTTGTTTCCGGTTAGCATTCCATAGCGGACACATGCATCCGATTTCAGCCACACCTCCTTAGTCGCCTCTTATGACATGCGTGGCAGGTAACAGTGGTTCTATTTTGTACACCCCAAATTTGGGCCCCGGTAACCACTCAGGCGGACTTCCTGTATTTGAGAAGCACAATATCAGCAGATGGAAGAATCAATACCAAAATACAGCATAGTTGCAACAAAGCAAGCTAAACCATTGGCCAAATGACACCAATTCTATAACTAGAAACACATGCTATATTAACAGAGAAAATACTTGTTTGTATGTAAACCATAGTTAGTGAAAGACTAGAAAGTTAAATCAGTGCCGCATATATATTTATTTTATTTATGCAAAATCTCATTTGGCAAGATTTATGACTACTAACTTGTTCTTATTTTGATATTTTGTAAATATATATAGCTTGCTTCAACAATGGGAGCTCCAACAGAAGAAGAATTAGAACTAAAGGCAAAACAAGAGTATGATGCCTACTTACAAGAGGAATATGTTCTCCTGAGGCAACTTGGTGTTATCTCAGATGAGGTAACTGAGGCATAGACAAGGAAATCTTCTAGATACATTTTTAAAGTTATTTTGTGTTGTGTTAAGGAGGAAGAGAATATAAGACATTTGCAAGTTTACTTGATGTTGAAACTTTCCTTTGGAAATAAATCAATAAATTAGTCTCTTCTTTTATTTCCTAAAAAGTGTGTCTGTAACTTAAAAAGCAAAATTTCTATCCATGCTAGGACTGACTTTCAAACTTTCACCATTTCATTTTTTGGGTGGATATTCTGGAATTATTATTTATGTCTTACTAATGTTTATTTAAGACTAAACCAACTCGCTGTTTGAAAGAGCATTGTCATTGCACATGGGTCATTTGTTCTAGTTTGTACAGTTTGGTATCTGCTTTTATTCTGCAATTACATTTTTTTGTGTGATCTAGTACATTAGTTTATTTACTCCTAAACATTTGAAAATTAAATAATATACACTGTTCTGGCCGCAGTTTGAAACCAAAAATACATCTCACAGAACAGAAAATATTGAAAGATAAAATGCAGGTGAAATGAAGAATAGGACATTTATGGAGAACCTTTAATTTGTAGGGATATCAGTATTCAAAATGGCGACATAGACAAGATAGGATAATTCAGATGGATGTGTTTACAAGAACTTAATGTGTAATAATGTGTTTATTAAGGATGAAACTATGACAGGTTCAGCAAACCTGTAGGGATTTAATTGTTCACAAGAATCTGCAATAAAAATTTCACAGGAACTAATTAAAACTAAGAAATCCATCAAAGATCAGAACAACCACTCACTGGGCGGTTTGTGGGAGTTACATACATCTTAAAACTCCACAATATCACAGCATATCAAGTGACTGAGGGTGCACTATCTTGACAATCGATTATCCGTTAAACATGCGACGCCAAACAGCAAAAAGCAGCGAGGGACAAAAGAAAGAAGACCAGTATTCAGGTTCATGCTGACCTAACATTCTCCACTTGTAGTAACAGGGTACAAGGGAAGACATGATCAGATAACTTAATCATGATTCTTTGAACTGCCTAACATCATTATAATGAAAATTAAACTTACAGAAGCTTGGCATTTGTTCATTTAATAGTAATATATTCTTGTGATTGTTATCTCTCAATTGGCAGTAAAGCATGAATACAAATACTAGACCTTTCTCTACATATCTTTCCCTCTCTGAAATCTTTGGAACATTTTTCTCACTAAACCATTTACTTCTATGTTAATTTTCAGTCACTGATAGCCTAGAGTTTCCTGTTTTAGATACATTTCTTAGGCTGAAAACTTCTGATGCCTATGTCCTACATGCGTTGGAGCCTATGAACCAGGTGCACTGTATTGTTCTTGGCACAAACCAAACATAACACAAAGAGTGATTGAAGGGGTTGATAAGAACGAATGCAAACAAACAAACAAACAGATGTATTTCTAAAGGTTGTTAGCACACTTTCTTATGAAGTGGATTTTGATTATAAATTTGATGAGTTAACAATATAGAGGCTATATTTTAAAATATTTGCTTATTAAATATAAAATGTTATTAAAAATAGCCTGTATTATAAATCTATATTTGTGTTTGTTTGTTTCTTCTTCTTTGCGTTCATTCTTTACGACCAATTTTAATCACTCTTTGTGATATGTTTGATCTTTGCCAAGAGCGTGTATACGTTGCACATTGGTTTGGAAGGCCCCTAAATGCATAGACTTCTACACGCTTAGGACATGTGCATCCGATTTCAGCCAAGTTTGTTTGTTTGTTTATGTAGTTTAAAAAAAACCATTTTGGTGAGATTGTGAACTGAAACTTTGACAGATTGTACGAATGTGTACTGCACTTGCCTCGCATAATTTGAACGACCAAGATAAATGCATGAAGAGGTGTTTCGATTCTTGCATTTGAATGCGCATTAGGTACCCTCTCTGTTCCTCTGTTGTTCTGTTTTTAACCTTGATTGGGGCATAGGCCAACTCAGACAACTCATGCCAAGTTATACTATCTGTAGCACTTGCTTGCATCTTCCCCCAACTCTTCCGTATTTTGTTAATTCTTGCCTCCGTATTTCTTCTCCATGTATTTCTAAGCTTCCCTCTCTTTTGCTTTCCCTTCAGGTTTCAGGAAAGAGCCCTTCTTGTTATATATTCCTCTCTGGTTTTTTCACTTCTTGCTTCACTGAGACCTGTCTTGTTCTTTTCATAATTTCTCATTTGGGACCCTATCATACTACTCGTATCTCAGTCTCTCTATTTTGTGCAGACACCAGTTGATGAATGTTTGTAGTTTATTAGTTATTATTTTAGTCTTTCTTCATATTTCTGAACCATACAGCAGAACTACTTTAACATTGGAGTTGAATGTTATAATTTTATGAACCATTAGTTTGCATACCCTTCGACATCTGTTGTGGGAGACTAAGCACGATAACTCTGGTGACAACGATACTCCTGCAAACTTCGCTAATGGTGCTATATCCATTCTTTCTCTCCTGATAGAATTTCATATTTATTATGCTATCAGACTACTGTAGCCTATATAAAAGCTGCTCACTTTTCTGTACTCACCTTTCTATCTGTTTCATTTCTGCAGCTTACTTTCCGTAATCACATATTTTAATTTATCTTGTTTTCTTCTGACTGTTTCTCCCCTTCTCCGTTCATTCATTCATTCATTCTCTTTCTAACATTTAAAAATTGCACAAAATACATAAAATAGAAACGGCATCAGTTTATTACAGTACACACATTCGTTGTAAACAACAAGCCATTAACAGTGTGAGTGTTGGTGTCATGAGGGTTTCCATATTTGATAACAAATATAAGATATGTACATATCATTTGTTAATTTTGTGTTGAGATCTGACTTATGATCTGGACAAATACATTTTTCTAGTTGTTAAACTATGTAACTATTCAAGATTTAAAATGCTATTATTTAATACCTAAGTGACCTTTTGTTACCAAACTCACCCATGTGTTGCCAGGGCTCCTTATATCCTTACATTATTGCCTGGCACTGAGAGCGGACATGCTTGCATCAAAAGCATCGATTATTGGGGAGGGGGCTTAGGATGGATAAGGGGATGCTCTTTGTTCTCTTGGCAACCACCTGTTGGATGTTAGTTAGTTTGTTTCTTTCGTGCCAAAGGCGGACATTCTTCTTCTTCTTCAATGATCCAGCAGCACTTGAGCTTTTGCCCTTCGCCCAATGCTATGTAGTGGTATCTGCATGTGTTTGTAAGTTGTTCTTTTGTTCCATATAATGTGTTCCATTTATCTGGCCTTGGAAGAAGGAGGGTCTTTCTGATGTCATCTAGTGCTTGACACTTGAAGAGGTGGTGGTGAACGGTTTCATGATGATGTGCGCACAGTTGGCACTTTGGAGTGTGTTGGGGATGAATTCTGTTCAAGTGATTATTAAGTGTTATGTGTTGAGTTCAGAGTCTAAAAATGGTGCTCTGATCTCTTCTTGTAAGGTGGTTGATGTTGTCATTAAGGTTAGGGCTGGCCATATGGGTGTACACTCTCTTCCTGTGTTTCCCATGGCCCATCTGTTCAGCCAAATTTCTTTCTTTGTTGTCATTAGGATTTGCTTTGCTGTATGGAGAGTTGTTGCTGTGATTGGTTGTTCCTGTGTTGACCCTTTCTTGGCTAGCTTATCTGCTTTGTCATTTCCAGGTGTGTTTCAATGTCCAGGGATCCACTGCATGGTTATTTTGATGTCATATGATGTAATAAGTCTGTCAATATCTAGGGCTATATGGGATAGTTCAGATTTACAATGTCCACCATCTTCTAGAGCTTGAAGGGCAGACATTGAATCTGTGAAAATAATTATGTTTTGTGCCTTTGATGGAAAGGCATAGAAAACAGCCTTCAGGTGGTACAAAGCTGCTTCTATCGCATGAATTTCAGAAAGGCGGCACATAGGGCAGAGGTTTTAGATCTCCATGTGATGCGGTTCGTGCTAGCAGTTGGAGATCTTGTATGGTTTTACATCCCAATAGTTTACTTTCTTGTTGGATGGTTCTTCGAAGAGTGGTCTTTGGTCTTCCCGTTTTCTTTTCCCAACTGGTGACCATATAAGAACTTGTCGATTTAGTCTCTTTTCGTCTGATCTAAGAACATGACCTAAATATTTCCACCTTCGTTTCCTTATAATATTTGATACAGGTTGTTGGTGTGTTCTATCTCTCACTGTGTTGTTAGAAACGAAATCACTCCATTTTACTTTTAATAATTTTCGGAGACATTTATTCTCAAAGCTGTCCAGTTTCTTATCAATTTTCTTTGTTGATTTCAACTTTCACAACCGTAGGTCAGTACAGGAATCACACATGACCTAAATAATTTAACTTTTGTGCATATACTAAGATCTTGAGATTGCCAGATATTCCCTAATTTAGTGAAGGCACTATCTGCTATAGCAATACGAGAGTTTATTTCTTTCATCATGTCTCCGTTGTTTGACACTTTACTACCCAAATATGTAAAATGTTCAACTTTCTCCAGTGTTTGACCATTTATTACGATGTTGTCTGTCGAGTTTGTGAGGTCCATAATTTTGGTCTTGGCAGAATTAATCTGGAGACCAACCTGTTCTGCAAGTGTGCAAAGATTGCTTGTTAGTTTGTGGGTTGCTTGTGTGGTTGGATGAGGACACTAAAATTGATGTTGAATCTGTCAAGCGATTTAAGGAGTTTGGAATTACATGTACAAGTAGAACTGAATGCCCGAGGGCAGAGAATGGAGTGTGTACCATCAGTATGCATATCCTTCAACATCTGCTGGGGGAGAATGAGCACATGGTAGTTTGCCGGAAACAAAATTGATAGCAAAAAGTTATATTTCAAGAAAACATATGTATCAGTAGATTAGCAATAAACATATCAGTAGATTAGCAAGAGTCTTTTTTATTTTAACTAAATAATAATTTGTGTAGACATTAATAATGATTACAATAAAAATCCGCAGTAAATTTTATAAATGAAAAAACTGTCACCGTAAACATGAGTTCGAAATAAAACCCTGTGCCAACGAAGTACGTGCACTTACCACTGCACTCTTGCAGATCTCAGTTCTATCCTAAGAACATAGTTTAATTACAATATGTAATAAAAAAAACTACATATATATATATATATATATTATATTATATATCTATTATATATTTCTTGTCTGGATGTGCAGTCCGGGTATAGACAGCGTCAGTTTACATCCGAAATTCACCATTTTTTCTGCACACTTTTATATTGAAAAATTTAGGTCAACTAAAGAAACAGTTTCGAAATCGGATCAATATTAGATTTAAAATTCAATTCAATCGAATTCTTGATGTCTGATCCTACATATTTCGTCCACGTGGGTGTAGTAAAGGGATATAATCCACAAACTGCTAGATGCAACATATGCATGGATTGTGTCCCTTAATTTGTTATTTCAAACTATACTATAAAAATTGTTTTTCGCTTGCTTTGGTTTGAGCAAACTGTATAATTTAGAATATTGACTCGAAATCGGGTCAATATTCGTTTAAATAATAAATAAAACCCAAGACTTTTGTCTTATCCAACCCTGTCTTTTCAAGAGGTCAAAACCCTTATACAGAGAAAATCGGTAGTAGACTGGAAGACAAACATTGGATATGATTATGGAAAAGACTCCTCAAAGACCTAAGCAGAACAGATCAGGTCATTATATTTCAACTACGCACCGGACACTGCAGACTCAACAAACACTTATATAGACTAGGAATAAGTCAAATAGCTTTCTGCCAGTGTCAGCAGGCGGAACAGACACCAGAGCATATCCTGCAAGACTGTCCTCTCCTGGGTGAGCTGAGAAGCAACATGTTACCACACCCAGTCAACCTGAAAACTAAGCTTTGGAGAAACCTGACAGACCTGAAGCTGACTGCCCATTTTGTGGTCCACAGTAAATTAAGCGCATGACCAGAAATCGTTGAAGAAGAAGATGACATCTCTTGGAACGGCTTCACCAATTCCTCATCAAGGATTACTAACAACTTTCATCCGTCATGGCCGGGTTAATCAACTAGTATTTATATATATATATGTATATGTCTGTAGTTAGAAATATCGTTACTGGTAGATATCAGGTATTGGCAAGGAATCCTAATTGACAGGTATGTGCAAATAATCATCAAATATTGTAAAGTTTTGTCACTTATGCCGTGAAATACTCCATTTATAAAGATTAAACTAAAGATTCATCTAAAATTGTAAATTTTTATTGTCTTATTGCTTGAAATGCATTTGTGAACACATGAAAAAATGTATATGAATTCTACTCTAAAAAACTACTTGTAATCAAACCTCTACTGTCTTATTCTAAAATGGCTGAGTTATGGTACCATAACTACACTACTACAATTAAGGAATAAGTCAATTATACAGTCATTAATGCGAGAAGAGTCATTGCTAACAAAGCTTATTGGAAGAAAACTAGAACATGTCAATATAATTTAAAAAAAAAAAAAAAAAAAATCATTTGTATAACAATGAATAACAATACATAAAAGGATTAACATCAGTATAACGATCTTGAAAATTCTTACATTCCTAATGCATTGAGACAGTCTTTCAGAACAGAGGAGGTTCAGGGTTGTGAATCCCAATCGTGGACCAGATTGAGAGAGATGAGTGTTGAATTGGTACAGTCTGAAAAAAACGACATACCAAAATTTGCGAAAAGATTGATTAATCAACATCAAACTGGCGTGTTGGGCCACTGCTGGATTTGTTGAGACAGAAATCGGAGCACCTATGGACACGTCCGGAGAGCTATGATGATAGTCCTCATATAACTGATCTTGAAGAAAACATGAAGGATTTTACCTTTCACTCACTAATAAAAATCATAAGCCTGGAACATAAACAAACACACCAGAACATAAGCAAACACATAAAGTAAGGTGTATATCAATTATATATCACAGTAGAAATTTGTAAGACAGCTTGATGGCATTAATTTCATACTTATTCTGAGACATATGTGTCATGTGATGTGTCATGTGCAGTAATCCAGAGAATATTTCTTGCAGTTTGTATTTTACACTGCTGTTTGTCTAAAAGAAAGTGTAATATTCTTGTCTGTGTTCACTGAATCATGTGACTGTCTTGTTACAGGAAGAATATTTTCATCAGTTTGTCTCTGCTCTTCTAGTTCCATAATTCTGCTGTTAATGTGATCATCATTGCTACTTTTTAAATTAGTACCAGTTTCTGCAAAATAATCACTTTTTGTGAAGTCTTTTTGACTACTAATTGTATGTTTACTATTAGAGCTGTAACTATGATGCTGTGTTGAAGATCCGTGTTCAGGATGGTGACATGAAGGAAGATCTACAACTACGGTGATGTCTTGTTTAACATCTGACTGGAATTTGTCTCCAGCAATATTATTAGTTACATTATTAAACTTTACTTTTGCATTGTCTCTATTTTTATTGCTTGTTTGGTGTTCCTTTTTTGCACTCAAGTTTACATAACTCAAACTCCTCATATCTGATGGTTTATGTTGTGTTTGAGAATCACAGATAGGTTTGTTCAGTGAACAAGGCAAATCTTTAAAGCAGCTCACCTTAGCAACATTGTTACTGCTTAGTGATGAGTTCACATCCTGGGGTTGACAGTGTCCATAATTGACAAGTGAGTGAGATTGCGTGCTGGTACAGTCAGATGTACCGTAACCTTCATCTGAGAACATACTAACGTCAGGGGTGTATATGAAATGTTTTTGTGATGAGGGAATGAATGGTGACATACTATCAATGCTTTCTGCTTTTACTGTCCACGATCTATCCTCAGTAAAATGTACTTTATCATGCAAAGATAAAATTGGAGATTTGATATTTTCAGATTTATTTATCAACTTTGGGTCAAAGTCTCTCAGGGCAGCAATACTACAATTCGAATTTGAAGCAGTTTTGTCATTACTAGGACAATCTATATGTCCATGATTTTGTACATTACTTCTCTCAATGTCTTGTTCTGTTAAGGTATTAAGATGAACTTTGTCTGATTCTGCTACTGAACAGCCAGAAGCAGCATTCTGTGTGGACAATATGTTTTGATTTTCTGTTAGTACATCTGGTCTTTGTAGGGCTACATTGAAAAGAGTAACATTTTTTGCATTAGTAAGACATACTTGCTCTTTATTATCCACTAGAATGGGGCTGTTTGAAATTAGCATATGGAGAGCTGATACATTTGAGTTCTGGAATAGGTCTTTATCTGATTTTGTATCTTTTGAGATGTTTTCTTCATATGCTAATTTTTTACTGGAAAACTCATTTGTTTGTTTGAACTCTCCACTTTCTTTACTTGCTATGCTGCCATTTTCTTGTGGGTGGACTTGTGATAATGCTTTCAAAATGCTTGTTTGTGGCTGTGCGATTTGATGCCCTGAAAGATTATTTTTCTGGGTTGCATTTGAAATGTATGGCTTTGTCACAATGACCTTACTTTTTCCATGTTGAAGCTGTGCAACATGAAACAGTGGTGAGGAAGAGTCTCTGCTTTCATTATTAGATTGAAGTACATGATTGACAACTTTGGAACTGGGAGTCGTAACATTAAATGCTGTTTTTGGTGAAACAAGAGTTATGTTAGGTTTAGTGAAAGCATTGGTAGTAGGTATGACCTTGTTGTCTAATGTTTTTGTCATTGACATAGAGGTGTACTGCAAAGTAACTGCATGTAGTGGACCAGGAGACTGTAGTGAACTGATATCCACATCCTGAAGAGGATTAACTATTTTCCTAGGAGCACTGGTCTGTGTAAGGACTGCTTCACATTGAATACTTGCTCTTCTTAAAAGAGTTGAATTTATTTCTTTTGTGATTTGCTTTTCATATCCAATAAGTCGCATGTGAACTAGATCTAAATTTTCATTATCTATATTATTATGACATTTTACATTCTCATGTTTTATGTGAATGCCTTGGACAGGAACTTTAGTGCCCCATAATCTATATTTAGAACTTGGAGTTAATGAACATCCAGATGTGAAAGACTGACTACGCATTTTTTTTATTTGTACAGCCTGATCATTTTCTTTTAGTGAGCCTTCAGGATAGTCAATTGTTTCTTCTGTTGGTACAACATTTTCAAATAATTCATCACAGTCTTGCTCCATGATATCATTGTCTCTGGATTCACTCTCCCGTTGTAGCCCAATCACAGCCAGAAGGTTGTCCCATGAAATGCTTTTACTTTTCACTCGTGACTGAGGAGAGAATGATGATACTGGTTGCAAAGGTGATTTGAGGGGATTATGATTTTTGCTTCTAACTCTAATTTGGTTGTGTACATCACATTCAAAATCATTCTCTTTTCCATCTGAAAAATATAAGAAATTCCCATGAACTGACTGGCTTCTATTTCGAGACAGATGTTGAGGAGACTCAAGTTGTACAATTCTTTGTTTTTGATAAATATTGTCTGAGTTAGACACATGTTTGTGATCCTTATAATGACTGAAGTTCTTGGAAATAGAATGATATTTAGTTGGAATACTTTGAGTACAGGGTATGCTGCCTTCATCATTATTAAATGAATGCCTGTTCAGAATAGATTGAAAAGTTGGCTCACTGTGTGCTGCTAGCTTATTCATATCAGTGCTTGTCAATCCTTCTGTCTGTAATATACTTGATTTTAGCATGTTGTTCAAAGAGTGATTAAGCACCTTTTCATTATTGCCTGAGTGCGTTTTTATGTTATGATTGTCCTGAAGAGTTCTATATTGTTGTTGCGCAGAGTACTGTGCACTATTTGAACCATCAGACGAATTTTCAATCACATTTTTGTTACCAAACAAGTTTGGGATGATGTCTTGAAACTGTGAATAATTTGAGGTATTTAGGGAATATCTAGGGAAGCATTTGTTAGTTGTGCCATTTAAAGTGATATCCCTTTCTTCAGATATGCTGGCTAAAGAACTTGTAGAATGCCATGCAGATAGATTGAAACCACAACTGTGCATCTGTAAAAAATGTAGAAGATAGTTTAACTCAAAGCAAAATGATATATTAAACATGAAGCAAATAGGTGTGTATTGTATAAGAAAGTATAGAAATGTGTTTTGATGAGGTATATTTCCCAAACCAATTGAGAATGTTCTTTATCAAGACTGTTTCTCTGTGTCACTACATTGACACATTGTGCTCATTCTCTTTAGCACAGAACATATACAAGTTACAGAGAGTGGTTGAAAGGTAGTCATGCTAGAGAAAACATAATTAGGTATCCGAAGAATGGAATAATGTCCAGTGGGTAGTCATAGCCTACAGAGGTGAACCCGAATATCACGCTTTGTTGAAAATCTGAGACGCTTAACTCGGGACCTGGTACTCACACTCTCTGATGCAAATCATACACATATCACAAAGATTGATTGATAGGGCCATCACCATTGCTCTTCAGTAAGTAACCATGTGTGTGCTCCAATCTCTGTCTTACACTGGAATATCTCAGCGGCAATGCATGAACTACATCCATAGCACCGGCGAGGGTCACCGATGTAATTTAGATTATTGTGACAATATTTCGTAGAAATTTTATTTTTTAAAAACATTTTTCTAATGGATTTTTCCAGCCTGCTCATCTCAAGTTTGAACTGCCAAATGTTCTTTTACGTGCTCAACTCGATCTCCCCTACACTGAGATATGGGATCTCTGGAAGAATATATCGATGGCTCCACAAGGAAGCGAACTTTTGGAACGAGTGACGAGCAACTAATAGCACATAGAATGGTTACCAAGTGATTGATAGAACGAACGCAAACAACATACCACGACATGAAGTATATTGAGGAATAGTGTCAGTTTTTATTCCTCCTTCTTTAATGATCATATAAAAGTTAATTGCATATTCTTTACATGACTTTGCGAATCAACCCCAGCTTTTAACGCTGTTTGTGATTTTTTCCTAGGCATTAATTATTACGTTCAGTAGTTTGCCATTGCTTTCTGAACGGGTGGCGCCATCGTCCTTTTGTTAAAATCCACACGAAACAATTTGCAACCAAATTGTCCGCAGCGTGATTCGAACTCAGAACGTCGGGTTAATAGACCGAGTCACTATCCCTAGACCACAGACGCCACCAATGATCATATAACAGAAGCCAATTAGACTATATAAAAAAAAAAAAGTTGCGGTTTTGTTTCGCGTCTCTGAAGATCTTATCCCGAAAAACAATTGCAATACTTTCATAAAGTCTGTTGTTTAATAAGTACACTGGAAGATTACACAATTGCCTACCTTTCTATATACTAAATTGTGTAAACACCGCTCCTGCTAACCTCCGTGTGCATATAAGACAACGGCCCTCAACTACTATGATGTAACACACAGATTTGTGGCCGTATTCTCGTGCATGTGTTGTGGCGAAATTCTTAAGAATGTATCGCGATAGAGCAAAGACTGGTATATACAGTATTACATAAGAAGGGAAAAATTAATTATATCCGTATGCCAGTATCTTTTGATTCAGATCATTTGTTAGTATCATGTTTTAGTTAATTTAGTTTTTGTGTTCTTGATAAAGGTCTTAAGCACCGAAACGTTGAGTGTTGTTTTTTTCATATCTTATAATTAATTTTTCCCTTCTTATATGATACTGTATATACCAGTCTTTGCTCTATCGCCTATTTCCTCAGTATTACCGCAGCCACCCTAACGATTTTCTCCAGATCTGATATGATCCAGTCTGACCACCTCAGATTTGTTGATTTTCGTACATCGCATAAGAATGTATCCAACGGAAGGAAACTTTAAATTGTATTACATTCTCGTGTCGATACGTGAGTCTATTGGATAAGTGCGCACGATAAAAAAAGTAGGAACGATTGGGAAGCAATATCTTACAAATAATCAGTGCTGGCCATCTAATGCTGATTAAGTCTTTACTTGACCTGTAGCATATGTTGTAAATGGGTTCAGTATTTGTAAAAATAGTGTTCAAAATAATACTTTCAATACCAGACCTTTTTGTTTCCTTTAGAACAAATAACTGCACCTGTCTCTCTCTATTCTTAACCGTTCTCTTCAGCTCCGCCCAGGATGCACCAACCTTTCTGATATCCACTTCTATTCTTCGACTGGTATTCTTTAGACTTTCCATACTTGTCTTTATCTGTAGGTTCTGATCAAGTCCATGTATATATGAATGGTTATGCTGTTCAGTTGTTTTCTGAGGGTATGTCAAATACATGGCTACTTTTCTCTTTAATCTTCAACTGTACAAATCCACAACAATATATTGATTGATTGATATGACTATCATCATTGCACTTCGGTGAGCAACCGTCTATGCTCCGATCTCTTTCTTACACAGGAAGATCTCAGCTGCAGGGCACAAACTCCGTAACACAGGCGAGGTCTTCTTTGCGATTTTGAAGATGGTGAAGATATATATATATATATATATATATATATATATATATATATATATATATATATATATATATATAAGGCTACAATTTCTAATCTTATTCAGACAAGTTAAAGACGATATGATGCTGCATTGCAGAATCACGTGACCAGAACTGCTAGATTGACAGTTATTAGAACGTGACTCTGGAAGTTCCAGGACATGTAACATTTGCTATTGTGCTAGTAGGTTACCTGAGATTATGGTCATCCTTGCTGTTGCCAATACCGTCCTACAAACCAAGACCCCCAAGACAAAGTGTGATATATTTACTTACTTACTTATTCCTCTTCGCTCCTTGTGGAGTATAGGGTCTCAACAATTGTAGGATACCTGAGATTATGGTCATCCTTGCTGTTGCCAATACCGTCCTACAAACCAAGACCCCCAAGACAAAGTGTGATATATTTACTTACTTACTTATTCCTCTTCGCTCCTTGTGGAGTATAGGGTCTCAACAATTGTAGGATACCTGAGATTATGGTCATCCTTGCTGTTGCCAATACCGTCCTACAAACCAAGACCCCCAAGACAAAGTGTGATATATTTACTTACTTACTTATTCCTCTTCGCTCCTTGTGGAGTATAGGGTCTCAACAATTGTAGGATACCTGAGATTATGGTCATCCTTGCTGTTGCCAATACCGTCCTACAAACCAAGACCCCCAAGACAAAGTGTGATATATTTACTTACTTACTTATTCCTCTTCGCTCCTTGTGGAGTATAGGGTCTCAACAATTGTAGGATACCTGAGATTATGGTCATCCTTGCTGTTGCCAATACCGTCCTACAAACCAAGACCCCCAAGACAAAGTGTGATATATTTACTTACTTACTTATTCCTCTTCGCTCCTTGTGGAGTATAGGGTCTCAACAATTGTAGGATACCTGAGATTATGGTCATCCTTGCTGTTGCCAATACCGTCCTACAAACCAAGACCCCCAAGACAAAGTGTGATATATTTACTTACTTACTTATTCCTCTTCGCTCCTTGTGGAGTATAGGGTCTCAACAATTGTAGGATACCTGAGATTATGGTCATCCTTGCTGTTGCCAATACCGTCCTACAAACCAAGACCCCCAAGACAAAGTGTGATATATTTACTTACTTACTTATTCCTCTTCGCTCCTTGTGGAGTATAGGGTCTCAACAATTGTAGGATACCTGAGATTATGGTCATCCTTGCTGTTGCCAATACCGTCCTACAAACCAAGACCCCCAAGACAAAGTGTGATATATTTACTTACTTACTTATTCCTCTTCGCTCCTTGTGGAGTATAGGGTCTCAACAATTGTAGGATACCTGAGATTATGGTCATCCTTGCTGTTGCCAATACCGTCCTACAAACCAAGACCCCCAAGACAAAGTGTGATATATTTACTTACTTACTTATTCCTCTTCGCTCCTTGTGGAGTATAGGGTCTCAACAATTGTAGGATACCTGAGATTATGGTCATCCTTGCTGTTGCCAATACCGTCCTACAAACCAAGACCCCCAAGACAAAGTGTGATATATTTACTTACTTACTTATTCCTCTTCGCTCCTTGTGGAGTATAGGGTCTCAACAATTGTAGGATACCTGAGATTATGGTCATCCTTGCTGTTGCCAATACCGTCCTACAAACCAAGACCCCCAAGACAAAGTGTGATATATTTACTTACTTACTTATTCCTCTTCGCTCCTTGTGGAGTATGAGGTCTCAACAATTGTAGGATACCTGAGATTATGGTCATCCTTGCTGTTGCCAATACCGTCCTACAAACCAAGACCCCCAAGACAAAGTGTGATATATTTACTTACTTACTTATTCCTCTTCGCTCCTTGTGGAGTATAGGGTCTCAACAATTGTAGGATACCTGAGATTATGGTCATCCTTGCTGTTGCCAATACCGTCCTACAAACCAAGACCCCCAAGACAAAGTGTGATATATTTACTTACTTACTTATTCCTCTTCGCTCCTTGTGGAGTATAGGGTCTCAACAATTGTAGGATACCTGAGATTATGGTCATCCTTGCTGTTGCCAATACCGTCCTACAAACCAAGACCCCCAAGACAAAGTGTGATATATTTACTTACTTACTTATTCCTCTTCGCTCCTTGTGGAGTATAGGGTCTCAACAATTGTAGGATACCTGAGATTATGGTCATCCTTGCTGTTGCCAATACCGTCCTACAAACCAAGACCCCCAAGACAAAGTGTGATATATTTACTTACTTACTTATTCCTCTTCGCTCCTTGTGGAGTATAGGGTCTCAACAATTGTAGGATACCTGAGATTATGGTCATCCTTGCTGTTGCCAATACCGTCCTACAAACCAAGACCCCCAAGACAAAGTGTGATATATTTACTTACTTACTTATTCCTCTTCGCTCCTTGTGGAGTATAGGGTCTCAACAATTGTAGGATACCTGAGATTATGGTCATCCTTGCTGTTGCCAATACCGTCCTACAAACCAAGACCCCCAAGACAAAGTGTGATATATTTACTTACTTACTTATTCCTCTTCGCTCCTTGTGGAGTATAGGGTCTCAACAATTGTAGGATACCTGAGATTATGGTCATCCTTGCTGTTGCCAATACCGTCCTACAAACCAAGACCCCCAAGACAAAGTGTGATATATTTACTTACTTACTTATTCCTCTTCGCTCCTTGTGGAGTATAGGGTCTCAACAATTGTAGGATACCTGAGATTATGGTCATCCTTGCTGTTGCCAATACCGTCCTACAAACCAAGACCCCCAAGACAAAGTGTGATATATTTACTTACTTACTTATTCCTCTTCGCTCCTTGTGGAGTATAGGGTCTCAACAATTGTTCGCCACTTTTCCCGGTCTTTGGTTGTTTTCTTTATAGCTTCCCAGGATAGTTCAGCATCCTTCAGTTCTTCAAGAAGACTCCGTCTCCAGGTCTGTTTAGGACGCTCCCTTTTCCATTTTCCTTGCGGGTTCCACTCAAGTACTTGTCTAGTGACACTCGACTGTGTCTTTCATAGGGTATGTCCGATCCACCGCCATTTTCTTCCTTTAACCTGTATCTTCTTGAGTTCTTGTCTTGTTCTCATCCACATGTCTATGCTTGCATCACTGCCATACCATCTCAGTCTGAGAATACGCTAAGACATCCGTTGACAAAGGTATGATTCTCATGTGTATTTAACTTAATGTGCGAAAATACATTGTACACTTGAAATAGTTATTTATGTTACAACCTGTATTTGTATAATACCGCTAGCAACATCTAAAGTCTAAACCATAGATTACCAAACTTTTTCAATCCACCGCCCACTTTGCACAACATAAACTTTGTAACACGCCACTTTGCACAACATAAACTTTGTAACACCGCCCACTTTGCACAACATAAACTTTGTAACACCGCCCACTTTGCACAACATAAACTTTGTAACGGCCCCCTCCACATTATAACAGTTTGCCCCTCCCCATATTCTATTTTCTTTTTGACATAGAAAATTGATGTATATTTCTGTCATACATGGTCAATTTTCAAATGATTATATGCATGAAATAGAAAAGTGAGGAAAAGATGGATTGTGTAAGACGGGCATAAGATGAATTTAAATGCAGAATTCAAATTTTAAATGATTATTCAATCTCAAAATCACGAAAATAATTTATTTTAAAATATTTATTATTAATATCTTCTTTAAGGAGCCTCCACCCTAATCGCCTGAATATCCCTAAATTCTTCTGAACCCACTACGCCCACCTAGAACGCTCAGCGTCCACATGGATGAGGGGGTATCGCCCACTTTAGGAAACGCTGGTCTAAACCATCCATACCCGTCTTGGTATGGTTCAGTGTTCCTATGTCATAATACCGTTAGACTTGAAGGCTACGTGCAAACATTGCTTAAATTTCAGTCCTGAACATTTACCTGAACTCATTCAACTCCTACAAGATGGATGGTTTTAACAACAGCCTCCTTTAGTCATATGTTACCGGGGCCACGGTTTTTTCTTACTTTTAAATTCTTTGATGGTGACAAATTCTCATCCAAACTTTGTCAACAAAAGAATGTTCAAGGTCAAAACACAACACTTGTAAATCGTCTGCTACGGCAGTCATCAGTTTACGGCCTCACTGCGCTGTGTCTTTCTGTAAACAGCTTTTGAAGTTTACACGATGAGAACAAGGTGTATTTTTGTAAGAACCACAGGGGAAGCAACGGAAGCAAAGAATATCATCAATAAATAGACAGTGTACAAGTATTAGGAGCTTCCGAAAAAACAAAATGACAAACACAGGATTCGAACCACTTACTCCGTTTTTCTTACGACATGTACGTTCTTACAGGTTGTGTTCGTAAGAACGCTCATATTGCTAGGCTAGACAATGGGTGTCGTAAGGAAAAATGATAAGTAGTTTACACGTTGATGTAGCTCAAAAAGAATTCGATTATGGAATGAACATATGGAGTCAAATTTGAGGTTGTTACCTTCACACAAGCCACGATTAGTATTATCCTCAAGCATTTGTTGCTAAGGAGACACTGAAGCGAACTTTGCTGAGAGAGGCAGGAAATATCGGTCTCAGTTCCATGGAGGAGATTGAGCGAGTTGCCCAGGATAGAGCGGTATGGAGAAATTACTTGCAGGCCCTATGTACATAACGTACGAGAGGAATTATTATTATTATTATTATTATTATTTGTTGCTTTACCTTATTCATAAAATAATGATTCATCTCGCACGTTATACGTCACATAGAGAATGCAAACAATTTATCCATACGGCTCTATCCTGGGTGGATAGAGCGCTATACTCCGTACCAGCTTTAACAAAGTGTCCAGGTTATGAGGGCAAGGAAAAGTAATATGGCAGTCATCAGTATCTTTGCATAACAATCTCTGCAACCTGACAACGGACACTGCTTTTGTTGAACGTTTGAGAGATGACTAAGAAAAAGAAGAACACATTTTCGAGGTATACAAATTTGGTAAGTTTTAAGACAGTCCGATTAAAGTTCAATTCCGGTAATCAGTGGTGGATGGGTACATCGCATATCCACTTCCCTTTTTAATATACTGTATGTTCGTTCAAGTTTCCTCTAAGGAGCAGGATGTATATACATTTCTGGTGCATATTTATTATTTTCCCTTTTATCTCCATTGTGTTTAACTTGAGAATTCGAACATACAAATACCAAATCAGCTTTGTGGAGTATGCTGTTCCACGGTCAGCGATCGTTATATATTTTGTAAAACCACAGTCTCTACACTGAGGTCATAAGGCTTATGTTGAAGCAAGGGGCAGCCTGCAATAGAAACATATAATGCCCATTTTTACTATATAAAAGCCATTCTCAGTTACAACTAGCACTTGACTCTTAGTACTTATAAATAAACCCCCCTTCCACCAATATCTCTGTTGCAGTCATGCTTATTTTTATTCTTCTCACAGCTCCCCATGAAACATAGGGCACCAACAATTTTCCTGTCATTAAAAAACTTAATTAGGTCTTTATCCACGGCGACATTTCAAATAACTTTAACTCCTTAAATAAATAGAAAAATGACTTAATCGAAATTTGGATGTGCCTGTTCTACACGCCGTCTTGGCCTAATGGTGGTGCAAAGTACTCTCGTTTGGATATAAGCTACACCGATCAAGAGTGGTTAACTTGGTTTATAAAAACGAAAGTAAACAAGCAAACATTAAAAATGATTACAATAGAAATTGTGTTAGGTCTTAATTCAGCCTTTATCCGCAAACGCTCACCGATTGCCAATTTTCATCCTACGTACGGCGTCTCTGTGGCTAGAGGTTAGGTGCATGCCTCTCGTTATAAAGGTACTCGGTTCACTCCCTCGCGGAGCAATCGGGATATTTTTCCAGCGATCCCTGATATCAGTGTAGGTGAGTTCCTAGTCCTATCGGAGACAGGCGCTAAAAGTAGATCCGTGTTCAATTTGAACACGTAAGAGAGCTCGTGGCAGTTCAAAAGTAAGAAGAGCACAGAAAAGAGAGCTCGTGGCAGTTCAAAAGTAAGAAGAGCACAGAAAAGAGAGCTCGTGGCAGTTCAAAAGTAAGAAGAGCACAGAAAAGAGAGCTCGTGGCAGTTCAAAAGTAAGAAGAGCACAGAAAAGAGAGCTCGTGGCAGTTCAAAAGTAAGAAGAGCACAGAAAAGAGAGCTCGTGGCAGTTCAAAAGTAAGAAGAGCACAGAAAAGAGAGCTCGTGGCAGTTCAAAAGTAAGAAGAGCACAGAAAAGAGAGCTCGTGGCAGTTCAAAAGTAAGAAGAGCACAGAAAAGCCTCTGTCTGAGCAAAATTCATTAAAAGATTTTAAAATAAAATGTATTTATTAGCACCGATCTTCGCCAGTGCTACGAAGTTCGTGCACTGCCGCTGAGATCTTTATGTGTAAGTAAGAGATCGAAGCACGCATCGTTACTCACAGAAGTGCAATGATGATGGTCCTATCAATCATATGTTAAATGTACAAAAAACCCATATATTATCATATGTGATAGATGTTAAATGTACGGATTATCTATTGACTAACATATGATATAAGATAAACGTACGGAGTCTCTATTTACTACGCCATTGAATAGTTACGGAAATGATTTAATTACCAACAGTACATACCTGTTGTCTGGAGTGCTGCATCTGTTGCTGATGTTGAAGTCTGTGGTGATCAGCATTAGGAGGTATCGGCCGTGGTTGCGTTTGCTGCTTCCGCTTCTGCTGGACGGTAGCCATAGTTTGATTAATAATCTGCTGTCGTTGTTCTCTGAGGACACGTAGTTCCTGCATTCCAGCAGCTCCTGCCTCTAGTCTAGCTTGTGTTCGTTCAGTGTCCTTCCGTCGCAAGATTGGAACGCGGAGATGTCCAGGCAGCTCACTCAGTGACCGGCATCTTCTTATAACTGGCATTTCTTCAGAAAGTTTCTCACTCTGGAGAGGATTCTGCTTTTCTGGCGTCATGTTGTAAGGATATAATCTAGTTTGAAGTGCTGCATTCGATTATCTGTTGAAAAAAAAAAGTCAGCCATAATGTACTCGAATAATTTATTTCTGCAGCTTCTTATAACACGCTCGTTTTATTTTAGTAATGAACTACGTTGAACGTATAGATATACACCAGGAGCGTATCCTAGTCTTTGATACATGGTGTGCTACAATCTGATAATTTAATTCTCTATAAAAGTTTATGTTTCTAAAATGATTTTCACAGTGTATGTTTATTTAAATGTATTAATATTATTTAATATTATTATTATTATACAATACTGGTAAACAGTATACTGTCATTATAGCTGAAAAAATTATAAATGCATTTCACATTATATGTAATAATAGATACGATACTCTCGCAATTAGAAAAAAAAAACTAGAATGTACCAGTGGCGGCTCGTGATCATTTTGTTGGTGGAGCCAGACACAAATTTTCGGAAAAAATATGGTTTGGGGTTATGTTTTAATTTATAAAATAATAAATACACGTTACACATTATTTTTGGTGGGGCCCGGTCCTAGTGGCCCTTAATGACGAGCCACCACTGGTATGTTACAATTGTTAAAGTATAAAACAAAGCTGTCACGCTGAATGCCACTAATAAGTTAAACATATCTCTGCCAGTGTTAGCAGGCAGAACAAACACCAGAGCATGCCCTGCAAGACTGTCCTCGCTTGGGTGAGCTGAGAAGCAACAAGTGACCACACTCAGTCGACCTAAAAACTAAGCTTTGTTGAAACCTGACAGACCTGAAGCTGACTGTCCAGTTTGTAGTCCACAGTAAACTAAGCGCGCGACTAGAGATCGCTGAAGAAGAAGAAAAATCTAGATGACTGCCTAAGAGCATTGACGTTGGTAAAAATTCCACGCCCACTCTGGAATTGAACTCCCATCATGCGCATTAGAAGCGAGTGTAAGGCCATCCAGCTCAAGTGAAACTACCCGGAAATAATCTTTTCTGGTATCAAGAGACAATTACGTTTCAGTTTTAATCAGATTGAGAGAGATGGGTGTCAATATTGGTGCAGCCCGAAAAGAACGACATACTAAATATGCAAGGAGATTGATTAATCAACACCGAACTGGCGTGTTGGGCCGCTGGACGCTGCGGATTTGCTGAGGCGGAGATCGGAGCACCTATGGACATGTCCGGAGTGCTATGATGATAGTCCTCATTTAAATGATAACTGATTGTTAGTTTAAGACGAATCTTTTTAAAAACAACAAAGCATACGATAAAACAAGATTCTGTTACGCCCTATACTAAAGCTAACACTATTGGTTATTGGTTATTGGTTACTAAACTGACGTCATTGCACTCCGGGCAGACCCATAGGTGCTCAGTCTCCCCAACAGATATCGAAGAGTATGCATACTGATGGTTCCTGTGGCTCGCTGATTAAACACACCTCTCACTCTGCCTCTCAGGCATCCAGTTCGACTTGAACAACGGTAACTCCAAACTGCTTAAATCGCTTGATCGATTCAACATCGATTTTAGTGTCCTCATCCAATAGAGTCGTGAAGAGACCGAAGAATATCCCCCTTATCCATCTTCAACTCCCCAACAATCGATGCTGTTGATGCAAGCCTGTCCGCTCTCTCATTACCGTAAACACCCGCATGCCCAGGACAGTATATCCACGTAACACTAAAGAATATCATAATTATTAACACTTTTCAACAATAAATAGACATGAACAGATTGTAATACAAGCTTACACTGTTCTGTTAAACATATGTAATAATCAGTCCACCCCAAAGGGACATCAATTTCCCGACTGTGCTGAACCACAGCCAACTTTAGATACTTTATAAGTTTATAGTTGGCTCTGACTGAACGGTTCTATGTTAAAGTGGTATGTAGGCGGGACTAGTTCTGGAATTTGCAGAGAATGAAAAGCAGAGGACGATTAAATAACTCTTAAAGTGGAATTGGAAACGGATATTAAATGAATTGTGAAGACATAGAAAGGCATAGAAAAGACGGTACAAGACAGAAAATAATAGCATATTTGTTGAAGATCTGTGTTCCAGAAGAAGGTGAAAAGATTATTATTATATCTAAGTACTACATGTTCCGTGAATGTTTTGTTAATTGACTTCATCGGGTTGGCTATTACCTTTGAAATGATTGCGTTTTTCTTTTCGTTCCCCTTTGATGGTTTTATATGAGTCATCGGGCAACGATTGATTTTCATTCAAAGTTGTGCTTTCTGTGCGCATGGTAGGGTTGTTGCAGAGCAAAGTGGGGCATACAGGACAACTACTTCCAGTATGAGGATGGGGGTTGGGGCCGTTACTGCTGCCCTCCATTGGATCTCTGAGACTTAATTTACTGGGGCCGTTGTTGTATCTGACTCTCAGTCGATGCTTCATAGATCCAAGAGGGCAAGTTTCGGTATGAGTGGATGTCATCTATAGAAGTTTATAACCTCCAGAGACGTACGTGGATCTACTGTCCTGGGCATGCTGGTGTTTACGGTAATGAGAGAGCGGTCAGACTTGCATCAACAGCATCGATTGTAGGAAGTTGAAAATAGATAAGGGGGATGTTCTTCAGTCTCTTTGCGACTACCTGTTGGATGAAGACATTAGACACTAAAATATATGTTGAATCGATCTACCGATTTAAGTAATTTTGGAGTTACCCGTTGTACAAGCAGAACTGGATAAATGAGGGGCAGAGTGAGGAATGTGTTTAATCAGCGAGCCACGGAAACCATAAGTTTACATACTCTTCGATATCTGTTGGGGGAGACCTATCACCTATTGGTATGCTCGGAGTCCATTAGTTATGGTATGAATCTACGTATTTGTGCTTTGAGGTCAGTAACATTTCATATGTATTTAACTATGTCTGTTAGCTAAGTGGTTAAACCATTGTCTTGCGTTCCGATGGTTGTGGATTCGAATCCAGACCGCGCCGTTCTGTTCACAAATGCATTTTTTAGAAACCCTAAAATTATTGTCGGAGCTACTGCGTTCGGCAATACTCTCGGCAGGTGGCGTGCCATTTCTACGGAGAGGGACTGTGCCATATGGGGTAAAAACCCGGTGCAATGAAGTCAACCCTTCGGCTTTAGGCCAGTTTTAATTAAAAGCTATTACTATATGGACGATAAAAATAACGTTTTTAAGATCTGTTTTCTATTATGTTAGAATACAATGATTAATGACAGGGGCTCTAATAAAATCTAGTATGTTTCTTATGTTAAGCAACATAGCACTATTTCATATATCAAAAATGTTTACAATCGAGAGTGATTGGTCGAAAAGTTAAACGAGGGGTGTTTCGTTACGGCAACATCTAGTATTCGGTCCCTAGGTAAGGTCAAAATGGGAGAAAATAAAACTGACAACAGCTTCGTTCAGCTGTCGTGTACAATAACATAGTGTACTCTCAGAAATTGGAGCATATCGCTGTAATAGTTTTTTATTTCAGAGTCGGCAAGTTCTGTTGTATAAAATGTATCTGCAGCATTCTATTTTATACAAAGAAATATACACAAATAGCATCATTTGGATCTTGTGACAGAATTTGTTTATATTTGATGTGTTGGTTCTTGTTGTGTTTTGCCAGAAAATTGGCACTGCCAAAACAGTTTGTCACATTGCAAGAGATAATTAATTCATCTTACGCTTTCCACTCCCTTTCACATACTTGTACTTTCAAGATTTCTCAGAACACAATACCGCATATCATCCAAAAACGCACTTCCATATTGTCTCATAAAAAGCATTAGAAACGTTAGTTTACAAATTCCGTCTGTATGTTGTCGGGGCTCGCAAGAGGAGCAAAGAATAGTAACACTGCGACCTACAAGGTATGTAGTAAGAAGTGACAAAGGTAGGGCCCTAGGAAGCTACCTAATAAATAAAAAGATTTGCAGAAATCGGATGTGCTGGGTTACTTGTAGGCGCATAAATGGCACAACGTACAATCGCCCTTAGGTTCAGATCGCATACAAATCACACAGAGTGGTTTAACAAATGGTCGTTCGCAGAAGAAGAAGTTTACAAATTCAAGAATATAATAAGTTTGCTAAACATATCCTGTTCTGAGCATACTTATCTGACGAGGTATTAACTGGTGTTTGCTTGGTGAACAAACATGGCCAACTACGGAGTACTTTTGAATCAAAGACGCTCTATTATTCATTAATCACACAGTTCATTGAAGCTACATGTACCGTTGTTCGATGATTGACATACAAGCGACAAACAAGAAAAAAACAACTCGATAATTTCAAACGTAACAGCCAACCCGATAATATCAATTAATAGACCGTTCACGAAACTGACAGTTCTGCGATATAATAATAATATTCTCACATTTTACTGTAGCACAAATCTTCAACAAACATGCTATTATTTTCTGTCTTGTACTGTCTTTATACAGCGATATTTTCTGACGAGGAATCAATGGGATTCCTACGTACCTTAATGAACGATGTTTAGCAGAATGAGACCCTCCAAAAGATTGGAAAGACGGAGTGATATTCAAGCTCCCAAAAAGGCGATTTGTCAAATTGCAACAACTGGCGCGGAATAACTCTGCTATCAACACCTGGCAAGCTATTCTGCAGTATTTTGATGGAGAGGCTGAAAAAAGCCGCCGACGCAAGGCTAAGAGAAGAACAAGCTGGCTTTCGTCCACATCGTTCTTGTACCGATCATATCTTCACGCTGAGATCCATTATAGAAGAATCAATTGAATTCCAGTCACCACTAGTGATAAATTTTATAGACTTTCAGAAAGCGTTTGATAGTCTTCATCGTTCTACTCTCTGGGAGATTCTTAAGACCTACGGCTTCCAGGAAAAGTACATCAATATTATAAAAGCCTTCTATTCTGAAGCATCCTGCTGTGTAAGAACAGATGCAGGAAACTCAGACTGGTTCACAGTCAATTCGGGTGTGAAGCAGGGTTGCGTTATGTCACCTATGCTTTTGGGATAGCTATAGACTGGATCATGCGCAAATGCACCCAAGATGATCAACTAGGCATCAAATGGCTTAATAACAGCAGACTATTTGATCTTGACTTTGCCGATGACGTGGCCATATTGAATTCAACTACACAAGCAAACCCACAAACTAACGAGCAATCTTTGCACACTTGCAGAACAGGTTGGTCCCCAGATCAATTCTGCCAAGACCAAAATTATGGACCTCACAAACTCGACAGACAACATCGTAATAAATGGCCAAACACTGGAGAAAGTTGAACATTTTACATATTTGGGTAGTAAAGTGTCAAACAACGGAGACATGATGAAAGAAATAAACTCTCGTATTGCTATAGCAGATAGTGCCTTCACTAAATTAACGAATATCTGGCAATCTCAAGACTTTAGTATATGCACAAAAGTTAAATTATTTAGGTCATGTGTGATTCCTGTACTGACCTACGGTTGTGAAAGTTGAAATCAACAAAGAAAATTGATAAGAAACTGGACAGCTTTGAGAATAAATGTCTACGAAAATTATTAAAAGTCAAATGGAGTGATTTCGTTTCTAACAACACCGTGAGAGATAGAACACACCAACAACCCATATCAAATATTATAAGGAAACGACGGTGGAAATATTTAGGTCGTGTGCTTAGATCAGACGAAAAGAGACTAAATCGACAAGTCCTTATGTGGTCACCAGTTGGGAAAAGAAAACGGGGAAGACCAAAGACCACTCTTCGAAGAACCATCCAACAAGAAAGTAAACTATTGGGATGTAAAACCATACAAGATCTGCAACTGCTAGCAAAGAACCGTATCACATGGAGATCTAAATCCTCTGCCCTATGTGCCGCCTTTGGCACGAAAGGAACAAACTAACTAACTACATTTGGGGGTACTGTTTTCAGGAAATCTTTATAACAGGCACTAGAGGTCCTGCATAACTTAATCTGGCACTGTCATATGCCAGTCGGCATGACACTCCCATCAGTTGACAAGTTACATATGAGAGAGATTTGGCACTAACAATAAGTAAATAACATAAGAATCAGCAAATAATGTTTCCATGTATCATGTTTCTCACCTTAAAGCTGATAATATCTGTGTACACCATCGTTATAACTAACTAACTGTCTTTGTGAAGCGTCTGCCCAAATAGATTAGCGCGCGGGCTCCCATTCGGGAGATCCGGGTTCGATCACCGGTAAAGTCAAATAATTTTTTTTCTCTTTTGTTCGGGGCATAAAACAAAATCTTAACCTGAACAGTTTCGCGGTTAATGCACTAGCCATGCGACCATTACATTTCTGAAGCTCATGTCCCATCTGTTCTACACCGCTTTAAAATCTGTTACACAGACAGTACAGACGGACAGTCTTTCCCACGGCTTTATGTCTTCCCAATCATTTTAATACCCGCTTCCAATTCACTTCTTCGAGCGGTTTTTTTGGGAGGAGGGGGAAAGGGGGAGGGGAAAGAAGGGGGAGGGAAAGGGGGAGGAAATCTTCCTCTGCTTTTTTTTTTTTTTTGTTTTTGTGTGGATATCAGAACTTTACCAGCCCACAGCAATCTGAAACATATGCCGCAAAGATCATTCGAAAAATCGGTAGTTTCCTTTGAAGTGGGCTGACTATTACATATATTTGATAGAACATTGTAAGCTTTTATTGCAAGTTAGCACGATTCTATGAGTCAACGGTTATTTATTGATGAAAAGTGTTAATACTAATATTTCCTAATGTTAAATGAAGTATTCTCTCTCTCTCTCTCTCTCTGCGATTACCACCCAGATCGATGTACCAGACTTCCCATAAATTCTATTCATGTGGAAATCTGATTCATGCAGCCCTAGCATTAGTGTGTTTACGTCACATCTTTAGCGCCATTTAGAGCTCTGGTGCTTATCCTTCGGCGATGTGTCCGGTTTTAGCCAGCGTTTACTGGGTTCACTCTTCGTCAGCCTTTGGCTGTCCCAATCCGACCTGCAAGGCAGCAGGCTGATTTTCTGTTTGGGTTTACTCCCATAGCCGTTTCTCTCCCGAGGCTGCCCACAAGGCAGTGGGGCTATTTGCCCATAGCTGGGGGTTTGGATCTTGGATATCAGGGTTAATCCACGCATATCACGAGTCTGGGGGCAGACCTCCACCGAGATTTTTGTCGGGTTAACTCCCAAGGACATTAAAAAATCCTGACCTAGGGAGTCCATCTCCTAGGCGAATCATCGCCCCGTTAACCTTTGACCTCACGGTCAAAGTTTACCGGTCTATACCGCTGGGAGGTTGGGATTTACTTGTGTGTTCTGAGAATCATCAGCTGGCTACTAATTTTCACTTTTCGCCCCTCCTAAGAGAGTAGCCGACCGCAACCCTGCTGAATGCAGGGGCTAGGCTCAGGACACACCTTGTAGACCAAATTAAGTATCTTGCACAATATAACCTAGTTATCGCATGTTGTATTGTTGTTAAAATGAATTCCTTGTAATCTACAAGACTGAAATGTAAGTGTCACGTGGCGTGGGAATGATGATTTCAAGGAATTTTCACTTGAGCTAAACTGTCTTATGATACAACGGGCTGTGGCATGAACTACTATTTTATTTGATAGTTTTCTTAATGTATGCCCGAACAAACGCTTACATCTTTTCATAATACTTAGTTCACTGGTGTTTGCTTGGTTCTATCAATCACTTCCTTATTAACAATCCGATCATCATGGGCATCCACATACATTTTTTTTCAGAGGATAATAAGGGTGGGTGATATGGGAGGAATTAAAAAAAAATTGAGATAGTATTTAACTACGCCAGTACCCCGGGGATCTCAAGGGAAGCAATGAATGGTAACACCGCGACCTACAAGGCATGTCGTTAGAGGCGACTGAGGTAGGGGTCTAGGGAAGCTAACCTAGTCAATAAAAAGCATCGCAGAAACCGGACGTGCTGGCCTACTTGTAGGCGCATAACTGACACAACGTAAAATCGCTCTTGGGCTCGGATCACATATAAACAACAAAAAGTGGTTAACAAGTGGTCGATAGGGAGCGTTCGAAGTAGCAGAACTACGCGGGAATGGAGAAGACCATATTCTGATATTTTCATTGCTGGCTCCTCATCATCATCATCATCATCATTAATCCTCTCCGCTCCTCGTGGAGCATATGGCCTCAACAGTTGTTCGCCACTCTTCTCGGTCTCTGGCTGTTCTTTTTATGGTCTCCCAGGTCAATTGAGCACTCTTCAGCTCCTCAATAAGACCTCGTCTCCAAGTCTGCTTAGGGCGTCCTCTTTTTCGTTTTCCTGCGGGTTCCACTCGAGCACCTGTCTAGTGACACTCGACTGTGTCTTCCGCAAGGTATGGCCTATCCATCTTTTCCTCTTGACCTGTGTCATCATAGGTTCCTGCCCTGTTCTTATCCACAGATCCGTGTTTGTAACTCTATCATACCATCTCAATCTGAGAATCCGCCGCAAACATCCGTTGACAAAGGTCTGGATCTTATTTGTATTTGCCCTAGTGACTCGCCAAGTTTCCGAGCCATACAGCAACACCGACTTCACATTTGAACTGAAAATCCTGAGCTTTGTTTTCGTGGAGATGGCAGCGGACTTCCACACCATGTGCAGGATCGCAAAGGCCTGTCGGGTCTTCCTAATCCTAGCATTAATGTCCTCATCTGTACCTCCTGATCTGCTGATCTTACTTCCAAGGTAGACAAATTCATCCACATCTTCTATGTCCCTTCCCTCAATCAGTATTGGATCTTGCTGTATGTTGTTGCTACGCATTACTTTAGTCTTCTCTTGACTGATTTTAAGACCGACTCGTTGTGCTGTTTGTGTCAGAGCATCCACTTTTTCCTGCATGTCTTGTAGTCTATGCAAAAGCAAGGCGAGATCGTCCGCAAAGTCATTTTTGCTGGCTCCTGGTATTGAAATATTAAATTCTTATTAATCTGTAAAACTATATATAGTTAGCAATAGTAAACCGCAACGTTTTATCAAACAGTCATTTTCTAGGAGGAGAGGGCCCACTTGCAAGTTATGAACACCCATATATGTATACGTTTTAGCCTTGATTGTATTGTTTGCCATGTAGGGGATTAAAGCCTTTATTAAGACGAGGCACGCCTTTTCAAACTGAGAACGAACCTTGTTTTGGTTATATCAGAGCGGGTAGGTCAGGAAACATAAGAAATAAGAATTAACTCCTTTCGAAGAATTCAATAGTTATGTAGCGTTGAAGGAATGTAACGCTTAATTTCTAGATATCATTCGTGTACGGCTTAACTAACAATAAGCCACGTATATAGAATGTCAAGCTTGTGAGGAATCGAAGAACCGAAAGCGTTATGAAAGGAGGTAATTTATTTTACCTAATCTTGAATGCTTTCAACGAAGTACAACAGGCATGACGTTATATATTTATTATAGCCATTCCACAAAGTCAACCAGATTTAGGGCCAAGATTAACGCAAACATTAGCAGGGTTATCTCTGCTGAAAATTCTCTCACTTCATTCTGAGCTTTCTGAATCATTAAACAAAATTTGAGTTGTTAGTCATAACTCAAACTCCGATAACCAGGAGAACTATTGTTCAATATGACACATTTGTACAGATGTGTTACCGATAAAATTAACACAAATTATTTCTACAGGGCATTGGTAATTTAGTTAGAGCTAGCAACTGTTTTTTCCCCCCAGAGAACCCGAGGATTGTTACCGGAGCCACGGGGTTTGTGCTTGGAGAAATACTCTCGGCAGGTGGTGTGTCATTTCTGCGGAGAGGGACGGAATCATTTAGAGTAAATCTCAGTACAATGAAGAATATCCTTCGGCTTGAGACCCTTGAGAAAGTATATTGCAATTCCTAAATTAATTTTGAAAAATGGGGAGACTGCAGTAAAACTTGGTTCTGTATTTTGTAAAACTATAGTACTTTGTTTTTAAGTGTTTCGCTAAATTAATTTTGTTACGTTCAGAGGTCGGAATGTATAGTAATATTCGTTACACCTCGGAGGGAAGTCACAATTGTTTGGGAGTTTCAACCCGCTGCCCTAGGCTGCCCACCACTGCTCTAGACCAGCGTTTCTCAAACTGGGGTCCACGGATCCCCGGGGTCAGCGAGGTACTCACAGGGGGTCCTCATGAGCTTGAAGAAATATTATGATCTTTACATTTCAAAACGAAAAGTCAATTTAAAAAAAATATAAAAACAGTTGTAAACTAGTTCCGCTGCGAAATTAAAAAAAAACCCGGATCACCGGAGCCTAAATGTCTGACAGGACAAAATGAAAGTTCATTTAAAGTTTCCTGTAGTCTGAGAGATTGGAGCCAGCTTGACTGTTGGTGTGATGTAATAATAACTCCATCGCTAGAAGATTTTTAATATATAGAAACGTTTGGGGGTTCGCTACAGAAAAATATATTGAAAAGGGAGTCCACTGTAATGCAAAGTTTGGGAACCGCTGCTCTAGACTATAAGAGAGGTTACTCTACATAGATCACTAGTAGAGCATGTCCTCTAATATATGCAGCTCTAGACTATAAGAGAGGTTACTCTACATAGATCACTAGTAGAGCATGTCCTCTAATATATGCAGCTCTAGACTATACTGAGATAACTGACGCGTGAACACCTCAGAGTTGTCCTCTAATATATGCGGACTATACTGAGATAACTGACGCGCGAACACCTCAGAGTTGTCCTCTAATAGATGCGGACTATACTGAGATAACTGACGTGTGAACACCTCAGAGTTGTCCTCTAATAGATGCGGACTATACTGAGATAACTGACGTGTGAACACCTCAGAGTTGTCCTCTAATAGATGCGGACTATACTGAGATAACTGACGCGTGAACACCTCAGAGTTGTCCTCTAATAGATGCGGACTATACTGAGATAACTGACGCGTGAACACATCAGAGTTGGTTAAGAGTAGATTTTAGGTGATCTAAGATCATAATATCAAACTATCTATGGGCATTGTATGTGTTCCCGAATACACCAGTTGCAAGAGCGTACAACCTGAAAATGGAATCATCAAGAGGAAAGGGCAGACCAAGGAAAAGATGGATTGATGGAGTTACAAACATCACAAACATCTTAAAACTTCCCAATACCACAGCATATCAAGCGACCGAGCGTGCACCATCTCGGAAACCGATCATCAGTTAAACCTGCTACGCCTAAGGGCCAAAAAAAAGCAGATAAGGACAAAAGAAAGTATGTGTTTAACGAACATCTTAATGAACCATTTGGTAAATCTCGGTCAAAGTGCAGAATTATATCAATAAAAACAATATTATTCCCATAGCATTTTCATACCGTAGGATATACAGTGCCTGCCACTTCCTATTTTCAGATCCTAATTTGCAGGAGGTAGGAGGACCAATTCATTTCCTCTCGTATGGGATTGACCAGAAAGCTATGCCGGCAGGAACGTTCTGTTCCTGGAAGGGTTACCCATGCCGGACAGGTCCAAGGTGAGAGGTCAGACTAAATGTGGCCTCCTGGTCCTCCAGGTTGGGGTTGGGCGCAGTGCTAACAACTCTGCCCCATAAAAAGAAAAAATGTTACAGAAACTTCAAAAGGAAAAAATGCTCTCGATGTTCAGCGGTCTTGAGACAGAGTACCACTGTCAGCATGAACAGTATGGGTGAAAGCCGCAAGGAAGCCCACGCTGGGAATTCAAGTCTGCTGGATGTCAAAACTAAACTAAGAATAGGATTCTGGAACGTCAGAACAATGTTCGAGACCACAAAGACATCACAGGTGGTAAAGAGATGCAACACTATAAATTACACATTCTAGGGGTCAGCGAAAGTAGATGGACAGGCTTTGGACAGACGACAACTAGAACAGGGGAAACCATCTTATACTCAGGAAGAGACGACGGGAATCATTCAGCAGGAGTTGCACTAATAATAAGGAAAGGATTGAATAAACATCTCTTAGAGTGGCACCCGATTAATGAAAGATTGTTGAAAGCCCGATTTAATGGGAAACAAGGAAAGCTAACTATCATTCAATGCTATGCACCCACTAACGAAGCCGAAGAAGAGGACAAAACACATTTTATAGAAGGTTGCAGGAAATAGTGGACAAGGTTCCAGCTCAGGATGTTTTGTGCATAATGGGAGACCTAAACGCAAAAGTTGGAAACAATAACAGACACAGAGAAGCAATAATGGGGAAAGAGGGATGTGGCACTGCAAATGAAAATGGAGAAATGTTGAGCAATTTTTGTCTAGAAAACAGACTGATCATAGGAGGCACATTGTTTCCACACAGGACCATACACAAGTACACATGGATATCCCCAAATGGAAGAGATGAAAACCAGATAGACCACTTTATGATCAACAGTAAATGGCGAAAGACATTACTTGATGTAAAGGTGAAAAGAGGAGCTGACGTGGGCAGCGACCACCACCTTGTCGTTGCCATGATCAGGCTCAAACTCAAGAAAACATATATACAAGCCAAGACAAGAACAGAATACTTTAATGTTAACCTATTAAAAGACAGAGAGATTGCTACAAAATATATAGTGGAACTAAAGAACAGATTTCAAATCCTGTCAGAGCAGTCAGACACAACACCAACTGAAAGTATCCAAGAAAAATGGAATGCGATCAAAGGCACATATAAAATAGTTAGCAGTAGTGTACTGGGAACCAGTAAAGGACAACATAAAGAGTGGATAAGTGGCCAGACCTTAGAATACATCCAAAAGCGAAAGGAGAAAAAAATCTCATCAATAGCATTAGATCAGAACGTCAAAAAGATAAGGCAAGAAAAGAATATACAGAACTAAACAAAATGGTAAAAGAAGTGCTAGAACAGACAAGAGACAATTTATGGAAAAGACAGCAGAAATAGCAGAAAAAGCTGCTAAAGTACATGATCTGCACACACTGTACAAGATTACCAAACAATTATGCGGAGGTAAAAGACACAACCATAACATGCCAGTCAGAAACAGCCTAGGACAACTGTTGACAACAGAGCAGGAGCAGGATATGAGATGGACATCCCACTTTGAAGATGTGCTAAACAGACCTGATCCTGAACATCCACCGGATATCCCACCGGCCGCACAGGATATTGATATCAACCTCAAATTGCCAGAAAAGCAAGAAATAGTAAAAGCTATTGGATCCCTGAGAAACAACAAAGCACCGGAAATGATGAAATGACAGCAGAGCTTTTCAAGATCGATCCCATCTTAGCTGCAAACATATTAGAGCCATTGTTTGCAGATATCTGGGAGAAAGAAGAATTGCCTAAGGATTGGACTAGGGTACTGTGGTGAAAATCCCCAAGAAAGGAGACCTAACAGATTGCAATAACTGGAGAGGAATCACGTTGCTTTCAATCCCAAGTAAGGTATTCTGCAAAATTGTCATAATGCGAATACAAGAAGCAGTAGACAAGTGTCTACGAATGGAGCAAGCAGGATTTAGGAAAGGAAGAGGAACAAATGAACACATATTTACCCTGCGTAACATTTTAGAACAATGTAGCGAGTGGCAAAGGACTATATATATCAACTTCATAGATTTTGAAAAGGCATTCGACAGCGTCCACAGAGACAGCCTATGGAAGATACTGAGACAATACGGCGTACCGCAGAAGCTTGTCAACATCATAGCCCTCTTCTATAAAGATTTCTCCTGCAACCTAAAGAATTCCAACAAAACATTCCCAGTAAAATCTGGTGTAAGACAGGGATGCGTAATGTCCCCTCTTTTGTTTAGTATTACAATTGACTGGGTGCTAAAAATGCCATAAAACAACAAGCACCAAGAGGAATAAGATGGACCCCTTTCAAGATGCTTGAGGACCTGGACTTTGCAGATGATATAGCCCTGGTGTCACACAAATATGAACATATACAAGAGAAAAGTACAATACTTCACAGCACGGCAAAGACAGTAGGCCTCAAAACAAACACAGGAAAAACAAAAATTATGACAAACAGTGAAATCCAACAACCAGTAATGTTAGAAGATGAAACACTGGAAAGGGTTGAGCAGTTTACATATCTTGGTAGCGTACTGACACTAAATGGTGGCACAGAGGAAGATATAAAATCACGTCTGAGTAAGGCCAGAACCGCTTTTGCCAGAATGAAACCAGTATGGAAGTCCAAAATCTACAATAGGACCACAAAGCTTAAACTCTATAAAAGCATTGTTTTGCCAGTTTTGCTCTACGGATCGGAGTGTTGGAGGATGACCAAAGGAGATACTAGCAGGCTGTCAGTTTTCCACCACTCTTGTCTTCGCAGAATCTTGGGAATCTTTTGGCCAGTTAAAATATCCAATAACCAACTACTCCAAGACACAAGACAAGAGGCAATGAATGACATACTCAAAAGAGAAGATGGAAATGGCTCGGACATGTTATGAGAATGAGACAAGAAATGCCTGCAAGGATAGCCCTCACTTGGACACCAGAGGGAAAGAGAAAGAAAGGCAGACCACGGACAACATGGAGGCGCATGATGGAAGAGGAACTGGACACCGCATCTCTGACGTGGGGCTCTGCGCTGAAGGTTGCACGGACAGGAGAGCATGGAAAGTCCTTTCTGAAGCCCCATGTGTCACTAGGCATGACGGGATTAAGTAAAGTAAGTAAGTATGGGATTGAACCCACAACCATTTCGAGTCCGAATCGACAGGCGAACGCTCTACGTTTTACGTTAATCTGTCACACGCAGAATTCTAGTACATAATTTATTATACTCTACATGATCGACAGAAGATCCTAAAATGAAGAAAAAAGAACCATTTTAATATTACTAATTACTGTCGTTTTCAAGTAGGTCCCACTTCCAAACAATATAATTTATTAGGATTATTAGATCTCACGGCTAACTTAACATTAATGACAATAATATTAATATAAAACAGGTCCCTTAATTCAAGCACGTGACATTACTTTCATATAAGATGGTAGACTAGACCACAGCCAGGCTATAGCCTGGGTAGAGTAGTTTATCAGAGTAGTCAGAGTAGTTTATAGTTGGCTCTGACTAGACAGACATTGAAATCCAATGCTAAAACGCCAACGCAATGACGTATCAACTATCGTCATTACCCAGACACCCAGTCGTCTGTATAGATATCAAACGACAATTGATAAATAGCATTTTCTAACCTACCTTCTGCTATCAAAAACAAGTATGATGTCTATGACAATAGCACAAGGAAGAGATCGCAACATGTGATATGAGATGTTTTAGAAAAGCTATTTAACATCGTCAGAAAAGACGACTTAGAAGCACGTACAAACAAAGTACTATAGTTTTACAAAATACATAAACAGTGACGATAAACAGCAACGTTTCGACCAACAAGGCCTTTATCAAGCAAACGAACAAACAGGAGTGACAAATTAAAATGAGGAGCTTGCGATGTCCAGGTCACAGCCATCCGATCATGTTCCTCTGATGATCGTAGTCTATTTGCTCTGGAGAATCGGTTGATTTCTTTGTATGGTACCTTGCGACCACGCGGGCTCAACGTATTACATTCTTATGCTTCTTAGTACTTTCTCTTCCCATGCTTTGTAATCTCTATGGGTATATGGTGCATGTATTACATTCTTATGCTTCTTAGTACTTTCTCTTCCCATGCTTTATAATCTATATGGGTATATGTTGCATGTATTCAAGTTATATATTTACTAGATGTTTCATTGTTTCTTTTCTATTTCTAGTTTTTATGTGTGTTTTTGTGTTACATTTATTTCGTTATTCGTTTTTATTCCAGATTTTCCTTAGATACGTTTGTATTTGGTCGTCCATTTGTGTTTCATTTTAATTTGTCACTCCTGTTTGTTCGTTTGCTTGATAAAGGCCTTGTTGGTCGAAACGTTGCTGTTTATCGTCACTGTTTATGTATTTTGTAAAACTATAGTACTTTGTTTGTACGTGTTTCACTATTTACCAAGTTTTACTGCAGTCTTCCCCTATTTCGATATTCGACTTAGAAGCAGGTGGTTAAACAAAATAGCAGCCGCCCGTCTGCCCAGGATGTTCCTAGCGCGTTGGACTACGGGTGACTATCCCTCTGTGTGTGCGGGTTCAATTCCGCGGTATGGCAGAAAAAGCCACAGATTCCCCAGATTTACGGTGTTCGTGGCACCGAACCGAAGGGTTACGATGTCCATGGCACCGAGCCGAAGAGCTGAAAAGCTAAAGTGCTTCTGGATCGGAAAAAATAAAAAATAGCAGACACTAAAGCGGCATGCTTTAGACAACTGCAACGAATCTAGCTCATGAAAAAAGTTTTCGCCCGAGTGGTTACCGGGCCCAAATTTGGGGTGTAAAGAATAGAACCACTGTTACCTGCCATGTCGTAAGAGGCGACTAAGAAGGTTTGGCTGAAATCGAATGCACGCATCCTAGACGTTTAGGGGCCTACCAAAGCAATGTGCAACGTATACACGTTCTTGGCAAAGATCAAACATATCACAAAGAGTGATTAAAATTGGTCGTAAAGAACGAACGCAAAGAAAGAAGAAGAAGAAGGAAGAAATCTTTAAATTTTCCACGCTGGACGAAGCTTAATGGTAAATTATGGTTTTTAACTGATAGAAAAATAGTACCTACATTGAGAGTCTATAATTGCTGTTTGGAGCTACGGAGTTCGTGCTGTGTGCAACATTATCAACAAATGACTTTTCTACCGACAGGAACGCAGTCGTATGGGGAATTCCGGAGCAATGAAGTAAATGTTTCGCCTTTAGACGCTTGTTTAGACATATTTGCTACTGAAACTGAGTAAAAATGAATGAAAAAGTAAGGAAATATATGAATGTTACGTGACTTTTTCCTGTAATTAATTAATAATGTCGTCGACAATTTTTCATAGAGTACTTTTAGAAATGTCTATGCTGCAATCTGATTGCAGTTTTAATTTCAGTTTCCTGAGAGTAACAAGTTGATTTGTCGCAAACATTTTCAAGAGCTCCGTCTTATGACATCTATGTCAAAGTCGTCAATTGTTCTTTTCCTTCCTTGCTTGACATTAGTGCACTTTGTGTCCTGTTTAATCCATCGGGAAAAGGATTCTCTATTCAGACCAAGCGCCAGTTGCGCTCGTTTCTCAGGGTTATGAATATCGCAATATAGATGACCTCTCTTAGATTCCCTACGGAAGTGTTGGTATAGTAAAACTGTAACCTTCTGCATTGTTATAAATGTGCACTTCAGACTCGTTATGAATGTGATATCAATGTCAGTTTTGATAAGCCAACAAATATGATACAATAGCTTCATACAAATAGCGAGATACGCCTATAACTATACAATGGTATCCCAATTATAACGTCATATGCTTTCCGCTTTCAAAGTCGACTGGGTTAGGTGCACGGGAATTCGTGAAACTCACGATATTTCAATGTTACCATAATGTATTTTAGAACAACGCGTCTGTGTACCGTAAATCTGTTACTATTGTGTACAATCCGGTGAGGTTGATTTTAATATAACATGAAGAAGAAATATTTCAAACTACAACAAATTTTCTTGGAAAAAATATTTCTCTAGCGTCATGGATATTCTAAGGCTGCTTGCAAAAATCACTGAGATCCAACAGGTAGTTTTCGAGAAAATCAATTTCAAACGTGCTCACGAATTAATGGACAGACTATAACGATAAAACGGGCGCTGAATGTGATACAAGATTGGATTTTGATTCACGTGACGATGTTTATAGATCAATAGCAGTTATTCATACTCGTACAGGTGTGGGTGATGGACACCCACCTTGTAAACAGGGGCGTATCATACTGTGGATAGGTATGGGGAGCGACGCCAACAGCGGTTACAGCAATATCTTGTGGATTATTAATAATATACTCTACATATCGATAGGAGATACTGAGCAGAAGGTGGCGATGGATAGGACACACACTGATGAAACCCCCTGACAGCATCGCAAGACAGGCTCTCCGATGGAACCCCCAGGGCAATAGAAGTAAGGAAGACCCAGAAACACCTGGAGACGGGAGTTAGAGATGGAATGCAAAAAAACTGGGAGTGGCGAGATCTTGAAAAGATGGCCTTAGATAGGCGGGCTTGGAAGGCCTTGGCTGCGGACCTATGCTTCCCTAGGGGTGAAGGGTGAAGAAGAAGAAGACATATCGACAGGTAGCCAGGATAGACAAGTAGCTCATTCATATATGAACATTATCCCATAGTATCAAAATCCAAAGTTTTATTAGTTTATTTTTTATGATTTTTTGAAATTATCACCATGAAAACTGATTATGTCCAAATATACCATTGTAGTGAGCTAAACACGTAAAAACAAAGTACTACAGTTTTACAAAATATAGAAACAGTGACGATAAACAGCAACGTTTCGACCAAAAGGCCTTTATCAAGCAAACAATACAACAAGAATGACGAATTTCGAAGAACACTACAAATGGACGATTACATGTGGAAACATAAACCTATCTAATTAAAATCTGGGAATAAAAACAAATAACGAAATGAGTGCAACAAAAACCGGAAGTGGAAAAGAAGAGAAACAATAAACAATATAGTGGATAAATAACACATATATGGAGCAAACACACATATAGATTACAAGACACGAGATAAGACAGTACTAAGAAGCATAGGAATGTAATGCGTTGAGTCCAAGAGGTCGCAAGGTGCCATAGAATGAAATAAAACGGTTCTCCAGGGCGAATCGACTGCGATCATCGGAGGAACATGATCGGATGGCTGTGACCTGGACATCGTCAGCTCCTGAATGGCCGGTATCATTGTAGTGAGCCAGACTTTGTTGAAAAATGGATGGCGGCAAAATTGTTAGGAGCGGCATTTCGAAGCTTTGCATCATACTGAGAAAATACATCGCACGGCCCTGGTCATGGTCTTCGATATTTGTCGTCTTGCGCTTCTCAAATGTCTTAAGTGTTGGATTTCTGTATCTTTTGGTATGATTCTAGAACCCCAACTATCCATCTTTTCTTTGGCCTTCCTCTCGTCTTTCACCCTGATGTACTACTGCAGAAAGCATTATATACAGTATGGACTGGCTGAATTCTTACTAGGTGGTCAAACCATTTCATTCTATTTTTCCATGTAATTCTTCTTCTTTTTCTTCGAACGCTGAAGACGTATCGACAACTTGTTAACAACTCTGTGTGATTTGTATGTGATCTGAACCTAAGAGCGATTGTGCGTTGTGCCAGTTATGCACCCATCCGATTTCTGCGGAGATTTTTTTTTTTACTAGGGTAGCTTCTCTGGGCCCCTACCTCAATCGCATCTAACGACACGCCTTGTAGGACACAGTGTTACTATTTTTGTTGCTCCCCTTGCGAGCCTCGGTAACACACAGGCGGGTGTAATTCAAGCGGGGTCTTGGTTCTACCTTCTGACTGATGCAGGCGTTTGTGACTGTTCCTTCATGTGCTGTTGATGACTTTTTGAGAACATTTCACAGTCAAGGGGTGCCCAGATGTCCGACACTGCAGCCATCAGTGTTATGGTTGGCTAGCTCCTCTTCGGATGGGTGACAAGGGAAATTAAATATCATGCAAATGACCAACAGGCAATTCAAGCCATCCCCACCTCCACGAGGTGCACGCTGAGGACTGAGGTCGTGAGTCCTAACAGGGCTCTAGTTCGAAGGGAGGAAATGGGTCCCTCCCAGGACACATATTTACCTTAATATCGCCCTGCGACAGGACTAGCAAGCCGACCTATGCTGAAGTCACAGCTACTACACAAAAAAGAATATATGAACTCTTTTTGATACCGAACTGAAAACGACACAGGACAACCAGATAATCACATACAATACATTTTAGTTGTCCCCTTATTAGAGTCTTAATGCATTTGGGAAAGAACATTAAATCGACTGTCAGCGGTAGTTCGGGAAAAACAGGTTGAGAATCCTCGCAATAGAAACACAAATATATATATATATTTAAAAAAAATAAACATCCGGGTCAAAACATGAACACCCGTAGATTACTATTAATTACCTGGGGATTTCTAGGAGACGACGTTGCTCAGTTCCAGAGATGGATTTACATATCAGTGGGCGTGATTAAAATCTCTGTTCAGAAGATTTGTTTGAAAACGTCGCATAAGCTACTGTGTACTTTAATGGTGACACTTTCCGCTAGCGCATAGTGATTTGAAAATTGCCTTCTACTTTTGTTTCTTCTGCAGTTTAGACTCTCATATGTCAACTTGAATATCCTCCATTACAACTAGCAGTCGTAAGTCTTGGGTTATTAGAACTAGCAGTCGTAAGTCTTGGGTTATTAGAACTAGCAGTCGTAAGTCTTGGGTTATTAGAACTAGCAGTCGTAAGTCTTGGGTTATTAGAACTAGCAGTCGTAAGTCTTGGGTTATTAGAACTAGCAGTCGTAAGTCTTGGGTTATTAGAACTAGCAGTCGTAAGTCTTGGGTTATTAGAACTAGCAGTCGTAAGTCTTGGGTTATTAGAACTAGCAGTCGTAAGTCTTGGGTTATTAGAACTAGCAGTCGTAAGTCTTGGGTTATTAGAACTAGCAGTCGTAAGTCTTGGGTTATTAGAACTAGCAGTCGTAAGTCTTGGGTTATTAGAACTAGCAGTCGTAAGTCTTGGGTTATTAGAGTCAATAAAGTAAATAAAGAGTTCTTTTAACCCAAGGGGAAGCACGGAGATCAATGCACGTAATAGTAAGTAATCAAACAAAATAACTAACTAATATTACACGGTGATATAATGCTCTCGGGTTAGATAAATGCTGAACCCGCCTGCCCAGTGCATTCGTAGCGCGTTGGACTACGGGTGACTAGCCCTCTGTGAGTGCGGGTTCAATTCCGCGGGCTGGCAGAAAAGCCACAGGTTTCCCAGATTTACGGTGTTCGTGGCACGGAACCGAAGGGTTACGATGTCCATGGCACCGAGCCGAAGAGCTGAAAGCTCAAGTGCTTCTGGATCAGAAAAAATACCCCCAAAAAAACACAGATGCGGAAATTTAACTCGGTTTCTTATTTCCCTCAACAATCATAGTCTAGTCGTGAAAACGAGTGTTTTAGATACAACGATCAGTTTAGCTCTAAAAAATACTTCGCTTGTTTTTGGTATTGTAGCGAGTGACAACTTATTTAAAAAGAATTTAAATGATACGGATTGACTTCCTTGGACATAGTATTACCATACAGATCGGTCCCTCTAAGAACTTTGACTTCACAACATGGGCAATGAAGTCAAGGCTCTAACATTCTTAGACATAGCACAGACTATAAGCTTTAGTGCGTATATTTATGAGACGAAGTAAACACATACAGATACACATAGGCGCACGCCATTCGTAAAAAGCTTGAAATATTAGAACAAGTAAATAAAGAGATCTCTCTCTTTCTCGCGCGTTCCCGGCCTAGACTGATGAACCAACGTTTATCATGAATTTTATCGTAGTTTTTAGGGACTCCGTTCCCCGTACAGCTTTTCGCGAAGCTCTGTGTTTCGTGGCCAGGTTTCGTTTCTTAAATCTGCTATCCGTTGACAATCCTGCAGAACGTGTTCTGCCGTCATATCCGCCTTTTTGCATGGGCACAGGCTAGTTGTGCCTATTTTGAACTTGTTGTACATGTGGGCGCGTAGCTTGTTATGGCCGGTACGGAGGTGAAGTATGGCAACTTGTTCACTACGGGACAGACCATAGTATCCGTCACTGTTGGAGTGCTGGGGATGGTCTTTTGTCCATTTGTCTCTGTAGTGCGAACCGATGGTTGTTCTGGCTTCCTCATAACTGACCTCGTGATCAGTCTGAGATAGTCTCCCGCCTTCTTTGGCTAGTTTGTCGGCTGCCTCGTTTCCCCTTACGTTACAGTGTGATGGTATCCACTGAATGACGGTGCGTTTGAGTGAGCGCGTTAGTTCATCGAGGGTCGCTTTGAGCTCATTCTGCTCTTTTTTGCCTACACTTTTGAGTGCCGTGATGACCGATAGAGCATCGGTGAATATCACGACCTTGTTGCGAGCGGTGCCTCTTTTCTCTAGATAAAGAGATCTAAGAACGCACGGAAAAGCACCGAGTCAATGCCTCATATTCACGTGTATCATTAGTTAGTTTCTTTGACATTATTATTCATAATCAACCAATATCTTGTCCTGAGTAGAACTTTGCCACCCTAACTGTCCAGCGTGTTAGTAGCGCGCTGGACGACGAGTGACAAGCCCCTGTGAGTGTGGTTCAATTCCGCGGGCTGGCAGAAAAGCCACAGGTTCTCCAGATTTACGATGTTTGTGGCACCGAACCGAAAGGTTACGATGTCCATGGCACCGAGCCGAAGAGCTGAAAGTTCAAGTGCTTCTGGATCGAAAAAACAACCAAAACTGTCCTTCGGAATTTCTTTATCTTATAGGTCAGATGTTCCGCCTCGGCAACCACCATGCTCAAATCATCAGTCACATCCTGAATCCATCTTTTCTGTGGTCTTCCTCTTCTCCTCTTTGCCGGGATGCTTACTTCCATAATGGTCTTCAATCCTTCGTGTCTTTGTATATATCCAAAATACTTCAATTTTCTCATTCTTATTTGAAGCATCAGCCAGTTTTCTTTAAATTTGAGTTCTTTCTAGATAGATCTATTTGTTCTCGTATCTGTCCATGATATACGAAGGACTCTTCTGTAATACTTACATTCAAAAACACATTTTTTCCCTCACCTTGTTAAATGTCCATGCTTCACATCCATACGTTGCCACTGGAAACATGCATGCTCTTATTTTTCTGATCTGTGTTTTTCTATCCGTTCTATTCCATAAAGTATTTAGTTGTTTAATTTTTCGTAAGGTTATGTTTGTTCTTTTAATTTTGTTCATCATATTTCCATCTGTTGTTAGCAGTGAACCGATATATTCACAACTATTCACATTTTCTACTTTCTCTCCGATGATAAAAAAAAGATCATTTCTCATGCTTGTTTTATCCACTGTCATTATTTTTGTTTTTGCCACGTTGAAATATAGATTTTGTTTTTCGCTTTTCGCTTTTCGCTTGCATTTCCATTATTACTTTATTATTGTACAACGTTTACACAGAACCTGTCCCGCATTAGTACTGGTCTCTCGGAGGAGGTTGGGGGAGGGGGTGCCATTTCTGCGGAGAGGGACCGAGCTATATGAGGATACCCTGTGCAATGAAGCAAATCCTTGTCCTTTAAATGCCATTAAATAAGTTGTGACTCTCTACAATACAAAAGTGGGTGGGTTGTGAATCCTAGAGTGTATTAAATGTAACGTGATTTGGTGGGTTACTTTAATACGACACAGTTGTAAAACATGTAAATAATAATAGCACAAGGACAGGTTGTTTGTGCGAGATTAAGGTAGAGGGGTTTGCAGACCTTAAGATTGTCGCTGGAGCTAAGGAATTCACGCCTCATGCAATACTCTTTCCAGATGGCGTGCTATTTTGGTGGAGAGTGACCGAACTATACGGATAAACCCAGTGAAATTAAATCAATCTATTGCCTATAATTCGTTAAACCTCACAACTAAATCCATAAACAATACAGTATAATATACGTTTGACACTTAAGGGGTGCGCTAGGTGCATATGCCTCGAATATCACCAGGACAAACGTTAAAAAAAATGTATCTCCTGCATACTTATTGCACTGCTATTTAGTTCAAACTGTATTAAAGGAAACTTTTTATGTCATCAGTTCACACAGTAATAATTGTTTCACATTTTTAATGACTTGAGAAAGGATCATTATGACCTAAAATGGGCAAAAGGGCAGACATTTAAGACCTGAAAATGGCAAAATATTACATAAAAATATCAAAATAAGACCAGACATTATCCATTCTAAAGTTTTTTTGGTTAAAACTATATTTATTTAAAAATTGAATGACTTAACTAACTACTTAACAAAGTGTATCTTAAAAAATAAATCTGGAATCATTTATAGTACTTTACGTTAAAGCTACATATATTTAATTAAGAAACATTAAACACTTATGGATGTAGCTAGTCTTTGGGTCTACCCACAAAGACTCCATTTTAGAGTCTAATTACTGGGTCTGTGGAGAGGTTAATTTGTTTAAGATGGACGTAGCCCTTTAGCTCCTACATAGCTACCACATTGTCAACACAATATTACAAATTAATAGTAAGCTAACTTTTTTTAAAACTGACCTTATTGTTTCCATGCCGATCAGCAGAAGGAAAAATAAGTATAGTTAAAGAGGCCTAGTGTTTCATTAATTTCACAGGCAGCTAAGCAACAGATGATCAACAGCATTTTATACCTACTTTGTGTTACCAGAGCCAAACATGGACAATGAGCAAAACGCAGTCACAAAAATAACTACATGTGAAATTCGTTGCCTGTGAAAAGTTACCAACAACACCAGAAAAGACAGAGTCACCAACATCAGCATAAGAAAGAAAGTTGGCACAGAACCTTGCTTGAATTACATTGAGAAACAAAGAATGAAGTGGTTTGGCCACTTAATAAGAATGCATACATACTCCACAGTATGTACAACAGAACATCGGGATAGTCTTCTACAACAGAACATCGGGAAAGAATGCAAGAGGAAGACCACGAAAAGATGGTTAGATGGCATAGCAGAATCCTGTGAAAGAGCAAATATAACATTCACCCAAGCCACCAGAACAGCGCAAAACAAAAACAGAAAACCATGACACTGGGCAACAACCCGTTAGCAGTATGACGACAAAAGAAGAAAAAGAAGTGTTTCATTTTCAGTCGACACTGTCATTTGCAGAGCTACAACAAACGATTACATAAGTTATGACAATTTCAAACAAAAATGGTCTCATTTTGTCACTCAGTATGGTTTTATAACGGGAAAAACATATTTTAGCATCACAATAAGTAATTATGACATATTTGAAAAATTTGAAATCATTAATAGAAAAGTCTGGTTCATATTTTTCTTCGAAAGTTGTAAGTTTACTACTAATAATGTCCCTAATCTTGCAGAATGTTGAATATTTTTCATTTCGACAAAGCATACTTTGTAGCTTTGCAAACACATTGTACCTACCACGTCATGGTCAACATTTAACTCGCAACATTCTTAACAAGATCAAGACTTCGACATAGTTCTACACCTGATTTTTAAGTTTAGGGGTTTGTTGTTGTTAGAACGATGAGGTAAAACTTGATACTGTATATCCGATGTTTCCCGGTAAGCTTTAAAACAGCCACTTGACCGCTTTGATCGAGAAAGCTGCGTCATCGCTGAACCTACTAACAGCTGTCTTAATTTCACTAAAGTTGATGCAGGAATAAAAGGATGCGTGGAGCCAGGTTTTCCAGTGTGTGAGAACGGGTTCTGGAGGCAGGAGCACTGAGGATGCAACATCTTTGAATGTATGCACTCGCAGTGAAGCTTTGATGACTATTTTTTTCACCTTAGATATTAACTTGTTCACATCGGCATATTTTCCACGAATTTTTTCAGCAACTTTGTGAAGAAAATGTTCAAAGCAAGTTAAATGTACCATTTGTGTATATTGCCTTTTAAAACAATTGTTTTCCTTCGCCATGTACACAATATTGATTGATTGATAGGACCATCATCATTGCACTTCGGTGAATAACCATGTGTGCTCCAATCTCTTTCTTACACAGGAAATGTATGGAGCTGCATCTGTTATTAGAAGCAACACATTTTCTCTCTTCCCCCTCTCTGGTCACATGAGGTTTATAGCACTGTCGAGCAGCACAGCGATGGTGGAGTGGTTAGTACTCTCCAACATTTCACAAGGAAAGAGAAATGTTTCTCCAGGTTAGTCTTCTATTAAAATCCCAACAACATTAGCTACGTACCTCTGCTATCGATATAAGAGAAGACTCCAGTAAAACAATGTAGCAATGGCGAAACACGTACACACAAAGTACTGTAGTATTACAAAATATAAACAAAACTATTGTTATTGTTTTATTTATATCTGTTATAATAACAATATTATTGTTATTGCTGTTGTATTTTGTAGAAATACAGTATTTTGTTTTTACGTGTTTCGCCAAACGTACCTCTGCTAAACATTTGTGGTTTCATCAATGGAGACCCATATCATGTTATCTGATATACAAGAAATTATCTAAGACATCTTGATAACATGCAGTCATGTAGGTTTCCGTATCGTTGTTTCACTGGAGATGACCTGATTGGTATAGCTCTCTAAAATGTCTTTAAATGTTGCTTGTTGAGTTTGCGTAAAGCGATATCAGCAGATATCATTGTATCACACAGGTTATTGGAAAACTCCAAGTTGTACATGACACGACTGATGTTGCCAGTGGCGTATTCTCCATGAGTGCTATATGTGCGGCGCACACCTATTCTAGGTCAGAATAAAAATTAAGTAATTATTTTATTAAGTATTCACAGCACCTACGGTTGTGAAAGTTGGAAATCAACAAAGAAAATTGATAAGAAACTGGACAGCTTTGAGAATAAATGTCTCCGAAAATTATTTAAAGTAAAATGGAGCGATTTCGTTTCTAACAACACAGTGAGAGATAGAACACACCAACAACCCATATCAAATATTATAAGGAAACGAAGGTGGAAATATTTAGGTCATGTTCTTAGATCAGACGAAAAGAGACTAAATCGACAAGTCCTTATGTGGTCACCAGTTGGGAAAAGAAAACGGGGAAGACCAACGACCACTCTTCGAAGAACCATCCAACGAGAAAGTAAACTATTGGGATGTAAAACCATACAAGATCTCCAACTGCTAGCAACGAACCGCATCACATGGAGATCTAAAACCTCTGCCCTATGTGCCACCTTTGGCACGAAAGGAACAAACTAACTAACTAATTCACAGCAAATATTTACTAAAAATATTTGTAGAGTAGCTATAAGTAGCTGTCTATTGTCGAATTTAAGCAAACACGCAAACTGCTAGTCTCTATGGACGCGTTATCACACGCAATATGTTAGTACTTTGAAGTACAGTCTCCGAAAATTACTCGGTGGTTTCCGTCTTAACGTGTGCTGGTCTCCGGATTCTATCGCTAACTATGATATTTTGTGAAGCGAGTGAGGGGAGAGGTTAGTGGACAAGTTGTGGTTTTACACATCAATGTATGCAGAAAAAAAATCAGCACTAACAAATGAAGGACTTGGTGTTTAAAAGACGTTTATGTAGGAATATTCGATTATGTACGATTTAAAAATGAACTTGTGGTACTTTATTGTTGGGAGGAGTTCTACAATAAATCAGTCATGACTTCTGTAGTTTTTATTTGAAAATGATCTCAGTCCAAGTTTTAAAGAAGTGTTCAAACTGGCAGAACTTATCATGGCAATTCCAGCAACCACTGCGTCTGTTGAAAGGTCGTTTTCAGCATTAAAGCAAATCCCCATTTGCCACAGATCTACACACGATCAAGATAGATCCCCAGTCATAGCTTTTTGTCGATTGAAAAGGAGCTTTTGAGCAACGTTAGAATAAAGAATACACTTTACGATGCCGTTACAGAGAAGTTTCTGCAAAAGGAAAGAAGTATGGTTCTAATCTTCAAGTGAAACATGTAAGTGGAAATGTGTACTATTTAAAAAATACATTTCGCCAACTTAAATAAATATCGTTGCGTAATTGAATATAGTTGGCTTTTCAATTAAAAGGAACAAGAGGTTAATTAGGCACATATTTATTTTAGGTAGCAGCACACCTATCTCGCATTATCAGGCTACGCAACTGGATGTTGCTTTCTGGAACAGTGAGATAATTCTCAAAAATGCCAAAATAGGCTCATATAGTCAAAATAAAAACAATCTAAACTTAATCAGAGTATGATGAAACATGCTTAAAATAACTTAATAATGATTTTAAAAAAAGACACGTCCTCAAATTATTTATTATATTAATGGTATATTGTTGTAGACGTTCGCGTGAAATGTTAAGAGGGATTCATTTTACAGCCGCTGTAATTATTTATTTGTTAATTTTTTCTAGACGCATTTGTTGTGAAGAATTGCGTGAAGCCAAGATTTTAAAGAAATGTACGAAATATACTCTTAATATATTCTTAAGAATGCAAATATGAATGGGGAATATATTATATGCATGTAGTTGCCCGGTCAAAGTGAAGGGCTAAGACAGACATACGTTTCAAGATTGGGCTAGAAAAGAAATAGTTTGTGATTTGTAGGGGACATGATTGCTTTTATGAGTCACACATGTCAGACAACAAAGCACTATATGTGCTTCAGAAACATGCAGGTAATCGTCTACTCTGTAAGATCGATAACCTCTATCGATATTTGACATTTATGATTCCCTGGAGTGGTATATACTTTCTTATTGTATTAGTTTTTTTGTTTTACTATTTATTATCATGTTGGTTGATCTCAGTGTTTTCCATGAGTGCTTAGAACGCTTTTATTTACCTGTTGCAATATTTAAAAGCATTTATGCATTAAGCCCCACTACATTTGTATATATCAACGTGGTAGACATGAGACAATTGTGATATTTTTGTGACATTAAAAGACATGACACCCTCGACTTTTTAGCTAAGATCAAAGTGTAGTGCCTACTTTGTCGCGGCCAAAGGGTGGAAACCTTCATCAAAAATTCCGAGCAGTTCTCGTTCGAAAGAATAACGACGCTCTGAATTTTACACGTTTAAAATATGAACGGGTACCGCCCTCTGAGGTACTGAAAGGTAAGGGCCCAACACTGATTTTAAAAATTAATTAAAAGACATTACACACTGTTGAAAACCATATTGGAAGGGAAAAAGGTAGAAGAAGGCAGATATACATTTGGCAGGGGAGCATCAAGAAACGGAAAGGCAAAAGTCTGGCATAATGTACTCAGGACAAGAGACAACACTTGTTTGGGAGTCATTACAGCCAAACTTATATATATATATTTACACGCATACAACACCTACATACCTAACTTTAATCCTGCCTATAATTGTTGGCTAAATGAAATGAAATCAAATCAAAATCAAAGAAAACTGGCTGATGCTACAAACAAGAAAGAGAAAATTGAGGTATTTTGTACATATAAAAAAGAGATGAAGGGCCGGAGAAGACCACCAAGGCATACCCGCAAAGATAAGAAGAATAAGACTACGGAGAAGATGGATTCACGATGTAACTGATGGTTTGAACATGACGGCTGCAGAGGCAGGACATCTGGCCTATGAGAGAGAGAAATTTCGGAGGACTGTTGGGGTGGCACAGTTTTGCTCATGACGACCTATTTGATGATGAAATGAATTGATTTGAACAAAAATTGGACAGTTGGAAGTGAAGAGAATATCGGATATCTTCGGATATGTTCGTTAAACGAAACTAACCGGAATGAATAGTTATCGCTACTTAAAATGAAAGGTTTTTCTTTTTTTCTCTTATCTTGTTTTGTCACACAGCATCAAGATAAGAAGAGATTTATAGAACGGGTTTTTATGCGCTCATAAATAGTGTTTTTCAATGCCCCCCTGTTATTTCCGATGTACACCTTTTGAGTGGCATGCCTTTTGCTTTGTACCCACTGTATCGGAGTAGTATTGCTCTTTGAGGCAGTATGTTGGTAATCTACTTATGTGGCCGAACATTGAATTTGTTATTTCTTGATGAAGTCCAGTATTGATGTTGTACCCGCTGTTCCCTAGAGGTCTTCATTTCTAAACCGGTCTCCTCTTGATACCCCTAACATGCTGTACATACACTTCATCTCTGACGTGACTCAAATAAAAGTGAATGATTGTATGTGTGGTAAAAAAGAACGTAAACACATTAACATAGAAACAAGTGTATCGTTAACTATAAACTACTGGGCCTTCGGACTCAGGTAAGAATTATGTGAAATCAGACCCCAACTACACCACGTGACCTCGCATTCCAGTATTGGTGTATATAGACGAATTCATTTTAAAATCAACACAAAATGCTAACTCGAAGTCATATTATGCAACAAGTTAAGTTTAACAATACGGAATAACAATATTATAAATATTTTTCACCAATAAATAACCATAGACTCACAGAATTGAGTAAAATTGCAAAAACGCGTGCAGTGTTCTATCAAACATCTGTAATTTCCAGATCCCTTTTCTTATCTAGGTCAGGAATACCCGGCCAGTTGTCTGGCCTGTGCTAGAGCCTGGCTGTGGCTAGACAAACACAGCTGTGTATCCTTACGCATATAAATGTCTCTTTATATCTCGTTAAAATAGTTAATCTGGGTTTGCTAAAAAGCTAATGTTAGCTATAAGAGAAATTTTCCAACATTTCTCTCGAGTGTCACAGCTCAGCAAACTAGACCACAACTAGGACAAGATGGTATTTAAATTCCTTTGTTGCGGTCATTCGGTCTCATTTCTTCCCATATCGACCAGTATTTGCGTCATCACCATTTGAAAATAGATTACTTGTAGCATCATATAAATGCAAATTTCGACAGGGAAAGAACACGCAGCATATTCTCTTTGCAAAACTTGTTTCTTCATACTGTGTATGGGTTGAGTGATTACATTTATGTTAGTAGCTGATCATACACTAAAACTAGTGCGATCTATGTGGCAAAGTGGTTACGATGTTTACATTGCGTTCTGATGGTTATTAGCTCGAATCCAGGCCCGTCTGCCCAGCGTGTTCGTAACGTGTTGGACGATGGATGACAAGCTCCCTGTGAATGCGGGTTCAATTCGGCGGGCTGGCAGAAAAGCCACAGATTCTCCAGATTTACGGTGTTCGTGGCACCGAACCGAAGGGTTGCGATGTCCATTGCACCGAGCTGAAAGCTCAAGTGCTTCTGGATCAGGCAAAAAAAAAAAAAGCTAGAATCTAGATCGCATCGATCCGTTTACAGTTTGTTGTATTTTTTCTCGAAATCCCTAGGACTGTTATGGAAACTACGAATTTCACATTCTTTGTGCAAAGCTCTCGGCAGGTAACGTGCCGTTTCTCCTGAGAGGAACTGAGCCATATGGGAAAACCGGTACAATGAAGTCAACTTTCGACTTAACAAAACTTTTTTTATACACTAAAACTAGTCTATAGCCGAAGGATTGACTTCATTGCATTGGGTTTTTTAAAGCCTTATATGACTCGGTTCCTCTCCCCATAAATTGCACGCCACCTCATGAGAGTATTGCACAAAGCACGAACTCCGTTTATCCGTAAACAATCCTAGGGTCTCTGGAAAAAACAGTATTCGTGAACTGAACTTCACGTTCTGGATTTGAACCCACGACCTTCAGAACGCAATTCTAGAGTTTAACCATTTAGCCACATATCCCCCCCCCTCCTCCCTTTGGTATATAATTTTACTGATGTATTCCCAGTCTTATCAATAAAATAAAGATAATAAGTTATAACCTTTATCAGTCTACAGCTGACAATACCGGTACATTTGAAAAGAGTTTCTTTTGTGCCGTCTCATAGTGCAAACACATGAACACTTTCTGGTATCACTATGTAAACATATGCTTGTACATATATTATAACTGCTTGTTTCCTTCTATAACAAACTACAAGTCTTATAGAGCCGCTTTTCTTTTTGTTCAAATCAAAACAGCTGTGCATGACAACACACGTTAGATACAAGATTCGTTCAGTCTAGCTAGAGTATTTGGTTACTTCCTGGTTTTTGTTAATTTTATCCTATAGGCCTGTTACAAGGAATATGACGTTGGTTCAATAACCAATGAGTGTAGCGGTTAATTACTAGTAATTATAAAATGTAGCGTAGACTTTTTGTGACCTTAGAGTCTGAAGTGCACGAACTTTGTAGCGTAGACTTTTTGTGACCTTAGAGTCTGAAGTGCACGAACTTTGTAGCGTAGACTTTCTGTGACCTTAGAGTCTGAAGTGCACGAACTTTGTAGCGTAGACTTTCTGTGACCTTAGAGTCTGAAGTGCACGAACTTTGTAGCGTAGACTTTCTGTGACCTTAGAGTCTGAAGTGCACGAACTTTGTAGCGTAGACTTTCTGTGACCTTAGAGTCTGAAGTGCACGAACTTTGTAGCGTAGACTTTCTGTGACCTTAGAGTCTGAAGTGCACGAACTTTGTAGCGTAGACTTTCTGTGACCTTAGAGTCTGAAGTGCACGAACTTTGTAGCGTAGACTTTTTGTGACCTTAGAGTCTGAAGTGCACGAACTTTGTAGCGTAGACTTTCTGTGACCTTAGAATCTGAAGTGCACGAACTTCGTAGCGTAGACTTTCTGTGACCTTAGAGTCTGAAGTGCACGAACTTTGTAGCGTAGACTTTCTGTGACCTTAGAGTCTGAAGTGCACGAACTTCGTAGTTCCGGCAACAATTTTATTTTATTTTTTCCTATCCAGAAGTACTTGAGCTGAAAACTCTTCGGCTCGGTGTCATGGACATCGTAACCCTTCGGCTCGGTGCCACGAACACCGTAAATCTGGGGAATCTGTAGCTTTTCTGTCAGTCCACGGAGTTGAACCCGCACTTACAGAGAACTAGTCACCTGTGGTCCAACGCGCTACGAACACGTTGGGCACGCGGGCACTCCGGCAACAATCATAGGGATCTCTGAAAAACTGCACTTGCGGACAGAACGGCGCGATCCGGTTTCGGACTAACGATCTTCGGGTTGCAAGGAAATGGCTTAATCACAGAGACCTCTAAAATGACTATAATTTGTTCTACTCGTACTGACTACTTTTGTTATTTACTCCTATTGGCTACTATTTCTACTTACTATTATTGACACTTACTTCTACTGTATATTACTTATACTCAGTGGTGGCTCATCATTAAGGGCCTGTGGGGCCGGGCAACACCAAAAATAAGGGGTATTGTCTATTTATAATTTTATACATTAAAATATAACCTAACTGAAACCATGATGTTTTCGAAAATTTTTGTCTGGCCCCACCAACAACAATAATCACGAGCCGCCACTGCTTATACTGCTACTTACGATTACTCTTATATGTTAAGATCGCTCGAGTGGTTACCAGGGCACACATTTGGGGTGTAAAGAGTAGAACCACTGTTATCTGCCACGCATGTCGTAAGAGGCGACTAAGGAAGTTTGGCTGAAATCGGATGCACGTGTTGGCTAGGGAATGCTAACCGGAAACAAATGCTTGCAGAAAACGGATGCATCAGGCCATAAGGCGCATAACATGGTGCAACGACCCTCACAATGAGGAATGGGATAACGGATTTTACGGTCGCCAATCTGCCTCTGTGATTTAGCCACGCAGTAAGAATGTCGGACCTACCATCACGAGGGTGGCCAAAACTTACTGCGGAAGAGGTCGGCACAAACAGGGAAGCAGAAATCATAGGAATTATATCCTACAAACTGCCCCCAGTATGCAGACTTGAGAAGAAAGAGGTGGCCCACTTACACTAGCGTTCAAGCCAAACTGTATGGTGTGGCTGATAATCTGAGGCAAACGGCTGCCTTTATTAGAGAATCCGAGATCCCAATCTAGTGAGAACGCAGAAGAAGAATATGTTAAGATTGCAAACATGTCACCATAAACACTAAAAGAACATTCTTCAACACAATCTTTCTCCCAACATTATGATATCAGTGCCAAACAGGGACGCGGACATCAGACGATAGAAGACAACTATTCCCGACAGAGATGAAGTGTTTACGCAAAATGTTGGGAGTATCAAGAAGAGATCGGTTTGGAATTGAATACATCAGGGAAAAAAGTGGGTACAGCATTAGTACTGAACTTTATCAAGAAGCAACAAATTAAATGGTTTGGCCACATAAGCAGATTGCCAACAGACAGTGCACCTCAAAACAAATTAGGAGCTTTTGAAACGAACAGACTGTGCATCCTTGGAGACAATCATTAAGATACGAAGATGGAGGTGGTTTGGACAGGTATGTCGTATGTCAGTGGGGGTATTGGCTAGGATAGTTCTCAGATGGACAGCGGATGGGAAGAGAGGGCATGGACGTCCAAAGGAAACATGCAGAAGAACGGTGTAGAGAGAGTTGAAGGAGTGTGGCCTGACGTGGGAGACGGTTTGTAGAAAGGCAGCAGAACGGCAACAGTGGAAGTCTCTTGTGGAAGCCATATGTGTCAATCGGGACATGAAGAGGATATAGATAGTGCACCTCAAAGAACAATGCAACTCCGATACAGCAGATACACAGCAAAAGGCCTTCCACGCAAAACGTAAACGTCAGAAACAACAGAGGCAGGGAAAAAAACACTATTTATGAAGCACACGCAAAAGTACGTTCTTGAAATATATTCTTATCCTGACGCTGTGAGGCAAAACAGAATTAGAGAAAAGAAGACAACTCACTGTTACTATTACTTAGTCTTCTTCTTCTTTGCGTTCGTTCTTTACAACCAGTTTTAATCACTCTTTGTAATATGTTTGATCTTTGCCAAGAACGTGTATACGTTGCACATTGGTTTGATAGGCCCCTAAACACATAGACGTCTACACATTTAGGAGTATTACTTAGTAATTGCACTACTTACTATTGGCAAAGTATACTAATACTACATTTTAGTAGTCTAAATGGATTATAACTGCTAAGAATTAACATCATTGCACCGGGTACCTATGGCGCAATCACTCACCGCAGAAATAGCAGCCCCATACCGAGAGTATTGCACATAGCATGAACTACGTAACTCCAGCAACAACCCTAAGTGATCTCCGACAGACACAAACAAACTGCACTCACGAACAAACCTTCAGAACGCAAATCAAATACTCAACAGCTTTGAGACATAGATCGCATCCCCCTCCCACACACACAATACAATTATTAGTACTACTAACTATTTCTACTACTTATTAATACTATTGCCACAATGTTGCTACTGCTTGATTACTTTATTGATTGGTAACAATAATACAAACCACTACACTGTACATAGACACTTGCAGACAGACAGACTGACGCCTGTTACAGGCAATAGAGTTATGAACAGGTACATTATATAAATATATATCGATATTTAGATTTGACAATAAAATAACAGTACTCTTCTTCTTCAAACGCTCCATATCGATCACTTGTTAACCACTCTTTGTGATTTGTATGTGATCTGAGCTTAAGAGCGGTTGTACGTTGTGACAGGTATGCGTCTACAAATATGTCAGCATATCCGATTTCTGCGACGCTTTTTATTTACTAGGTAGCTTCCCTAGGTCCCTACCTTAATCGTCTTTTACGACGTCTTGTAGGTCACAGTGTTACTATTCTTTGCTCCCTTGCGAGCCCTGACAACACACAAGCGAAACAGTACTATGCGCAAAAAAAAATTAAATTCACTTACAGCACTTCCAGTTCTCGCCCGAGTGGTTACCGGGACCCGAATTTGGGGTGTAAAGAATAGAACCACTGTTATCTGCCACGCATGTCGTAAGAGGCGACTAAGGAGGTTTGGCTGAAATCGGATGCATGTGTCCTAAACGTGTAGAAGTCTATGCGCTTAGGGTCCTACCAAACGAATGTGCAACGTATACACGTTCTTGGCAAAGATCAAACATATCACAAAGAGTGATTAAAATTGGTCGTAAAGAACGAACGCAAAGAAGAAGAAGAAGGAGCACTTCCAGTAGTTATACAAGCAAACCTTGATTGCGGACCTATGCCTCCCTGGTGGCGAACGGTGAACAGAAGACTTCCAGTTATAGGAAAGAGCGAACGTGCAACAAGTCACACTATACAACGATGTTATGTTTAAAAACTCAGAGTAACTAACAGTACAACCTATGAATTTTTCCAACAATATAAGTAACAGAAATATCAACAAGTGTTTACACTTTACACTTTATACTTACAAATAAAGCAGACCATATGTTTAGTGACAGCAAGTGTCCCGAAGCTAGCAGTGCACTGTTTACATATTTACTGTGCTATTACAATGTAACGTTTCTTCTGACTTCACTTAACGCGGTGACAAGAGAGAAAACACCGTTACGGCGACTGACTGTGACTGACTGCTGGTAGGGTAATGGTGTGAAGAGAAGGATTTCACTGGTCGAGAAAGTGTGCTGAGGTTATATTTAGCAGTATGAACAGTGGGAAAGTGGGACTAAGTCTGGTCTTATTTGTTGTGTGGGCACATATACGCAGTCATGTACACCACTCCCCCACACATTTATACACATATACAAAGATAGTTTTCTTATTCTTCAAACTCTCCATATCCACCACTTGTTATCCTTTCTTTGTGATTTGTATGTGATCCAAGCCTAAGAGCGATTGTACGTTGTGTCAGTTATGCGTCTACAAGTAGGTCAGCACATCCGATTTCTGCGACGCTTTTTATTTACTAGGTAGCTTCCTAGACCCTACCTCAGTCGCCTCTTACGACATGCCTTGTAGATCGCAGTGTTACTATTCTTTGCTCCCATTGAGAGTGCTGGCAACACACGGGCATACAAAGATAGTGAATATCCCTCTATCTTTTAATATATATGTATGTATGTATGCATGTGTGTGTATATGTGTATATGTGTGTGTGTGTGAAGGGAGCGGAATAGAACATTCGCTTTTTCATCGAAAAAGGATTGTGGGTTCAATTCACTCGCAATTCACGTTCCACAAGGAGGGGAGGAATTTGTTAACCTACCTCTGCATGCTTGGATTTCAAATGTCAAGTGACATGCATTTACCTCACTCTGCACTTGTTGGACGTGTTGAGAAAATAGCTGAGACTGATGTGTTGCATATTACTCTGTTGTTCTCTAAGAAGCTTCTCTTATGCCTTGAAGTTGAAGAAAAGAGCTGTGTAATATATTTTAAAGAAGAACGTCTTGGTTATCTTTTTTACTGGGGAAAAGAGAACAGAATGAATGAAGGCATGTGTTATTTGTCTTTATTGTATAATGTTAAGAGTAAGAACATCATTCATGAGTCTGAATTAGGTACCAGGAAAACCACTGGGAAGTAAAGGCGGCCGGTGGGATGTTGACCTCATTACCCATCGTGTGCCGACGGTCAGTGAAAAATACTGATCTAACACCGTATTTACCTTAGTGGACCAGGGCAAACGCCCTGCATTCTGTTACTAAGGCCACCAAAGGTATCAGGTTCGCTCCCTTGCGGAGCCATCTGGATATTTTCCAGAGATCCCTGATCCAAGTGTAGCTGAGATCGAGCTCCTAGTCCTATCGGAGACGGCGATAAAACTTAGGTCCCGTGTTCAATTTGAGCACTTAAAATAACCATTGGCAGTTCAAAATCGAGAAGAGCAGGCTGGAAAGCTGCTGCCGGGTAAAATTCATTAGAAAGGGTTAAAAATAAAATTCATACAAAAATATCTTCACCATTATATTGGGGACCCTCGCCAGTGCTACGGAGTTCGTGCACTGCAGCTGAGATCTTCCTGTGTAAGAAAGCGATCGGAGCACACGTGGTTACTCACTGATGTGCAATGATAATGGTCCTATCAATCAATCAATCAACAACGTTGCCATAGTAACAATCTTGACCATCCATGGCTCGCTGACCCTGACTTCTGTCGTCTAATTTACTTCTTTGGTTTCAAATATTCGATTTGACAGAGTGCAGTTTTACTCTGCTATCCGCACGGACACATCATATCTGTGATTCCGTATGTAATTTAATTAAGCGTTTGTTTAAAGAGATCAGATATTAGAGGTGATATAATAGTTTAAATTGCTAGTGGTACAAGACGTTTGACTAATCAACACATAACTGGAGTGATATACGGAAGCTACCTGAGAGCTGTGTAGCTTGTGTGAGCTACAAAAGACAGTCAAGTTTGTACAAGAGACAATATTTCAAGCGAACGAAAGGAAGACAGAATGACAGGAGGCAGACCAACAAACTATGACGTGTCATTAGAAAAGATTCGTTTACTTCTCGCCACATGCCCAAATCTGTCAATTACACAATCTCTTTTACTACTTATCCACGTCTTTTCTTTAACGGCTTAAAAAGCAATTATGTTTGTAATAATAGATGCCAACGAATTCCTTGTCTAAACACGTGTTTGTATCGAATTTATGCGATAACTGCCACTTATGCAAATCTGGACATAAACACGTGATAGCAGGCATTACATATCCGGTAAATTCTATAACAATCAATCAAGTGCCATGCCTGCCGGCGTAGGCGATCATGTCTCTCCACAACTCTCTTTGCTTGGTGCATGTAATCAGTTCTGACGTCGATATTTTGTCGAACCATGATGTCAGGCCATCCAACATCTTCTCCCTCTGTCTTCCACGATCTCTCCTTCCCTGAATTTTACCTGTAGTCACCAAATGTTCTAAACCTTCTCTTCGCATTATATGCCCGAAGAACCTTGATTGTCGGATTCTTATTCTTTTGATAAGGTTTCTTTGTGTGCAGACCTGATTTAAAACCTCCACGTTTGTTTTCTTTGCTGTCCATGGAATTCTCAACATTCTTCTGTAAAACCACATCTCTGTGGCTTCCAATGATCGTATTGATTGTTTGTTCAGTGTCCATGATTCGCTGCCATACATAAGAATTGGTTCAATATAGCATTGGAGTACTCGTTTTCGCAGTGTCATTGGTAGTGAGTTCACGCATAGTGTGTTCTTCATTTTCATAAAAGCTGCTTTCGTTTGAGCTATTCTACTCCTAATCTCTGTTGTACATCTTCCATCTGGTGTTAAGAATGTTCCTAGATACTTGAATCGATGGACTTGTTTCAGTGTTGTGTTATTTATTTTGATATTGCATGTTGGTGTTTCTTGTTTCTTGGAGACAACCATAACCTCTGTTTTCTTTATATTCATGCTTAATCCTTTCTTTTCACTTTCTCTCACTAGTATGTCTATCAAGTCTTGCAGATCGTGTTCATTTGTAGCCATGAGAATTGTGTCATCAGCGTACCTTAGGTTGTTTATATTTTGTCCACCGACTGCTATTCCTGTTTTTTCTTCTATAGATCTCATGATGTTTTCGCTATATAAGTTGAATAGGTCTGGTGAGAGTACGCGCCCTTGTCGTACTCCTAACTGTATCGCCTGATAGATTCCAATCTTACTCTCTAGTCTAATGGCTGCGGTTTGTTGCCAGTACAAATTCTTGATCAGTCTAAGATCTTTACCATCAATATTTATACTTTCTAACATGCTGATTATTTCTCCATGTTTTACTTTATCGAAAGCTTTCGTGTAGTCTATGAAACATAGGTATAAGTCCAACTTCATTTCTATTGATCTTTCCATTATTGTTCTTATTGTATATATTGCGTTGTTTGTTCCTCTGCGTTCAACAAAGCCACATTGTTCTTCCTTAACTTCTGGTTTGAGCGAATTCTATAACAGCTGAAATTTTAGCCAGTATATTTCCAGTTAGGAAGTTGCTAGAATCTCAACGCTGATTTAGTGCCATAGGTGGTAGTAATTTTTTTTGTAAGTTAAACCCAAGGATTGGTTACATTTTAATGCAAAGTCTTTAATTAGCAACATTTTCTTGGCAAACTAATTTGAAGTGTTGATGGTATAATACAGGGTGTTCAACTTAAAAGCGGCCCCAGTGATAAATAGAAATTTGCCAGGTACACATTGCATCTCGTATATTTACTATTTAAACCGGTTCTGACTAGCTTGTCTACGTCACATTTGTTCATCGCCCCTTCCCGCACTACAATTACACACCATCACACAACCTTGACCTATACTACGTCATAACTGAACCTTCTCATTTCCATACATATATGCCAGATTAACTCCATTCACAGGCTGATTTTAAGTTGAACACCCTGTATATTGAAGCCAAGACGTCTTGTCCCCTATGTCGTGAGGAATCACGAGAAGATTACGTTCCCTTCTTTGGACCAAGTGTGTTGCAGATATTGTTGTGAACCCACGTTGTTGTAGTATTTCTTTTTTGATGCCTATCCATCTATCTCATGTCTTTGTTCGCTTTCTTAGACCAGGTCTTTTTCTCTTCTTCTTTGCGTTCATTCTTTGCGACCAATTTGATAATACTTATTGTGATATATAATTGATATTTGGCAAGAACGACTGTATGTTGCACCGGGTTCTTAGGCCCATATATGTGTATGGTACCATACACATATAGGGCAGGGTATCCGAATTTTATCCTACGGAAATGTTTTGCGTCTATCTCGCTGACAGTCAGTTCCCCCCACACTGCCCCTTCCTTCGTGTATTCATTGCTCTTTAAGGATCATTTTTCGCCGTATATGCTCTTCGTCTAACAGTATGTCTACACTATGCATCCTTTCTGATTATATGAGATCGTTCCGGATTAGGATCTGTGCTGCGAGTAGGTCTCATATAACGTAACTGCGTGTGTACCACTACTTATATCAGAGCAGCTTTCCCTCGATCCCTACCCATTTAGCCAGACAGGATCCTCTGTCTATTTCCAGGTCTATCACGAGGAGGTGGGGTAGGGCTTGATCAGTGCCAGCTCACTGACCCTGGACGACGTTGTTCATGTGACCAGGTCTGAAACTTGTATGTTCAAATAAATAACTGACTATGCGTCATTCTCACAAGATGACAGAAGCATTTTATTTTCTATCTCTTCGTAGTAGGCTACATATTTTATGGCAGATTTCACAATTTTTTCTCTTCTGATAACATTGATGATGTTTTCATGCATCTCATCTCACACACTGTGATTTTCCTTTCTTGCAAGTTAGTTAGAATCTATATTTGACACTCGCAGCAGCTTTGGTATGAATATGAGGTAACATTAATTTTGTCAATGACATGATGCTATTTCTTAAGAAAACAGTTGAGGCTGCTGGAAAAAATTGAACAGTACTAACTTTTCCTTTACCATCATCTGGCAAATAAGTTATTAAACTGATGTCCTAGCACTTCAGACAGATCCATAGGTGCTCAGTCTCCCAAAACAGATGTAGAAGGGCGTGCATGGTAATGGTTCCAATGGCTCGCTAATTAAATGCTCTCCCCAGGCATCCAGCTCTGCTTGTACAACGTGTAATTTCAAACTTCTTAAACTGCTGGATAAATTCAACATCAATTTTAGTATCTTCATCCAACAGGTGGTCTTCAACACAATGAAAAACGTTCCCCATATCTGTTGTAGGAGGGGGGGCTTTCACCCTCCTACGAAGAATTATAGTGATGGTGGATGATGGTGTTACATTGTGTAGGATACACATAACTACAACACAGTTATGATTGGCTTCGATGTATATTTATTTATGGTATCACATCTAGATATACGAAACACGTCTTCCCAGTACAAGGGTTCATTGTCGAATTCCTATGTTTGTTTACTAACTAGCAACAGTTACTCAATCGTCACTCCCTAACTACACAAAAGCGTCATTGTCTCGAGTTATGTGTTGCACTTCTACTTAGAGAGTGCAACACATAGTCTCAACTATATAATATCTAATTATACTACACTAACTATCTGGCTAACTGTCCGTTCCTGAGCTGCCACCTGGGGAACTATGACATATCTATCTTTAACTTCCCTACAATTGATACTGTTGATGCAAATCTGTATTCTATCTCATTGTTGCAAATACTCACATGCACGGGACAGTAGTTTCACATAAGTCTTTGGATGTTGAAAACCTCAACAGACTACATTCATTCATACCGCTCCCTGCCATTTTGGATCATCTGAAGCATCGACTGAGAGTCGGATACAACAACATCTGGAGTAAATGGTGCCATAGAGAGCTACTGGAGGGCAGCAGAACTGTAGCCTGGCAAAGCAGGTAGGAATTAATGAGGAAGATACACACAAGAAGAGGTATAGTGTAAGTGCATCTGCGTTTTGTATGAGACTTAATTGCACACTAGGTGAATAATATCTCAGAGTGACTGTGCCTACGTCATTTACTGGCTGATGTCTAGAAATTGATAACCGGCACAACTACTGTGCAATAATGTTTAAGACAATGGTTCAGACAAGCAAGTCAAAAATGTCTGTAGAAAAGTCACACTGCCATGGCAGTCTAACTGATTTGCCATTCCAGAATGCTTGACCTGGGAAATCCTGTCAATGGTTGCTCTGTAGCAAGATAAAATAAACAGATACAGGTTAGTTGAACCCACTTCGTAGCACCCTGGACAAACCTATAGATGACCATTCTTCATAAGAAGATGTCAAAGGGTATGCATTCTAATGACTCTTGTAACATACTTGTCATATCCACTCCTTATTTGGACCTACAAGTGCCCAGTCCTGCTCATGATTTGATACTATATTCTTCATTCAGAATGTGCCATCAGTTATCATCCATATAGTGGTTACATAAAAACAGCAGTATAATTTCCTTATCCACATTCAACACACTCACTATAAGTGCTTTCAATGCTTGCTTGCCTGTCGTACTTTACTACCAAAAACTCCAGCATGTCCAGGACATTACATCAATGCATGACCCTGCAGCCTGGAGGCATCCACATGCTGGGACTAAAGAGTGCAAAGGTGAAAAAGTAACTTCATTCCACTGGGTTAACACATATAGCTTGGTCCATCTTCACAGAAACCCCCCCATGAAGCCATTACCTTGTAGTGGTGGGGGGGTTTGCGTGCCTCAATGATCCAGAAAGCTATACCGGCAGGAACGTTCTGTTCCTGGAAGGGTTACCCATGCTGGACAGGTCCAAGGTGAGAGGTCAGACTAAATGTGGCCTCCTGGTCCTCCAGGTTGGGGTTGGGCGCAGTGCTAACAACTCTGCCCCATAAAAAGAAAAAATGTTACAGAAACTTCAAAAGGAAAAAATGCTCTCGATGTCCAGCGGTCTTGAGACAGAGTACCACTGTCAGCATGAACAGTATGGGTGAAAGCCGCAAGGAAGCCCATGCTGGGAATTCAAGTCTGCTGGATGTCAAAACTAAACTAAGAATAGGGAAGAGGAACTGGACACCGCATCTCCGACGTGGGGCTCTGCGCTGAAGGTTGCACAGGACAGGAGAGCATGGAAAGTCCTTTCTGAAGCCCCATGTGTCACTAGGCATGACGGGATTAAGTAAGTAAGTAATCTTCACAGAAATGACACGCCACATGCAGAGAGTATTGCACAAATCACAAACTCCATCAATAATGGTAGTGATCTCTGGGAAAAGTTCACATGTGAACAGAACATCCCAGTCCAAATTTGAATCCTCAACCTTCGGAACTCAAACCAAATGCCTTAACCACAGAGACACAGCCATAAAAATAAAATGCTGCTTTATTTAAATGTGTAGTCCCCAGCTGTAAATTCATATATCTAAGTAATATATAATGCATACAGTAAGAAATACATTTAATTCAAACAGTCCACTTCTAATTCAAGCAAAGGATAAACTCATACAAAAACATTTTTTATTATTCCTGCAGTCAAGAAGTGTTTAATTTATAATCAATAAATAATGTTACAAGAAATGGTTAATTCATAAAGTAAATAAATTTAATTCCGACAAGAATTGCCCAATTTAATACATAACAAATAAACTCATTTACATAAAATATCTTATAGCAATAGTAAAATTTGATATCATATTGAAAATGAAAATTGTGGCTATCCTTTAGAGGAGGTCACCATCAACTACAGTAAACAAGTTGTTGATTTTCTAGGCACCACTTACATGTTCAGTAGTTTTCCATTGCTTTCTGAAAGGTGAGGTCTATTTTTACAGTTCATCAAAATCCATGGGAGCAAATTTGCTTCCAAACTGCTCGCCACGGAGTTTGAACCAGGTACTCTTGGGTTGTGATCGAGCTCACTACCTAAGCTACAGATGCTCACATCATGATATTACAAAAGTAAAACTAACAGACTAATGTTAACATCTATGTTAAGCAAGTATTTAGTTTATCTCCACATACATTTTCCACCATCAGTAAAATTGCAGCTTTCTTCTTCTTCTTCTTTTGTCATCACACTGCTACCGGGTTATTGCCCAGTGTCGTGGTTTTCTGTTTTTGTATTGCGCTGTTCTGGTGGCTTGTGTGATTGTTATCTTTGCTCTTTCACAGGATTCTGCTACGCCATCTAACCATCTTTTCCGTGGTCTTCCTCTTGCCTTCTTTCCCGATGTTCTGTTGTAGAAGACTCTGTATACTTTGGAGTTTGGATGCATTTTTATTAAGTGGCCAAACCACTTCATTCTAACAATTTTAAAGTGATATTTACATCTAAACACTCTTAATGTTTTCTATTTCAAAATAGGTATTCCAAATATTAAATTTTGTTTGGAATAATAAAGATTCATTTGTCCATAGTCTGGGTGTGTGTATAGATATTGTGTTCACATAACTAAGCGACACATTAAATTTGCTTACATTAATAGCGAAACACGTACAAAGTACTATAGTTTTACAAAATACAGAAACAGTGACGATACCAAGTTTTACTGCAGTCTTCCCCCTCTTACATTAATAACATTACTTAATATTCACATTATATTTTGACTAGAGAAAAGTAAAACACACTATATTCAGCGCTCTTTCTGCAGAAGCAAAAATACATAGCAATTTAACTCTTAGAATACGACAACCCAATGCAGCACACTGTGGTATCACAAGAAATGAGGCAGCTGACAGACTGGCTAAAGCAGGTACTACAAGAGAAAAATTCCATCACAGAACCTCCTTGAGGGAAGAAAAAACACTTATGTAAGAGAAATACAAATGTGCATAGAGCCATTTAATAAACTGAATTTACTCACATGACCCCATCCTAAGTAAGAGAGAACCCAACAAACCACCATCATTAGGCTTTGAACATGGCACTGTAGACTACAAGCCCACCTCCTCAAATAAAAGCTGCTCAAAATGACCAATGCACACTCCAAAATAACCCTCAGACTCCCAAACACATTCCATAAACATGTTCCTTCTTCAATGTCTTAAGGTCTCAAACCAAACTTCATGAGACTAATCTGAAGAAGAAATTGTGGGACAGAGGAGGATCCTCTGTTGACAACTGAGTTGTGGATTTAACTTATCTCACTGATTAAGACTTCCGAGCAACAGAACCTGATTACAGACGAATAAAATGATTTCCTGAGGTTCAGCATTGACATTTAAGCTATTGTGACATATACAATTCATACAAGTTAACACATTAATCAAGTTATAACATTTATTATACATGACAGCAAGTAATGGACTGTCTCTATAGTGTATGGTCACAGAACCTGGTCAGACATGAAAAAAGTAGTCCACTCACAGGATCAGAATATTATGTAGGATCATAAGATCATGTAGCAAGCTCATATTAATTCTCATCACATTATTCCATCAGGGTTTTTCCTCTAATGTTTTACTACACTGAAGTACAAGTTGTCCATCTACAATAACCATCTTGCATTCAAGTAATTCCTCAAATCCTATTTATATTAATGGTCCTTAGTGTTCATACTATTTTTGAAATCCCAAGATTATTGCATGAAAAGTGCATGATACACAAATTAATGGAAAAACATCAACAGTACATTAAAAAGAGAATTTTTGTTTTGGGTTTTGGCTACACAATAGAGTAGAATATAAAATCAAATGTTTTGGCATTAGTAAGTTGTAACTTTGGTTCTTGTGGAATGAGAAAACAAGTTTGTAATGGGGTATACATACATAAAGTAGATTATTTTCAGAATTATGGGAGTACCAGATGATGTACAATAGATATAAGTACATTAGCCAAAAAATCCAGCTTCAAAATAGGATTGCTCTTTTCTCGTCAATAAGATGACACTTATACCCCTAACAAATTATTAACTCTTTCCACGAGCAGTTATTTCAATTTTAAGCAGTTAATTCAAGGGAGGTAATAAAAAGTAAAAAAAACCGATCCCAAATACTCATCAATACATAAACATATATATATATTATTATATACTAAATTGAAGAAAACTGGACAACCAAATAGAATAACAAGTTTGAAAAGTAGTATAAGTAAAACAGTATAAGTAAAACTAGAAAGACTTCTTATAAGAGAAACAACTCTATGGTGCAGTGTACGGCTAATAACGTGCAACGGACTTCCGCCATGGCGCAGTGTGTGGCTTAAAGCGTGGAAAGAGTTAAAATACTTTAGAAGGTATGTAGAATTACTGTCTTGAAGTCAGATTTGTGTTATAATAACATTCAAAATGCATAATATCAAAGTGTATGATCAAAAACTACATGTACACCCTTCTAAAATGTCAAAAAATCAGCATAATATTTACATTTAACTTTTAAAAATTTGTTTACACTAAAATAATTTTAAATATATATATATATAATGCGGCTTGATCATGCATAAGGAGTGAATATAAATATCTCATATGCAATTTTTCTTAGCTTGTAGAAGTTAACACCTTCAATATATACTGGAAAGCTGAATAAGGCACTACTATGGAAATTTATTATAATATTTAATCTTTTTGGTTAATGGAACTGAGCTAACTAAACTCTGGGAAAACTCATGTCTGCTCAGTGTTTTCCAGCAGGTGGCAATAACCAGATAATATATTTTAAACAATTCTTTACATCAAGACATCAGGACTTGTTCATTCTTGCATTAAAAAACTTATGGATGGTAGAGTCAACTGCAATATAACATTTAAAATTTACCACCTAATTCTTAAAGAAACTGAATAGGATCAATTCTTACCCACTCAGAATACGTCCTATAGATGCTTAGTTTCTTATAGCTTGCTGAAAGTGTTAGCGGTGTATTACTTACATTGTAACTAGGTGGTAATTTCGTATTCTTTCATAAACTCTGAAAGTCAAGGTACAACATGTTGGACATGGGGTTTCCATCACATTTAGTCCACCTACTTGAAACATTATATTACTAGCAACAAGCAGCTGGTGAAACATCAGAATGGTTCGATGTGCAAAGAATAGTAAGACAAGACTGCATCCTCTCTCCATCTTTATTTAACATCGATGCAGAACATGTAATGAGAAATGTTATGAATGACCAAAACCACAATATTTTTGATCTATTTACAATTGATGGAAATACGATTCCTTAAAAAAATACTTAGATGGCACTGTTCCCCTTTTAAATAGTGTAAAGATATTGGAACAGTTAATTTTGTTTTTTTAAAGAACACAATGAAGACCAGAACCTTTTATTTCTGAACACAAAAAAACTAAGATTATGTCAACTGGCAAAATAAAATGTTAACCAAAAATTACCATCAATGATGAGGACATTGAAAATGTTGCACATTTTGAATATCTTGGCTCTGTAGCTGGAAACAAGGAAGACTGTACAAAAGAAATCAGAGGATGAGCGTGGCAATTCAGAGGGTTATTAGTATCAAGATCTTGTGCCAGAACACAAGCAATGAAACAAGAGTAAAACATCGTAGGACATGTATGTTTCCAGTGGCAAAATATGGATGTGAATTATGGACCATAACACAAGCAATTTAGAAGAAAACTGAATCTTTTGAAACAAAGTGCCACAGAAAAAAGTTCAAACACCTGGAAGAAGAAGAAGTGAAATATAGAAGTCCTACTAGAATTAAATTTTGAGGAATATTGATTCATAAACAATATCATGTCTCAGAAATTGAAATATTTTGGTCACATTAAATGTTGCAGTAGTTTAGTAAAAACAATAATGGAGAGAATGGTTCCCAGAAGATGTGGAAGAGGATGATCAAGATGATAATGAAAACAGGACATTAACTCATTGTGGACCAAACGAACACTGTGTGGATTGGGGTTATACACCTTTTACCAGAAGCCACACTAAAGGGTGTTTGTATTCTAAAAACAAATGGCTTGTAAAAACATGGCTTTTGCCCTGGTCTCCTAAGAGTTAAAGAAACATTAGAACTGGAAGAAACAGGATAACTGGCTAGAGAACAATAGTTTTTAGTTTTCAAGCAGAATGGTATGAGAGTTTTCAGCGCTTTGACTGACTGGAAAATCCACAATACCAGAAATTTAACAGTGGGTGTCAGTGCGCAAATCCAGCTCACTGTAACTGAACTTTTCCATGTCTCTGAATTCCCATTCATTTATTATGATACAATGTTTAAACTCAGAATCATATAAGAAATTTGGAATTATTTATCACATTAAATATCATTCAAAAGTTTAAACGTCATTCTAAGGTCTATGTTAATTCTTAACTAATTAAAACTGAACAATTCAAGAAATAATGTGTATAAAATATAAAAATAAAATATAAATGCACTATTATCATGTATCATGACTAGTGATTCAATTTAATTCCTTCTCTTTTCTATATTCAACTTTTTTATTTTTCATCCTCCATTTTTGCACTGATCTTTTCAATTTAACATTATTTACCTATGACATCACTTCTTGGTGCCATTAAAAATATTATGGATTTAACACATCAGAACGGTGACTAGATGCTTTTTTTTTAGCTTATGTCTAACTTAGTTCTTTTGGGCTTTGTTTAGTTAATTGACTTCTTTGGTGTTGTTTCAATTTGTGTGGCATTTTTGGTTAGAAGATTGACACTACCTTCTACTGTTTTATGTAAAAGTGACATACAATTTTTGTGTGCTTTTCATTCCAGCTGACGGATAGAAACTAATTTTTCATCTGGTAATTAACCTCTGATTGTAAAAACCCACATAACCCAAAAGCTTCTTTATTCATAATAAATTCCATAGACAGATGCCACAGCATAAATGGATTGATTCCGAAACTCATGTGTTGAAAATGTGTCATGTGACTCATCCCACAAGCAACGACTTCCAACTCGAACTCCCTGTGCTCGAAGCTCCCCTATCTGTACCAGACAAACTATCTTGTAACGTGGAAGCATCAATGACTTCACTCGAGCCTTGATTGTCTGAAATTATAACAAAATAGTTTTGATTTTTACAGATTTAAGAAAATAACATTAGAAGAAAGCAGTAATCAACTTTTGGACGGAGTAATGTAAATACAGGGGAGAAATTGCTGGGAGAGATAGATGACAAGAGAGAAGATACTGAACAGCATGGCATGGAACACTGACAGCAATGGAGTTGATCCTCAACACTGTGGACAGAAAGTCATTAAGAATCATGATCACCAATGACAGCAAGTAAGGCTATAATGACAAATGGATAAATAATTACCGTCACATTTTTTAAGAACACATTTCTGGACATATACCATTCATCATTAAATTTTCCAACTTCATAAATGTACATGCACTTCATAGTGCTGCTTCAAAATACATTTTCTTTTTGTCCTGTGTGGATCCAAAGGATCCTTAATGGAGGTAAATGAGTAGGGCCCCTCACCAAGCATGGTATAAAAGCATATCCCCATATTACAGTTCCTAGCTCTTTCCGTACGCAGTTATTTCCTCAGTTGTACGCAGTTAATTCAAGGAGGCACACAAAAAACATTTAAAAACAAATCATAACTACTCGTCAATAAATAGACATATATATCTTATTATATACTAATTTGAAGAAAACTGGACAACCTATTAGAATAACAAGGTTTTAAAAAGTAGTAGAAGTAAAACTAGAAAGACTTGTATAAGGGAAACAACTTAAATGACACAGTGTACTGTGAACGGTGTTCAACGGAAAACACTGTGACGCAGTGTGTGGCAATTGGCGTGGAAAGAGCTAGGTTGTTATGTTTGCTCTGAAAACTATGATAAAAACAGAATCTAAAAACAATGAAGGCAGATATGGTCAACTACAGACCCTAACCATTATTTGTCATGTGAGGAACAAACCGTTATTCTCAGACTTAAGAAACAACAGACTGAATAGTTATATATATAGAAAGTTTAAAATTGGTGAGACATATTGAGTCCAAAGACGGCAAAACAAACATATGATGCATTTTGGCTCAACTGGAAAAAAGAGAAAAATATGGCCTACCTAGACAGGGCTATTTCTGAATCTGAGAGACTATATGAATAACTTGAAGCAGGTAAAACAGTTCATTGAAGATATTGCTGTATTGATATAACTGATAGAAGAAAAACAGATGGAAGAAAATGTCAAACACAAGTTGTAAAAACATATGTTTCATATTATCATTTTTGGCTGAAATTGGATGCATGCGTCCTAAGCGTGTAGAAGTCTATGCGTTTAGGGGCCTACCAAACCAATGTGCAACGTATACACGTTCTTGGCAAAGATCAAACATATCACAAAGAGTGATTAAAATTGGTCGAAGAACGAACGAAAGAAGAAGGAGAAGAAGATATTATCATTTGTTGATTTTTGGTCACTTGTATATTTATCATTTTTGGTTACATTATGAGTAACTTTATTCAGAGACTTTAACACAAAATATTTTAAGACTAAAAAAATGGGTTTAAAGGTGACTGATTGACTTCAATGCACAGAGTTTTCCTATATGGCTCGTCCTTTGGCAGAAATGACACGACATCCACCGAGAGTGTTGCACAAACTCTGTAGTTACAGCAACAATCCTAGGGATCTCTGGAAAAAATGTACATGTGAACTGAACAATGCAGTTCAGATTCAAACTCATAACCTTCAAAACAGAAGGTAAATGTGCTACAACCACCTATTTTAAGACTAATTTAATGTGCACTACTTACCTCTGACAGTGTTTTTGCCATGTCGCGACAAAATTCAGGTCGGTACTGTTCTTCAGACAATAAATTTTCCATTGATTCTTTTATGATGCTTTTCACAGTCGGAAGTGGAAACGTCTTTATGGGCTCCAATTGGTATGTATTTTCATACCTAACTGGCACACGAAAATGTTCATCTTGACCTGGTACATCTTTAAAGGAAATGGAACTGACTGAGCTGGTTGATCTGAAATAAAAAAATATGATCAAAAAATATAAGGACTCATTTTTACTTTAACACTAAATCTACATAACCTGGTTGATTTATTCATAAATAACAGAGGAAATGAAGCATTACTTGAAGCATTAAAAACAAAGTATTCATTCAAACATAAAGAGCAGGATACAAATATTCTTCTTCGAATGCTGTGTATCGATCACTTGTTAACCACTCTGTGTGATTTGTATGTGATCTGAGCCTAAGAGCAATTGTATGTTGTATCAGTTATGCGCCAACAAGTAGGCCAGCTCCGAGATACAACCGCTTTCACATACCTTGGAAGTGTTATTAGCAATGAAGGAGGCGCTGGATCTGACATTAAAAACAGACTGAGTAAGGCACGCAGTGCATTCATGACCCTTCAGACCGCCTTGAAATCTGCCCAATACAGCATCAGAACCAAGACTAGTATCTATAACAGCTGTGTGCTGTCAACATTGCTGTACGGATCGGAATGCTGGAGAATGACAGAACAGGATATGTCAAGACTCTCCGCCTTTCATACAACTTGTCTGCGAAAAATCTTACGCGTGTACTGGCCGACTACTATCTCGAATCAAGAATTGCTTGCACGATGCCAACAAGAGAATATGGGCACTATCATCCGAAGACGACGCTGGAGATGGATTGGACATGTGATGCGCATGGAGACTGGCTTCGACACGAAAACTGCACTGAGATGGACTCCAGAGGGTAGGCGAAAGCGTGGAAGACCAAGACGACCTGGAAGAGAACGATAGAGCAAGAGCTGAAGGAAATGAATCATAGCTGGAACACAATACAGAGGAAGGCCATGAACAGGGAAGAATGGTGTACGTTTGTTGCTGCCCTAAACGCCAAGGGCGTAACAGGCTAAAGAGAGAAAGTAGGCCAGCACATCCGATTTCTGCAATACTTTTTATTTACTAGGGTAGCTTTCCTAGGTCTTACATCAGTCGCCTTGTAGGTTGCAGTGGTACTATTCTTTGCTTCCCTTGTGGGCTCGGCACCACACAGGCATTCCAATATTAATTTAAATATTAAAAGTAAAAAATAGTACTAAATTATCATAGCAAGTATTAAGTTTAATATTCTAAGAAGCAACCATGATTTGTTTAGCTAAAATCTTTAAATACATTATATCTTGAACAGTATACATTATATATACACAAGCCACCAGAACAGCGCAAGACAAAAACAGAAAATTATGACACTGGGCAACTACCCGGTAGCAGTGTGACGACAAAAGAAGAAAGAAGATATCTTGAATGCCAATTTGTTGGTTTCCTGTTTAACAGCAAAATGTGAAAGATATATAAAAGAATGTGAAGATGAAACCATACAACTGTAAATACAAATGTAACAAGGGAGACTACATGTATAGCATATGCCTGGTCAGGAATGGCGTACAGTGTACACTTATGTTGAAACTGGAGGACCTGGATTTCATGGATGATCTGGCATTGCTCTCATATTGTTTAAAAGACATGCATGAAAAAATGCCTGGCCAAAATGGTGCAGCAGGTGGGTCCAAAAATCAACTAAGAAAGGATAAAAGTACTGCAAAACAACATCAAAAAGGAAGATCAGTATTGATTGAAGGAACAACTACAGAAGATGGTGAGTGTGTCTACCTTGGCAGTAAGATCAACCATTCAGGAGGTACAGATGAAGATATTAAAGCTAGGTTTAGGAAAACGTTGTAAGCCGTTGCTCTTCTGCACACAGTGTAGAATCTACTGCCATCTCCAATAAAACTTAACTCAGGATATTCAGTTCAAATGTGAAATCTGTTTTGCTTTATGGCGTGGATATATGATACAGATAAGATTCAGCCTTAATTAGTAAATGTCTTTGGCAGATTCACATACTGAGAAGGTCTGACAGAGTGGCAAACACAGATCTGTGGATAAGGACAGGAACCCATGATGATCCAGGTAAGTAAGAGGAAATGGCCTTGGGTTGAACATACCCTGCATGAGACACAGTTGAGTGTCATTAGAAAGGCACTTGACTGGAAACAACAAGAGAAACGAAAAAGAAGACATCCTACACAGATCTAGAAACAAAGTTTTCTTGAGGAACTGAAGAATGCCAAATTGTCTTGGGAAACCATAAATAAAATGGCCAGACACCATGGGAAAAGTGGAGGACTACTATTGAGGTCATATCCTCCTTGAGAAGCGGAGAGAGGAATAAGAAGAAAAAAAGAGACTGTCAAATTGATAGATAATATAAAAATAAAAGATTGGTAATATTTAGAAGGATATGATCATAAATACTAGTCTGTTAGAACATGAAGAAGACAAACAAAGAATTTGAATAAACAATATTATCTGCATACAAGACTCTACATGTCCCGTTTGAGACATAAGGCTTCCATAATAAGAAATTTCAATTGTTGCTGTTCTGCCACCTTTCTATTGTTTCCAAAGCCAGGACACAAGCTTTCAAATCACTTTCCACAGTTTTTCTCCATGTTCCTTTGGACATGATGTTTGCATGTCTTCCCTTCCCTAGTTCTAGCCAATGTCCCTACTTGCATACAACGTACATAAACAATCCATCTCCATCTTTGCCTTTTGGTAATGATCTCCCTCGAAACACACCTTATTTGTTTTAAAAGCTCTTCCTTTGTTATCACATTTTGGTACACCCATTTTTTAAAAAGTAATGAGATATATTCCTGAAGCATGCACATAATGTGAGATTAAAATAATTTTTTCTTTGCATAAATTCTGTATGTTCTCAAATGTTGAGATGCTTCTGTAAACAAAGTTTAAAATTTATGAAATTTGCAATAAAAACCAAAGGAAAACAAACAAAACAAAAGAAATATATAACAATACAAAATTATGAACTTGTATAAAATTAGACACAAGCAAATGTAATTATAAAAAAAAAGGTACATCAAATAATAATGTTGATACTCTTTTGGGAATGCCTGTAAAACCAAACTTTTCATCTTCAGAGCTGTCTAAAGAGAACACCAGGGCTTACAAATTGATACTTACAGTGGAAGGTATATCCAGAGATAACGCTGATGAAAGAGTTTAATGTACTCTATGTTATTTATTTTTTCTCAATGCATGCTTTATCATGATAGTATTCAGATCAGCTTACCATGTAACTTTTTCTACTATTAAACCTTTCTGTTATCAGTGGAACATATAGCTACAACAATTTCTCTCCATCAAACTCTATTTTGGGCCATCTTTTTAAGTTTGTCCACAAGTATCCAGTCAATCTGATCTCCTCTTTCACAGTTCTTTTCCAGGTAGTATTTTTGCCTACCAATTCCACTTTCCTTATGGGTTTAAATCAAGTGCATATCTGGGTCTGCGATTCTGTAGTTTCCTGGCTGTGTGTTTAATCCATTGGTTTCTGACCTGTTCCCCATCACAATTTTGTATTTGTTATTGCTTCTGGCCATCTGATACATGTATCTTTTAACTACTTAAAGTTTAATCTTGAAAGAAATAGTATTCTACTTTGTGCAGTTTTTAGATGTGATATAAATATTTGTCAATGAATCAACCTCTAAGACCCATATGTGCTCAGTCTTCTTCTTCTTGTCAGTCGTTCTTTTTGACAATTTTGATCCTTCTTATTGTGATATATAAACACTCTTTGCCAATTTTTTTACGTACATTATTCAGTGCCATTTGGAGCTTTAGTGCTTATCCTTGCTGACCTTTCCCCAGCTGACCTGCAAGGCAGCAGGTTGCTATTTTCTTTTAGGGTAGCCACCCTCAGACAACCTTTCCTCCTGGGTTGTTGAGCATCTTCTGCCCAGGTTATCTGTCTTTTTTTTTTTGACTACTAGGTTTGCCTACCGTCCAGTTTTGTGTACGGTTTGCTCCACTAGCCTTTGATTGTCCCCAATCTAACTACCAGGCAGAAGTAGTCCCTGCGAGCGGAAACACACACTGAATTCAAACCTATGCTGGGCTTTCCAGTTTTTCTGCACATTTGGGTGGTCCGCTCACCCCTACGCCTGCCACACCCTCCATCAGCGTGGTGCATGTCTGCCCTATCGATGGGCCACCTGTGCATCATCCGCATGCATGTTCGCTCTGCTTTGGTGCCTGCCCACTGTGTCTGTTGGTTCTCACCATGTAGACATTCACCATGTCTCTAGCTCGTCCGGACACGGAACTCAACTCGGGCCCACACCTCCAAGCTCGAGTTTCGTCCCACGTCTCTTCTCTGGATGCACCCCTCGCAACTTAACTCAGACCCAACCTCAGGGCTCCGCATTTCACCCTATGTGGGCCCAAGTTTCACCCCCCATCTACTCTCTGGATGCACCCCCCTCCTCCTATGTTTATCTGTTCAGTTTTTCCCATTGGCCAGGAGAGATGTGCATTAATAGTCACTCTGGGATTCTGCTCGTCTGTGTTGTGAGCCGATCTCATCCAACGTGACTATGCCTGCATCACTACTTATACCAGAGTAGCTCTCCCTCAATCCCTACCCGCTTAGCCAGACAAGATAGGTTGTCTGTTACCAGGGTCACCACGTGAAGGTGGGGTAGGATCTTGATTAGTGCCAGCTCACCAGTTCTGGCGTGGCATTGTTCCTATGCGCCTTTGACCCTGTGCTCAGCCTATCTCAGCAGATGTTGAAGGATATGCATACTCTTTCTGTAACTAGCAGGTTAAACACACTCCTTGTACTATCTAGCAGGAGCCCACTCCTACTTGTGCAATGTTTGATATAGATGCATGTACAGCAGCTGTTTATTGATGGTAATATTTGCATGTGCTGGCGGTACTAGTTAAGGAGCACATAACTCACAATGCCTCTCAGATCATCAACAAACACCAAAAAACATATTGCAAAATTATCTTGTCCCATAATAAAAACAGAAAAAATGAAACTTACCCAATCTTTTGAGTACGATCATGCTGAGTTAAATCATTGCTACTAGTTAAAGAAGATCTGGAGCCTTGCTTTCTCAAAAGTTTAGCTGCTCTGTCCCTGGCATGATCCAAAGACATCTTCAATATTTACTAATAAAGAAAAAGTAAATAATATATAATTTAGTGACAATCTTAATATATATTGCTTATTTCCTCCCTTCTAGTGTTTATGTTATGAAAAGTCCCAAAGGAGTACTTTGTCAAACATTTAGTAGTACATCAATTCTGAACTGACAATATACCTTCTATAAAGTACCTGTCAAGCCATCAAGAGAGTGAGTAATATGTGTGTGAGATGAAAAAATATCCTTGACGGCATTTGATACTGTAATAGCTTTTACAGAACACTAATCCATCTTCAATTCTCAGCAAGTTATGCAGCTTCCCATCATGAAAAATTTGAATTGTGCATGGAAGATCACCTTAAAGCAAGGTGATATTTATTCATTTTTCAAGTTTGCCAGTACAAAATCCTCTACTGGTGATGATTCAAAACTATTCACATCCGTTTCTCCAAATCCAGCTACATTCTTATCAGATCGTGATGCGATTGAAAGGAGTAGATCATATTGGATGGTCTGAATGCATTAATAACATTTCAATTTTAGGATTGGTTCCATAGCTATTTATGACTGCTCAATAAAATTGGAAGAGAGTCATTATAGCGTAGTGGTTAGGGTGCTTTCTTTTGTTCTCTCTCGCGATCACCGCTTAAACTGGTGAACTAGATTTCTTCATAAATCTGATTCATGCAGCCTTAGCATTGGTGGTGGTTCATCACATCTTTAGCGCCATTTGAAGCTCTGGTGCTTATCCTTTGGCGATGTGTTCGGTTGTAGCCAGCATTTACTGGGTTCGCTCTCCATCAGCCTTGGGTTGTCCTCAGTCAACCTGCAAGGCAGCAGGTTGCTATTTTCTTTTAGGGTAGCTACCCTCAGACAACCTTTCCTCCTGAGTTGTTGAGTGTCTTCTGCCCAGGCTACCTGTATTTTTTTGGACTACAAGGTTTGCCTACCGTCCAGTTTTGTGTACGGTTTGCTCCACTAGTCTTTGATTGTTCCTAATTGAGCTACAAGGCAGTAGTGGTTCTCTGCAGGGAAATGCGGTTATTGTTTCTATAGTCACTCTGGGATTCTGCTCATCTATGTTGCGAGTGGATCTCATCCAACATAACTGCATCTGCATCACTACTGATACCAGAATAGCTCTCCCTCGATCCCTATCCGCTTAGCCAGATAGGAACCGTTGTCTGGTTCCAGGGTCACCACGTGGAGGTTGTGTAGGATCTTGGTTAGTGCCATCTCACGAATCCTGGAGTGACGTTTTCCCTATGCGCCTTTGACACCGGAGTGCGGTTCCAAGATCAAATTCCACAATTGGTGGGTGATTTTTTCAAACTATAACAGCCTCCAGGATGACCCTAGCTCAATTAGGTAACAGAGAAGATCTGAGAAGTGAAGGCTGCCAATATGATGTTGTCTACATCACATACTGTGTGCTCTTAGTCTATGACAAATATGGGATTTGCACCATATTTTCATGTATGAAAATGAATTCTTTACTTAATAAGTAATTAACTTGAAAAGGATTCTACACTGCTCAGCTGCTACTGCATACTCCCCTTGCTAAATGTATATAGAAAATTACTGACCAGAAGGGACAAATAAAGGTAAACCACGTCTTGGTTATTCTCTAGGTATCTACTGACCAGTGAAAGTCATGAAAATAACTTCAGCTAAAGTTGGAATGGTGGCATAAAATGTTTACCAGTGTTTCAAATTCATTCAGAAGACTATCGTTGTCATGGTTGACTTGGACGATGTATAACAAAGTCTATAACTTTACTTTTATTCATTTGTCATGAGTTCAGGCATGAGTCGGCGCGGTTTTGTTTTAGTTGCAATCTCATATTTTATTGTTAAAAATATTCCAAGAATGAATTATAGAATTCAAACATGTATGAAGTATGGCAAGCATATGTTTCAATTTCCCTTACCTTACTTATATAAACTGTTGAAGCTAATGGTAAATCTTTCACAATGAGATATGCATAATACAAATGGCTCATATGAAAAATAAAGAGAAGCTATATTCTGCTCCTTGTTGCCAAGAGACGCTACACTAGTTTAAAAAAACAAATCGTTAGGATGCAGTTGAATTACTAAAATTAATATAAAATAAAAAATCAAGAACAAAATTAGAAGTAGTCAAAAGTAAGCACAAAGTAATATAATATTTATTGAAATATACGAAATATAGCAAAGCTGAGGATAACTATGAGTTTATGTTAAATTTAACAAAATATTTACCTTTTATATGTTCTCCTTACGAACCTTACACATAATGACATCCGGTCCGAGTGTGAAGTGGTCACTACTGTTAAAATTGCTGTCATTGGGTATTTTTTGTTTCAGAAGCCAATCAAATGTACTGTTTCTTTCTAGAGTTGAACATAGAAAAGAAGGAAAAAAAACAATATGGCGGTTGTTGACGAAGTAGTAGCATAGTTGGCAAAGAGAATATAACAAATAACAATGTACTTTCCATTGGGATGGCCAAAGCGACTAAAAACATACATTGGGGTTAATGAAACAATAAAACACATCGTTAGTAGCTGTGATCGTATGCTTTTTGCAGTAATTTCAAATAAAACTCTCAGTATATGGTATTCAAAGGTAAGAGCAACTTTTACTATTATAACTAGCTCAGCTGGACAACTCCTACTTAACTTAGCTCATAAACAGTACGTGGGAGTTTGCTTGTATATATCTACGACTAAATTAATAATTAGATTTACATTGTATAATACTGCATAATAAGTGTATACAAGACGTAGATTGTTAATGTACACGTTACATTAAAAATATTTCCTTCCTTTATGAAAGTTAATGAGGTTTCTCAATTTTATTTATAAAAAAATAATAATAATAATGAACTATTAACTATAGTAAGACTAATAGTATATTTATACTACTCTGCATAGGCTATTATTCATTACTTTCATCGATCTGTCAAAGGCATTTGACACGGTCAGCAGATTAGGACTATATAAAATATTGAAACATTGACTGTCCCCCAAATTGTTTCAACTGATCACCAACGGACATGAAAGCCAGCATACAGTTCAGTATGAATGGCAGTACATTTGACTCAATTTGAGTACATCTGATAGCTTTGTGGTTAAAAGGAGTCAAACAGGGCTTCGTCATTGCCACCTCTCTCTGTGGCATCTTCTTTGCAGTCCTTTTGTACCTTGGAAGCGGCTCCAAGGCAGACCACTGCTCAGATATAAAAATGTCTGCAAGGCCTCAACAAAGAACTTATCTATTGGTCCCAAGAAACGGGAAAAAACAGCTGATGACTGAGTTATGTTGAAAGCAACATTATGCAAAGATGCAGAATACTTTGAAGTGAGACTTAGGGATGAGCTGATAGACAAGCGCAAACTTAACTCTTTCCACGCCCATTTATTTCCTCAATTTTTAAGCAGTTAATTCAAGGGAAATAAAAAAAAAAAAAAAAATTACGATCCCAACTACTTATCAATAAATAAACATATATATATTATTATATACTAAATTGAAGTAAACTGGACAACCTAACAGAATAACAAGGTTAAAAAGTACTATAAGTAAAACAGAAGAAGTAAAACTAGAAAGACTTCTTATAAGGAAGCAACTCTATGGCGCAGTGTGCGGCTTAAAGCGTGCAACGGACTTCCGCCATGGCGCAGTGTGCGGCTTAAAGCGTGGAAAGAGTTAAAGTTGTCCCAGTAAAACACTTGTCAATTGACCATCTGTAAAGACGATAAGGCCATATATTCTTTCAAAATTTCTTGATATACTCTAATATTAAGTTATTATAACATCGTTTTAGTTAACTTACAAATTTGAAACGTTTAAACAGTTTATTCCGTATAAAACTGATAAGAGGCCTGAGTATGATTGGGCAAGTTGAAACAATTCTATGCATGCTGAATTCATGCTATTAAAACTTTCAAATTCCTGATGATGCTTTTATTTTTAATAAACTTGAATAACAAAGGTTCTGCCACCTTTCAGTTCTTTCATATATTTTTACATTTTCCTTCAAAATTTTAAACAAATATTAGGTTATGGCAATTTTAGCTTAAATTACATGCTAGAACATTCACCGTCACTCTTGATATGTTTGATTACCTACACTTTTGATGTGTTTGATTTGACATTTCATTGTTAACTGACAGTGATATTGCTGTCCTTGACTTTTTGATAAGCTAGTATTATAGGTACTGTTTCCCTTTATTGGAGGCCTTACATTATTTTGAAATGCATAAATGATGAGCAAAATGGGCTTGCTAAAGAGATATTTTTATATCAAACATGCTGGTGACTAATGCCAAACATCTAATCACACGCTCTGTGTCATTTTCTAAAATGTTGCAACTTGACTAAGATGATACCTTTTTTTGTTGTAGTTCTTATTTGACTGAGTTAGTTTGTTTTTACATGTCCAATGATAAGTTGCTACCACCGTTTTGATGTGCCAAATGTTCAATTCTTGGCTTGCTCATATTTAATTTTTCTTCTTTAATTAGTATTCCTGCCTTTCTACTGTTTAATACACACCCCTTCTGTCTTCTCATTGACCAGTCTCACTATTTTCGGCTGCTTTATTGTGAAAAATCCTAACCTGAGCAGTTTTGCTGCGACTGCACTAGTCATGCCACCATTAAGTTCCTCACGCTTTCGTCCCCTATGTCCTACACCATCCTAAAAAGTGGTACGACAGGCAGTAACAACAGTTCTACATTCACTACCGAATTGAAAAGCACAATGTGGCCGAATTAATCACACACCCTCCCCACCACACATTTTCCAGCGGAATATATAGTTAAATTTCATCAAATTAACAAACTTACCAATTTTCCGTTTGGACCATAATCTAGTAATAGATAGCATTGCTTTAGATGAAAATTGAATCAGAATGTGTTGATGTAAATTTAGCGCTAATGTTAATGAAACAATGCTTTGCACAGTGTGTGGCAATTGGGTTATTTTAATAGATAATCTTGGCACACCCTACGGCAGTTAGTGCAGAATGAGTTAATTTTACTAGAGCAGCAACTTTACGCCTATTCCGTATCGATTTTTGTACTGCCACATGTCCTTTTTATTTGCACATGGCACCTCAGAGTTTATTATCAATTTCTGAAAAGAATTAGACACTTAATTGCCACTAATCAGGATCACAAGTCCATGCAAATATTTTTTTGGGATTAGTTTCAACAATAAAATGGGCTCAGACCCTTTGCAGTGAGAAGCTAGTGTCTACCCTCTGTGCTCTTGAATATAAATGTGGAATTTTATTTGCTTTTAGAGATAGTACATGATTGAGGACTTGTAAGTCCTGTCACCATCACTTTAAGGTTTTCTGTACTTGAATTTATTTGGCAATCTGATGTCCTCTGTATGAAATTAGAACTCAAGCTAAATTACTTAATCACATCATCAAATAGCATGTTATTTGCAGAACATCGCTTTCATCACAGCCCACCTGAAAAACGTTCTGTCCCTTGTAAGTTATCCCACCTCCTCCAGCATCATGTTAAAGATTTCTTGGATATCCTGCTGCCACCTTCATCTTGGTCATTCCCCTGCCTTATACTCCAAGAACTATGCCTTCCAATACCATTCTCTCCAAACCACTGTGACGTTTAACGTGGCCAAAATATTTCATTTTCTGGGACCTGATGTTATTTATGAGCCATTGCTCCTCGATGTTCAGATGTGTTTTTTCTCACAATTGATCCCAAGATAAATTAATTACTTTTCACTTAAACAACGCTCAAATGTATATCCAAAATACCTTTCCTTCATTTTGCAGCCATGTGTTCAGATTGTCACACTCAACCTGTCTCAAAAATTACAGTCAGAGGTAGGAGACTTTTTACAAGGAGAATGGAAGCCAGACTCATCCCTTATAGCTATTATGGTGTGTATTCATTATTTGTATAATAATAAATATTCTTCATTGTTGTCGTAGGTTTTTCTCGTTGTTATATCTTATTTATAACATGTAAAAGTTTGCAACCCTTAAGAAAAACCTCTATAGATAAACATGTCCAAGAAAATTGAAAGCGCACATTCATGTAAATATGGAACTAAAGTTTTATAGTTTTAAAACTAAATTAGAAATTTTCAATTCCAATGTTGTATCAATCTTTACATATGCCAACAAGAGTTGGAAAATGACTAATATATAGAAAGTAAGTTGAATGCATTTGAAAATAGATGTCACTTAAAAATAATGAACATAAAATGGGACAAATTCAGAAGTTATGAAATCAGAGAAATGTCTGGTCAGCCACTAGTAACAACTGTTATATGTTAGGCATATCTTGAGAAGAAATGATAAAAGAATACCAAAATAGATATTGAAGTGGAATTCAGAGTATTCAAGAAAGAGGCCTAGGGAAGCCATGAAACAAACTTTGCTGAGAGAGGCAAGAAATATCAGACTCGATTCTATGGAAGAGAATGAGCGAGTTGTCCAGGACAGAGTTATTGGTTACTAAACTTGCGTCATTGCACTCCGGGCAGACCCATAGGTGCTCAGTCTCCCCAACAGATATCGAATATGCATACTGATGGTTCCTGTGGCTCGCTAATTAAACACACCTCTCACTCTGCCTCTCAGGCATCCAGTTTGACTTGAACAATGGGTAACTCCAAACTGCCTAAATCGCTTGATCGATTCAACATCAATTTTAGTGCCCTCATCCAACAGACAGTCGCGAAGAGACCGAAGAATATTCCCCTTATCCATCTTCAACTCCTCAACAATCGATGCTGTTGATGCAAGCCTGTCCGCTCTCTCATTACCGTAAACACCTGCATGCCCAGGACAGTATATCCATGTAAGCCGCTGGAGGTTAGAAACTTCTATAGACGAAATCCACTCATACCAAAACCTGCCCTTCTGGATCTTGTGAAGCAAGACAGAGTGGTATGGAGAAATTACTTGCAGACCCAGTGTAATGTATAACGGTACAAGAGGAATATATATGTATAATCAAGTAAATGGATATAAGTAAATGAGTTCTTCACTGTTTTTCAAAGCCAATCTTGTCATACAGAAGTGAATCATGGAAAAATTAAACAAATACAATCACTGAAGGTCACAGAGATGTTGGTTTATTTCTTCATAGAATTAAGAATCTCAGAGATCAGATTTATCAAACTTTTGGAGTTCACAACTCCTTTGGCAATGAAATATATTACACCAGCTTCACTGTGTTAAAAATGAGTTTCATACTGAAACTTCACTACTTCATTTTTTGTGTTGTCTTAAACAAAAATAGTATTTGGATTAGTTTCAACAATAAAATGCGCTCCAAACCTTTGCAGTGATGTATGTATGGATGGCCCCTTTTCATCTTTGTAGACGGTCAATGGGCAAGAGTTTTACTTTGACAACTTGTGAGTTTTCACTTTTCTCTCTTGTCTTTCAGCTCATACATAAGTCTCTTCTCAAAAGACTTTGCAATATCGCTTTCCACACAACTCTGTCATCAGCTAGTTTTTCCAATGTGCTGGGACCTATAGAAAAGTTCTTCATTGAGGCCTTGCAGACATCTTTATATCTGAGCAATGGTCTGCCCTGGTTGCAGTGATAGGTTGAGCCCAAAAATATATGGAAAAACTATCTTTATAATTGTTTGTAAATTTGTAAAGACAAGAAGTTGTGAGAAAAAATAGACTAATATTTTATGAACAGAATCCCAATAAAACATAAAAAAAAAAAAGTTAATTGCATATCCTTTACAGGACTTTGTGAATCAACCCCAGCTTTAACGCTGTTTGTGATTTTTCTAGGCATTATTACGTTCAGTAGTTTGTCATTGCTTTCTGAACGGGTGGTGTCATCGTCCTTTTGTAAAATCCACGCAAACAATTTGCAACCAAACTGTCTGCAGCGTGATTTGAACTCAGAACATCAGGATTAATAGACTGAGTCACTAACCCCTAAGCCACAGACGCCACCAATAAAACATAAACAATACTTAAAACTTAACTGATTATAAATATGTATACCACATAACACAACTGACCAGTCGATGACAAGTCACCATTGTCAAACTTTCCCCTTTGAATTGTAAATATTAATTTCGTTCAACTCCACTAGTTTATTATTTAAAGTAATACTTATTCCCTCTATGTGTTCTGTGTTGAAAGTTTCCCAATCGTTTATTTTGAATGTTCCACGAACTAAGATTTGCTACCTGTCTGACTTCTGCCCAGTTTCTGCTTCCTATCATTTCTAATGATGCCATAAACTAAATATTTCAATCCATGTGTTTTCTTTAAAAGCATTTCTTGGATTGAAAATATGACTGCCATTTCGTTAAATTTTGTATAGAATACAAGGCAAGCTCAATCTGACACCCCCTGCAGTTCCATTATATTATTTTTATATTTTTAGTTTCCATTTTAAGGTCTATTGTATCCTGTAATTGTGTTTAGTGTCTTTGATCTATTTTTGTTTTGCTGAATTGTTAGTTTTCTTTTGTTCCTGAGCTCTAGTTGTCTTCTTTGTTTATGTTATCGACTTATCTTGAGTTTATCGTCCTGGATGGCATGTAAAACAGTTATTACTTCTTCAAGCTCTATGCTTGATATTTTACTTACCACTCTGTGTCTTTTTTCCCATTGCTGTCTTTGTGATTTAAATTGTAAATTTTCTTCAAAGAGAAGTTGTCTTTCTTATTCTCTTCTTTTGAGGATTTCTTCATTCTCTTCTTTAAATTTAGTGCATCTGATGATCTCTTTTTTCGATTCTTTCTGAAATTCCCTGCATGCAGTGGATGTTTTATTTTGTTTCCCCACTAGTATTGCTTTATTTCTCTCTTCCAGTTCTTATTTTATTTTCGTTCTTCAGCCTGTATGGTTGATCATCTTGATTTACTATTGTCTTGGTTTTACGTTTCTTTGGGTGTAGTGTTTGTTATCTAATGAAGATTTACTAAGTTGTAGTTTGGATTTTTGATATTCTCGGCAACCTAAGTACCTTGCACTATGTGGGACAGCACAGTTAGCACATTTCTTCATGCTGTTTGCTGTGTTGTAAAAGAGTTTTTAACTGCATTGGAACACTGTTAAATAGTATGTGATCCTGCACAGAACCTGTATGTAGCATTTCTTCATGCAGTCTTTGTGTAGCCAATTGTTGACACTGCAAGTATTGCATTGCCTCGAGAATATATATCTCTATATCATCAGTTTCTTTTGTTAGAGGGTCAGGCTAACAGGTTTTTTAGTTCCTTTGGTGACTATCACCCCATCTGTAGTTTCCTTGTTGTGTTTGTGTGTGTTCTCTAGGTTTGTGTGAATGTGTATTTGTTGTTTAAGTTTTAATGTCATTGTCACTAAAATTTAGAGGAGCACCTTTTACTGTATATTCCCTAGTCTCGGTCAAGATTTCGATTTATATATATTGCACTAGTGTTTTATTATTACTTGGTGGTGTTTGACTGTTTTTATAAGTTTTCCTAGCATTAGCTGTTTCATTTAGGGTCAAACTGACACAGTGCTTCAATTTTTGTGTGTTACTGATGGATCCTTTTTTAAGACACGCCTCCCTCCCTCCTCCCAGAAGTGTCCCTATGGTTGTAGGGGGAGATTTGATGCTAACCTCCTCTCTCACTGTTTGTGTTATTATTGTTTTCCTGACTTATCTTAGACCACATTTTTTGTTCATATATCTGCTCCATTAATCTATTAATTCTTATGTCAGTGTGAATAATGGTGTGATTATGCAATTTCATTATATGACTCCCTGCATATGTCCCATCATCTTATGTAACTTGCTTGGTATGATGGAGCATTCATACTTTGCTCCTTAATAATAATTTCTGGTGTTTACACCAGAGTAAGAAAGACATATGTAGGAGTTGTCTTTCATCTTTATCATGATTATTGCAGGGTATTCTGACAGTGGTAATGTTAGGGATAATGAATAAGCTGATAGACTGGCTGGCATGGCTACATTATCTGAGGGAGCTGCAATGGACCAAAATGACATTCTTAACGCATTGAGAGAGTCTTTTCGAACAGAGGAGTTTCAGAGTTGTGAATTCCACTCACTGACCAGATTGAGAGAGATGGGTGTCGATATTAGTGCAACCTGAAGAGAACGTCATACCAAATATGCAAAGAGATTGATTGATCAACATCGAACTAGCATGTTGGGCTGCTGGACGTTGCTGGATTTGTTGTGGCGGAGATCAGAACACCTATGGACATGTCCGGAGTGCTATGATGATGGTCCTGATATAACTGATAACTGAGAACAAATTTGTAAATTGAACAATATTGCCTATCATCTTTATTCACAATTTTTTTGAGAACCAGCTTGAGTTTGTTGCTTACCTTCTAACTATTTTTGAATGTAGTAATGTCTAGAATTATGTTGCGTATATTATTATAAGTTGTGCAAATTTGTTTCATAATATTCTTGCAGACGCAGCAAAACTGTGTTGTGTTTATCAGAGTAGAGGTGGACAGCTCTGTACCAAATCACCACTGTCTCTATGTGATGCAGGAGGGAAAGTGAGTTTCTAATGGCTAAATAACTGAGATGAAATCTTCCACTGAAAGAAGAATGGAAATGTATAGTAGTTAATGATAGTGGTACTGACATGCTTGATAGAAATGGGGAACAAATTATGGGCTACATGATATAAATAACAATACCTAAAGAAACTTTAGATCTTTGTCTGTAGTATTTTCATAAGGTGTACTAACATTCAAGGAGAGTGGAAAATGGGAATCAATTGCTACTTCTGATCTACAAGCTGTGTTAACAGCCATTTTCCAGCTTATAATTTGTTGATAGTTTTATGAGATATCTTAAAAAATAAAAGAAACCTGTTCTAACTACTTCAGTATGCTGTGTGTGCCTCCATGGCAAAGTGGTCAAACCATTTGCCCTGCATCCTGAAGATTATGGGTTAGAAACTGGAATGCATTATTTGGTTTACGGGTGCATTTTTCTCATAAATACCTAGAATTGTTGCTGGAACTACATAGTTTGTACTTTGTGCAAAATTTTAAAGAGGGACTGAGTCAAATGAGCAATGAAGTCAATCCTTTGCCTTTTTTAAACCTTTAATATGTCATGTATTCTTCTTGGAGAAAAATATCTGTTAATTGTTGAGATTATTGTTTAGTGAATTATTTGGATCACACAAATTCTGTACCAAATTTTCAGGATGCCTTTGTCACCAAAAATCAACATCAATGGAATCTTGGACAGCGACAGCGTTCCAGCTATTAAACTTACTTACATGGCTTATGTGAGTTTGCAGTCACACATATCATGGTAAGCTGATAGTATATGTCCATGATTGTTTCAATATGGTGCTGGTAAAAAGTACAGTTCATTAATGTACATAATAAATGGATAATTTTATCAGTAGGATTGTAACACACAGTATATATTATATTATGCCTTATGTAATGTCTCTGAAGTGTCACCACCAACAAAAGAAGAGACGGTCATAAATACCTGTATCAGAGGGAAGATTAAAACAAGCCCAGCTTGAATTACATTGAAAAATGGAGAATGAAATGGTTTGACCAACTAGTAAAGAACTTAGGAAGATCCAACTGTTTATAAAACACTCTACATCAGGGTGAAATATGAGGGGAAGACCAAAGAAAAAATGGATAGATGGGGTGTCAGAATGCCAAAATATGTAGACATCCGTCACTGAATCCATCTGAAAAGCACAGGACAAAAATAGATCATGATACTGTGTTACAACCCAGAAGCATTGTGATAACAAGAAGAAAAGATGATTTCTTTCTCTTCCCATATGACAATATGACTAGAGTAGAAAGTCATGGACCTCCAGTGTTTGTTTTTGGTATTCTTCTGTACTACTTCTGTATGATAAGATTACGAATGAGGAACTCAGACAAAGAACTAAGCAGGTAGATACTAGTGGAGAAAGAGCTAAGGAAGAGACGCTGGCGATGGATAGGACACACATTGAGAAGACTACCGGTGGCATTGCATGACAGGCACTGTTTTTTAACCCATAGGGAAAGAGGAGTATGGGAAGGCCTAGATATACCTGGAGAAGAGAGCTGGAGGCTGATATTAAAAGGATAGGTAAAACATGGAAAGATTTGGAAGGGATGGCAAGAGAGAGAAAGAACTGGAAGTTTGTTGAAGACCTGTGCTCCATTGGGAGTTAAAAGGTGAAGAAGATTCTTCTGTACTATGAGGTTAAGAGAAAAAAACCCAACTTTTTCGTACCATGTGGTGATTGCAGTATTAGGCGCTTATTTTTCTTTGACCAACAACATCACACCGCCTGGCCATGAAATTATTCTGTCCAGCTGTTTCTTCCTTATCATTTTCCTTAGTCTTATCATACGATCGAGAGAGGGGGAGAGAGAGAGAAAAAAAGGGGGATCGAGAGAGAGATACACATACTGAGCATCCTTTCTCAATGCTTTGTGAAGAATTTTGATAAGCTAATTTATTGGTTACTGAACTGACATCACAGCACTCCAAGCAGACCCATAGGTGCTCAGTTTCTCCCAACAGACATCAGAGGGTATGCATATGCTGATTTATTTCTTTGTTGTTCTAGCTTCCTGTCAGTTAGAGATGAACTTGTGGTAGCCACTGCTGATGGTTGCCTTAACAGACTGCATGGACAGGAAACAAGAATGAGGCAACTCTACACTTAAGAGATATACCAGTATCTGCTGATCTTCAACAGTTTAGAGGTTTGTCACCTCTTCTGGAGATTACATACTTTTATGTGTTTATTTTTGTCTGTGTGAATTTTTCAGCCAGGTAATATGAGCATGAATCTGAAGGCAATATAATGATCAAATATGGTATAGACTGTTGTAAAACTATTAACCAAATGTTAAAGAATAATCCAAACAAAATAATGTGGAACGGAAACAAAACGCAATTTATATTTTGATAAAAAAATCGTTATTAAGTACATGGTATGGAAAAGCAGGTTAAATCTAATCAACAAAGAAATGGTGACAAAAAGTGGTCTTGGATAACTAGGGGTAGAAAATATGTACTAAAAAATAATAAATAGTTACACAACTGAAATTCATGTACTGATGTTGTACCTACTTTTTCTTGATGTCTTCATTTCTAAAGTGGTCTCTTCTTGATACTCCCAGTATTCTGCGTAGACATTACATCGCTGTCATGACTAGTTTTCTTCTATCGTTTGATGTTAGCATCCGGGTTTGGTACTGATAGCATAATATCGGGAGAAATATTGTGTTGAACAATGCTCTTGTAGTGTTCATGGTGACATGTTTGCATTTCAAAATTAGCCCCACTTGCCCTATGACTTTATTTGCTTTATTGCATCTATTTTGGATTTCATTAGCTATTCTTCCATTTGCAGAAAAAATGTTTCCTTTGTATGTAAAGTCTTTGACTTGCTTTAATTGATGTTTGTCAATGGAGATTACAGTGTTTGGGGTTCACATTGATAAATGTAGTGATTTTCAAGTGCAAATAATTATCAGAAGAACATGTTTTGATTCATGTGACATAGATGTTAGAAACACCAAGATTATCAGTAACATTAAAGTGAATGATTTGATTACGTTATAAGATATACAGATGTTGATCATGTTGTATCGATTTCAAACAATAACTACTTAATCAGTTTGTCAGTGGTTTAGAAAAATACATACAAAGATAAGAAAAGAGTAGATCACTTTTGGCATCTTGACGCTTTTTCACTCTTTTTATACCTTGAGGTATATTGGGTAATACGATGCTAGGCCCGTATTTTTCATTGACCGTCGGTACACGATGGGTGATATGGTCAACATCACGCTGGCCACCTATACTTCCCAGTGATTGTCCTTTTTTTTTTTTTTTTTTTTTTTTTCGTCCGCTTTCAACTCAGACGAAGTTTCATCTCTGAAACTGATTTTTGCGTGAAAATCCGTTTTTCCAATTTCTTACAATGGCAGCAGCGTGGACATTGTAAATTACTTTACACTGGCAGCCGTGTGCTCAATGTACTCGTAATTAGTATTCCTCGCCATACAGGCAGATTTTCTCTGACTTCAGAGGTACTCATGTTATCGTCCTGAGTAAGACCAGGGGACTCAACAAATGCCGGACAGTAGGTTCGAACCCGAGCTATGAGGCGTCTCACAGCTAGCAGGCAGAGCTACTATCAACTACTCTAGGCAGTCCCCAGTGATTGTCCTAGTACTTAATTAAGGTTGGGTGCCCGTCTGCCCAGCGTGTTCGTAGCGCGTTTGACTACGGGTGACTATTCCTCTGTGTGTGCGGGTTCAATTCCGCGGGATGGCAGAAAAGCCACAGATTTCCCAGATTTACGGTGTTTGTGGCACCGAACCGAAGGGTTACGATGTCCATGGCACCGAGCTGAAAAGCTCAAGTGCTTCTGGATTGGGGGAATTAAGGCTGGGTCAACCTGAGAGCCATTATGGTCAGAAAAATATTTCATGCTCCCTGTGGAATTGAACCTGGACCCCTAGCCCAGGAAGCAAGTTCACTAAACAACTAAGCTACTGTGGCTCTCTGTCTGAAGTTTAACAAATAGTATTTTTGGGATGTCCTTACATGTCTTTAAAAAAAATATATATTTGTCGATCTTTCAGGTGAGGACAGTCTATCAGTTATTATTTATGTAAACACTTCTGGCTGCAAAATTAATGGGAATAATGTTAAATTTGTTTTTTAAATGGCATGAATTCAAGAAATTAATGAACTTTTCAATTTTGTATTATATGGCATTTTTTGACTTTACAGATGATAAATTTGCAAGTGTTTTACTGTGGCGACTTCTGAGTTTTTGCTTTTCTCTTTTGTCTTTCAGCTCATCCCTATGTCTCTTTTCAAAAGACTCTGCACCATTGTGCAATGTCGCTTTCCACACAACTCTATCAACGGCTAGTTTTTCCCATTTTTATTTCCCACTGATAGAAAAGTTCTTTATTGAGGCCTTGCAGACATCCTTATACCTGATCCTTAGTGTCTCTTCCCTCTGAAAGTTCACAGAACAACATTTGTTTTGGTATGCAGCCATTGTCCATTATTCTCACATGCTCTAGCCATGTTAGTCTCCAACTACTGAGCATTGTTTTAAAATAATTGGGTAATAAATTTGTTTTGTTAGTGAAAATATAATTTTGTTGAAAATTGGTAAAGGAACACTTAATACATTTGTTTTTGTTCTAAATTGGTAAAAGAACAATTAATACATGTGTTTTTTAATGCAGCTGCTAGATTATCGCATAGTGACAGTCATGTAATTGAAATGGAGTATAGCCCAACCCTTGGTGGTTACAGCATGGTTCTTTCATCTGGTAGAGCTGTTTTTGTTATACCTCCATCAAGTAGAGGAGAAACGACGGTGAGTGCTGTTTCAGTGGAATTGTTGAAGTGCTGTAATAACAGGAAATGCTGTTAGTTCTTGAGTAATAGTATCATGATTGTGGTGAATATTATCAGTGTGATGAGGGGGTGAAAATGGTATCAGCGTCATGATTGTGATGAATATAAATGGTGTCATAATTGTGGTGCATATTATCAGTGTCATGGCGGAGGACTATCAGTGTCATGATTGTGGGGAATGTTATCAGTGTAATGGTGTTGGTGAGAGTTGTATCAGTGTCATGATTGCAGGGAATACTTTCAGTGTCTTGACTGGGGGGAATACTTTCAGTGTCATGACTGGGGGGAATACTTTCAGTGTCATGACTGGGGTGAATATTTTCAGTGTCATGATGTTGGTGGGGGTTGTATCAGTGTCATGACTGGGGGGAATACTTTCAGTGTCATGACTGGGGGGAATACTTTCAGTGTCTTGATGTTGGTGGGGGTTGTATCAGTGTCATGACTGTGGGGAATACTTTCAGTGTTATGACTATGGGAAATATTTTCAGTATCATGACTGGTGAAAAATACCAGTGTCATGATCATAGTGAATATTATTATTCTACTAGTCATGATGGTAGAAAAAGATGTCATGAAAAATGAGGGATAAATTAGCGTGAGCGCATTAGCTGACTTTAGATACACTAAAATGTGTGAATAATTTCATAGGCTAGATACCTCACCCGGTAAAAAAACACTAGATAACCACAGGAGCAACAACCAAGAAAATTCATAGCTCGCCACCCGAGGAAGAAGAACACCTCAACAAGACTCATGAAGCTACCCAATGAAATTTGAAAGGAAATCTGGCTGCTGGCTCACCTTCTTTCAACCCGGAAAATAGGGAGAGAGTGGAGAGATCTGGAAAAGATTATCTTGGAAAGGCAGGCTTGGAATTCCTTGGTTGCAAATGTATGCCTCCCTAGTGGTGAAGGGTGAAGAAGAAATAGTTATCGTCTGTTTATTTCATAAATATAATTGTCCATGTTTTATCAAAATTTTAATCAGTTCTTTTTCATTTTGTTTAGAGTGCTTCATCATTTCATTTTTATTACATATCATCTTGTAATCTGTTAACTGTGTTCTATGGCAACTTTTATATTATATTCTTGTTTAGAATGCTCATGGGGTTTGGGCTCAAGAAGTCAGTAATGCAGCAACTGTAGCTGTCAATCACAGATACAGACTAATTGCATTTGGCTGTCACAGGTAGGTACAGGTTTTATTTCATTTATGTAAATTAATTTGTTCTTACCTTCTTCTTTTTCTTCTGCGTTTGCATGCTGTGAATTTGGGCAATAGCCATTGCGCTTCTGACTGATTTTTGCGTGAAAGCCAACTTAACGTTTTATTGGTGTCCCCTCGCCATGCAGGCGAGCCTTCTCCGACTTCAGAGGTACTTGAAATTTAGATCCTCAAGTGTGATCTGAATTTGTTCTTATTATTTATTTAATACCAGCTTCCATGCAAGCAACTTTTTTTGTTTCATTATCTTTCTTTCTTCCTTCACTCTTAGATATCATCTTGAATATGTTCAAAGCAAGCAGTGGTCCACCTCAGGTTCTTTAGATTTTCAAAGAGTTTGTCATCCAGTGGCATTTGTGGCGGCCGTATCAGTTTTCTCTGCTCATCACACACTGGACAGCTTTGTAAAAGATGTTCAAAATACATTTTATCAGTCCCATAGTCACATTTGTCACAAGATACCTATCTCTAAGCCTTTTCATTGCGTTCCAAAAGTGGAGGGTTCGAATCTGGACCGTGCCATTCTGTTCACCAGTACAGTTTTTTTTCCAGAGATCCCTAGGATTGTTACAAAATATCTTCACCATCTCCAAATTACACCGGGGCTACAGAGTTTGTGCACTGCAGCTGAGACCTTCCTGTGTAAGAAAGAAATCGGAGCACACAGGGTTACTCACTAAAGTGCAATGAAGATGCTCCTATCAATGAATGAATCAATTAATCTTGGCAGTGATCTTGCAATTTCGCAGAGAGTAACGAGCCATATGGGGTAAACCCGGTGCAATGAAGACCATCCTTTGGCTTTAGATACTTTAAAGATGGAAATCTCAGTCTGTTGTGGCCTGTGTGGATTTTGAATATCATGACTTGTCCATTTTTGTTGAGCTGGAAATATGGATCATTTGTCTAGCGACCCAGATGTTCTACTTCCCACTTCATCTTGTATTTATTTAGTTACAAATCTCTTTGCCTCTTCATAGTTGATTTCAGTTTGTAGTAATTTAGCTTCGTCTTTTGCCAATTTGTCTGTCTCATCGTTGTCAGGTAGTTTTCAGTAAGATGAAATCCATCGTAATTCTTTAAAACTGCTAGCAACGACTACAATATGTATCTTAGTTCATTTAATTTCACATGTTATATCTTCTTACTGCTGCAACTATAGATAGTGCATCACTACTTATAAAGTTGGGAAAGACATGTCTGTATGGCAGGGACCACTGATAATAAGGAAAGCAGCCTTCACGCAAAAATCAGCCAGGTGTCATACTACGCTTGAATTCATAGAGGGCGAATACAAGAAGACGAAGATAGTGCATCAGCGAAAATGACTAAAAGTCAAATTTATGCTTTTCTTTCTCATTAGGGTCTCTGCTGCAGCTTTCAAGACATATTCTTCTGCTTTAAATTTGCTTGAGAAAAAACTTGTTGCTTCTAACAATCTTTTCTGTATGCAGTCATTTAGATTTAAAATATCCTATTTCCTCCACTTTCTATTGCATTAGTTGCTGAGCCATCTGTATGTATGGGTCCAAGTGTAGTTAAGACAATTATATGAAAGTTGACAAAACAGTTGTTTATGAAAACATTTAGTTAGTCCTTGTTCTTGGTGATTAATTCATTAATATCGGACTGGTGTGTTGGGCCGCTGGACGCTGCTGAATTATTTGAGTACCTATGGACATGTCCGGAGTGTTATGATGATAGTCCTCATACAACTGATAACTACCTCTGAAGTTGGAGAAGGCCCACCTGTATGGTGAGAAAACCAATAAAACGGTAAGCAGGACTTCATGCAAAAATCAGTCATAATCACCACACCAGGCGCCATGGCTACGCCTGAATTCATAGCGGGCGAATGCAGAAGAAGAACTGATAACTGATTGTTGTTGGTGGATCATATGACTGAGACTGTCACTATCCACCAATTTCTGATCGGAACTCAGACTTCTAAGAATCTAAATTTTAAACTAAAATTGTGCAAATTTGGAAAGGAAGAAACTGTTTTTGATATCTAACAAAACTCTTTTATCAAATAATGAGTAAGTGTGTATAATTTTGTGTTTCAGTGGAGAAGGTGTAGTGTATCATTTAGATGAAGCAGTTGGAGCATTAGAAGTTTCTCATAAACTTATCATATCAAGTAAAGAGTTCCCAGGTAAGCATAATCGCATAATCTAGTGACATTGGCATCATTTAACAGAATTAATGCAATGTAGTAGATGGGGGAAAAGTTTTCTTACTATTGAGCCCTGGTTAGATCATGGTTTTTTTTTTATTTATGAAAATAACACAACCTGTAGATTGAGAGTTGAGCCCCGGTTAGATCAGGTTCTTTTTTATTTATTGCAATATTTGTAGATTTATATTTTTGCACCCGTTAGATTAGGTTTTTAATTTATTGCAATATTTGTAGATATTTGCACCCTGGTTAGATCATGTTATTTTTATTTTTGCAATATTTGTAGATTGATATTTTGCACCCGGTTAGATTATTTTTTTTTTATTGCAATATTTGTAGATTGATATTTGAGCCCGTTAGATTATATTTTTTTATTTATTGCAATATTTGTAGATTGATATTTGAGCCCTGGTTAGATCATGTTCTTTTTATTTTTTCAATATTTGTAGATTGATATTTGAGCCCCGGTTAGATCGTATTTTTTTTATATCAATATTTGTAGATTGATATTTGAGCCCCGGTTAGATCGTATTTTTTTTATATCAATATTTGTAGATTGATATTTGAGCCCCAGATAGATCGGGTTTTTTAATTTATTGCAATATTTGTAGATTGATATTTGAGCCTCGGTTAGATCATGTTCTTTTTGTTTATTGAAATAACCTGTAGATTGATATTTGAGCCTCGGTTAGATCATGTTCTTTTTGTTTATTGAAATAACCTGTAGATTGATATTTGAGCCCCAGATAGATCAGGTTTTAAAATTTATTACAATATTTGTAGATTGATATTTGAGTCTCGGTTAGATCATGTTCTTTTTTGTTTATTGAAATAACCTGTCGCCCGTGTGCTGCCGGGGGCCGCAAGGGGAGCAAAGAGTAGCAGCACTGCGACCTACAAGGCATATAAGAGGCGACTAAGGTGGGGTTTGGCGTAGGGCTGGCTACCCTATCCAGTAGAAAATTTTAGCCACAAAATCCAACCAACCATGAACAAGTCACATAAAAATAAAATAAAACTGTAGCAGCCAAGAGGAAAGGAAGCTCTTCTAGAAGAGGTATGAAGCGATGCAGAGAAAGCCGCAAGGAGTCTACACACCAGATTATCTTCCTTTCACCTAGGAAAAGCTCCAGAATTGGCACCTGGAATGTTAGAAGTATGTATCAAATGGGAAAGACAGCACAGGTTGTAAATGAGATGAAATTTCACGGATTGGCATCTTGGGATTATGTGAAACTAGGTGGAATGGTGCAGGCAAACAACGTCTAAACACAGGAGAAACAATGCTGTTCTCAGGCCATATGGAAGAAAATGCCCCCATAGTGAAGGAGTGGCTTTAATGCTATCTAAAGAAGCGGAGACTGCACTAATAAAGTGGGAAGCAGTGAGTCCTAGGATAATCACAGCAACATTCAGAACCACCAAAAGAAAGTATTCTTGAATGTGACCCAGTGTTATGCACCTACCAATGATAAAGAGGAAAAAGTAAAGAGGAATTTTACATAAAACTTCAAAATACTATAGGTAATCAGAGAAATGGGAACATCAAAATTCTGATGGGTGACCTCAATGCCAAAATAGGTTCGGACAACATAGGCTACGAGGAGATCATGGGGAAACACGGACTAGGAATAATGAACGAAAATGGAGAACTATTCACTAATTTCTGTGCAGCGAATCAATACGTCATAGGTGGAAGTGTCTTTCCACATAAAAGAATACATAAAGCAACCTGGGTATCACCAGATCACAGAACAGAAAATCAAATTGACCACATATGCATAAACAAGAAATTCAGGTCATCTCTACAAGATGTAAGGGTCCTAAGGGGGCAGATGTAGATTCGGATCACCATTTGCTGATAAGTAAAATTAAACTGAAGCTTAAGCGATACATAACATCCCATGAACATAGACACCAATATAATGTAGGATACCTCAGAAGTCAAGAAACAAAGGAACAGTTCACGGTCACAGTCTCTAATAAGTATGAGGTGTTGTGGCAATTAGAAGATGAGGTGAGTGCGGAAGAATGCTGGCAGCAAGCCAAAAATATTTGGAATGAAACATGCACAGAGGTATTAGGAAAGAAGGAGCGAATCATAAGGCATGGATAACTCCAGAAACTCTCAAGGAAATAGAAGAAAGGAAAAGAGGAAAGCAGATTTAAATAATAGCAAAACTAGAACTGCCAAAGCCATAGCCCAGGAAAAGTACACAGAAGCTAGCAAGAAAGTGAAGAAACAAATAAAGTTAGATAAAAGACAATACGTAGAAGATCTAGCAAGAGAAGCAGAGGTAGCTGCAGGAAAAGGAAACCTTAGGGATCTTTACAATATCACTAGAAAGCTAGCAGGAAAATACAGACCATCAAATGGGTTGATCAAAAATAGTAGTGGGGAAACTATCACTAATGTTAGAGACCAAATGGAAAGATGGATGGAATACTTCAAGGAACTCCTGAACAGACCAGCACCTACAAACCCCCAGATATCCAACCCGCAGAAATTGACTTGGACATCAACTGTGAGAAACCATCCAAGGAGGAGATTAGTAAAGCCATTAAACTTTTAAAAGATGGAAAAGCGGCCGGTCCAGATGGTATTCCAGCAGAGGCGGTTAAAGCCAACATAAACACATCCACAGAAATACTGTATAAATTATTTAGCAGAATCTGGGAGATCAAAGAAATACCAGCAAACTGGAGAGAAGGATACCTGGTGAAGCTACCAAAGAAAGGGGACCTTCAGAAGTGTGAAAACTATAGGGAATAATGCTGTTGTCAGTACCTGGGAAAATACTAAGCAGAGTCATCCTGGAGAGACTGAGAGATACCATCGATATAAAGCTAAGAGATGAACAGGCAGGCTTCCGACCAAATAGATCCTGTGCTGACCAGATAGCCACATTACGTATAATAATAGAGCAAAGTATTGAATGAAATCCCACTTTATATCGGATTTGTTGATTATGAGAAGGCTTTTGACAGTATTGATAGGGAAACCCTTTGGAAATTAATGAGGCATTATGGAATCCCACAGAAAATTATTAACCTAATAAAAGCAACATATACAGATATGAAATGTAGAGTTCTTCATGAAGGTAAACTAACAGATACTTTCGGAATAGAAACAGGAGTGCGTCAGGGATGTCTTCTATCACCTTTGTTGTTCTTACTGACAATAGACTGGATTATGAAGACCACAGTAACTAACACCAGAAATGGAATCCAATGGACTCTGACAGAGCAACTAGATGATCTGGACTTCGCTGATGATATAGCCCTTCTGTCACATACACAAAATCAGATGCAGGATAAGCTTAACACATTGAATCAAAGGTCCCAGCAACTAGGGCTGAACATTCATAAGGGAAAGACAAAGATATTGAGAATTAACCAAGCAACGACAACTCGATCTCCCTGGGGGAAATCCCACTTCAAGAGGTAGAATCATACACTTATTTGGGCAGCAACGTAGACAAAGAGGGTGGAACAGATAGAGATGTTAAAATAAGAATACAGAAGGCAGGAGCTTTCGTGACTGGGAAACATTTGGAAGTCCAAAGAAATCAAATCTAGAACAAAAATTCGGATATTTAACTCTAATGTTAAAGCAGTTCTACTGTATGGGTCAGAAACATGGAGAACAACTAAAACAATAGCGCATAAATTGCAAACATTCATCAACTGGTGTCTGCGCAGAATAGAGGGAATAAGATGGTATGATAGGGTCACAAATGAGGAACTTATGGAGAGAACAAGACAGATTCCAGTGAACGAACAGGTTAAAAAAGACGCTGGCGCTGGATAGGACACACTTTGCGAAACCGGAGGGGAATATAACAAGAAGGGTCCTTGCCTGGAACCGCAGGGACAGCGAAAGAAGGGGAGGCCAGAAATACATGGAGACGAGATTTGGAGGCAGAGATCAACAATATAAAGAAGAGCTGGAGGGAGCTGCAGGAGATAGCTAGAGATAGGAAGACTTGGCATGAGTTGGTTGAGGGCCTATGCCCCAACCCGGGGTAAAAGGCAAAGAGAGAGAGAGAGAGAAATAACCTGTAGATTGATATTTGAGCCCCAGATAGATCAGGTTTTAAAATTTATTACAATATTTGTAGATTGATATTTGAGCCTCGGTTAGATCATGTTCTTTTTGTTTATTGAAATAACCTGTAGATTGATATTTGAGCCTCGGTTAGATCATGTTCTTTTTGTTTATTGAAATAACCTGTAGATTGACATTTGAGCCCTGTTAGATGGTTCTTTTTGTTTATTGAAATAACCTGTAGATTGAATTTGAGCCTCGTTAGATCATGTTCTTTTTTGTTATTGAAATAACCTGTAGATTGATATTTGAGCCTCAGATAGGTCAGGGTTTAAATTTATTACAATATTTGTAGATTGATATTTGAGCTTCCTGTTAGATCATGTTCTTTTTGTTTATTGAAATAACCTGTAGATTGATATTTGAGCCTAGATAGGTCAGGTTTTAAAATTTATTACAATATTTGTAGATTGACATTTGAGCCTTCGTTAGATCATGTTCTTTTTGTTTATTGAAATAACCTGTAGATTGATATTTGAGCCTCGGTTAGATCATGTTCTTTTTGTTTATTGAAATAACCTGTAGATTGATATTTGAGCCTGCTAGACTGGTTCTTTTTGTCTATTGAAGTAACCTGTAGATTGATATTTGAGCCTCGTTAGATCATGTATTTTTATATCAATATTTGTAGATTGATATTTGAGCCCCGGTTAGATCGTATTTTTTATATCAATATTTGTAGATTGATATTTGAGCCCGGTTGATCGATTTTTAATATCATATTTGTAGATTGATATTTGAGCCCCGGTTAGATCGTATTTTTTATATCAATATTTGTAGATTGATATTTGAGCTCAGATAGATCGGGTTTTTTAATTTATTGCAATATTTGTAGATTGATATTTGAGCCCCAGATAGATCGGGTTTTTTAATTTATTGCAATATTTGTAGATTGATATTTGAGCTCGTAATAGACATGTTCTTTTTGTTTATTGAAAAAACTGTAGACTGATATTTGAGCCTCGTTAGATCATGTTCTTTTTGTTTATTGAAATAACCTGTAGATTGATATTTGAGCCCCAGATAGATCAGGTTTTAAAATTTATTACAATATTTGTAGATTGATATTTGAGTCTCGGTTAGATCATGTTCTTTTTGTTTATTGAAATAACCTGTAGATTGATATTTGAGCCTCAGATAGACTTCAGGTTTTAAAATTTATTAACATTTGTAGATTGACATTTGAGCTCTCGTTAGATCTATGTTTTTTGTTTATTGAAATAACCTGTAGATTGATATTTGAGCTCTGTTAGATCATGTTCTTTTGTTTATTAAATAACCTGTAGATGATATTTGAGCCCGGTTAGATCAGGTTCTTTTTGTTTATTGAAATAACTTCAGATTGACATTTGAGCCTGTTAGATCATGTTCTTTTTGTTTATTAAATAACCTGTAGATTGATATTTGATCCTAGATAGGTCAGGTTTTAAAATTTATTACAATATTTGTAGATTGATATTTGAGCCTCGTTAGATCATGTTCTTTTTGTTTATTGAAATAACTCTAGATTGGATATTTGAGCTCTGATAGGTCAGGTTTAAAATTTATTACAATATTTGTAGATTGGATATTTGAGCCTCGGTTAGATCTATGTTCTTTTTGTTTATTGAAATAACCTGTAGATTGATATTTGAGCCTCGTTAGATCATAGTTCTTTTTGTTTATTGAAATAACTGTAGATTGATATTTGAGCCTCGTTAGACAGGTTCTTTGTTTATTGAAGTAACCTGTAGATTGATATTTGAGCCTCGTTAGATCAGTATTTTTATATCAATATTTGTAGATTGATATTTGAGCCCCGGTTAGATCGTATTTTTTATATCAATATTTGTAGATTGATATTTGAGCCAGTTAGATCAGTATTTTTAATATCAATATTTGTAGATTGACATTTGAGCCCGGTTAGATCGTATTTTTTATATCAATATTTGTAGATTGATATTTGAGCCCAGATAGATCAGGTTTTTAATTATTGCAATATTTGTAGATTGATATTTGAGCTCAGATAGATCGGGTTTTTTAATTTATTGCAATATTTGTAGATTGATATTTGAGCCTCTGTTAGATCATGTTCTTTTTGTTTACTGAAATAACCTGTAGATGACATTTGAGCCTGCTAGATCATGTTCTTTTTTGTTTATTGAAATAACCTGTAGATTGATATTTGAGCCCTGATAGGTCAGGTTTTAAAATCTGATTACAATATTTGTAGATTGATATTTGAGCCTCGTTAGATCATGTCTCTTTTTGTTTATTGAAATAACCGTAGATGATATTTGAGCCCTGTTAGATCATGTTCTTTTTGTTTATTGAAATAACTTGTAGATTGATATTTGAGCCTCGTTAGATCGTATTTTTATATCAATATTTGTAGATTGATATTTGAGCCTGTTAGATCGATTTTTTTATACAATATTTGTAGATTGATATTTGAGCCCTGTTAGATCGTATTTTTTATATCAATATTTGTAGATTGATATTTGAGCCTCGGTTAGATCGTATTTTTTATATCAATATTTGTAGATTGATATTTGAGCCTAGATAGATCAGGTTTTTTAATTTATTGCAATATTTGTAGATTGATATTTGGACCCTAGATAGATCGGGTTTTTTAATTTATTGCAATATTTGTAGATTGATATTTGAGCCTCGTTAGATCTATGTTCTTTTTGTTTATTGAAATAACCTGTAGATTGATATTTGAGCCTCGTGTTAGATCATGTTCTTTTTGTTTATTAGAAATAACCTGTAGATTGATATTTGAGCCCAGATAGACTAGGTTTTAAAATTTATTACAATATTTGTAGATTGATATTTGAGTCTCAGTAGATCATGTTCTTTTTGTTTATGAAATAACCTGTAGATTGATATTTGAGCCTCGTTAGATCATGTTCTTTTTGTTTATTGAAATAACTCGTAGATTGATATTTGAGCCTCTGTTAGATCAGGTTCTTTTTGTTTATTGAGTAACCTGTAGATTGATATTTGAGCCTCGTTAGATCGTATTTTATATCAATATTTGTAGATTGATATTTGAGCCCGTTAGATCGTATTTTTTATCAATATTTGTAGATTGATATTTGACCCCGTTAGATCTGTATTTTTTATATCAATATTTGTAGATTGAATTTGAGTCTCGTTAGATCGATTTTTTATATCAATATTTGTAGATTGACATTTGAGCCCGATAGATCGGTTTTTTAATTTATTGCAATATTTGTAGATTGATATTTGAGCCTCAGATAGATCGGGTTTTAATTTATTGCAATATTTGTAGATTGATATTTGTCTTCGTTAGATCATGTTCTTTTTTGTTTATTGAAATAACCTGTAGATTGATATTTGAGCCTCGGTTAGATCATGTTCTTTTTGTTTATTGAAATAACCTGTAGATTGACATTGAGCCCTGATAGATCTGTGGTTTTAAAATTTATTACAATATTTGTAGATTGATATTTGAGTCTCGGTTAGATCATGTTCTTTTTGTTTATTGAAATAACCTGTAGATTGGATATTTGAGCCCAGATAGATTAGGTTTTAAAATTTATTACAATATTTGTAGATTGATATTTGAGCCTCGGTTAGATCATGTTCTTTTTGTTTATTGTAACCTGTAGATTGACATTTGAGCCTCGGTTAGATCATGTTCTTTTTGTTTATTGAAATAACCTGTAGATTGATATTTGAGCCTCGGTTAGATCAGGTTCTTTTTTGTTTATTGAAATAACCTGTAGATTGATATTTGAGCTCGGTTAGATCTATGTTCTTTTTGTTTATTGAAATAACCTGTAGATTGATATTTGAGCCCCAGATAGATCAGGTTTTAAAATTTATTACAATATTTGTAGATTGATATTTGAGTCTCGGTTAGATCATGTTCTTTTTTGTTTATTGAAATAACCTGTAGATTGATATTTGAGCCCCAGATAGGTCAGGTTTTAAAATTTATTACAATATTTGTAGATTGATGTTTGAGCCTCGTTAGATCATGTTCTTTTTGTTTATTGAAATAATCCTGTAGATTGATATTTGAGCTCGTTAGATCATGTTCTTTTTGTTTATTGAAATAACCTGTAGATTGATATTTGAGCCTCGGTTAGATCAGGTTCTTTTTTGTTTATTGAAGTAACCTGTAGATTGATATTTGAGCCTCGGTTAGATCAGGTTCTTTTTGTTTATTGAAATAACTCTGTAGATTGATATTTGAGCCCAAGATAGGCTGTATTTAAAATTTAGTACAATATTTGTAGATTGATATTTGAGCCTCGGTTAGATCTATGTTCTTTTTGTTTATTGAAATAACCTGTAGATTGATATTTGAGCCTCGGTTAGATCAGGTCTCTTTTTGTTTATTGAAATAACCTGTAGATTGATATTTGAGCCTCGTTAGATCAGGTTCTTTTTGTTTATTGAAATAACCTGTAGATTGATATTTGAGCCTCGGTTAGATCAGGTTCTTTTTGTTTATTGAAATAACCTGTAGATTGATATTTGAGCCTCGGTTAGATCATGTTCTTTTTTGTTTATTGAAATAACCTGTAGATTGATTATTTGAGCTCCAGTTAGATGAGGTATTTTTTATTTATTGAAAAAGCACCTGTAGATTGAGAGTTGATTCAAATGCTGCATATGTTCTCGATGGCATCAACATCATAATTATTTAAATTTAGAACAAGCTGTTGTAACATCAACTTTTCAAACATTTTGTCATACTTGGGTACATCATAGGTGAGATAGTGGGCTAATCGTGAGTGCTATCCAGTAGTGTGTTATTTACAATTAGTCACTGCAATCATCCATCACTGTGTTTAGCTGCTGTGATTGATGATTGGTCACTACTAAAAGCAGTGACAGGCTGTGAACAGTCAGCCAGGGAAGGTTAGCACTTCACTTCAACACTTGCAGAAAGGGCAGACATGCATCACAAAACTAGATCTTCATTTGCAGATTAATCTCTAAAGATATTACAACTTTGTTGCTAAAAGAGTGAATAACAGAATGTTTCTACTTCTGAAGTCAGAGAAGTCACACTGTACGCAGGGGACATCTGATAATAAGGAAAGCAGGCCTTCATGCAAAAATCAGTCAGATGTGCCCTCACTATGTCTAAATTCATAGCTGGTGAATGCAGAAGAAGAATGCTTCCCTCTTGGTGAGTGAAGCTAGTGGTGTGGTAATTTTAAAATTGCTGCAATGACATCAAGTGGTTCTGCTTCACCATAATATCATCTGCAGTGACACTGGCATCCTGAGTAGAAATACAACTTAATGACAGTGACCCGTGTTTGAATTTTTATCACACTTTGATGTTTTTTATTGAATACACTCATATAAACTTGTGTCACTGTGTAGCCTTGGTGTAGTGTATCCTAAGCATTGATAGATAATCAAATTATGAACTTGGAAACTGTGATAGTCTGTTAATGTAATATCTCATTGTTTACAGATGCTGGTCATATTCTGGCTCTGTAACTTGCTATGAAGTGGACCCTGATGGTACAGCATTGGCAGTAGTGTGGAAAATGGAGGATTGTCTCTGTGGAGTGTGTTTACTTGTTGTTATGACACTTGGAGGGGACTACAGGTAGCATATACATGTTAATTATTGCAAAAGACTGCAGCAGGGGCTAAAATTAGATTCAGATTTCTTTGTAGAATCAAATGTGATTAAAGAATGGTTGATTTTAATTGTCTGATCTGTCAGCTTCATTTAATTACACAGTATTAGTAATTTTGTGATTGCAAAAATTATAATTTTTAAATACATTTTTTCTGATTTATTTGTAGTAAAACACTGCTACTAAAATACTATGTAAGACAAATAAGTAAAAAAAATAGATGCAGTTTTAATAAAGTAAAGACAGGAAAATTTTCCAAAATAAATATCCACCAATAGACCTTCATCAGGGTAAAACAAAACAAATTAATTTAGACCATGCTATGGATGCTGTCTCTGTTCGAAATTCCAGGAAATGAGACCAACAGACCAAGAAAGGTAATACAGATGAGCAACAAGATGTACCAGTTACATATAATCAGAAGAAAAGGACAGAAAGCCACCAATACTAACACCGAATGAATAGAAAATAAGAGCAGATTAGAACAAGTTGTTATTTTACGCCTCAGAACAAGACACAATCGACTCCGCAGCCACATGTATACAAAATTGAAAATTGACAATTCAACCATATGTACATTTGAATAGGCACCCCAGACATTAAAGCACATATTTCAGGACTGCCTCAAACACGATTTACTGAGACAAATTCACTGGTCAAGGAAAGCAACACTGTGAAGAAAGCTACACGAACATCTTTGTGAGCTAGAAAAGACTGAAGTTTACACAAAAGACAACATTGAATACATAGACAATTTTTTTTAGCAAACTAACGGAATAAAGGAAAGAAATATTTAAATAATAATGGAAGTGCAGCAGGGATGCCTTGTGACCATTCCTTTTCTTACTGGTTAGCCGACTGGATTATCTACTTCTCTTGTCATCACACTGTTACTGGGTTGCAGCCCGGTGTCATTGTATTTTCTTCTGTATTTATCTCTTACTCTTCTAGAATGACATGACTGGTAGATTTCGCATCTTTAGTATCATTCTAGCTAAACACGTAAACACAAAGTACTACAGTTTTACAAAATACATCAACAGTGACGATAAACAGCAACGTTTCGACCAAAAGGCCTTTATCAAGCAAACATTACAACAAGAATGACGAATTTCGAGGAACACTACAAATGGACGATTACATGTGGAGAACCCCAAGTCTGACAGGGTTAAACTTATCTTAACTTTCCACCCTCATAGTTCCCTGGTGAAAAGGTCTTATTCCATCATCTCCCTATTCTTCAGTCTGATCCTGAGACTTCAGTCTTCCAACACTATCCTTTGGTGGCTTACAGACGGGACAGAAGCCTCAAGGATTTGTTGGTACACAGTCGCCTCAAGCCTAATATCCAGAGTCACTTTGGCACCATCCAGTGCGGACTCGGCGCTGTAATACATGTGCATATGTAATACAGACCCCACTGTCTCTTTTCCAAAAGCTACGTATGCCATTCAAGACAGTTTCACGTGTGAGTCCCGCAATATCATCTATGCCATCACCTGCAAACGATGCAACAAGTCCTATATTGGCGAAACCTGTAAGAGACTCAGTGACCGATTCGCCCAACACTTACGCGATATTCGCCAACGCTCTGTGACTCCTGTGGCCACTCATTTCAACGATACTGGCCATTCAGGAGTTGACGATGTCCAGGTCACAGCCATCCGATCATGTTCCTCCGATGATCGCAGTCGATTTGCCCTGGAGAACCGTTTTATTTCATTCTATGGCACTTTGCGACTTTCTTGACTCAACGATTACATTCCTATGCTTCTTAGTACTGTCTTATCTCGTGCCTTGTTATCTATATGTGTGTTTGCTCCATATATGTGTCATTTATCCACTATATTGTTTATTGTTTCTCTTCTTTTCCACTTTCGGTTTTTTGTGTTGCACTCATTTCGTTGTTCCTTTTTATTCCCAGATTTTCATTAGATAGGTTTATGTTTCCACATGTAATCGTCCATTTGTAGTGTTCCTCAAATTCGTCATTCTTGTTGTAATGTTTGCTTGATAAAGGCCTTTTGGTCAAAACGTTGCTGTTTATCGTCACTGTTGATGTATTTTGTAAAACTGTAGTACTTTGTGTTTACGTGTTTAGCTATTTTTCAAAGTTTTACTGCAGCCTCCACCTTTTTCGATAATCGTCGCCATATTGCTGCAACTATTCGTCGTCACTTAGTAGGTAAGATTTTATAGTTATTTTTGTGTGTAGGTGCATTTCCGCTCCTACACCCCCCCCTTTTTTAGCATATAATATAGGTTCTTTTGTTTGTATTTCTATTACTATGCCTTCCCTTCAATACTTGTTGAATTTTCTTCGATCTTATATCTCGGTTTCCTTCAGCCTCCTACCGGCTGATGTGCGTCTTACTGCCATCAGTTATGCTATGGTTACTTTCAAAAACTCGTTTCTGCTCTCATCGTAATTTTTTCTTCACATGTCAGCGTCTTAAGGTTATTCCCAAAGGCTTTGCTTCCAACTTCCACCCCTCTGCAGGCTCATTATACCCCAAGGAGCAGCGTAGGTTACTTAAGTTAGAAACCAAATGTGCACTACAACGCATGCGTTGTATCGCTGCCAACCACTCACACCTTCTATCTGACTTGGATTCCTCCCAGTCCCTACTTCTACAACGTCTACGAAGTCTCACCTCTACCAATATGCTCCTGTACTCCTTATTCGTTCACCATCCACGTTCTCAACAGACAACTGCATGAATTTATTTGCATGCATCATCAACAAAACTTGACCTTCTTCGCCCGGTACCTTCTACCACTCCTCTCAATTGTCCACTACTATCTTCTCCTCCTACCCAGGTTGTCTGCATCCCTCCAGACCTTCTCTTATCTGACAGCGAGAGATGTGTTTTAAGTAAGGGTCTCAAGTTTGTTCCTCTCCGTCCCTCCATTGACCACTACTCTACTCTTCAGGATGTGAACCGTTTCCACCGTGGCCTGCGACTCAAATTCCACTTTCATCACCAGGAGGACCCTCTAGAACATCAGGACTCGAGTATGTTCTCCAAGTATTCCACTGCAAGCATGATTGACTCCTAAACCTGGTGCCTCTAACGCTCTTGATCTCTACATCAAGAATACTTCATACGACATTTGACTTCTCCACCCTAAACGCCTAGGGCGTTCTAACATGTCACCGTCCGAGTTTCGTGCTCTATCACACCTCCGTCGACGTGATGACATTGTTATCAAAACCGCTGATAAAGGTGGTGCCATAGTCGTATGGAGTAAAGAACTATACCTTCAGGAAGGCCACAACCAACTACGTAACACCCTATTCTACAATAATATTCCTTCTGATGCTACACTATCCAACAATAGTAAGGTCCGTACAGTCATCAAGAACCTCATTGCCTCCAAAGACCTTCCTACCGGCGCATCATCACTATGTGTCATCGACAATTGTTTGGGCAAACCCGCATTCTATATGCTCCCAAAAATTCATAAACTTCACAATCCTGGTAGGCCTATTGTTTCTGCTTGCTCTTGTCCTACGGAACATATCTCCGAATTCCTTGATAGTATCTTCAATCCTATAGTCACCACACTACCTTCATTCTTGAAGGATACTAACCACACTTTGTCTGTTTTTTCTTCTATTAAGTTGTTGCCTGGCAGGACTTATCGCCTCTTCCTCCTTGATGTCTGCTCACTGTATACCTCTATACCTCATTCTGACGGACTTCAAGCTCTCCAGTTTTTCTCGACAGGAGAACTAACCCTCTTGTCTCCACCTCGACTCTCCTTCGTCTTGCTGAACTAGTTCTCACTCTCAACTCCTTTCAGTTCAATGACCAGTTCTTCGAACAGATTAGTGGGGTCGCCATGGGTACTAAAATGGGACCCAGCTATGCTTGTCTATTCATGGGTCATCTTGAACACTTAGTATGGAACACCTATGATGGTCCTCTTCCGTCCGTGTATCATAGATACATCGATGATTGTATTTGAGTTACCGATATGTCTGAAGCCGATTTGTCACGCTTCATCACCTTCATCAATGCCTTCAATCCTGCTATTCGGTTCACCTCTCACATCTCTACCTCCTGTGTCAATTTTCTTGACATCACTATCACCATCAGCCTATCCACTATCACTACATCAGTATACTACAAGCCTACTGATACACATAGCTTTCTTCTGTATACCTCTTCCCATCCCCAGGCCTGTCGTGACTCTTTACCTTCTCTCAACTCTTACGCCTTCGTCGCCTCTGTAGTGAGGACGACGATTCTCTTGATAGAGCTCACGAGATGCTGGATTTCTTCCGCCAGCGCCTATACCCGGAGAATGTGCTTACATCTGCCATGCATCGGGTTCAGCTAATTGCTCGCCAGAGGCCCTTTCTCACATACATAGAACCCCAAGTCTGACAGGGTTAAACTTATCTTAACTTTCCACCCTCATAGTTCCCTGGTGAAAAAGGTCTTATTCCATCATCTCCTATTCTTCAGTCTGATCCTGAGACACGTTCAGTCTTCCAACACTATCCTTTGGTGGCTTACAGACGGGACAGAAGCCTCAAGGATTTGTTGGTACACAGTCGCCTCAAGCCTAATATCCAGAGTCACTTTGGCACCATCCAGTGCGGACTCGGCGCTGTAATACATGTGCATATGTAATACAGACCCCACTGTCTCTTTTCCAAAAGCTACGTATGCCATTCAAGACAGTTTCACGGGTGAGTCCCGCAATATCATCTATGCCATCACCTGCAAACGATGCAACAAGTCCTATATTGGCGAAACCGTAAGAGACTCAGTGACCGATTCGCCAACACTTACGCGATATTCGCCAACGCTCTGTGACTCCTGTGGCCACTCATTTCAACGATACTGGCCATTCAGGAGTTGACGATGTCCAGGTCACAGCCATCCGATCATGTTCCTCCGATGATCGCAGTCGATTTGCCCTGGAGAACCGCTTTATTTCATTCTATGGCACTTTGCCACCTCTTGGACTCAACGCATTACATTCCTATGCTTCTTAGTACTGTCTTATCTCGTGCCTTGTTATCTATATGTGTGTTTGCTCCATATATGTGTCATTTATCCACTATATTGTTTATTGTTTCTCTTCTTTTCCACTTTCGGTTTTTTGTGTTGCACTCATTTCGTTGTTCGTTTTTATTCCCAGATTTTCATTAGATAGGTTTATGTTTCCACATGTAATCGTCCATTTGTAGTGTTCCTCAAATTGCATTCTTGTTGTAATGTTTGCTTGATAAAGGCCTTTGGTCGAAACGTTGCTGTTTATCGTCACTGTTGATGTATTTTGTAAAACTGTAGTACTTTGTGTTTACGTGTTTAGCTATTTTTCAAAGTTTTACTGCAGCCTCCACCTTTTTTCGAGTATCATTCTAACACTCCATTTATCCATCTTTTCTTTAGTCTTCCTCTTGCCTTTTGTCATGATGTTCTGTCAACTGGATTATGAAAACCATAATATAGGACAATCAAAATTAGCAGACTATGACTAGTCAGATTGAGAATATAAATTGTGCAAATGATCTAGCTCTTCATTCCTATAACTGTTTACACACTCAAGATAACATTTTCATCTTAGAAAAAAAGGGTCAAAACGAGAAGAGAGATGATGATTAGGAAAAAATGCAACAACAGTAACTGTGTTATATACACAATATAACACTTTGGCATTAGGATGTTTTTGTCATAGACTATATGTAGTGTGCTGTGAAGGAATTGAAATTTGTCACTCCTGTTGTATCCTGTGCTTGATAAGGGCCTCTTGGTCGAAACGCTGCTGTGTATTGCTATTATGTTATGTAAAACTGCAGTACTTTGTTTTTAAATTGCCTATATTGGTGAGATCGGCAAGAGGCTCAGTGACCGATTCGTCCAACACTTGCGCGATATACACCAATGCTCTGTGACCCCTGTAGCTACTCATTTCAATGATACTGGCCATTCAGGGGCTTGCGGTGTCCAGGTCACAGCCATCCGATAATGTTCCTCTGATGATCGTAGTCAATTTGCTCTGGAGAACCGTTTATTTCATTGTATGGTACCTTGTCACCTCTTGGACTCAACGCATTACATTCCTATGCTTCTTAGTACTTTCTCTTCTCATGCCCTATAGTCTATATGTGTATTTGCTTCATATATATATAAGTTATATATTCACTTGATTGTTTATTGTTCTCTTCTTTTCCACTTCTAGTTTTGTGTTGCACTTATTTCGTTATTCGCTTTTATTCCAAGATTTTCATTAGATACGTTTGAATGTTTCTGTAATCGTCCATTTGTAGTGTTCTTTGAAATTCGTACCCTGTTGTATCGCTTGCTTGATAAAGACCTTTGGTCAAACGTTGCTGTTTATCGTGACTGTTTCTGTATTTTGTAAAACTATAGTAATTTGTTTGTTTCGCTATTTTACCAAGTTTTACAGCAGTCTTCCCCTATAATATCGATAATATATACACTAGGGGAAAAACTATACAGGATGTTGATTCATTGATATGTATATTTTTTGGCAACAGCATAGATAAGAATGAAGTAGCAGATATCAGAATAAGTATACAAAAGAAAAACTTTTAGTTATATAATCAGAGACATAAAGCATTTATGCATAATAGTGAAGAAAACTTTGCCTTTCAACAGGTCCTTGATTGAATTTGTTTTTTTATTCTTAGTATGTTGACAGACTGTGGCAGTTTGTTTCCACCACCTATCATTTCAATGGAGTGGGGGCTTGAAGGTTATCACTTATGGATGGTTGCTGCTGACAGCAGTGACAATGAAAATAGTGCTGACAGTCCAGTGGACAGCGACTCAAAGGAAGGCTCATTTACTGATGATGTAGAGAAAAATGAGTTTGAAGATAATAAAATGCGAGAGGACAGACAACAGAAACCTACAGCTCAGCTTCTTCAGTTTCAGTTTGTGAAAAGTGCTCTCACAGTTAACCCGTGTATGGTAAGATACTTTATTTTAACCCATTTAGCATTTAACTCTCTTCTATCATATTTTGGTGCATGCATTAAATCAGTTTCAGTTTGGAATATCCTCATTGCACTCTGGACATGTCCATAGGTTCTCCGATCTCCTTCACAATATCTCTAACAGTGTCGAGCGACTGACCATACCAGTTCGATTTTGATTGATGTATTAAAATTAGTGATTAACATATTTATTGGACACTGAACAAGCAGCTAGAAGATATTATTATCCTTTGAGATGTGGATTTGGGGGTCTCTATGTTGGAGGGGTTAAGACATTCGCCTGATTATCTGAAGGTTGTAGGTTTGAACTGACCGAGTCACGTGCAGTTTTTTTCTGGAGATCTCTAGGATTGTTGCTTTAGCTATAGAGTTTGTGCAACACTCTCGGCAGGTGGCTTGCCGTTTCCGCAGAAGGGGATGGAGCCATATGGGAAACCCGGTGTAATGAAGTCAATCCTTTTTTAGGTGTGGATTTATAGAAGAATTTATCACATTTTATGATCACAGAAACAGATGAATGAAGAAATCCTGATAAAAAGTTAGGATTGAATTGTTGGTGGAATAAAAATAGACAAAATAATTTAAGAACATATAGAGATAAAGGGTCTAATGATGAAGGATTGACTTCATTGCACTAGGTTTCCCCATATGGCTCTATCCCTCTCATTTGAAATGGTATACCATTTGCAGAGAGTGTTGCGCAAACTTTATAGCTCCAGCTATAATGCTAGCGATCTTCACAAAAAATGCACATGTAAAGTGAATGACACTGTCTGACTTTGAACCCACAAGTTTCAGAATACAAGGCAAACGTCTTAACAACAAAGACCCTCACATAAAGAGATATGGAAGCTCAAAACCATACTCAAAGGAAAAGTTCAGTATTTAAAATAAACATCGCCCATGCTAGCTCCATCTTCCACTGGAGGGAAAGGTTGAGGTTTATATATATATCGAACATTGATAAAAGGTCAATTATAGGTTAGCGTGCTTCATATACTTACCCATTAAAAAAAATAGATATAATAATATTTGAATGATAATTTATCCAATAAGTAATAATAAGACATGAAACACTTTTAAGATGTCAAAGTGTTTTTATATCAAAAGTACTGACATTTTGGGTATTTTTGAATCTATAAAATACTTTGTGCTTTGAGTATAATGGTTAAACATTGCGTTTTAACTGGGAATATATATTTTAATAATAAAAATGATATTAAAAGGGATATTGCTGCTATATTTGACATAAACATTTTGTGCATGTTGGTTAGTGTCCTACTTTGTTCAGTTTAAAATATCTTCATTGGACTCTGGACATGTCTGTAGGTCTCAATAGTGTCTTGGTGAACTAGTTGGCAGACCCTTCACTGGACATGTCTGTGGGTCTCAATAGTGTCTTGGTGAACTCATTGGCAGACCCTTCACTGGACTCTGGACATATCTGTGGGTCTCAAAAGTGTCTTGGTGAGCTAGTTGGCAGACCCTTCACTGGACTCTGGACATGTCTGTGGGTCTCAATAGTGTCTTGGTGAACTCATTGGCAGACCCTTCACTGGACTCTGGACATGTCTGTGGGTCTCAATAGTGTCTTGGTGAACTAGTTGGCAGACCCTTCACTGGACTCTGAACATGTCTGTGGGTCTCAATAGTGTCTTGGTGAACTAGTTGGCAGACCCTTCACTGGACATGTCTGTGGGTCTCAATAGTGTCTTGGTGAACTCGTTGGCAGACCCTTCACTGGACTCTGGACATGTCTGTGGGTCTCAATAGTATCTTGGTGAACTCGTTTGCAGACCCTGTTTTCTGTAATTCCAATAATTTTATATTAGTCATTGATCCCAAGGCTTACGTGGAGTATTTCTGTCTTGTGTTAACCAAGACTGGGGCATAGGCCTTCAAACCAACTCATGCCAAGTCTTCCCATCTTTAGTTATTTCTTACAGCAGGCACAGTTATTTTTTCCTTGTATTTGGCTTGTTCATGGTTGGTAGAATTAAAAAAATTTTCTACCAAATGGCGTAGCTAGCCCCAAGACAAACCCTACCGTAGCCACCTCTTATGACATGCCTTGTAGGTCGCAGTGTTACTATTTTTTGCTTCTCTGGAAAATAATATAATGTTTATGTTTTACTTTCAACAAACTGCAGAATCCATTTGAAGTTTATTGCCAATTATAACCTTTCAGGGAAACCATGAGCACGTCTTTCTGCAAGGTGAAGATAAACTCTACATGAGCACTGGGGACACCATGTCCCGTGGAAGTTCACAGTACCATACATCAAGAGGAAGCAACACACCAATAAATGCAGGTCATGGCTACATTGGGAACAAACAGTGGCAGGTCATTCCTATTTCACATAGCTACCTGGCTTCCAATTGGCCTATACGGGTAGGAAAATATCCAAATTGTTTTGTCTATCTCTATTTGTTGTATTTTTCATTTGTAAGATTAAGGTTAGTGCAGTGGAATATCTGTGATGGTATACTTCTTCTCCGAACGCTCCATATCAACCACTTGTTAACCACTCTTTGTGATTTAAATGTGATCTGAGCCTACTAGCGGTTGTACATTGTGCCAGTTATGCGCTTACAAGTAGGCCAGCACATCCAGTTTCTGCTATACTTTTTATTTACTAGGTAGCTTCCTATGCCCCTACCTCTCTCAATCGCCTCTTACTACATGCCTTGTAGGTGCAGTGGTACTATTCTTTGCTTTCCTTGCAGGCCCTGGCACCACACAGACGAGGGAAATGAACCAAGGAGGGTTGAAAAAGTTAATAAATATGTTAGTAAATTTTGTTTGTGAAGAAAACAGTGAATGAAGTCAAATTAATTGTAAAGCGGTAAATGACAATATGCTTTGTGTAGCAGTATTTACATTAAATATATATGTGAAAGTAACATTAATTGAAAACACTCTTTTATTCTTAGTATGCAGCTGTAGATCGAGCTGGTCAGTGTGTAGCAGTGGCAGGGAAAACTGGGTTTGCCCACTATGCCCTCTTTAACCGCAAGTGGAAGCTCTTCGGAAATGAAACTCAGGAGCGGATATGGTCGATCAGGCGGTATCACTTGGTGGAAAGACTTTGTGTGTTTAGCCTGCTTCAACATCCAGGGACAGAGAGATGAGGTTAATATAATCAGCTTAAATAGATATTGAGAATCTGCTGAAAGTTGATGTGAATGCGAGCATTCATTATTTTAAAGTGACATATAGTGACAGTTATTAAAATTTCAAACTTCTGAGGATTGCCACTTATACATTTAAATAACGTTTTTTTTTGTTCTCCAATTTTATGATCGAATTACTCTATGTCATGTTCTCTTTGAGTTTGTATCTATCAAGACAAATGTTATTCTTTTTGGTTATTTGATTGTTTTGTGCAATGAATGATTTTGATATTAATTTTTTTAAATTTATCTTCTCAGCTTCGGTGTTATCCCAGGACATGTAAATTAGATAACACATTTGCACAGGTGTTTAGTTTACAGTCGCAGGTGCTGCTCCTCAACACATTCCGAGACATGTTGATTGTATTCTGTGCTGACAGCCATGTTGCCATGTTCAGTTTGGAAAGGAAAAATTTACAGCCAAGTAAGATTACACACTTGTGTAAAAAAATATTTATTTTAACAGCTATATTCATTCACTAGGTAGAGTTACCGATAGCAAAGTTGATAACACACTACTCTAGTAACCATGCGCTGTGGAAATTGTGGTGTTCGAGTCCAGCTTGAGCCAAAAATTCTCAGCGCCCACACCGTACGGAATTAGACTACAAGAAACCCAACATTACAAGTACCTCGGAAGACAGAGTAAGGCTTGCCTGAATGGCGAAAGACACTGTTGATAAAGAGTGCGTGTGCGGAAACCCACAAATCTGATCAGATCAGGTCTGGAGAAAACTGAGGGAGACTGCGGTGATACGAATAAATTGGCATTTCGGGACAAAGACACGTATGTACGGTATCACATAAGCAAGCAAAAATGAGTAATAAAATAATTAACCTAATTTTTTATTCATTTTGTTTGCTTATGTGATACAATACTTACATGTCTTTGTCCTGATAAGGAATGTAAGTCCCCATGCAAAAATATCAGTGACACTGTTGATAAGGAATGTAAGCCTCTTTGCAAAAATCATTGACAAGGAACGAAAACTTTCACACAAAAATCAGTCAGTCGCCAAGGCTACTCCTAAATTCATAGCCAGCAAAAAAAATAATTTTAAAAATTCACCAGATTAGATACTTAAGATTGGTGAAAAAATCATCTCATCATGTCTTTCTACTATCCCTGTCACTGATGGCAATCTGTATATCGACATAAATCTGAACCATGCATATGTGCACACACAATGAAGGTTATCCTTAATTTTCACTAGATCCTGCCCACCAGTATTTTCTGTTGCAGATATTTGTGTCTCATATTGTGACTAAACCATGAGTCTACAATTTTGCATCCTTTTCAGTAATTGTCCATGAGCCTTTATATCTTATAATTATGACAAATATTTTCATTTCACTTTTTTGTCTGTTCAACTCACTTGTTCCATTCTACGACAGCACATCTGAAAAATCTTTAAGTGATATATACATTATCATATCATGTTATATTATGCGATTTACGTCATGGCACATTGGGCATTCCCATTTGTGCTCTGTCCTCCGCTGCAGCAGCCATCCCAAAGTCCATTTGCTACCATATCCATGAGAAGTTGATTAGTATAGCTTCTCTCTCTCTACCACAAAGACGACACTGTCTGGCATGTCGAAACTTAATGCCTAATTCTCGAATTCGTTTCAGTGTCTGAGACTTGCCCATGTCACATAACTGAGTGTGTACTGTATTGATGATATCGGCTCTATCCATGCTTCTGCCCGCTAGAGTTGAGGCATTGTTTGCAAGAAAGTCAGCACGCTGTACCCTGAACTCTAGCATGTCCAGGTGTGTCCAGCCTAGTCATTTTTTTGAGATGTGATCTCCTAATGCTGTCCACCCATTCCACACGCAGACTTCCAGAATCAATCCTTTGAAGCATATTCATCGAGTCTGATATGATAATTGTATGGGTTACCTGTTGCTTAGCCACCCATGTCAGAGCCCTGGAGGCAGCAGTGATCTCCATATCGCCATCATCATGTAGCGTGCCCTTTGAATAACTGCAGCCGGGCAGTAAGGCCAAAAAAGACCAGAGATTAGTCAATAGTCACAAACAGATGCAAGCTGAACACAAATCACAAATGCACTGGCTAGGCATATGCCAAACGTAGTAGAAACAGATACAAGCTGAACACAAATGCACTGGCTAGGCATATGCCAAACATAGTACACCACAAACTTCTTTTACAAGAAGGGAATGCATGCTGAAGAAGATTGCTTCATTACTTCATATACAATTTATTGCAATGTGACATAAACTATGAATCATTTTATCCTGTTTCAGATCCATCAGTTTCCATCACCAAAGTTCAAGAGATCTCTCTCAGCAGTTTCATTCCCCATCCATTGTGTGTTGCTGGTCTGACCTTAACATCTTTGGTATCTGAGTCAGGTATGTGACATCTCATTTTATTTCTTTTTAAAACGTCTTAGCATTTCATTAAGAAAAAAAATTAGATTTGGCAAGTGCTGTATATATTCGTCATTGTTGTATGGAGCCAAAATTGTATTAAAAACATTTTAAGCCTGCATCGGGCTCACTAGCCATCTACACACATACACAGGCAAACATAACGCAACTACATTCCCTTGTATGAAAAATGGTGGGCATCATCATCCTTGAGAGATAAGCATCATTTTCGCCTAAGTGATTACCGGCCAAAATTTGGGGTGTAAAGAATAGAACCACTGTTACCTGCCACGCATGTCGAAGAGGCGACTAAGGAGGTTTGGCTGAAATCGGATGCACATGTCCTAAACGTGTAGAAGTCTATGTGTTTAGGGGCTTACCAAACCAATGTGCGCTGTATGCACGTTCTTGGCAAAGATCAAACATATCACAAAGAGTGATTAAAATTGGTCGTAAAGAACGAACACAAAGAAGAAGAAGAAGCATCATTTTCCCTAAACATGGTTCTTGAACAAATAGGTAGAGAGAAGAATTGAAGCTTGTGAAATGGGGTTATACAGAAAAATAGAATGAGTGTCTTGGAAAGAAAAACAAACTAATAAACCAATGAGGTAATATTTAGGTAAAATTAAGAGACATGATCTGCTCAGTGAGTCTGTGACGGCATCAAAACCAAGTAGGTACTAGAGAGATCCATTCTATTTAAGACTATGATGTCATGGATTTTGTCTAGGCAGACTCTGTGGAAGTAATTCCTTTTCTAGTGTGTCATTAAAGGCAGCTCAGAAGGAATTCAAATTGAATGTGCTACATTCGCCCTTGTGGTGCCGGGGTCCGCAAGGGAAGCAAAGAACAGTACAACTGCCGCCGACAATGCATGTCGTAAGAGACGACTGATGTAGGCCCTAGGGATGCAACCCTAGTAAATAAAAAGCAGCGCAGAAATCGGATGTGATGGCCTACTTGTAGGTGCATAACTGGCACAACATACAATCATTCTTAGGCTCAGATCACATACAAATCACACAGAGTGGTTGACAAGTGTTCGATTTGGAGCGTTTGAAGAAGAAGAATGTGCTACACTGAAAAGTATTGAAACGTTTTTGGAGCCGTAACGACTCTCAGCTCGACCCAGCCTCAATTGGGTACTAGAAACGTTTTGGTAAAAGCGCCAGCACGAAGTTGACCACATACCCCCATCATGTATCAATGGTCCTGGAAAAATTATGTGCCTAACACTGTATTCTCCAATATACCTCATGGTTTAAAAAAAAAAAGAGTTTGTTGACCTACCTTTTTTACATTGAAAAGAACAGATATAACAATTTTGCTGTAAACCTAATACAACACATGCGTACATAACAATCTGAAGACAACAATCGCAAAGAAAGATTTTTAAAAATGATTATACTAAAGCAAACAGAGAAGAAAATGACATTTGAAACTGATGTGTATATGTTCACATCCATGATGCAACTTTTGTCATGATTTAATGTAATACTAATCTACTGTTTACTTTTTCTCATCATGCAGTCAGTTCTAAACTTAGTCCAACAGCCAAAGAAGCAGAGTCGATGCTGGTTAACGTGTCTGGAAAGTTGTTGATGTTCCAACGTGACAGAACAGGCCCACAGATAAAAGAGGAGACAAATAAGATTCGGCCTGTAGGTATTTTTTTTATTCATCCAAATGAGACAGTGAATCTGATATCTTTAATCAAAATAGTTTAGTTTTTATCATTTAAAAGAATTTTACTTGAAGTTTTATTAAAGTTGATTTGAGCATCATCATTATCATCATGTGCCATGTAGGCAGTCATAAATCTCCACAAATGTCAGTCCTAAGTACTAACTATCAATTTGAATGTTGACATTATTCCATGCCGTGAAGTTAGAATGTCCAGAATTTTCTTTCTTCGTCATTTTCTATTTCGTCATCATTTATTTTGTTACTTGTCACCAGTAAACTTTATGCTTTAAATAAACATTCAGATATTATTTTTATAGAGCTGTTTTATTGTTTCAGGTACCATTTTGTAACCCTTCTGTTGTAGCAACATCTGTGGAAAATTTATGGACAACCACAAGAGCAAATGTGGGAAAGATTCAGTTGATGGAGGCAATGTGGCTGGGATGTGGATCTCATGGCATGAAAGTATGTCCGACATTTGTTTACATTGTGTTATGTGGGTTCATCAAATAGCTTGCCCTGAGCAGAACTTTCCCACCCTAACAGTCCTTTGTAATTTCTCTAATAGGCCAGATGTCCTGCCTCTACAGCCGTCATGCTCAAAGCATCAGTTACATTCTTAATCCAACTTCTTCATGTTTTTCCTTGTCTACTCTTTACCAGGATGCCTCCTTCCATGATGGTCTCTCCAACCCTTTGTGTCTTTTTATATGTCCAAAATACTCCAATTGTCTCGTTCTTATTTGTAGCATCAGCTATTTTTCTTTGATTTTGATTTCTTTCTGGATAGATCTATTTGTTTTTACTCTCTATCCATGAAATGCAGAGTACTCCTCTATAACACTTATATTCAAATGCACATACATGTTTTTCCACTGGTTTGTTAAATGTCCATGTTTCACACCCAGATGTTGTGTGTTATATGAAGAAAATCAAGATCATATTTGAATACATTATCATCACAAAGTTAGGTATTTGTAAGACTGGTGTTATAGTCATCTGATCAAGCCTCAATGACTTTAAAGTAAATATTATATGTAGCTTAAACCCTCTTAGGGGCTTCAGTTGGGAGTTTTTCTAGTCTGAGCATTAAAGGCACTTTCTTTATGACTTGGGGGCTATTCTAGGCTGAGTATTAAAGATACTTTCTGTATGACGGCAGCTATTCTAGGCTGAGCATTAAAGGCACCTTCTATATGACAGGGGCTATTATGGGCTGAGCATTAAAGGCACATTCTATATGACTTGGGGACTATTCTAGGCTGAGTATTAAGGGACCATCAATATGACCGGGGCTATTCTAGGCTGAGCATTAAAGGCACCATCTATCTATCTATATAGTCTTTAAATTCATTCCTCCACAAGGACAGTGTTTCTTCCCCCTTACCTTGATTTCATTATCTGTCTCTAGGTCTCAGTTATCATTATTTGTTGGTACAACTATTTTAGTGAAGCATTACAGTTGTGTGTGTAAGGGTTTTAATGATATTTAAAAAATAGAAATTATTTTGAGGTTTGTTTGCAAGTTTAGTTGGTACATTTGAGTATAAAATGGATAGGACTGTTGATTTTAAAATGTTTGTTTAATTTTGCAGGTTTGGCTTCCACTCTTCCCTCGTGATGAAGGAAAAACTCACAACTTTATGTCTAGACGTATTATGCTACCTTTCAGAGTCGACATTTACCCACTAGGTTTGTGTTGGTCAACTTTAAACTTGTCTAACTTGGTTTGTTCGGTCTGTATGAACAATTTTTGTGTACGCCTTCGGATTGTATTACGGTACCATAAGTGCAGTGAATTTAAGGTGTCAGTTCAGCTTAAAAGTCGGTGAGCTGGCACTGATCAAGACCCTACTCCACCTCCTTGTGGTTACCATAGGAATACTACAATGCTGCAGTCTGACAAAGTGAGTAGGGATCGAAGGGGAAGCTACCCATGAGAGGAGGTAGTAGTGTAGGTGCAGCTGCACATAGTATGAGGTTGACTCACACTACAGACATGCAATAATCACAGATTGTTTGCGCCTGTATTATTTCTGACCAACATCTTGAATATTAGTACCATCACAGCTACTGTGCAATCGTGTTTGTGACCTCGTCCCGGCCAGAATCAAATGTTGGTGAAAGTAATGCTTCTCTGATAGTTAATTGGTTGATTGTACCAGAATGCTTAGTTCTTGCAAATTCTGTCAGTGACTGCACTTTTGTATTCTCTCCTGGAAATCAATTCAGAGGGAACTCTAATAATTCCTGGTGCAGATGCAAACAATTTGCCTACCAGTCTTGTTTTGTACATACATATGTGTTGTACATCTGACTGACTGACCCTTTAAGTGTTGCTTATCCAATCATAGTTACCTAATGCTCACTATTTTCATATGCCTCACAGGAAAACAATAGCACAGAAGTGCTACACTAAGTGGCGCTGCATCTTTTTGGCTGCAATCAACTGCGATATTATGTGACAGTGTGTCCACAAGAAGTTGAATGTGTTATCATATGTTGAACACAGCAAGTTAACCTGCTGCCTTGTAGGTTGGCTGGGGACAGCAAAAGGCTAACCGAGAGCGAACCCAGTAAACGCTGGTTGAAATCAGACACTTCACCGAAGGATAAGCACTAGAGCTCCAAATGGTACTGAACATTGTGACGTAAAATTGCGTTCTTGACAAAGGCTGTGTATATATCACAATTAGAATGATAAACATGGCTGAAAAAGAACGATCGCGAGAGAGAGAGAACACAGCAAGTTAAAGTTATAACCTTCTAGTCTGTGCGGTTGTAGCACAAACTAAATGACAGGGCTGAACATCTGCTACAAAAGTTTCCAACATGGGAAGACCAGAGAAAGTTTATTTGTTCATCATGAGTATCATTCATCTGCCTGTGTGTTGCAGGGGCCTGCAAGAGAAGCGCAGAGTAGTAACACTATGACCTAAAAGGCCTGTGGTAAGAGGTGACTGATGTAGGTGGCCTAGGGATCTACCCTAGTAAATAAAAAGCATCGCAGAAATCAGATGTTCTGGCCTATTTGTAGCGCATAACTGGCACAATATACAATTGCTCTTAGGCTTGGATCACATACAAATCACAAAGAGTGGTTAACAAGTGGTCGATATGAAGCGTTTGAAGAGGAAGAATGAGTATCATTCTAGAACAAGTTCTGTTAAGATATTGACAGCCTTAATCTGATCACTATTTTGATTTAACAAATTTAAAGTTAGTGTCTGAGAGTGTTCACAGAATAGGAAAAGATTTTTATAAATATTTTATTGATATCAAAGGGGTGTTTCATAAAAGATAATCCTAATAGATGTTTGAGGTGATCAATGATCAACTATGCTAACCAACATGGCACATGATAATGATGACCACAACAGTGGACGGACTCATAGGGTTGTAGTTCTAAAATTCCAAATCAGATGTGGTATATCTAGACAAGAACACTATGCTGGTAGCCAAAAAAGAATAATAAACCAACAAAGAACCGGTGTCATTAGTCGCCATACACTGAGAAACATACTGAAGAAGAGATCGGAGCACTTATAGACTAAATGGTTTGATGTGCAGTCATCCGACAACTAAACTAAACTAAAAAATACTTAAAATGTTTGCCATCATGTGGAAAAAATATTTAGAAATGGATGCATTATTGTTATCTGTCTTCCACAGCTGTTCTTTTTGAAGATGCTGTTATTTTGGGTGCTGCTTGTGATGTGGTCTCTTACACCATGTCCTCTTCTGCTCAGCATAACACAGAGATGCCATTTTGCACATTGGAACGAACTGTTAGTTTATTTCTGTGATGTTTGTATGTGTCAGAGTATGTAAAGTGAACAATAACAAACAAAAAACTTACGGTAAAATGTTTATAGATTGATTGATTGATAAGACCATCATCATTGCACTTCATTGAGTAACCATGTGTGTTCTGATCTCTTTTTTATACATGAAGATCTCAGCTGCAGTGCACAAATTCTGTAGAACCGCGAGGTCCCCATGTAATTTTGAAAATAGTGCAGATTTTTTTTAGGCATTTTTATTTTAAATCTTTTCTAATGAATTTTGCCCAGGCAGCGGCTTTCCAGCCTGCTCTTCTCGATTACTTACTTACTTAATCCCGTCATGCCTAGTGACACATGGGGCTTCAGAAAGGACTTTCCATGCTCTCCTGTCCCATGCAACCTTCAGCGCAGAGCCCCACGTCAGAGATGCAGTGTCCAGTTCCTCTTCCATCATGCGCCTCCATGTTGTCCGTGGTCTGCCTTTCTTTCTCTTTCCCTCTGGTGTCCAAGTGAGGGCTATCCTTGCAGGCATTTCTTGTCTCATTCTCATAACATGTCCGAGCCATTTCCATCTTCTCTTTTGAGTATGTCATTCATTGCCTCTTGTCTTGTGTCTTGGAGTAGTTGGTTATTGGATATTTTAGATATTTATATTGGATATTTTCTCGATTGTGCTCTTCTCGATTGTGAACTGCTAAAGGTTCTTTTACATGCTCAACTTGAACACAAGACCTACGTTTTATCGTCCTTCTCCGATAGGACGGAACTTGATCTCACCCACACTGAGATCAAGGATCTCTGGAAAAATATCCAGATGGCTCCACAAGGGAACAAACTTGGTACATTTGGCATGCGAGACGAGCACCTAAACTCTACGCTGGCAAATGCTCAGATGACTGCTGGATCGGAAAAGTAAAATAAACTCTACAACACAGAGACCCCTAAAATGTTGATAAAGGTATAATCAGTAAATAAAGGTATAATCAGTAAATGAAGGTATAATCATCAATATTGTTGACAATCTGTTGACCAAAATATCTATCTGTCTGTATCCTCTTCACATCTCGTCTTGACAAGGCTTTCCAAGAGATTTCCATTGGTGCCATTTTGCCTCCTTTCTACTAATTATTACCTACATCAGACCAGAATCTTTCTACAGTTCTCCTCCCTGTTTTCTTTGGACGTCCAGGTATTTTCTCATCCGCTACCAATGTCCTACCCAGTGGCCCTACTGGTATACAACATACATGCTCAATCTACCTTCATATTTGTCTTTTAATGATGGTCTCCAATAATGCAGTTTGTTCATTTGAAAAGCTCTTCATTGGCTATTGTAATTGATCAGAAAATTAGCAGTGTTATTCTTTATTTTAAAATGTCTCCAACTTGTGTATGATGTTGTGGGTCATTTTCCAGTACTCATTACTGTATAATAACACTACCAATACATTACTTCTACATATAAGGATAGAGTGCCACAAAATGTGACCTCCGAGTTGGGGGTTGGACAGGGGACTGACAACCCTTAAGGGCTGGACAGGGGACTGACAACCCATTCCTTAAAAAAATATTGTGTTATGAAAACGGATGAAATGGGGGTCTCTGTGGCTAACTGGTTAAGCCCTTTGTGAGTCGAAGGTCGTGGGTTCGAATCCGGACCGCGCCGTTCTTTTCACAAGTGCAGTTTTTCTAGAGACCCCTAGGATTGTTGCTGGAGCTACGGAATTTGTGCTTTGTACAATACCCTCGGTAAGTGGCGTGCCATTTCTGTGGAGAGGAACCGAGCCATATGTGGTAAAACCTGGTGCAATGAAGTCAATCTTTTCGGCTTTAACTGATGAAATAGATACATATGTTGCATCTGGTCAATGGAGCGATGGCAAACAGACAACTGGTTTCATGACAACATACACATATAAACCATGAAGGTTGAATTTTCAACATTGTTGTCCTTGTAACATTTTAAAATAAAGTCTCTCTATTTCTCTCTCTCCCTTGTTTCTTTCGATTCTCATTGTATCATAGGGCTACAACTTATCACAAATATTTATATTAATTTTCCAATTCAGCATTCCTAATGAAAGCTTGTGATGAAATTGTTCCTAGCGCTACATCCATTTTTCATTCCAGCTGCTTTAACTAAAGCCAGTTTTTATATATTTGGATTGTTAGCCTTAATCCAACCCTCGTTTACCTGGAGGAATATTTTTAGCCTTAATCCAACTCTAGTTTACCTGGAGGAATATTGTCCAATAGGGCACCATTTTGTACAGATGGGTTACTAATAAGATTTTAAGCACATGAAACTCCAACTTATAGTACCACTTCTGCTGAGTAATACCATATTGTGATCTTGGTTCTGAATATGTATAAAGTACATGATTGACAACTTGCCATCAAGAAATGTGATGCCTTTGTTTTTTAGTTATTCATTATCAAGTAGCATGTCCCTTGTGTAACGTCGCTTTCACCATAGCCTGCCTGAAAAACTCTCTCTAGCAAGTTCTACTGCCTTGTCCAGCATCATGTTCAATGTCTCTTTGATGTCCTGCTGCCACCTTCGTCTTGATCGTCCCCGTACACCAGAAACAATGCCCTCTATTGCTCTTCTCTCCAAACCACTTTGTCGTTTAATGTAACCAAAATATTTCATCTTCAGGGCATGATGTTATTTATGAGCCAATGCTCTTCGATATGCATGTCTTGTAGAATGTCTATGTTTTTTCTCTTCTTTGCCAAGAACTTTTCTGTAACACCTTGTTTCAAAGCTTCTTTTTAGTTATTATCAGAATTATGTGTTTTTAATTTACAGAGTCAAATTTATCTTCATCATATACTCAGACAGTTGCTCAGGAGAAAGTGAGTGCTTCTGTTTTTGTTCAAATTGTTTGATAAATTGTGTACATCAAATATTTTATTTAAACAAAGATTGTGCATTTAATCAATATTTATTAGTGGGTAGAATAGTAGTGGTTCTAGTTGTATTTAAACTGTGACTTTTTGGCAATGATTGCTGTTCTTGTGAATTTAATAACCAAGGATGATACTCTGCACACACTCAAATACATCCACTGCCGTTACTGCCTGTAATACCGCTTCTTAGAGCGGTGTAGGACAGTTGGGATATGTGCCTGTGGAGTTTAATGGCCGCATTACTAGTGCAGTCGACGCAAAACTGTTCAGGTATAGATTTTTTGTAATGCCCCATACAGAAAAAAACTCCTTGGCCTTACCGGGGATTGAACCCTGGTTTCCAACATTGGAAGCCCATGCTTTAATCTATTCGGCCTGTATTTGTCTTTGACCAACAGCATACGATGGGTGATGTAGTCAGCATCACTCCGGCCGCCCATACTTCCAAGTCTTTTCCTGAGAGCTGCTTGCTCGTTTGAAGAGACAAAATTTCACTCCTCTCTGGGAATTTTGAACCCGGGACCGCCCAGCTAAGAAGCAAGTACACTAACCAATGGGCTTCCGAGACTTTCAGTCAGCATACACACTCTTTATTATCTACTTAGAAAGACTGAGGACATATTGATTTGCAAGAGAACAATGGTGTCAGATCTTTTAACTAATAAGCACGGAATGGCCACTTAATAAGAATGCATCCAAACTCCACAGTATACAGAACATCAGGAAAGAAGGTGAGAGGTCAAGAGAAAGATGGTTAGATGGCATAGCAGAATCTTGTCAAAGAGCAAAAATAACAATCACTCAAGCCACCAGAACATTGCAAGACAAAAACAAAAAACAACTACACTGGGCACAAGAAGCACGAAATCAGAATATTGTAATGGTAGTACAATGGACGCAATCTTCATCATATAAGATCAATCTCTGAATTGGTCTATTCCCTAGTCCAACCAGCAAAAAATGGGTATTTAAACTTTTCAAGTTTTAGTGAATTCCGAAACATAGCCAGAGCTATGTTATATGTGTTATGCTACTGATATTTTCAGTTTGCTGAAAGAGATTAACTCCTATGAGAGAATTTTATCCGGTTCCAATTTTAATTTGTTATGTTTTCTTTGTGTACAATATTTGTCATTCTTTGGATATTGTACACTTTTGTGTTGACGATTTGAATAAATGGTGTCCTTACAAACCTTTCTGGGATTTAATATCCGTCTTTCCTGCAGTTTCCATGTGTTTTTTTTACTATTTGCACATTTTTGGTCTAAATGCTTGTGGCAAGTGTGTGTGTGTTTATTTCGAAATGACACTGTTTATTGAGTCATTTAACATATCTAAATCTACTGTTTTTCACCAGGTGTTCTTCATTATGACTTCTCCTTGCTGCATTCCAATATATGTCATGTCTTGTTTAATTATTTGATTGTTTTTCTGAGAATTTGTTCCAGTAATTTATATTTTTCCTCTTTAATTTTCATCTATATTAGATGTTGATTTGTTTTCTTTCACAAGTTTGTGTTTTTTGCTAATACTTTTTTACCATGTAATATGAAGTATGCATTGAAGACATCCATTTAAGACTACTTCAGAGCACGCAAATCTTTTTTGAAAATGTAGTGTTATTAGAAAATACCATTGACTGTACTTGTATTGTATACTGATGTAAAACAATACTATTCTATTTGCTTAGCTTGGGAGTAAATGCCCTTGATTTAGCACGCAGTTGTAAAGAACTGACCTACTTTCCTCATGTGCTAGAGTTACTCTTACATGAAGTGTTGGAGGCAGAAGCCACATCGAAGGAACCCATTCCAGGTTTGAATGTAGCCATAGATACAGCTTATTTATGCAAAGAATTGTGTAGTTGATTGGACAGTTCATGGAAATAGTGCTCAAGGATAGACAAAAAAGTTTACTCTTTAATTTAGTTTGGTTGTCGGATCATCATCACTGCACAATTAGTCCAGAAGTGCTCTGATATCCTTAGTATGTCTCTCAGCGTCTGGTGAGCTAGCAACACCGGTTCTTTGTTGGTTTAATATATTTTCTTTGGCTACCAGTATAGTGTTCTTGTTTAGCTACACCACATTTTACTTGGTATTCTTGCAGTCTGGTTAGGGTTGTAACCTGCATCAAAATATTACTATATTATAAGTCTACTGATGCGCACAGTTGTCTACTCTACACCTCTTCCCATTCTCAGACTTGCTGGGACTCTTTCTCCATTCTCTCAACTATTGTACCTTCCTAGTCTGTGCTGCAATGATGACTTTCTTGATGGGGTTTACAAGATGTTTAGTTTCTTCCACAGTCGCCTATTTCCTCAGAATGTGCTTGCATTTACTATGATTTGAATTCAGCACATTTCTTGCCAGGCTGCCATAACCAAGCAACATAGAACTTCTTCCTCTAACAGGGTTAAACTTATCTTGACATTCCATCCACATAATACAATGGTTAAAAAACTTGTACCGTCATCTTTTGATTCTCAAATCTGATTCTGAGACATGGTCAGTATTTCAAAAGTTTCCATTGATGGCTCACAGACATGACAAGAATCGTAAGAATATGTTGGTACTAGTCACCTTAAAACCAATCTCCTGGGTTATTTTTGCATTACTTGTGCTTATGTGACTGTATCATTTCCTAAAGCCACTTTTATTGTTTGAGGATGATTTTACATGTGAGTCCGGTAACATCGACACTATCGTTTGTAAATGTTGTAATAAGGCCTATATAGGCAAAACTGGCAAAATTCTTATTGACCTTTAGGACAAACATTTATGTAATGTACACAAACACAAATGAATATCAGCTTACAAAGTGCCTTAAAACAGGCACACACAAGACCACTACGTAAATGGTGGAATAGAAGAAGAAGACACAAACACTTTTTTAAAAACCCTTTTCTTAAGCTACTCATTTCAATGGCACTGACCATTTGGGAACTTGTGACTTCTAGGTCACAGCCATCCGATCACGTTCGTTTGATGATCAGAGTCTATTGGCTGTAGATAACCATTTTTTAATCTTTATAAAACGATACCTTTCCATCTCTTAGACTCACCACACTATATTCCTATGCTTCTTGATACTCTCTTCTCATGCTTCTTTATAAAGGTGTATATAATAAATGTATATTTTTAATTATGTATTTTATTATTATTGTTTTACATTTTTAAGACATTTCTTTATAGATTTTTCACATTTATTTTGTACTTACATTTTAGTCACATATTTTCATAGCGTTGTTAGGATTTAATTGTTTCACTGTGTCTATGATGTATGCTTCTAGTGCAGCACTGATTTATCTATATAACGTCACGGTATAAATTTAAACAAGATAAACGACATAGAAACTTGACTGCATTGTTAGAACAGCCTGGTTCTTTTCTTCTATAGATCCTCTGCTCCCTAGAGTGGTAGCATTTATTCAAGAATTTCCAGAATTCCTTCAAACTATAGTGCATTGTGCTAGAAAGACAGAGGTAGCCCTGTGGCCTTACCTTTTCTCCACCGTTGGAAACCCAAAAGACTTGTTTGAGGTAAGCATACAATAAATCACGCAGATAGACTTTTACCCTGCAGTATATGCAAATTGAAATCGCTGGATGCTGTTGGAGATATTGCGAAGGAGAATGGAGCACCTATGGACATGTCCAAAATGAAATAAAGATATTCAAAGCTGAAATTGAAATATGCAAATTGACAATTGGAGCTGTACAAACATACAGCAATAATACAGAGAATTGTTGGTGATTTCAGCATTTTCATGATTCAGAAACAATATGAAATAATAATATTGTTTGCAGCACTTTATATATGTACTTGCTTTCAATCATGGGCATACTCAGCAGTTGGAGACTAAGATGGCTAGGGCATGTGTGAAGAATGGACAATTGCTGTATACCAAAACAAATATTGTTTTGTGAACTTTCAGAGGGGAAGAGGCATCAAGGCAGACCACTGCTCAGATATAAAGATGTCTGCAAGGCCTCAAGGAATAACTTTTCTACCGGTCCCAGCAAATGGGAAAAACTAGGTCATGATCGAGTTTTATGGAAAACAACATTACGCAAAGGTGCAAAATCTTTTGAAAATAGACTTAGGGATAACCTGAAAGACAAGAGAGACAAGCAGCAAAAACTAAAGATTCCAAGCGTATGAACTTTGTCTTTCCTTTGAATGAAATAGTAGGGTAGAATATTGAAAAATTGTCAAGGTACATTCCTTGTATCAGCTGCCCAGGCCTAAATGGAGAGGACACTTCATCCTTGCTTTTGGCTCGGACACAACACGGAAAGCAAAAGTCACAAGAGATTTAGGGATGAGCTGAAAGGCAAAAGAGACAAGCGCAAACTCAGAAGATGTCACAGTAAAACACTTGCCAATTGACTGTCTGTAAAGATGAAAAAGGCCATATGTATATATACACATATATATATATATATATATATATATATATATATATATATATATATATATATATATATATATATATATATATATATATATATATATATATATATATATATATATACATTTTACTATGGATATCCCTTCTTTCTTTAGATCAAGAGTTAACAGTTTCCGTATTTATACTGTGCAATAATATTTTGATAATCACATACTTATATTTGACCAGTCAGAAAAGTTTTGATATTTATATTTCTGTGTTTCTATTCTGAAGGAATGTCTGCTGAAATATGATTTGGAGACAGCCGCTACGTACCTCATCATTCTTCAAAACCTTGAGAAACCTATTGTCAGTAGACAGGTGGGTTACAGGTTGCTAGTGTGAGTATGGAAGGTCAGCCATTGTTTAGATTTTGACGACCATAAGTTGACATATATTTGCATAATAATTTGAGGCAGTAACATAAATAATGTAAGATATACTGATAATAGGGATGGATTAGCGTACTACGTAAGTGTTTGCCTGTCGACTCAGACTCAAGATGGTTGTGGGTTCAATTCCACACGCGATGTTCCACATATGAGGTAAGAAATTGACACTCTACCTCCTGCGCACTGAACCTAGGAATGTGAAGTGATGGGACGCTTCATGCCCTAAAGTCTGATAAGGCTACTGGAAATATTATTTAGGCTGATGGTACTGTCTTAATAGTTGCAAGTGAAAAGAACTTACAAGTAATGGTAGAAACCGTGACAGAAGAAAGCCAACAAAAAGGTCTGAGTATAAATAACAAAAAGACAAAAGCGATGGTTAGATCAAAGAGGACACCTCAGAAATGTATAATTAGAATAAAGTAAACAGTTATGAAGCCAGAAAAAACAATTAAAATACCTGGGTATAACAAATAAATTTAATAGTAGATGTAATACAGATATACTCGAAGATAGAATAATGAAAAGTGAAGTATTTCGATCCTATAAATGTCTTGAAGGTTTAGAAAAGATAATCTTGGAAGAATATATACCAGGAAAGAGAAAGTAGGGAAAGCCAAGGAGAAGATGGGTGCAAGATATGGGGGTATCACATGCGGGAGACTTTGCACTTGATAGAGATATATTTATAGAGATATGTTTAGGAGAACTGTAATAGGAATGAAGTTCTGTAAAGAACATACTACTGAATGAATGATGGCCTAACTGTCTGTCATAGTCATTTATGGATTCAGAGAGTAGCTTAGTGGTTTTCAAATACCCTTTTTATACCTGGAGATATAATGGGTAATACAGTGTTAGGCCTGTATTTTTCATTGACTGTCAGCACACGTTGGGTAATTTGGTCAACATCACACCTGCCACCGTTACTTCCCAGTGGTTTTCCTTGTACCCAATTAAGACTGGGTCGACCTGAGGGTCATTACAGTCAGAAAAATATTCCATGCCCACTTTGGAATCGAACCCGGACCACTAGAGTAAGAAGCACATTCACCAACAACTATGCTTCTGCGGCTCCCAGCTTAGTGGTGGTGTGCTGAATTTGCACATTGAGGTAGGTGCATTGTTCAATTCATTCACAGTTGGTTCTCCAGTTGGAAATTTAAAATAATTGTTCAAGTTGCTGTGTAATTACTACGCCACTGCTGTTTTTAGTGAAAAGGGACTGAAGACCAATAGAAGCGATATGAGACAGTCCATAGACTGCTATTTAGTAATTGTCTTTTTGTCTCAATTTTTCACCAACATAAAACATTAACCATTTGTCAATATTATTTCTGCTTGCTTTCCTGAAATTATTGCTATTGATCTATAATCTTCTCCCAGCATGCTACAATTCTGCTTGACTCAGCCCTTGACAGAGGATCATGGGAGTTATGTAGAGATCTTGTCAGGTTTCTCAAGGCAATAGGTAAGAACTGATTCATTTGTTGTTGTTGTTAAAATTTCATGATCTTTGAATAGAATGGCAACTGCACTTGAACATAATAATATATCTACATGATTTTTGTGTATTCAACAAACTTCTTCAAACTTCAAGTAGAGGAGAGTCTGGCCAAATGGTTTAGAATGCATGTTCCTATTCAGGAGACAAGTGTTCAATCCCTAGGTAAACTAAGAGTTTTGTCTGTTGGGGGCATAAAGAAAAAATATAACCTGAACAGCTTCACTGCACTAGCCATGCGGCCATTAAATTACTTAGGCTCATGTTCCCCGCCTGTCCTACACCGCGTGTAGAAAGACAGCAGACTGACAGTAATGGGGATCACTTGTGAATGCCTTATGCGTCAACTATGAGGACATAGATGTAAGTCACTTGAGTGAAACCTGCAACGGAAACTGAAAAAAGAATGCCCTAAACAGACCTGGAAACAGTCTTCTTGAGGAACTGAAGGATGCCGTATTATCCTTGGAAGTCACACAGAAAACGACCAGAGACCAGGGAAAGGGAGGACAACAGTTGAAGCCCATGCTCTATGAGAAACGGAGAGGAATAAGTAAGCATAGATATAATAAGTAAAATTTCCTGTAGCCTTTTCAGACCTTAGGGTATGAATTGCCTATCACTTCATAATTCTAGGCCCTAGTGTGTAGGATGGCCAATCCCTTTCCTCACATGAGGAACATAAAGTGTGGGATTGAACCCACAACCCTCTTGAATCCAAGTCGATAGGCGAACGCTTACGGATTACACTAACCTGTCCCAGTTAGCTTATAGCTACACATGATATTTTTCTGATCATTAAATTTGTATTTCTCACTGAAGTTTTTATTAAGTTTCACATGTAATATTTGTTCCAGATTCTTCAGATTCTGCAGACTCTTCCTCACTCTCTCGACTCTCTGGTTCCTCGGTGAATGCAACCTTCCAAGCTAGCCCGCCTCTGTCGCCCACCAATCACAATGCATACAGCTACAGCAATGTCAGCAATGTAGGAAGGATGAGAACTGCAAGTATAGTTGAACCTCGCGAGGTGAAGCTTGTGCAGAAAGAAAAGGCAAAGCATACCTTGTCAGACTCACTTATCAACTCAGGAAAGAGGTTGGTGAAACATACGAAAAAAAATCTCTTAACCTAAAACTCACAGTTCTGTATTGTGTAATGATCCCATCTCTTCCAGTACCTTTATTTTTATCATTCTGCCAGTGTTACTACACTCTGAATTCTAAGATCTGATATTTGGAACCAAAGCAAAAGCACACTCTTTCTTACCAAGCAAATAACTAAGGGCCTAAAGATGAAGGGTTGACTTAATTGCATCGTGTTTTACCCCATATGACTAGGCCTCTTTCCACAGAAATGGCATGCCACCTACCTAGAGTATTTAACAAAGCACAAACTCTGTAGCTCTAGCAACAATCTTAGGGGTATCTTGAAAAAATGCACCTGTGAACAGAACGGCGTGTTCCAGATTCAAACATACGACGTTCGGAACACATGCTGATCCCTAAGATTGTTGTCAGAGCTACGAATTTTACACTTTGTGGAAATACTCTCGGAAGGCGTTGTGCTATTTCTGTGGAGAGGGATCCAGTGATATTTTTTAAACCTGATACAGTGAAATCAGTCCTGTTCCTTTGCGCTAGCAGGATATATCAAAGGCTATCTCAGTCAACAATTTCTAATTTATACCCAGTTTAAAGGTCCGGTATCCACTCAAGTCTGATAGATAAGGATGCTGACTATACTTAGAATTTTACTGAAGTTTGTGCATTGTGCTTTGTGCATTGGAGGAAAACGAGACAGTCTCAGGTTATTAGATTTGGAGAAGGAGATGGCAATGGATGGGTAGCAATTTGCAAAAGTCCCTAAATGATATTACCAGACAAGTTGGTAGGTAAAAAAAAAACCCATTTGGAAACAAAGTATAGAGGATGATAGTGGAAGAACAGGAAACAGCTGGAGAGAATTGCACAGGACAGGATTGTGTACCGGTTGGAAAAGGTTGGTTTGATGGCCTATGCATCACTCAATAATTGTGATAAAAGTTGATATTTTTTCAAAATAAAACAGCAGACAAAACATTAGCATTTTGACCCAAAGAACAGGTGAATAAAAAGTGCTCTTATAAATTCTTCTTCTGTGTTTGCCCGCTATTAATTCAGGCATACTCAGGGAACCTGGAATGGCGCATCTGACTGATGTTTGCTTGAAGGTCTGCATTCTTTATTATCATTTTCTACCCGCCATACAGGCATGCCTTCTCTAGCTTCAAAGTTACTTGTAGTTTAGATAATCAAGTAATGATCAGGTTTATAAATATAAAAAGTGAAGAATGAATGATAAAATATAGCCCACTTGTGTTAATGTTCCCTTCTTGTTCTCAAGTCATCAAACTGACAACTTGGTACAACTGCAATACTATATGTCCTATTTGATTCTTTCCTACCTTTTTTACTGTGACTGCAGTCTATTCCATAAGGATACGAAATGGTTCTTTGACAATGTTTCAGGTCAACATCCAAGACCAAGAACACAGAGCCTACAGCTGAGCAGGTGTATATTGATATGATCTTAAGTCGACATGCTCGTAAGCTCTTGGCATCCAATCAGATAAGAACATTAGGTTATTTCTCTGCTAACATGGAGGATTTCCAGTTTGTTTCATGGCTCAAGAGGGAGAGGTAAGAGTTACAAGTCATGAAATTGGCTGGTCTTTACTCAGGAGAGTGACAATAGGATGCTAGTCATGTGTTGTTTAAAAAATAGAAATGTTAACAAACAAAAATATGTGTGTGTTTATGTATCTATATCTGAGTGGGAGTGGGAGATAATAATAGATAATTTATGCTTGCATATACATATTATGTGTTACTGTTCATATTAATGGACTCGGAAAAGATATTAAAATTGGAAGCAGGGCAGTCTAATTTAGTTTAGTCATTGGATCATCATCACTGCACATCGTATCAATTAGTCCATAAGTGCTCCGATCTCCTCCTTAGTATGTCTCTGAGTGTGTGGCAACTAATGACACTGTTTATTTGTTGGTTTACCATTCTTCTTTGGTTACCAGTATAGTAGCATGTCAGTCTATTAAGAGACAATATTTAGACAGACGGGACGTATCAGAGGCCATTATGATGACCAACAGCATTAATATAATGGCAATATGGAGTTTATGGATGAAGTCAGAAGTATCAACAGAGCTACTCAGAAGTATAGTCTTAGAATCAAAATAATAACAAAATCCTAAGGAAAAGATTAATAATCACATACATTTGATCAGTTGCACTTTAATGGCTCAGAAACATGAACTCTAGCAAAAAAATATGAAAGGAACTGATGCTGATGAGATGTGGTGCTATTGCAGAATGAAATGAGTAAGCTGGGCAAATGAAAAATCAAATGAACAAGTCCTTAACCACAAAGGAACACATACAAGTCCTTAGCTACAAAGGAACACAGTCCTTAACCACAAAGGGACACATACAAGTCCTTAGCTACAAAAGGACACATACAAGTCCTTAACAACAAAGAAACACAGTTCTTAACTACAAAGGGGGCACATGCAAGTTCTTAACCACAATGGGACACATACAAGTCCTTAACCACAATGGGACACATACAAGTCCTTAACAACAATGGGACACATACAAGTCCTTAACCACAATGGGACACATACAAGTCCTTAACCACAATGGGACACATACAAGTCCTTAACCACAATGGGACACGTACAAGTCCTTAACCACAATGGGACACGTACAAGTCCTTAAGGTAGATCTATCCCCAGGAAGGCTATAATCGTTAATATAGTTCCCAGCTTAATTTAAACCACAGTTACACTTAATATGGTTTACAAAATGATCTGATTAAAAAAAATTTTTCTTTAATATGCAAATTAGATTCCAATATGGCTGCCGTTACTAAAAATAGATACTTTTTTCAAACAAGATTACTCAGGAGCCAATTGTTTGAAAGCCTTCATTTTTAGCATACATGTTCACAACAGTCAGTTGGTTAATGTGAAGTAAAATATTTGAATTTCATAGAGAACTTTTTTTAAAAATGAATTTAAATGATATACCACTCCCAAAAGTGGTAAAATTTCCATTGATCAAACTTGCTTAAATTGAAGAAAATATAGCTATTTTTATTGGTTTGAGATTAAATTACTTCAGATTAAGCATTGCATATCTAAGAATATATGTGCCAAATTGCAAGTCAATTAGAAAAAAAATGTTTGAGATATCATGTTTGAAAGTTTGACAACAAAACAAAAAATACAATTGACGGGAAACTTGAAAAACAAAAACTTTCCACTATTTTACTTACCAGAGTGCTGCTAATGACCACCTGTTGTGTACATATCTCCTTCTCTGGCTTCTGTGGTATCTAGGAAGCCTTTTCTGATGGCTCTCAGTGTTTTTCTTCTTTTCTGTGTTGCTTTTATTCGAATTTATTCGAATGTGTCCTTGATTTTACAGCTTTCCACAGAATAGTATCTACTGGGAAGCCCAAGTTTAGAAAACCTTGTGTTTCTTCCTTGAATATTTGTTGCCACAGAATCTTCGTTTATTTGATCTACCAGACTTCTGTTTGTTACCCATTCTACTTTTAATTAAATATGAATATCTAGCTAGTATAATTTACCTTCCAAACAATGAATCAACGTTCGTTTCAAATGACAAAAGCAATGCCTCAAAAGTTTAAAAAAAATATTTTTACATTAAAAAATGTCCAGTGGTTTCATTTAGTCTCCATGAGAACTTTGGCAGGAATCTAACATTATTAGAGTAGTGTCCCTTAGTGGATATGTCATCGTTCTTGTTATAAATCAATTTTAATAATTAAATCGCATTTTATGTGAAGGGGTGGAGTGTAGAAACATAGTAACTAAGTGTAAACAATGGTTGCTAAGGAAAATCGTGAGGAGGGTGATCACATAAACATGCATGTAATGAAAACACGAAGGCTCTTAGACGTTCAAAAACAATTTGAAGTTGTAGTCAAATGCATGTAGTTTCTAAAAAATGCAATTAACTAAAAATGGCAAGTGTCATTATTTTTCGTCATTTGGCGAGGATAGATCTACCTTAACCACAATAGGACACGTACAAGTTCTTAACCACAAAGAGACATATAAAGACTGCGGAAACGAATGCAGCAATGTAAACTATCTTGACTTGACCACAATTTAAACATAGGACAAAATGGTCTGCTGCAGAAGATATTGGAGGCCAAAGAGACAACTCAAGGACAACCTTCCTTGTATAGTCAAACAGAACCATTGAGGTTCAGACTTATGCTAACCTAAAGAAAAATGTTGGGGATCGGATGCAGTGCGGAGACACAATGAGATGACATTGTTACCAGATTTCGGACAGATACCAGACTGCATGAACATTTCATAAGGATAATGTTCCATTCTTATTTATGTTTTAGTGAGTCATTAAAACATAAGTAAAGCAAGGCTGTATTCTATCTCCGCTATTGTTTGGAGTGGCCATTAACTGGATGATGCGAAAATGTTGCAGGGGCGAAACTGGCATCGATTGGATAGAAAATACTCAACTAGAAGATTTGGATTTTGCAGATGAAATTGCCTTGTTAAGTAGAAACAATCAAGATATGCAAAGAAAAACAGACAACTTGTCATCTATAGCATCAAAAGTTGGACTGCATATAAGCTATGAAAAAACAAATATAATGAAGACACCTATGGCAAGTAATGCAGATATCAAACTGGAATCTAAAATGATAAAAATAACAGCAGTTCACCTATTTAGGTAGCAATTTTGATTGCACAGGAAATGTTAAAAAGAAATTATGATACGAATTGGTAAAGCAACATCAGCTTTTAAAAGTCTAAATAAAATATGAAACTGCAAGTTATATAGTATTAAAACTAAATTACACATTTTCAATTCAAATGTTGTATCAATCCTAACATATGCCAGCGAGAGTTGGAAAATGACTAAAGATATAGAAAGCAAGTTGAATGCATTTGAAAATAGATGTCTGCGAAAAATAATGAATATAAAATGGAACGAATTCAGGAGAAGTGATGAAATCAGAGACATGTCTGGTCAACCACTAGTGACAACTGTTATAAGAAAGAGAAGATGGAGATATGTTGGGCACACCTTGAGGAGAAATGATCAACGAATATCAAAGCAGGCATTGAAGTGGAATGCAAAGGGTTCAAGAAAGAGAGGTCGACCTAAGGAGACCCTGAAATGAACTTTGCTGAGAGAGGCAGGAATATCGGTCTCAGTTCCATGGAGGAGATTGAGCGAGTTGCCCAGGATAGAGCGGTATGGAGAAATTACTTGCAGGCCCTATGTAACATATAACGGTATGAGAGGAATTATTATTATTTTATTATAACATAGTGGTTAGTGCATTTGTTTCCTAGGTGTGTGGTCTCAGGATAAAATTCCCCAGTTGTTGTAAGATTTTTTCAGCGGCAGCAGTTCTCAAGTTGTTCGGCCTTAAATGGACACGAGAGAAAAACTTGAAAAGGGAGACGGCCAGCGTGATGTTGACCACTTGTGTGCAGATGGTCAAAGAAAATACATATCTAACACCATATTCACTAATATACCACAAAATATGACAACAGATTGTTTACTTTAAAAAAAATATTATGTTCTATACATATTTGTTTTATCTGGATTCTTCTTCTTTGAACGCTCCATATCGACCACTTGTCAACCACTGTGTGATTTGTATGTGATCTGAGCCTAAGAGCAGTTGTACATTGTGCTAGTTATGCGCCTACAAGTAGGCCAGCACATCCAATTTCTGCGCTGCTTTTTATTTACTAGGGTTGCAACCCTTAGATCCTACATCAGTCGCCTCTTACAACATGCATTGTAGGTCGCAGTGGTACTATTCTTTGCTTCCCTTGCAGGCCCCAGCACCACACGGGCGATCTGTATTCAAATCATTAGTCACGCAACTTTTGTCTGGTTCGACATGGGGCTGGTTACCTCATCCTGTAAATACTTTACCTACAAAATTAAAATAACCATGGATGCTCATGAGTTAGTTTTGGGTCTATGACCTAACTGGGGTTTTGAAAGGTAGAAGGAAGGAAGAAAAGAAAGAAGATCATGAGTATGTAGTGTATCATATCAGAGCAGCATATGGTCGAATGGATTAGAGCACTGACTCCCATTCGGGAGACCCAGGTTTAATCCCTGGTAAGACCAAGGGTTTTTTCTGTTTGGGGCATAAAGAAAAAATCAGAACTTAGACAGTTTCATGGTGACTGCACTAGCCATGCGACCATTAAATTCCTCAGGCTCATGTTCACCCTGTACTTAGTTAGTTTATTCCTTTCGTACAAAGGCGGCACATAGGGCAGAGGTTTTAGATCTCCATGTGATGCGGTTCGTGCTAGCAGTTGGAGATCTTGTATGGTTTTACATCCCAATAGTTTACTTTCTTGTAGGATTGTTCTTTGAAGAGTGGTCTTAGGTCTTCCACATTTTCTTTTCCCAACTGGTGACCACATAAGGACTCTGTAATCTGTACTACACCATCCTAAAAACGGTAACACAGGCAGTAAAGACAGACAGTGATACCACTTCCTCCTAGCAATACTGTTTCGTATTATACACATTTACGATTCATGTATCAAGATAAGAAATCAGCTGCTGTTTGTATGAAACTGATCTATACCGATTATATTTTAGGGTGAGAGCTGGCAAAGTGGAAGACTTTGTAACTGCCCTGAGAGATCTTCATTCACAGTTTGAGTGGCCAATGCCTGTCCTGTCCTCCAGTGCTGTGAATCATCTACGAAAATCTAGAGCTGGTATTGAAATATTTTCTTTTTTTTTTCACTAAAAGAAATGAAATGCTAGACTTAAATGTGTTTTTAGGAAGCTTAATCTATCTATTTTCATTTTGTGAGTGAAGACTGATGAATTTATAACCCTTTATATCCTAATAGTCAATCTTAAAGATGTAAGTTATAACATGTGTGCAAAATTTAGCTTGGGCAACTGGAAAGTAAATAAAATGTGTGAAGGCTCTTTAATCGATGTGCGGGGTTAGTGGCGCAGTGAATAAGGTGTCAGGATCAGGGATGTGGCTCTGACAAAGATCATACTCCACCTTCTTGTGGTGACCCTGAAAACAGATTGAAGAAATACAACCCTGGAAAGTAAGTAGGGATCAAATAGGAAAGCTATACACAAGAGGAGATAATAGCGTAAGTGGAGCTGTGCACATTCTGAGATTTTCTTGTACACCAGAGGAACATTTCAGAGTGCCTGTGGATATAAGATTTCCTTATTCGATATTGGTACAGCCCGAAAAGAACAACATTCGAAATATGTAAAGAGATGTCAAAATACAACAGACTCCAGAATTCAAATATCTCGGGAGTATATTCACAGCAGATGGAAAGATAGAGAAATCGAGACTAGATGTCAGAAGGCAAACGCAGTGACATACCAACTGTCACCAGTATTAAAATATCCAAGCATTAACATGGCAGTCAAACGACAACTGATAAACTGCATATTTATTCCAACTCTCTTCTATCAGTGCCAAACATGGCCTCTAAGACACAAGAAAGAAAAATTACAACATGTGAAATGAGATGTCTACGAAAAGCTGTCAACGTTACAAGGCGAGATAGAGTGAGAAACGAGAATATCAGAAGCATCGTTGGTACTATACCATGCATACAGTACATCGAGAAGCAAAGAATCAAGTGGTTTGGCCATCTAATGAGAATGGAACCACATTTACTACCATCATGTGCCTACAATAATCGACACTCAGGCGCAGAGCACGAGGCAGGCCAAGAACACGATGGATAGATAACATCTCAGAGTCCCTGGAAAGCATGGACTGACAACGTCAAGCGCAACACACCTGGAACAAGATAGCAAACTAACTCTCCCCACGACGCTTCACGGCAAATGTGGTTAAGATAAGAATAAGCCATTTACACAGGAGTGACAGAATATAGTTCCACAGTAATTAGCCATTCACACATTAGTGATTTAATATATCTTGACATGAACTAGTAATAATAATTTTTTTAATTAACTTTTTCTCTTTAGCTTCATCTTCATCTTTATCATCATTGCTTTTGGATGACGATCTTCTTGATGGTAGTCAAAGGATGACCATAGAGCCTCATATGATGAAATCTGCCTTGGGGTCAGTTATGGACACCAGAATGCACCAACAGCTGTCGGAGCAAGTCCTGTCTCAAGTTGGCTCAGATGAAATTATATTGAAACCTCAAAATCTGCGAAGTAAGTGATACTGCATTTGAGTAGAATTCATATAATAATTCAATTTGCAGATTGTTTCTCTAGAGTTTGTACTTTCAGTTTCTTGTAGGGTTTTTCTTTTTTCTTTTTTTTTCTTCTCCTTTTGAGTTACTTGTTGAATGGGACCAGCATCTGAGTTTTCTTAATTTTAAAAGGTCTAGTTTCTTGCATTCTGAAGATTGTGGGTTTGAATCTGAGCTTCTTGGTTCAGCTCACAAGTGAATTTATTTCTGGAGATCCCTAGGATTGTTTCTGTGATATGAAGTTTTGTGCAATAATTTTGTCGTCTGTTTCTGCGGAGATTGACTGTGCTTTAAATGAAGTAAATCCTCTGTATTTAAGTCACTTTTTAAAATACAATACTGTGGGTTGGGCAGTCTTGATATCATTTGATAAGACATAAATGTTATGTTATTTAAAATGGTCTGTTAGTACAATGAAGTAAATTACATCATATATTCCAATTTTTCTCTAGTCTTGTCATGTTGATAATTTTGACATATTGTTATTTGTTCACTTTTTATTTTTTTTTCCCATTTATTAGGATTATCTTCCTCCTCTTGCCAACTTGATCTCAGCCTTTCTTCTAGTATAATTTAAAAATGCGATCTTCTTCTTCTCTTCCACCATTTACTTCTTTATAGAAGTGTTGATTAAAATGTGATGACTGTAGTAAAACTTTACCAAACGGGAATTATCAAAACACAAAGTTAGTTAGTTTTACAAAGTCCAATAAGAGGATAAAGTGACATGTCAACCAATACGCCTTTGTCAAGCAAAGAATACAAGACAGGAGGGATAAAAACGATCATTCTGAATTGAAAATGCAGGAAACAGTGACACAGTTGGTGGTTGGTTGCCACTTAGCAATGGCAGTTAGACAACTAACCATTTCTTTCTGCTATGTCCCATATAAGATGATTATTTTGTAACCCTTGTTGTGTTGTTATCCTGTTTGGTAAAAGCAATTTCGTGGAAACGTCGCTTTAGTCTGTTATTGTGTATTGTAAAACTACCTTTCTGCATTTTGATAATTTGCATTGGTATATTTTAAGTGTGAGCGTCTGTAGCTCAAGCGGTAGTGAGCTTGATCACAAACCCAAGCGTACCTAGTTCAAACCTGGTGGGCAAGTTTGGAAGCAAATTTATTTTTCGTGGGTTTTTACAAAGGTAAAATAGACCTCACCGCTCAGAAAGCAATGGCAAACTACTGAACATATAAGTGGTGCCTAGAAAATCAACGACTCGCTTACTGTGGTTGATGGCTACATCCTGCAAAGGATATGCCACGATTTTTCATATTTTAAGAGTGATAGAGAATGCATAAGCGCTCTCCTATATCGGCGCAGACACCAGAGGGTTGTGGATTCAATCCTACACTTGACGTTCTACAACTGAGGAAAGGAATTGATTCTCCTACCTCCTGCTCACTAGAACCTAGAAATGGGATGTGACGGGCACTTTATATCCTAAGATCTGAAAAGACTACAGGAACTTTTCTTCTATTTATTATATCTTAAACCAATATACATATCTCTTTACATGTACAAAATCTCATGGGTATGGTGAGCAAATAGATGTTATGATGGCTGCTACACTGGAGGACAGAGCACGAATGGGAATGCCCAGTGTGCCATGATGTCGATCGCATAACATAACATATACAAAATATTGTATGAGTTATTATTTTTTTTCTCTGTTCATCCCCAATTCTTCCTGGACTTTTTTTTTATTTGTGTGCTTTTGTTTCCATTAAATATATTGCATTTTTCTGTATGTCTTTATCACTAGAGTTTCAAGGAGGTGTCTTTTATTGGACGTTGCTCTCTTTGCAGCACATCTGAAATTCACTCTGTTTCTAGCCAGTTTACCCACATTTCACCGATGGTCATATTCATGGTTTCTTTAATATCTTGTAGCCATCTTCTTGGTCTGCCTCTGCTTCCTGGGACCCTGCCCTCCAATACTGTTCTATCCAGGCCATCGTGACGCTTGATGTGACCAAAGTATCATATTTTTCTGTATAGTATGTTGTTTATCAGCCAATTCTCTTTAACACTCAGTTCTTTTAGGATATCACTGTTCTTCCTTTTTTCTGTCCATGGTATTCGTAAGATCTTTCTGTAGCATATTGTTTTGAAGCACTGGATTTTCGTTCTTGTTATTTGTGTAATGGTTCATGATTCACAACCATAAGTAGCCACTGGAAAAATGCATGTTCTCAGCATTTTTAATTTTAATATTTTGCTGGTGCTTTGCCAAATGTTCTTCATAGCGTTTAACTTCCTGATTGCTATTGCCAATCTTCTTGAGATCTCTTTGGAGCAGTTACCGTTGTTGATTATTGAACCCAGGTATTCGTAGCTCTCTACACTTTGAAGTTCTCATCTTCTAGCAGCTTAACATAAAAAGTAATAAATACAGTTTACCCACAGCCTTGTACATATTAGGACAGTGCTGTCCCACATTTGTATATATCGGGGCATTTCTGAATGAAGGTTATGAGAGCACGGGTGCCATGTGATGTAGGCAATACCGCTACTACTACTAACAATAGCAGTATTAATACAGTTAAGATGCTGACACTTTCTCCAGTGAAAAAACAAATGGTTGGGTTATGGGGCAGTAGAATAGTTACAAAATAAAATACGAATGCAAAAGTGATAGGGTCATGTTCATGGAATTCTTAAAAATGACAAAAACTGAAAAATAGTTTGTTTTCTCAAAATTTGTTTAACCTTGTAGCAGGCAGAGTAAAAATGGGGCACCATGGTGCCCGCATGCACTGTGTTGGGCATTGCTGTATTAGGATATGATTCTGTGTTTGCAACTTTAGTTTTGAATTATTATATTTTTTGAAGCTGAGGAGAGTAGTTTTACCACCATGGAGATATCAGATACCAGTTCTCTCTTAGGGGAGTTTGAGGTTGTCAGTGATACAGCAGTTGGCAGTGACCCTCAGTTTGTTCAAGGTATTGAAAGCATGTCTCAAGAGGTGGCCTTCACTAGGGGACCAGAACAAGCGTATTTGGAACTTGAGTAAGTTGAATTTATATTCAATCTTTGTAACTTGGTCTCTTTAACAATAATACAACTTTGTATAAATTTATTCAATCTTTGTAACTGGGTCTTTTTAGCAATAATACAACTTTGTGTAAATCTATTCAATCTTTGTAACTGGGGTCTCTAGTAGTAATACAACTTTGTGTAAATCTATTCAATCTTTGTAACTGGGTCTCTAACAGTAATACAACTTTGTGTAGATCTGTATTCATTCATTGTTACAAGATCTCTATAGCAACAATACTGTTTGTGTATGAATTATATTTCTTAAAGGCATCTAAGAATACACATACCATGATAATCTGCATTGTGATGCTGCAGTAATAAGTACAAGTATGATAGTAGCACTAAATACCATTAGAACATTTAAGAGTGTTAATGAGTAAGTATGAAGACAGGCGATGAAATATAAAGACAAAGAAAAAATCAAACAGAATAATAGGTAGGGACAGAAAGCAGAGAAAGTTTAACAGAATGTTAAATATGGAAATACAGAAAAGAGAAAAAGTTTGTTTTTATGGGGGTGGGGTTGGGATGTAGTGATCTTGTGTGTGCTTATTCTAAGGCACTTTGTAAGCTGTTATTAATTTTCTTAAGGCTGTTCTTGATGCCGTCGCTCCATCTGGTGCTCTTGGTCTGTACTCGTTATACTTTTCCAATGTGGCTGTCTGTGGAAGACGATACCAGGGCATTCTTTTCAGTTGTCCAAACCATTTAATCTGTTATTTTATGAATTGCATGATTGGATTCATCAACATTCTTATACTTTAAACGCTCCATATCGACCACTTGTTAACCACTCGGTGTGATTTTTATGTGATCCGAGCCTAAGAGCGATTGATCGTTGTGCCAGTTATGCGCCTACAAGTAGGCCAGCACATCCGATTTCCGCAATGATTTTTATTTACTTGGGTAGCTTCCCTAGATCCTACATCAGTCACCTTGTAGGTCGCAGTGGTACTATTCTTTACTTCCCTTGCGGGTCTCGGCACCACACTAGTGTCATCAACATTCATTATCAATCTGTACTGTCAGTATGAAGTTACATAAAGGGGCTGTTATTAGATGTCTAATGACATATTTTTTTAACAACAATTTTCAGGTATTTGTTGCAAATCATGCAGGAAGCAGGTTGCCTTGAGTGGGCACTGATTTTAGCCATTGTGCTGCGGGACAGCTCAGCTGTGATTCGTGTTGTCAATACAGCGGGTCAAACGGAGACACCACTTGATATGGTTGCTAGAATGCGGGAAGGACTCAGTTATCTCGAGCTGTGGGCTGATACAGAATGGTAAGTAAATTCATTGAATAGTAATAAGATCTGGTTCTCTCTCTCTCTTGCATTCCCAGAGATCTGGTTCAATGTAATCCTTCTGTTGTCGGACCATAATATTTTTTTAAAAGTAACAGATGAATTGTTTTATTTTAAAAACAATTGGTGTATCATTTTTCCGTTTGTTTTGTGTAGTCATGCTCTTTGGCTCAGATCAGCTGCATGGAGTGGCTGAAAAGTTATCAATAAAGAGTGGTAGACGTTAAGTACAGAAAAGAATGAAATATTGTGCAAACCCAATCATAACCTTAGGCCAAAAATATTAAAATACGTCTGTCCTACATAATGTAGATGCATATGAACCTGGTTGGCCACTCATATTAGCAGTTTGAGTTTTCCTGTCCTTGTTTCTGCAGCTATTTTTTCCTGTCAGGGGCATAAGGAAAAATAAATTAAAACCTGAGCAGTTTCGCAGTGACTGCACTATCCCTGTCCTACTCTGCCATAAAAAGTGGTATTACGCAGGCAGTGAAAACAGTTTTTGTAGCTGTTTGCTTTTTGGGAGTGTGGGGTTGCCGGTCCTCGATCTACCGCACTTAGTCACCTTTTACAACATGCAAGAGGAGACAGTGATTCTATTTTTTAGACCCTGTAAACCACACAAGGGTTTACCTCTATGTCACAGAGACCCCTGCTGTTTTCTTTAATCAACATGAAATACACAATGACAAGATTATAAGCTAAATATGATCAATGGTTCTCGGCCATGTCTGCATGCAACACATACAATCTGTCATATCTGCATGCAACACACACAATCTGTCATGTCTGCATGTAACACATACAATCTGTCATGTCTGCATGTAACACATACAATCTGTCATGTCTGCATGCAACACATACAATCATTTTAAAAAATTGTTCTTATTGTCATTTTCACAGTTTGGGTTACAGACCATTCCTGCATAAAATACGAGGAGAAATTGAAAAGTTAAGCAGACTTGTGGAGACATCGACAAGGAGCCTTAGCTTGGATATATCCAATACTTCAGAGTCTCAATCAGTGGATGAAGGAAATTTATCACCAAGCGTCCAATCAATACATTCTGACATTGACACAATTATAGACCAACAGGAAAATTCCTCTCGTCATAAGAATGACTGTTCCATTTCTTGATAGTCATCTGTTTGGTAGATTTACATCTCGTTCATTAGGACACTAATGTATATACTGTACTTTCATGTGTAGAGAAAAACTGTGGAAAATAATGTATGTCGATTGAGTTTATTTCTGCGTTGTATAATATTTTTTTAACATGTCGGTGGGGTATAAACACAAAGAATATGATTACACAATATTTTTATCACTTGAGCCATGTAGAGCGTCTGGTCAAATAGATTAGAGCGCATGCTCCCATTCTGGAGAACTCAGGTTCAATGAGTTCAATTAGTTTTTTCTTTTGGGGGCATAAAGAAAAAATCCTAACCTGAGCAGTTTCGCTGCAACTGCATTAGTCATGCAGCCATTAAATTCCTCATGCTCATGTCTCCCCTATCCTTCATCATCATCATCAGGTGGCGTAGGCGATCATGGATCTCCACAAATCTCTGTCTCTGGTGTTTGCTATCAACTCAGATGTTGATGCTCTACCGTGCCATGAAGTCAGGCCATCTAAAATTGTCTCTCTCTGTCTTCCTCTGTCTTGTCTACGCCCTGTCCTACAGCACCCTAAAAAGGAGTTTTTCAAACAGTAACAATATTTTGGTTTGGTTTTTTTAATATCACTTGAGCCTAATATGTTTTTATAGAGCAGAAGACGAGTTTACATGCAACTGTTACATTACAATTCAAGAAAGCATAAATTCTGACTTCTTAAAACCTATTGAGTAATCAAGTTTGTTTCATTTCACATGTAGAAATGTTTTCAACAAATATGTACAGTGACCACATAGTATTTCTCTTTTCTTGATTTAAAGGGGCATGTCAAGTAAAATTAAAAATCACTGTCTCTTTAAAATCTTGTCTTGTCAAACCACTTTTACAATGAAACATCCATGCTAGCTTAGCTGAAATGAATTACAGCTGGAGCACAATACAAAGGATGACCAAGAACAGAGAAGAATGGTATGAACTTCACATTTGTTGCTGCCCTAAATGTCAAGAGTGCCACAGACTAGAGAGAGAAAGCAAACTTGTAAGATCAATAGATACTGAATGAGCAATATAGATTGTCGGGGCAATAAAGTGTATTAGAGATTGTCGAAGCCGTAGCGATTATACAAACAATAAATATCAACGTTTTCGTGATTTTAAGGAGTATATCAAGTAACATTCAAAATTAATGGTCATGTCTTGTCTAGCCACTTCTGCAGTGAAACATCCTTGATAGCAAAAGCTTCCATTGTAGGATCAGGTGTATTGCAAAGGTTATTGTAGGCTTGTATTGTTGTAGTATTGTATTGATGTCCATTCATCTGCTTCTTGGTCATCATCATTTTCTCAGACCAGATCATTTTGTTTTAGGCACAAAGAGATAGTTAACTAGAATTCATTCTTGTAGATGGCAGGACCATGTTATTTGCTGTCTCTCCACATATTTTATGACAGATATGATTCCTACAATTGATCTGATGCCTGTGCTTCTAATGCTATCTCCTCTAGTAATGTTGATGATATTGATCAAGCACCTCATCTTGCACTCGGGGTTTTTTTCTTTACTGAGTCTTAGGCAGGACTCATGTTTGACACTGGTAGCAGAGGATTGACATTGGTAGTTTAGTCACCTAATGAAAAGGAAACCAGATCTATTACCATCTTGTGCTTATAACAACCGGCAACCTGGATGCAGAGCCTGAGGAAGACCAAGAACCAGATAGATAGATAATATCACATATATCCTGTGACATCAAAGCCTAACTACTACATATGTAACACACTTGGCACAGTATAGAAAACCGAAACTCCCCACGACACTTCATGACACATGGATAAGACAAGCAGAGGGATCTCATTGTTTAAATAAAATAAGCACAACTTTTGTATAAACTGGCACGGTGTGAAGTTGCTTGGGGAAGATATTTTAGAATGAGTATTAAATGCAGTTTACTATATCTATCACAATGCCGTAGGAAAGTTCAGTGTTTCTAAACTATGAAGAATGAAAGGAACAAAAATAGGACTTCACCGGGGTTTAAGTCTGCATCCTTGTGACTTAAGGACTAGAGTTCTGACCACTCAGCCATTTGTTCCTCACCAATGCTAAGGGATGCAAAGTAATTGAAATGTATTCTACATGCAACCTGAAAATTTTTATGGCGCGAATACTGGGCAGCAATACGGATGCGAGTCATGGACAATAAACAAGCAGATCTAAAAATTTCTGAGGGCCACAGATAATTGATTTTACAGAAGAATGATGAGAGTCACATGGACTGCTAAAATCACTAGTGTTGTGGTGTTGAATGAGGTCAAGACACAGAGAAAGCTTATCATCAATATAAGAAAGAGGCAGTCATCATTTTTCAGATGTGATGAGGAAGGGAGGTTTAGAACACATGGGGACAATCAGTAAAATCGAGGATTAACATCTGAGATGATAGCAAACACCAGAGACAGAGATATGTGGAGATCCATGATCGCCTACGCCAACCAGCATGGCACCTGATGATGATGACTGGGCAGCATAGTTATTCCTACTTTCTTTGCGGATGACATTCTCAATTGCATAATGGATATTTATTCCTTCATTTATGCTTTATTTTCTTGTATTCTCATTGGTGCTCGTAAATTTGAAAAAACTGGTAAAAATCAATGTTTCTGCACTCAGCATGCCCAGTGTGTGCTGAGTGCTATTCAGTAGCTCAGATAGTAATTCAAAGTTTTCCAGAAACTTGCAAAGTTCTGATACTTATTTTCAGTTTGGTCATCCAGAGAATTAATTGTAACCAGAAAATCAAGATGTTTGAGAGCTGCTGTAGCGTAGTTGTTAGTGAACTCGCTCGCAAGGCTGGTGGTCTGGGTTCAGCTCCGCAACGCTGGTGGAATTTTTCCCGACCACGACGGCTCTCAGGTCGATCCAGCCTCAACTGGGTACCAGACATGCTCTGGGAAAGTAAAGGCGGCCGGCGTGATGCTGACCACATCACCCATCGTGTGCCGACGGTCAATGAAAAATACAGGCCTAACACTGTATTGACCTATATACCACGAGGTATGAAAGGGTTCCTTTACTTAGAAAATCAAGACTTGTATGTTTGGTTATTGAATCATCACTCTGTTACTATGCTAGATTTCTTCTTTTGTCGTCACACTGTTACCGAGTTGATGTCCGGTGTCTTGGTTTTTCTGTTTTTGTCTTGCGCTGATCTAGTGGCTTGGGTGAAAATTATTTTTGCCTTTTTGACAGGATTATGCTCTACAAACTACCCAAATGTGCATATTCAGAGGTTTTATCTTCTTGCATGAAGTGGTTTCTGTTTGCAAATTCAGTGGAGCCTTGAACTGCATTTAAATATCAGTTCAGAACTCTTAATCAACATCCTCACAGTTTTGGCAAGTTCATGCATACTCCATTATCTAATGCAGCAGTCATCTCAGAGTTTCCATGTTCAGTGTGCCCACAAGGTCTCGGTTAGCACATGTACACTACAGACAGCTTCCTTATGTTTGTCTTTTTTAAACACCCATTTCGTTCATATAAACATAATAATAATAATAATAATAATAATTCCTCTCGATCATATAATGCTACATAGGGCCTGCAAGTAATTTCTCCATACCGCTCTATCCTGGGCAACTCGCTCAATCTTCTCCATGGAACTGAGACCGATATTTGCTGCCTCTCTCAGCAAAGTTCGTTTCAGGTCTCCTTAGGTCGACCTCTCTTTCTTGAACCCTTTGCATTCCACTTCAATGCCTGCTTTGATATTCGTTGATCATTTCTCCTCAAGGTGTGCCCAACATATCTCCATCTTCTCTTTCTTATAACAGTTGTCACTAGTGGTTGACCAGACATGTCTCTGATTTCATCACTTCTCCTGAATTCGCTCCATTTTATATTCATTATTTTTCGCAGACATCTATTTTCAAATGCATTCAACTTGCTTTCTATATCTTTAGTCATTTTCCAACTCTCGCTGGCATATGTTAGGATTGATACAACATTTGAATTGAAAATTTGTAATTTAGTTTTAATACTATATAACTTGCAGTTCCATATTTTATTTAGACTTTTAAAAGCATATAAACATCCTTTTTGTTATTTGTTACTGAACTGACATCATTACACTCCAGGCAGACTCATAGGTGCTCATTCATAGGTACAGGTATCCTTACTCACTTAGTAGAGTTTATATATGTGACATGCGGGTGTTTGTGGTAATAAGAGAGCGGGCAGGCTTGCATCAATGGCATTGATTGTTGGAGAGTTGAAGATGGATAAGGGGAATGTTCTTCGGTCTCTTTGCGACTGCCTGTTGAAAGAGGACACTAAAATAGATGTTGAATCGATTCAGCGATTTAAGCATTTTGGAGTTACCTGTTGTACAAGTAGAACTGGATGCCTGAGGGGCAGAGTATGTTTAATCAGCGAACCACGGGAGCTATCAGTATGCATACTCTTCGATATCTGTTGGGGGAAACTGAGCACCTATGGGTCTGCCCGAAGTGTAATGACATCAGTTTAGTAACCAATAACATGTGATATACTCCACAAATATCATAGTTTTATAACTGAAATTCTGATACAACACAAACAGAAGTTCTATGGTATATGCTGCTTCAAGAAAAAATCATTTTAAAGATCTAATCTTATCTTATCTTAACCACATTTGCAGTGAAGCGTCGTGGGGAGAGTTAGTTTCTATCTTGTGTCAGGTGTGTTGCGCTTGACGTTGTCAGTCCATGCTTTCGCAGGGACTCTGAGATGTTATCTATCCATCATGTTCTTGGCCTGCCTCGTGCTCTGCGCCCTGAGTGTCGATTATTATAGGCACGTGATGGTAGTAAATGTGGTTCCATTCTCATTAAATGGCCGAACCACTTGATTCTTTGCTTCTCGATGTACTGTATGCATGGTATAGTACCAACGATGCTTCTGATATTCTCGTTTCTCACTCTATCTCGCCTTGTAACGATGACAGCTTTTCGTAGACATCTCATTTCACATGTAGTAATCTTTCTTTCTTGTGTCTTAGTCAGGGGCCATGTTTGGCACTGATAGCAGAGAGTTGGAATAAATATGCAGTTTATCAGTTGTCGTTTGACTACCATGTTAATGCTTGGAAAGATCTAATAAATTCCCAATATTTAAATACTAGTAATACATTTTTCGACACTTGTTTTCTGTTCCCAGTTGATAGAAGAACTGATATTAAAGTACCAACAATTTAGTGATAGCATTTGTGGTTACTGTCTATTCTCAGTTGATAAGCAAAGGAACTGATGTTCAAGTAAAAAGAAATATTGAAATTACATAATTGGTTCTGTCCCAATTGATTGCAAAACTGAAATTTTAAGAATCTAGAAATTGCATGAATTGTTCTGTTCTAGTTGATAGAGGAGGAACTGAATTAAAATTTAAAAAATATAGAAATTGCTTATTTGTCTTCTCCAAAATATTGTTGATAATTTGTTGTTGAAGGCAGACACGCTTATATGATCTCATCTTTGTTGAGTGTATCATATATGTTGATTTGAAACTTACAAAATTCATTTCATTATCTTTAATCCTGTTTTGCCTTTCAGCATCAGATCGAAAAAAAAACCACATAGAGCGAACATCTTTATTCACTTTGTACAAGGTGGAATTTAGTGCCTCGGATATTCCGTAGATCCATCGTTTACTTGGTCGTCCTCTGGGTCTTTTGCCGTTGTATCAGAGTGCTAGTGCTCTCTGTGGGAGACTGTCCTGTGGTAAACTTGATGTGTGTTGAATCATTGGACCTGTTGTTTTTTTATATATTGTAGCACCAGCAAGGATCTCACTCTTCTTCTGATTTTGTCATTTCTGATCTTATCTCTTCTTGTTAACATTTTGAATTCATCATAAACACTTCATCTCTGGATTTTTCTTTCTATTTGTTGTCAGTGTTTACATTTCCTTATAAATAAAATAAACTCTGAACTCGGTGTCAGGATTATGTGGACTTGACAATCTCAGTATGTATTACTCATGAATAATGTATGGTTAACCACATATCTGCACTAAACATCATGTTTTATTATGGTACTCATCACGATGGCTTGTGATTTATTTTCTCATGGCATGGATTCATACTTGCTCACTATTATACACTGACAACTCATGTCAACAATATTTTTTTCTGTTTGCTGCTATGACTTCAGGCATAGTCAGGGCAACTAATACAGCGCCTCTGATTGATTTTATGCAATGAGGCTAGCTTTCCTTATCATCAGTGTCCTCGCCATTCAGGTGAGTCTTACTCCGTCTTCTGAGGTACCTGTAATTTAGATCCCTAAGAAAAGGATCAGGAAACCTGTAGTCCAACCACATACCGTGTGCACACCAAAATATTTTTAGCACAAGTTGGCCTAGAACTCAGGAATTAGCTTGGCCCATTGTTACTAGCGAGTCATGTTATCGGCTTTGCTAACAGCGCCCCCTGGAAACACTATGATAGGTTACTCTAACAAAATATCATATAGTAGGGACACATTTTTGTCTGCACAATTGGGAATTAACATTAACCTTGTTGAGACATATATGGTTATATGTCAGAACATGTCATTTGAAATAAGTCAACATGCTTTTGTATGTGTTACTAATTTTCATCAACTTTTTTTTTCTGAGGGGACTTCTTGTTTTCTGGAAGTTTAAGATATTTTTAGTTTAAAAGTGATTAGGGAATATGGATTGACATTTGTGTTGTAATGGTAGTTTTCTGTACAAAATGAATATTGCCCTTCCTGTGGTTCTTGATGATCTGCCAAAAATAGTGAATACACTTGTTCACAGTAAACAAGAAAGTCATTATTTTCTTTTGTTACATTATGTTCTTAATATTTATTGTAATTTTTTTCATTAAATGATGCATATAATCACCTTAAAAATATGTTCTCTGTTTAGAAAAATCATCTCTAGTTTATACTGATAAAAGTTTTTTTTTACTTACGGAACATGTAAAGTACTAGTTTATTACATTTGTACAAGTTTTTCTTTATTGTTAAGTGTGCCATTAAAAGATATAGCCGACACTTTATTTGATTCAGTTATTTTTTATTTTCCAAATTCGTAACATATTTTCATCACATAAAGTATGGGAGATAATTTTATAGTTCGTTATTGATGATTTATTTTGTACATAATGATACGGGTTCTATTCTCTGTTATGAACGCATCAGATATGAAGTGGTTTGAATTAGTGAAGAAATTATTTGAGGTGAAAACTCTTGGTTTTGACATTTGTGGGTTTTTAACTGTGACTGGTATTGGAAACACAATTTGAGTTTTTATAGATTTATATTGCAATAATATTTGTTCTTTAACTCCTTGTGGACCAAACACCATTCTATGGGGCTTTGGGTTGGGCACTTTTGACAAGAAGCCACACTAAAGGGCATTTTTTATTCTAAAAACATGGCTTTTAAAAATGGCTTTTGCCCTGGTCCACTAAGAGTTAAAGAATTATAAATCTGTTGAGTTTGTGTGATTGTTGTACTTAGTAATCATCGGCCAAATGACGCCGATACTCAATTGCAAACAGGTATCTTTACACACAAAACGAGTCTTATACAATACAATCTTCATCCCAACTTTCTGCTATCAGTGTCAAAATTTAATACTTACAGCAAATTACAAATTACAACAAAGATGAAATGCCTGCAGAACATTGTGGGGTTAACAAGAAGATATAAGATATGGAATTCTTGCAGTCTGGTTAGTATTGTAGATTCTCCAGTATTACTTGAATCATGTACACATCCTCTCTCCCTTAGGGAATTTATAATATGAGCCTGGCCCATTATTAGCTTTTTACCGCAGTCATACCTGCAAGTTAGTCACTAAGTTTGTTACCGTTTTCCCTCATTTGACTGGCAATAAAAAATAAAACAATAGAAATGGGAATGACTGATGAAGGAAGAATGTTTAATATTAAAAGATATATTTCTTTCTCCTGCATATCATGTAGGAAATTTTTGTTAAACATTGTGCTAATTTTTTTTTTCAATTAACTAATTATGCTGTTGGTATTTAATTTAGAAATTTGATAAATAGATATTTGGTGATGGGGAAATATAAATATAGAAAGAATTGATTGTTGTATTTTTATATTACTTTCATATTAAGAAACAATTATCTTTCTCATATGATTTGTTTTGTTAAAAATTAATACATAACTGTTGCCCGGCAGTTGTTGTTAAGCAGTGATTTCTGGGATATGGACAATCCACCTATTTTGAATATTTCATTTTTCAATTCTGGAGAAATGTTTTGAAATTTATCTTTTTTATGTGTTCTGCCATTATGATTTACTGTTATTTAATGAACAAATCATGTAATTACTCCATAGATTTTGTTTGTTTCTACATACTGAGGTTTCAGGGTTATATTAACTCTTTTCGTACGCAGTTATTTCCTAAGTTGTACACGGTTAATTCAAGGAGGCAAAAAATTATATCTACTCATCAATAAATAAACATATATATTATTATTATATACTGAGTTGAAGAAAACTGGACAACCTATTAGAATAACAAGATTACAAAGTAGTAGAAGTAAAATAGTAGAAGTAAAACTAGAAAGACTTGTATAAGGGAAACAACTCCAAAGGCGCAGTATACAGCAAATGATGTTCAACGGAATATGCCATGGTGTAGTGTATAGCGATTGGCGTGGAAAGAGTTAAGAATACATTTTCAATATAAGGGAAGAATTTCAGTAAAAGTATGTATTAGTGATAAAACATGTAAAACCAAGTACTGTAGTTTTACTAAGTACAAAAAACAATAACAATACATAGCAGTGTTTTGACAAAAAGGCCTTTATCAAGCAAATGATACACCAGAAGTGAAGAAATTCACTTCTTATACGTCAGACATAAAATATCCAATTAGACAATAAATCCCTAACTGCCCTAAAATAAATACATTAAAAATACATTAAGAATACATTTAAAAAACACATTTGCTTCATTTTTAGATGATATTTGTACTATTTGTCTCTTGTTACCTGAAACTCAGTCTTTGGTTTGATTTGTTTATTTGGTTCTCTTATGTTCTTGCCTCAGAAAGAATGTTTGTTATATTTGTTTCCAAGTTTATCCCATTTTATTTTTCTACTTAGAAGCCGTCATCATCAGAATTTGCATGTCATTTTTCTCTTGTTGTCCATAGACTTAATCCTTTTTTATCCTTATATAGAGCGTGAGGCAGCAGTTATCAATTTTAACACAATTCAATTTTGCATTGTTTTGTTATGTTCCACACTTGATGTCCTGAAATTCTCTTTCTACTGTTCATATGTGCAAAGTGTTCTCGAGTCCCTCTATGTTTGTTACATACTTTTCACATGCTAGGTGTTCTTGTGTTTCCCTACTCTTGTCTTATTCTGTTCATGATAGGTATTCTGGAGCCTCCCTACTCTTAACTTACACATGTGCATTTCACTCCAGTGCACATCTGGTTGTACTGCTTCGTTATTTTCTGAGGACATTCCCAATCCATATAATCTTCAACTGTAGAAATTTGTTAAGAAACATCAGTATAAAAATTAGGAAACATTTCTTAATGGTTTCAAATAAATCAAATAACAAAAGGTTCAGGAATCCAAATCGTGGCGTGGATTGATTCTCCAACGACCCAGAAGAAAATTAGCTCCTGATTTACTGATTTAATGCGAAATATAATCATCATTGAAACCACATAGATTGCAGTCATTTTGATCACTTTTGATTAAAAAGGTTTATACAACAGGTGAATATTCCTGGTTTTACAAAAGACTAGACACAATTTTCTCCAGAGACTCGTGATCTTTACCCAGTTCTTCCATCTTCATCATGTTCAAAGTTTCCTTAATGTCCTGTTGCCACCTTTGTCTTGATTGTTCTTTTGCCTTATTCGGAAACCATGCTGTTCATTATTTCTCTCTCCAAACCATTATCAAGTTTTTTGGGACCAAAATTTTTCAGTTTTAAAGAAATGATATTGTTTATAAGCCAATGTTCTTTAATCTTCAAATCTTGCAGAATGTCTATGTCTAGCACAAAGCTAGAAAATGTATGCCATCTTCATGATAGTCTCTATACTGTACAATCTGGATAGGATTATATTCATCTTCATTAAAATTGTTGTATCTAGGATAAGCTGTCCAAAACAAATGCACCATGTTGTTAGCAATGGACTTTTGGAGGAAAGAAAATACAATATCTTATAGAGTTAATGTATGTAAGTACAAGTAAATGATGTGTGGATCTGACTATTTCTGAAAAGAAGTTTATGATGTATATACCGAAGGATTGACTTCATTGCACAAAGCTTTACCCTATATGTTTCAGTTGCTCTCTGCAGAAATGGCCTGCCACCTGCCGAGAGTATTGTGTTAACTCCATAGCTTCGCAACAATCCTAGAGTCCATGAAAAAATACGCCGTGAACAGAATGGCCTTGTCCGGATTCAAACCCACAACCTTCAGAACGCAAGGCAAGGGTGTAACCACATAACCACAGAGACCACTTTATAATGTATATTACAGTTAGATACTGTCTTCTAAGATGGTAGTATCTCTCATAAAGTATAATCGTGTAAATCTCTGTGTGACAGTACAGAATGTATTCATACATTTTCAGCATCATTTAGTATGGCCTTTGCAGAACATCACTCTCATCACAGCTCTTGATCTCTAGCAAGTTCTCCCACATCCATCACGTTGACATGTTCAATGTTCATTTTAATGTCCTGTTGCAACCATCGTTTTGTTTGTTTCCTCATCTCATCTTCGAATAACCATGCCCTTCTTCTTCGAACGCTCCATATCGACTACTTGTTAACCACTCTTTGTGATTTGTATGTGATGTGAGCCTAAGCGATTTAACATTGTGCAAGGTATGCGCCTACAAGTAGGCCAGCACATCCGATTTCTGCTACGCTTTTTATTTACTAGGTAGCTTCCCTAGGCCCCTACCTCAGTCACGTCTTCCTCTTACAATATGACTTGCAGGTCGCAGTGTTACTATTCTTTGCTCCTCTTGCGAGCCCCGGCAACACACAGGAGCCATGCCCTTCAAATCTTCCTTCTCCAAACCACTGTGGCGTTTAATGTAACCAAAATATTTCACTTTTCATGACATGATGTTGTTTATGTCTCATAAATACCATGTTCCTCGATGCTCAAGTCAAGTAGTTGGTCTACATTTTTCTTCTCTATGCAGAGCATGAGGCTTTCAAACTTGACTCTAATGAAAGATCACAAACCTACAGTTAAAAAAAATACATATCCACTCATAAGAATAATTTTAATTTAAATGTTCAGTAGTTTGTATTCTGATTTGATAAAACATTGGCTTCAAATGTTGTTTTCATTCATATAGTTTTTACGTGAAAGTTACATCTTTGTTACATCAGTTATCAGAGGACTATCATCATAGCACTCGGACATGTCCATAGGTGCTCCGATCTCCGCCTCAGCAAATCCAGCAGCGTCTATCGGCCCAACACGCCAGTCCGATGTTGATTAATCAGTCTCTTTGCATATTTGGTATGCCGTTCTTTACAGACTGCACCAATCTTGACAGCCATCTCTCTCAGTTGTTACATACACCAATGCAAGGAAATGTATTTCCAAGATATACTATTATTCTCAACTGAGTAATAACATCACAAAAATGAACTGTATCACACACACGCAGAGAGAGACCCTAGGATTGTTGCTGGAGCTACGGAGTTCGTGCTTTGTGCAATGCTCTCTGAAGGTAGCGTGCTATTTCTGCGGAGAGGGACCGAACCATATGGGGTAAAACCCGGTGCAATGAAGTCAATCCTTCGGCTTTAGACCCTGTTTAGAGCCAGCGTGGCATATGTATGAGAGAGAGACAGCGAGAGAGAGAGAGAGAAGAATGCTTTTGTATTATAATTTTTATGGTAATAAATTGGAAAATGACACTATTTTGAATGTAATAGTTTATTGTACTTTTGATGGCATTTAATGTTTGCTGGTATTGGTCATTAGTTTGGTTACCTTTGTGTGATACAGGGATTATTCGTTTTTTTATCTTCTGTTTGATAAAAAGATTATTCTTGAGACAAAGTTTACTTAGTTTATATCATAGAGTTATTGAGTTAAATGTGGAGCATCTGGCCCAATGGGTTCAATCCCCGGTAAGGATAAGAAGTTTGTTTTTTCTGACAGGGGCATAAAGAAAAATCCTAACCTGAACAGTTTTGCAGCAACTGCACTACCATGTGACCATTAAATTCCACAGGCACACGTCCCTACCTCGCTTTATAAATAATTTTTTTATTTCCGAGGTCAACCTTTTGCATGGACAGCCTTTTGATTTGTATCCGCTGTATCAGAGTAGCATTGAGGCGCCCTGTCTCTTGGTAATCTGCTTATCTGGCCGAACTATTATAACTCATGGTATTAAAATGAATTCTTTGTTTATACTTTTATATAGTTCTACTGCAGTAGATATTACAGACAGTAATGACAGTTTAAAAAAAAAATTGAGTGAACTTTGGATAGGCTCCTTCACGGTTCAGTTACCCTCAATCATTGTTGTATATGCATAGTTTAGTATCCATCCCTCACTCAATGATACAGTATTGAATAAATGTACACTAAGTCTTCCAGTGATGTTGTGACACAAGTAGGACCAGTAGATGATCTTGTATCACTACAGACAGGTTACTGCAATGGTTTCCAGCCTTTTTAATCACCAGGGGACATCAATTTGAAACCACTGTGTGATTTGTTTAAAATATGTGTTACTCATGTTGAGCAGATACAACATTTTGTAAATTTGTTAGTAATTAATAATTTGAAACAGGGAATAAGGCTGCTCAATTTTTTTCTTCAATTTTTAAAATTTTATAGTCGTTTTTATAATAGGGAGTTGCTGATCAAGTCAACTAAGTGTATATATATATATGTTGTAGCTAGCTAATCTGCGCCTTATATGAAATGCTTGCACTTTCTGTGTCTTATCTAGCTAGACCAGGATCGTTGCTGACTTTTGACATACCTTTTGTTTATTCTCACCATTTGTCATGTTTAAAAAAACTGCCTAGATGAGTGGGCCATCAAGCCAGATGTCTAACTAAAGTAGGTTGCAATGATAAGGAAAAATGCTAGTATGCATATTCAAGTTTTGACAAGAAAAATGACATTGTAAGTGCATCTGGTACCTGAGTAAGGACACATGCACAAACATAAATATGCTCACACATCAGTAATAAACATATTATATTTAATATATACATTGTACGTGAGCATCTGTAGCTCAAGTGGTAGTGAGCTCGATCACAAACCCAAGGGTACCTGGTTCAAACCCCACGGTGGGCAAGTTTGGAAGCAAATCGTTTCCGTGGGATTTTACAAAAGGTAAAAGTAGACCTCACCGTTCAGAAAGCAATGGCAAACTACTGAACATGTAAGTGGTGCCTAGAAAATCAACGACTCGCTTACTGTGGTTGATGGCTACGTCCTGTAAAGGATATGCCACGATTTTCATTCACTAAGATTATAAAGAATCAATTTTCATACCGGGCAAACAATTTGGGGAATATGGTATTAGGCTCATATTTTTCTTTGACAATCTGTACAGGGATTGCAATGGTTAGCATTATGTCGACAAAATATAACAGATTTTTTATTGTCATTGCTTCTCTGGTTATCATCAGGTGCTGTGTTGGCTGGCATGGGCGATAATGGATCTCCTCAAATCTCTCTCTCTGGTGTTTGCTATCATCTCCGATGTTGACGTTCTTCTGTGCCATGAAGTCAGGCTGTCTAAAATTCTCTCCCTCTGTCTTCCTCTGTCTAGTCTCCCTTTGATTTTACCGGTTTTACAATGTGTTCTACTCTCTTCTCACCACGTCAAAAAAATGATGACTACCTCTTTCTTATATTGACAATAAGTTTTCTCTGTGTCATTCAACACCTCCACATTCGTCATTTTAGCAGTCCATGGGATTCCCTGTTTCTCTGGTACACATTTGATATAATAAAATCAACTTATTTTCTGTAGAAAAAATACTTTGTTTTTAAGAAAATAAGTTCCTGAGAATTATACATTTAAAAAACATGTAAATGTTCACATTATTTAAAAAAGGGAATGTAACAATGGAAACAAAGGTGAAAGGTCACAGCACAAAGTAAGGTAGTTTAAGAAAAGTCTACGTACTATAATATTAGTGTTACAGAAGGGTCCACCGTATATCATGGACAGAGTAGAGAACAAATGGATCTATCCAGAAAGAAATCAAAATAAAAGAAAACTAGATGAGGCTGCAAATAAGTATGAGAGAATTGAAGAATTTTGGACATATAAAGAGACACAAGGGTTGGAGAAGATTATTTTGAAAGGAGACATCCTAGGAAAGAGGAGAAGAGGAAGACCACGGAGAAGAGGAAGACCACGGAGAAGAGGAAGACCACGAAGATGTATTCAGAATGTAATGATGATTTGAGCATGACCACTGTAGAAGCGGGACATCTGACCTATTAGAGAGAGAGAAATTCCGAAGGACTCTTAGGGTGGTAAAGTTCTTCTCAGGACAAGCTATTTGATGATTACAGACCTTCAGTTCTGTTACGACAACCACAACTTCAATTAAGGAGTATGGTCTTTGTCCGCTTAGGTTCGTTCACCCTGACTATTGTGATCTCATTAACTTTGTTTTTGACAATGAAGTATTCTGATTTTTCATCTTTGGTATCTTCTTCTTCTAATGCTCTATATCGACCACTTGTTATACAACTCTTTGTGATTTGTATGTGATCTGAGCCTAAGAGCGATTGTACATTGTGCCAGTAATGCGCCTACAAGTAGGCCAGCACATCCGATTTCTGTTACACTTTTTATTTACTAGGGTAGCTTCCCTAGGCCCCAACCTCTGTCACCTCTTATGACATGCCTTGTAGGTCGCAGTGTTACTATTCTTTGCTCCCCTTGTGAACCCCGACAACACATGGGCATATCTTTGGTATATATAGTTCTACATGAGAGCCTCAGTAGTAACATAGTTAGTGTACTTGCTTCTTAGATGGGTGGACCCAGGTTTCAAATCCCAAGCTAGATTTAGATTTTTTTTTTACCATGGTGGCTCTCAGTTTGGACCAACTTCAATTGGTTACCAGAAAAAAACATTGAAAATAAATACTGAATCACCCATTGAGTGCCATTGGTAAAGTTTTGTTTTGGTAAGTTATGAATTTAGGTGTCATGGTACCTAATAATATGGCATCTCTGACCGATTTTTGCTTGAAGGTAGACATCCTTTGCGATTTAGGCGAGTCTTACTCCATCTTCTGAGGTAATTGTAAAATATAAGTACAGGTCCTTTCCTCTACTGTTATATTGGTTATTGGTTACTAAACTGACGTCATTGCACTCCGGCAGACCCATAGGTGCTCAGTCTCCCCAACAGATATCGAAGAGTATGCATACTGATGTTATATATTACATAGGATGTGCTAGCATTTTATCCATACCGCTCTATTCTGGGGAACTCGTTCAATATCTGCTATGGAATTTAGTCCGATATTTCTTACTTCTCTCTGTACAGTTCGTTTCATGGTTTCTCTAGGTTGTCCTTTCTTTCTTGATCCATTTAGTGATCCATGCTCTAAGACTCAGATAACATACAAATCACAAAGAGTGGTTGACAAGTGGTTGATATGGAGCGTTTGAAGAAGAAGATCCATTATTCCCCATTAGAACTCTTCTTCTTTCTTCTTTTTTCTAATCCTCTTTTACCTGATAGCTTCAGGATTAGAAGAGAATTCTAGAACATGCTTTTGTCTGCGCTTCATAAATAGTGTTTTTCACCACCTCTGTTATTTCGGAGGTCAATCTTTGCATATACAGCCTTTTTCTTTGTATCCGTGTATCAGAGTAGCATTGCTCTTTGAGGCACACTGTCTCTTGGTAATCTGCTTATATGGCTGAACCATTATAACTCATGGTATTAAAATGGATTCTTTATTTATATTTTTATATAGTTCTACTACAGTCTACTCTATTATTATAATCAGAAATTTGTTCTAGAATGTTTAGAAAACTAGTTAAAATAGTTGCTAGCAATAGTAATGTTGTGTCGCCACTTTGTCAATAAATTGGATCTATCACTCTTCACGAATGAGAGAATAGAGAAAAATGGAATATACTCTGTACAATCAAAATTAATGCATTGTTTGTGTAAATAATTTTATTGTAGTTTTAGTCATTGTAAATTGCATGCAGAGATTTGTAGCATGTATATCATTGAAATATTTGCCAGCTGAATGTATTCTTTACCTGGCCAGTCATCTGTAACATTTGTTTAAGTATGTCATATTTTGTGTGATGTAGCTTTCAGTCATTATGGGTTTTTAAAATCATGCTCTCTATGTAGCTTTCAGTCATTATGGGTTTTTTTTTAAATCATGCTCTCTATGTAATTATAATTCAGTTTATAATATTGTATCTGATGTGAATTCTATTCATTACTTTATATTTTCCTGTTTTATCAAATATTCTTACGATGTGTAATATTTTGCTGTCTTTGTAAAACTGTCTAATTGAACATTATTCATTATTTTATCAATGCTCTAAAAGAAAACATATGCTGTGAAGATTTCAGTGAAGAAGATAAAGGACATTCTATATCTCGGTTTCGCAAGTTATGCGATACCGATAGATGCTGCAAGATCAGAAAACCATGAGAGAAACACAAGTAGATACATCAACCAACACAGAACGGCAGTTGTTAGTCTAAACACAATGAAATACATGCTTGGGAGAAGATCGGAACAATTATGGACATGTGCGATGAAGATGATCCTCAAATGAACAATAATTATTTTATGTTTCTCTCTTGTATGCTTGTGTAAAACACCGTAGATTGTCTGGCATTAGTCTGAACAAAATCACTGGAGGGAGCTTGGAATTACTAGAGCATGAACTACACAAGACATAGCTACATTATTTGCTTGGGATACAAGTTGCAAGATTTATCTGGGCTACAAGTTGCAAGATTTGCTTAGGCATACATTGCGTTATACACCTAGGAAGTGAGTTGCAAGTTTTGCCCAGGGCACAAACTCATTCGCACCAGCTGCATGATTGACCTTAAGAACCAACATCATAATTTACACTAAGGCACTAACTGCATGATTGGCTTTGGGTATATATGTCATAATTATACCTACCTGATTGACATAGTGCACTAACTGTAGTATAGCCCTAGTGGAACCAACCAACTGTAGTATAGCCCTAGTGGAACTAACCAACTGTAGTATATCCCTAGTGGAACTAACTAACTGTAGTATATCCCTAGTGGAACTAACTAACTGTAGTATAGCCCTAGTGGAACTAACTAACTGTAGTATAGCCCTAGTGGAACTAACCAACTGTAGTATAGCCCTAGTGGAACCAACCAACTGTAGTATAGGCCTAGTGCAACTAACCAACTGCAGTATAGGCCTAGTGCAACTAACCAACTGCAGTATAGGCCTAGTGCAACTAACCAACTGTAGTATAGCCCTAGTGGAACTAACCAACTGTAGTATATCCCTAGTGGAACTAACCAACTGTAGTATATCCTTAGTGGAACTAACCAACTGTAGTATATCCATAGTGGAACTAACCAACTGTAGTATATCCATAGTGGAACTAACCAACTGTAGTATATCCATAGTGGAACTAACTAACTGTAGTATATCCCTAGTGGAACTAACCAACTGTAGTATATCCCTAGTGGAACTAACTAACTGTAGTATATCCCTAGTGGAACTAACCAACTGTAGTATATCCCTAGTGGAACTAACCAACTGCAGTATATCCTTAGTGGAACTAACCAACTATAGTATATCCATAGTGGAACTAACCAACTGTAGTATATCCATAGTGGAACTAACCAACTGTAGTATATCCCTAGTGGAACTAACTAACTGTAGTATATCCCTAGTGGAACTAACCAACTGTAGTATATCCCTAGTGGAACTAACCAACTGTAGTATATCCCTAGTTGAACTAACTAACTGTAGTATATCCCTAGTGGAACTAACTAACTGTAGTATAGCCCTAGTGGAACTAACCAACTGTAGCATATCCCTAGTGCAACTAACCAACTGCAGTATAGGCCTAGTGGAACTAACTAACTGTAGTATATCCTTAGTGGAACTAACCAACTGTAGTATATCCTTAGTGGAACTAACTGTAGTATATCCTTAGTGGAACTAACCAACTATAGTATATCCCTAGTGGAACTAACCAACTGTAGTATATCCTTAGTGGAACTAACTAACTGTAGTGTAGCCCAAGTGGATCTAACCATCTGTAGTATAGTCCTAGTGGAAATAACGAACTGCATGTTTAGCCTAGGGTATTAGTTTCCTGTAGCTAGTGTAGAACCACCCATGTTGGTCATTACTTCTTTCCCTGACAAGAGAGTACTTGAGCCTCGAGTATAGTTGTGTTGCTGCTGTTTGATTACATATTAATAACATTGTTGTTATTTGAAATCTTTACTGCGCAGAATTTTGCTTAAATATTGTCATATTTCAAGAACCCTTTAGCTGATTTTTTTGGTGCACTGGTTTTTTAGACAGGTGATCTCGATAATCCTCAAAAATTGAATTGTTCATCTGTAGATGGCTGTCAGATTGACTCTGTCTCAATTTGATACCGAACAGCTTTAGGAAGTAACGGTGGTTGGCATGATGTTGACCACATCAACTATCATGTATTGCTGATCAAAGAAAAATATATTATTTCCCAATAAACCACATGGTATGAAAACATGTTCTGTGCTTTTTGTTTGTTTTTAATTTGCATATTTCACAAACAATTCCCCAGTTCTTCATTAGAAATGACTGAAAGCTTGTACTCCATTGATGTTATGAACAAAATACATCATTTATTTATATACATAAAATAAAAGTGATAGTTTATCTCTTGGGAATAACTGTTCAACATAATATGTTGGTGAGACATGCAGTAGCTATTATTTTGTGGCTAGTATTACAAATCTGCCATTTGTCTTGCCTTTTCATTTCTTAGATATCTTGCTGACTGGTTGAGTTTTTAAATTATGGGTATTCTGTTTTGTGTATAGGAAAGCATTAAGTATAGTTGTTGAGTCTGATGTTTTCTTCTTTAGTCAGTGTTAGTATTTTTGTTGTTGTTGTATCATGTCTTATTCTGATGTCTGAGTTGGAGTTAGTCGGTAGTAACGGTTTGCTATTTTAAAATTAGTTTTTAGTTAAAATTTTAAAGTTAGTCTTAACTTTGATTCTTCATGTCAGGGTTGAGATATCTTCCTGAATTTAATTTTTGATTCTTTATGTTGGGTTTAGTCCTTAAGGTTTTTTTTAAATATCTTGAAGTCATCATTTATGCATATTTTCAGGTGAGGGTTTTTTCATGTACTAAGTAGGGATTATTGATTATTTTTTATTGGTGTTTTTTTTCCTATAAAAATATCTTAGATGGGTTAATTTGAAATTTTTTCCTTATCATATTTTATTGAAAAATGTTTCAATGTGATATTTAGCAATGTCAACAGTTTGAACTAACTGCTTCAATTTTCAGAGTTAGTTAAAAGGAGAGTCTGGCCGAATTGATTAGAGGGTGTGTCCCATGTGGGAGACCCGTGTTCAATCCACGGTAAGGCCAAGGATTTTTTTCAGTTGAGGGCATAAAATAAAAATCCTAACCTGAACAGTTACACGGTGACTGCAGCAGCCATTAAATTCCTCAGGCTCTTGCCTTCCCTGTCCTACACTGCCCTATTTTTTTATTTTTTTCGATCCAGAAGCACTTGAGCTGAAAGCTCTTCGGCTCGGTGTCATGGACATCGTAACCCTTCGACTCGGTGCCACGAACACCGTAAATCTGGGGAACCTGTAGCTTTTCTGCCAGTCCGCGGAGTTGAACCCGCACTTATAGAGGACTAGTCACCCGTAGTCCAACGCGCTACGAATACGCTGGGCACGCGGGCACACTGCCCTATAAAGCGGTACTACAGGCAGTAATGACGGTTAATGTGGAATTCTCAGAGCTAAAAAAACCAGAAGAAGAAGAAAAAACATCTCAGAATTGCTAATATAAATAAAATGATCAGATAATATGAAAAATGAATCAAATATGAACCACTTTGAAAATTTGGAGAAAAAACTTTTGAATTTATTTCAAAGTACAAGTGAAACATTTTTTTTAAACATTATTACAAGGGTTGTATTATCTTCATAGATACATTTGTTCTCTTACTTTGTTCTCTTATATGTTCATGTTTGCTGATCTCTATGATGACTTCTGTAATGTCTTAGTAATATTGATTGTCACTATTATTACATTTAGGAACAGTTTTGTCTTTGAAAGTATTGCCATTTTATTTTGTTATAAATGTTTGATTTGCTATTGATACATTTAGGGGTAATGGTTTTATCTTTAGATGGTTTGCCATTTTACTTTACTTTGAAACATTTATTTTGTCATCAGATTGAAATTTATAACATAAATGAAATCACAAATGGAAAGACAGAGCAGAAGTATAATATGAAGATTAATTTTTCTAAGTTCGTGTTGCTCTTCTACTTTGCGTTCGTTCTTTACGACCAATTTTAATCACTCTTTGTGATATGTTTGATCTTTGTCAAGAACGTGTATACGTTGCACATTGGTTTGGTAGGCCCCTAAACGCATAGACTTCTACATATTTAGGACACATGCATCCGATTTCATCCAAACCTCCTTAGTCGCCTCTTACGACATGCGTGGCAGGTAACAGTGGTTAAATTCTTTACACCCCAAATTTGGGTCCCGTTAACCACTCGGGCGGTTCTTGTTGCTAAGCTACAGGTCTTGAAGTCTTGAACAGACAGTCAATGAACAATTGTAGTGTGTCTCTCTTATATAGATATCTAACAGACAGTCAATGAACAATTGTAGTATGTCTGTCTTATATAGATATCTAACAGACAGTCAATGAACAATTGTAGTATGTCTCTCTTATACAGATATCTAATAGACAGTCAATGAACAATTGTAGTATGTCTCTCTTATACAGATATCTAATAGACAGTCAATGAACAATTGTAGTATGTCTGTCTTATATAGATATCTTAACAGACAGTCGTGTCTTATATAGATATCTTAACAGACAGTCAATTAACAATTGTATGTCTCTCTTATATAGATATCTTAACAGACAGTCAATGAACAATTGTAGTATGTCTGTCTTATATAGATATCTAACAGACAGTCAATTAACAATTTTAGTGTGTCTCTCTTATGTAGATATCTAACAGACAGTCAATGAACAATTGTAGTATTTCTCTTTTATCATGTCATACAACACACTATAGCTGATTTTGTAGGGTGTCAGATCTTTCATGCAATCACACAATACACTCCATACTTCATATATATATATGAAGCCAATTACTAAACTGGAAAACTGGTTAGAATATACATTTCTTTACTCAGTGCACCCTTACAGGTGCTCAATCTCTTTCATTTCAGCAAGCTTCTGTAGCATGTTACTAGCAAAACTTTATTGTCATGGCAATTCTTCTAAAGCATGTTACTTGCAGAACTTTATTCTCATGGCAATTCCTCTGAAACATGTTGCTAGCAGAACTTTATTCTGATGTTAGTTCTTCTGAATACATCACAATCATATGCAAGTCATCATTAATAGACAGTACAAATGCACCCTTCCTTCGAACTTAACATCACTGAAACCTAATCTATACCCTTGGAGCAAGATAGTAATATACTCTACATATCATTACATCAATTGGAGGTTTCACTACTGGAAAGAAATATAATGATTTGCTAAAGAGAATAGAGACTATGATTATGATCCAGAAAAATGTATCTCAAGCCATTGTGGATACAAGTCTACAGTTATGGTTCAGCAACAATGCCCACAGATGGAACTAGAAATGGAGGATCTGGCATCTATATTTCATATCCTATCAATGTCCACTATAACACTAAGTGTATTCTAACTAGTAAAGACTACAAATTATACAGCAAAATTCAAGCATTACTGCATGTTACAGTCATACATGGCACCATCTCTGACGGCAATTAGGTTGTCTTCTTCACAGATGTCCTATCTGTTTTGCAAGCCTTCAGGATAAACTTCCATACCTGAGAAGAGGCGCTCTAGTTATACTTCAGATGGTACCACTAGACTTTGGTGTGCTGGGTAATGAGAAGGCACACAAGCTTGCAAAGAAGAGAGGAAAATGTTAACAGGAAGAAAATAAAACTACACATTCTTGAAAGAAAAAGAGCTATCTGCGCCATCAGAAAATAACAGAATCTGCTTGATGACAATTAACTCTCACTTGACCAACAAGGACAGATCCTCCTCCGCCTCAGGAGTAGGCATAATAACAACAAACACATGCCCAGGCTCTGGCTGTCTGCATTTCTACTATGGGGCAGACAGTCATAGTCTGTCAATTTTGAACAAACCACAGAACATATCTTGCAAATCTGTTCCTTATACACCCACCTTGTAAAGGAATGCTGAATTAACAACACAATGAAAATCGTGGCATATCCTTTACAGGACGTCACCATCAAACACAGTAAACAAGTTGCTGATTTTTCGAGGCACCACTTATACGTTCAGTAGTTTGTCATTGCTTTCTAAACAGTGAGGTCTGTTTTTACAGTTCGTAAAATCCATGCGGACAAATTTGTTTTCAAACTGGCAGCCGCTGAGCTTTAACCGGTACGCTTGGTTGTGATCGAGCTCACTACCGTTTAAGCTACAGACGTTCGTAACAAAATACTATATTCAAAACTACACAGCTCCAGACAACAGTTGACTTCATCACAAGGACACATCTTAGATTATAGCCATCCAAGTCATGATTTCAAGAAGAAAAAACAGCTATTGTTCTCCACTGAATTCTATTCTGTAGCATCACCTGCGTCTCTACATATTGTTCTCCACTGAATTCTATTCTGTAGCATCACCTGCGTCTCTACATATTGTTCTCCACTGAATTCTATTCTGTAGCATCACCTGCGTCTCTACATATTGTTCTCCACTGAATTCTATTCTGTAGCATCACCTGCGTCTCTACATATTGTTCTCCACTGAATTCTATTCTGTAGCATCACCTGCGTCTCTACATATTGTTCTCCACTGAATTCTATTCTGTAGCATCACCTGCGTCTCTACATATTGTTCTCCACTGAATTCTATTCTGTAGCATCACCTGCGTCTCTACATATCAGACCCTAACCTCTCTGTTCTCCTCTTCTGATATTCTTCACCATTTGTTTCTTGGTTTTCTCACTCTTCCCCCATGGTTTCCAGTCAAGTGCAGTCCGGTTGTTGTGTGCAGTTGTTTCCTGTAGGTGTATCAAATCCATCACCACTTTCTGTCTTTAGTTTCCAGCTGTATTAGTTGTGTTTATGTCTGTTTTTTTTTTTTTTTTTCGTTTTTTTCTTTCGTCCGCTTTCAACTCAGATGAAGTTTCATCTCTGAAACTGATTTTTGCTTGAAAATCCGTTTTTTTCCAATTTCTTACAATGGCAGCAGCGTTCACATTGTAAATTACTTTACACTGGCAGCCGTGTGCTCAATGTACTCGTAATTAGTATTCCCTCGCCATACAGGCAGATTTTCTCCGACTTCAGAGGTACTCACGTTATCGTCCTGAGTAAGACCAGGGACTCGAACAAATGCCGGACAGTAGGTTCGAACCCGAGCTATGAGGCGTCTCACAGCTAGCAGGCCGAGCTACTATCAACTACTCTAGGCAGTCCCCCATATAAGTCTGTATTTATTGTTATTTTTGGTCAGTGTAGTATGTAGTGGAGACATCTGTTGGTGAACTTCTGCGTTTTGAATGTGATATTTTTTATCACATGTAATATCTCCAAGAGACAGAGCAGGATAAATTTAACATTTGTGTTGAACAGTTTAAACTTATTTCCCAGAGAGAAATCTGCCCAAGTTTGATACTGGCAAAAAAAAGAGATGTAAACAGACCTTCAACAGAATCTAAAGTAATAACACTGACATCTTTGTGTACCTCTCTATCAATGCATACAGACCTAACACTGTATTGCCCTATATACCACAAAGTATGAAAGGGTTCCTTTACTTTACTTTTTACTATCAATGCCCAAATATGTAAGGGGGTGTGTTTCTGCTTCTTCACAATTTGTAGTCATTAACAATGAGGTCATTTTGTTTGTTTTATTAATATTTTTTCTGTTTTGTTTTACATTGATTTGTAGTCTCTTTTTTTAAGGTTAACTCTTTCCATACCATGAATGTTACTGTGTTCTGACTACAATTGAAACTATCATTTTTATCAAACCAAATGTTTTTAATACATTGTTTGCAGTAGGTCATCATCAAATACCTTGTCCTGAGCAGAACTTTACCACACTAACAGTCCTCCGCAATTTCTCTCTCTCATATGAAAGCTGCTCCTGCCTCCGCAGCCGTCATGCTAAAATCACCAGTTACTTCCTGAATCCATCTTCTTTATGGTTTTCATCTCTTCTTTGTCAAGATGCCTCCTTCCAGAATGGTCTTCTCAACCCTTCCTTTTTTAAAAATATGTCCAAAATACTTCAATTTTCTCATTATTATTTGTAGCATCATCCAGTTTTCTTTGATTTCGAGTTCCTTCTCATATCTTCTCATACATCAAACAACGCATAACGAGACTTGGTAGTCAAAACACATTGAGATACATGCTTGGGAGGAGATCGGAGAAATTATGGCCATGTCTGATGTGCGATGAAGATGATCCTCGAATGCAATTATGAACATGTCTGATGTGCCATGAAGATGATTCTCAAATGAACAGTTATCTCATATACTATTTATGTATACACATTTGATTTCCTATTTATAGCTATAATAACAACTTTAGTTATAGTACAAAGAGAAAGTGTTTTATGTGAAAAGTCACTATAGTCACTACTGGTGTGATTGGCACATATTCTAACATATTGGCTAGTGGGGTGGTTGACACATTTGTCTGCCACTGTAATGGTTACTGGTATGGATTGAGTTAAGTTTCAAATCCTTATATTCTGTTTCTCTTACATTACTCTTACAGATGGGGGTTTCTAAAGCAAAGTGGTTAAGATGTTTGCCTGTCATTATGAAAGTTGTGTGTTCGAATCCAGCTGAGTCACATGTGCAATTTTGTCATGAAATCCCTAGGATTGTTGCAGAAGCTACGGATTTCGTGTTTTATGCCACACTTTCAGTAGATGGCATGCCATTTCTGCAGACAGGGACAGAGCCATATGGGAAAACTTGGAGCAACGATATCAATCCTGCGCCTGCAGACCCTTTTTTAACACACTTACAAACGTGTATGCACACACACACACACATATATACAGACTGGTACATATATGTATGTGTAAACTTCCCTCAATGTTAGTTCCTTTGTGTGCTTTGGTATCGTTCCCCTTAGATGTATAGTCTTGTTATTTGCTACGTATGATGTGTCTGTGACTTAGTTGTCCATACTTTGCGTGTATGATTGTATATGTCTTTTAACATATTGAAACACTTTGTTGAATATTGTAAATACAATGTATATGAATATTGCAACTACACTGCAAAATGCAAATATTAAACTAAAAAAAGGAATGTACTTTTGTCTTGTTTTTATTTTTCAAAGGAACATGAAGAAACAAAATGATTGTGTTTCTCAGTTAACATCTGGATCTGAAAGTTGGCTCATCCAACAGTAAGTCGCTACGAGACCGAAAACATCCCCTTTATTCATTCTAAACGCATCGGCGATCAATGCTGTCGACGCAAGCCTGCTTGGCTTCTTATTGCTGTGCACACCCGCATGTCCAGGACAGTAGATTCGCCTGAGTCTCTGGAGGTTTGATGAAACCTCTATAGACGACATCCACTCATACCGCAATCTGTCATTCTGTATCTTCCGAAGCATGGAGTCAGATAAAATAACGGCCCCCAGTAAGAGTCCCAGAGAGCCACTGTAAGCAGCAGTAGCGGTCTCAACCATCATCCTCATGCTGAACTAGTTGTATTCCCCGCTTTGCATGATGTATCTTTAGTAACTTGGAGCCGAGCATAGTCGCTAACTGATGCCCTGCATGCATTTGACAGTCTCTTTCTGACTCCATTTTGTAGAAAAATCCACAGACATCCTGGCAACAAAAAATGATTTAAAAGTTCCTACATAATATTTTCACCATCTTCTAAATTTCATCGGCACCTCTCCAGTGCTGCGGAGTTCTTGCACTGCCGCTGGGATCTTCATGTGTAAGAAAGAGATCGGGGCACGCATGACTACTCACCAAAGTGCAATGATGTTGGTCCTTTCATTCAATCAATCAAAACACAAATACAGCAGCCAATATTAAATTGAGTAAGTCGAAAGTAGCCCACAGAATGCTGAATCAGTAATGAATTAAGCATTTTCCTTCTTTAATGAACGATTGTACTTCTCATGGTTGTGTTTTTATTTGTTCAAAACTGTCATCAACTAGCAACAAGCATCAAACTTTGAAGTAACTTATCGTAGTGATCTCTCTCTCTCTCTCTGCCTTTTAACCCGGATTGGAGCATAGGCCCTCAACCAACTCATGCCAAGTCTTCCTATTTCTGGCTATCTCCTGCAGCTCCTTCCAGCTCTTCTTTATATTGTTGATCTCTGCCTCCAGATCTCGTCTCCGTGTATTTCTTGTGATATGTTTATTGTGTACAAATTTGTGGACTTTCGTACATGGTTTTACTACAGAGGTTAACGGCAATTAACAATTTACAAGATAAATTCTCAGAATATTTTGGCTTGACAAAATCAACTCAATCAGGAGAAAATGTACGCAGTTATAACATGAAGATGCTGGAGTTGGATAATCACAATATAGATGAGATTGCAGTAAAACTATTTGATTGGCGAAACACGTAAACAAAGTACTGTAGTTTTACAAATTACAAAAACAATGACAATATACAGCAACGTTTCGACCAAGGCCTTTATCAAGCAAACGAACAACAGGAACGAATTTTAAAAAGCACTAACATATGGACGACTACAAACGGAGACATTCAAAGGTTTCTAATGAAAATCTGGGAATAAAAACTAATAACGAAATAAATGTAACACAAAAAAACACATAAAAACTAGAAATAGAAAAGAAGAGAAACAATAAAAATCAAGTAAATATATAGCTTGAATACATGCAACATATGCACATATAGATTACAAGACATGGGAAGAGAAAGTACTAAGAAGCATAGGAATGTAATACGTTGAGCCCACGTGGTCGCAAGGTACCACACAACGAAATCAACCGATTCTCCTGAGCAAATCGTCTGCGATCATCCGAGCAACATGATCGGATGGCTGTGACCTGGACATCGTAACTCCTAAATGGCCAGTACCTTTGACGTTGAGCTAGATAGGGCACGTACACAGAAGTGATCTAGAGATCATCACGAAAACTGTCATACAGTGGACCCTGAAGAAAGATAAAAGAGAGGCAATGCAAAGACAAGCTGGTGGAGAACAGTGGAGACGAAGATGCAGGGTTTGGGACAACCATGGGCCTCCTTGTGTAGGATGGTCACGGACTGAATAAGATGAAGATTTTGTTATTGCCTTATACAACGTCACAATGAATGCCGGCCGCTGACTGCTTTGTCGGTTTATTTCCAAAGAAAAATTGAAGACAAGAAAGTATTCACAAAATGAACAGACAACGTTATATCAGATTCAATAGTTTATTTTGAGCATTCATCTTTGATAGCGCTTAACAAAGGATAATGGCCTTTTCCGCAAAAGTGTCCCTTGAAGTCATCCAAGTCGAGAGCCCACACCATGGCTCCTCCAAACCCGTTGTTTTTTATATAACGTACCTTTTCTCTCAGACTGTTTTCGCTGTCATAACCCACCCACTGGTTTCCAGAGACAAGGTAAGGTACATGCTGGTCGTTTATATTGTGCAGAGCTGCCCCTTTACTTATTAATTCACAGATCTCGTAGTAGGCAAGGTAACCTGCTTCGCGGGTGTATGTTCCACTGGCTCCAATTGAAGCCGGAGCACCAACACCACTGGCTGAGCCTGACAAAGTGAAAGATCTTCCATAGAGTGCCAAGCCAATAACGATCTTGTTCTTAGGTGCTCCTAGCTGTGCCCAGTAATTGGCTGTCCAATCTATGTTGAGGTGAGTGTTGTCACCTAAAGACAGTGAAGAAAATAATACTGTGTAATACACGCCCATTGTGGGGGAAAAGTAATTTGAGACATATTGAAAAATAATATTATTTTAGCTAGTGAACTATTTGTTTTTGACTACTGAACCGAGTCATGTAACTCAGTATAATTGGTACTATAAAGTGAAACATTAAAATACAAAGTAAGGTAGTTGTGGTTATTTGTTATTGGTTACTGAACTGACGTCTTCGTGCTGCGGGCAGACCCATAGGTGCTCAGTCTCCTCCAACTGATGCTGAAAGGTATGTATACTGATGATTCACGTGGCATTCGTGGGCGAATCTTTTAAGATAATATCACAAGCTGCTCGCTAGACAAACTTCGTGCGTGATTCATATCGAGATCAAGATTTCTAATGTTACTAAGCTACGATTGTGCGGTACTACGAGTACATACATTTGACGCACGATAAATTAGTTCCGTAATAGTTCACGGAACGTATTTGATCTAGCTTTGTTTTAGTTAGTTAGTTAGTTAGTTTGTTCCTTTCGTGCCAAAGGCGGCACATAGGGCAGAGGTTTTAGATCTCCATGTGATACGGTTCTTTGCTAGCAGTTGGAGATCTTGTATGGTTTTACATCCCAATAGTTTACTTTCTTGTTGGATGGTTCTTCGAAGAGTGATCTTTGGTCTTCCGCGTTTTCTTTTCCCAACTGGTGACCACATAAGGACTTGTCGATTTAGTCTCTTTTCGTCTGATCTAAGAACATGACCTAAATATTTCCACCTTCGTTTCCTTATAATATTTGATACGGGTTGTTGGTGTGTTCTATCTCTCACTGTGTTGTTAGAAACGAAATCACTCCATGTTTTAGTTATCTTGATCTAATTTTGTTTTCGTTCGCTCGCTGAGTTCAGGTGTAGCCACGGCGCATAATATAGCACCATTGGCTTATTTATGAGTGAAGGCGTGCTTTCCTTATCATCAGTGTCGTTGTCATTCAGGCGAGATTTACTCCGGTTTCTGAGGGACTTGTAATTTAGATTCCCATGTTAAAGACTAGCAAACATGTAGTCCAACTGTGCACCGTGTTGAAAAGGTTTTTTTGGCACACACACACACCCTCGTACCATGTTCTCGAACTTTCTCAATATTTAAATTAACAAGTGCACCAATACTATTAGCTAAGCAGACAACATTGAAAGTCATAACAAAAGACGACAGGTGAAAATATATTGACCATGTTATGCAAATTAATCAGGTGAAAACAGCCCTAACATGGACACCAGAGGAGAGAATAAGTCAAGGATGGCCAAGAACAACATGGAGATGAATGGTGGAAGAAGAACTGTCTGTATTATCTCAGACGTGTACTTATGATTGCAAGAGACAAGAGAGCATGGAAAACAATTACTGAGAGCCCATGTACCACCAGGTATAAAGAAGGAAAGCAAATAAGTAACATTATTACCTGTGTCTTGTGCGCCTTTATAAAGTGGGCTGTTGTGTCCAGTTACAGTTTCCCAACCTCCATGAAGGTCATAGGTCATCAAGTTGATCCAGTCCAGATTCTGGGCAATAGTAGACACCTCGTATGCAGTATCTATGTTACCTTTCCCAGCAGCAACTGCAGCGCTCAAAAGCAGTCTGTTAGAACCGCTTGCCTCTTGATTAAACGCCTGTCTCAGCTCAGCAATCAGAAGTGAGAACTTATGCTTATCATCAGCGGGACTTCCTCTGTTGCCTGGATACTCCCAATCCAGATCAAGACCATCGAATTTATGAGTTCTCAAGTACGTAACGGTGCTGGTAACGAACTCGTGTCTGGAAGCTGCAGTATTCACCACTTGATGGAAGGGATCAGAACCCAAGTTCCAGCCACCAACTGCTAAAAGGACCTTCAGATTTGGGTTCTTTTGTTTCTGATTAGTAGCCTGCATTAAAAATGAAAAAGCAAATGTTAAGAGTGCATATTAACCACTGGTTATTGGTTACTAAACTGACGTTACAGCACTTCTGACAGACCCGTAGGTGCTCAGTATCCTCCAACAGATATCGAAGGGTATGCATACTAATGATTCTGTTGCTCGCTGGTTAAACACACTCCTGTCTCTGCCCCTGAAGCATCTAGCTCTACTTATACAACGTGCAATTTCAAATTTCTTTAATAAAGGAATTAATTCAACGTAACTTGTAATGTCCTCATCCAACAGTAGGTCGCCAAGAGACCTAAGAACATACTCTTTATACATCATAAATTTCCCAATAATCTTTGCTTTCGATGCAAGCCAGCCCGATCTCCCGTTGCTGCGAACACCCGCATGTCCAGGACAGTAGATCCACGTGAGTCTCTGAAGGTTGGAAATCTCTATAGATGACATCCACGCACAGTGAATCCTGTCATTCTGGATCTTTCAAAGCATATTAACGACAACAACAACAACACAAATGTTGCGTAAATTTTGTGGTTAGACCTGAACTAGTAATCATCAACAGTAATGACCAATTATAATAATTCCTCTCGTACCGTTATACGTTACATAGGGCCTGCAAGTAATTTCTCCATACCGCTTTATCCTGGGCAACTCGCTCAATCTCCTCCATGGAACTTAGACCGATATTTCCTGCCTCTCTCAGCAATGTTCGTTTCAGGGCCTCCTTAGGTCGACCTCTCTTCTTGAACCCTTTTCATCCCACTTCAATGCCTGCTTTGATATTCGTTGATCATTTCTCCTCAAGGTGTGCCCAACATATCTCCATCTTCTCTTTCTTATAACAGTTGTCACTATTGGTTGACCAGACATGTCTCTGATTTCATCACTTCTTCTGAATTCGTTCCTTTTTATATTCATTATCTTTCGCAGACATCTATTTTCAAATGCATTCAACTTGCTTTCTATATCTTTAGTCATTTTCCAACTCTCGCTGGCATATGTTAGATTGATACAACATTTGAATTGAAAATTCGTAATTTAGTTTTAATACTATATAACTTGCAGTTCCATATTTTAAATGTCCAATTAGACACAAATAATGTCGCCATAATAAACATGCAGTAACCATTTCTTGTGATTCAATTTCTGCTGGCTGGCTCGTAGGATAACATCTTTAAGAAGTGTTCATGACACAAGCATTTCTTGTAAGCCCCATTTCATATCGGATGTCATATAGTGATCACTAAACCATGATTTTGGTACCATGGGCGTCCACAAACAATTTTCCATTGAGGGACAAAATGAATGAAACTATTTTAGTTGGTAGTTTACTATGGAGAAGACCAGATTCACATAAAACTGCTTTATCAAAAAGTAATTTCTCAGGTGGTGGTACTTGCCCCTCATTACCTTAACGTATGTACGCCTATGCTACCAATATCTGCATTCACGTACGTATATCAAGATGAATCAGCAACTATTGCAACAGAAAATGTAAGAAGTGGGATCTTACTAAATCTCAGTAGCTGAGCACAGAAAAGATTATCAGTAACAGCAAATAAATTCTCTTGGCTAGATTAATTTTCTTTGATAAACTATCTTTACTGCCTGTAATGTCGTATTAAGAAGAATCTCTCCAGAACCATTTGAGCTTAGTTAACATCAAGGGTGAGGAGTACAACATTTGAGCTTAGTTAACATCAAGGGTGAGGAGTACAACATTTGAGCTTAGTTAACATCAAGGATGAGGAGTACAACATTTGAGCTTAGTTAACATCAAGGGTGAGGAGTACAACATTTGAGCTTAGTTAACATCAAGGGTGAGGAGTACAACATTTGAGCTTAGTTAACATCAAGGATGAGGAGTACAAAATTTGAGCTTAGTTAACATCAAGGATGAGGAGTACAAAATTTGAGCTTAGTTAACATCAAGGATGAGGAGTACAACATTTGAGCTTAGTTAACATCAAGGGTGAGGAGTACAACATTTGAGCTTAGTTAACATCAAGGGTGAGGAGTACAACATTTGAACTTAGTTAACATCAAGGATGAGGAGTACAACATTTGAGCTTAGTTAACATCAAGGATGAGGAGTACAACATTTGAGCTTAGTTAACATCAAGGTAGATGAGTACAACATTTGAGCTTAGTTAACATCAAGGTTGAGGAGTACAACATTTGAGCTTAGTTAACATCAAGGGTGAGGAGTACAACATTTGAGCTTAGTTAACATCAAGGGTGAGGAGTACAACATTTGAACTTAGTTAACATCAAGGATGAGGAGTACAACATTTGAGCTTAGTTAACATCAAGGTAGATGAGTACAACATTTGAGCTTAGTTAACATCAAGGTTGAGGAGTACAACATTTGAGCTTAGTTAACATCAAGGGTGAGGAGTACAACATTTGAGCTTAGTTAACATCAAGGGTGAGGAGTACAACATTTGAGCTTAGTTAACATCAAGGTTGAGGAGTACAACATTTGAGCTTAGTTAACATCAAGGGTGAGGAGTACAACATTTGAGCTTAGTTAACATCAAGGGTGAGGAGTACAACATTTGAGCTTAGTTAACATCAAGGTAGATGAGTACAACATTTGAGCTTAGTTAACATCAAGGGTGAGGAGTACAACATTTGAGCTTAGTTAACATCAAGGGTGAGGAGTACAACATTTGAGCTTAGTTAACATCAAGGATGAGGAGTACAACATTTGAGCTTAGTTAACATCAAGGGTGAGGAGTACAACATTTGAGCTTAGTTAACATCAAGGGTGAGGAGTACAACATTTGAGCTTAGTTAACATCAAGGGTGAGGAGTACAACATTTGAGCTTAGTTAACATCAAGGGTGAGGAGTACAACATTTGAGCTTAGTTAACATCAAGGGTGAGGAGTACAACATTTGAGCTTAGTTAACATCAAGGGTGAGGAGTACAACATTTGAACTTAGTTAACATCAAGGATGAGGAGTACAACATTTGAGCTTAGTTAACATCAAGGATGAGGAGTACAACATTTGAGCTTAGTTAACATCAAGGTAGATGAGTACAACATTTGAGCTTAGTTAACATCAAGGTTGAGGAGTACAACATTTGAGCTTAGTTAACATCAAGGGTGAGGAGTACAACATTTGAGCTTAGTTAACATCAAGGGTGAGGAGTACAACATTTGAACTTAGTTAACATCAAGGATGAGGAGTACAACATTTGAGCTTAGTTAACATCAAGGTAGATGAGTACAACATTTGAGCTTAGTTAACATCAAGGTTGAGGAGTACAACATTTGAGCTTAGTTAACATCAAGGGTGAGGAGTACAACATTTGAGCTTAGTTAACATCAAGGGTGAGGAGTACAACATTTGAGCTTAGTTAACATCAAGGTTGAGGAGTACAACATTTGAGCTTAGTTAACATCAAGGGTGAGGAGTACAACATTTGAGCTTAGTTAATATCAAGGGTGAGGAGTACAACATTTGAGCTTAGTTAACATCAAGGTAGATGAGTACAACATTTGAGCTTAGTTAACATCAAGGGTGAGGAGTACAACATTTGAGCTTAGTTAACATCAAGGGTGAGGAGTACAACATTTGAGCTTAGTTAACATCAAGGATGAGGAGTACAACATTTGAGCTTAGTTAACATCAAGGGTGAGGAGTACAACATTTGAGCTTAGTTAACATCAAGGGTGAGGAGTACAACATTTGAGCTTAGTTAACATCAAGGGTGAGGAGTACAACATTTGAGCTTAGTTAACATCAAGGGTGAGGAGTACAACATTTGAGCTTAGTTAACATCAAGGGTGAGGAGTACAACATTTGAGCTTAGTTAACATCAAGGGTGAGGAGTACAACATTTGAGCTTAGTTAACATCAAGGATGAGGAGTACAACATTTGAGCTTAGTTAACATCAAGGGTGAGGAGTACAAAATTTGAGCTTAGTTAACATCAAGGGTGAGGAGTACAACATGAAAATAAATATAACAAAGACAGAGACAATGGCAATAAGTAGACAACCAGAAAGCCTTACAATAAAACTCCAGAACGTAAACATAAAATAAACAAGTGAGGCCAAATACTTAGGAGCAATTTTCACAGCAGATGGAAGTATCGATAGCGAAATCAGCAATCGTTGCACAAAAGCTAACCAAGTACTGGGACAGTTAACACCACCGTTGTCACATAAAGAGATACCGCTAACAACTAAAGCAAATCTCATAAGAACGATTTTCTGGCCAACACTATGTTACCAGTGTCAAACATGGCCAATAACAGCACCTAATGAGCGGAAAATCATAACGACAGAGATGAGGTGTCTTAGAAGAGCTGCAGGTGTGACAATAAGAGACAAAATTAGAAATGAAGAAATCAGAAGGAGACTGGATGTGAAACCAGTTATGCAATTCATAAAAGAACAACAGATTAAATAGTTTGGACACCTGACCAGAATGCCCTGGTATCGCCTACCACAGAGAGCCACACAGAAAAAGTATAATGAGTACAAGGCAAGAGGAAGACTACGCAAAAGATGGACGACGGCATCAAGAACAGCCTTTCGAACATGAGTATCAGCTTACAAAGTGCCTTAAAAAAGCATACACAAGATCACCACGTTTCACCCCCAACACTTCTATAAAGAAGTAAATGGTGGAAGAGAAGAACAAGCACACACAAGATCACTACGTTTCACCCCAACACTTCTATAAAGAAGTCAATGGTGGAAGAGAAGAACAAGCACACACAAGATCACTACGTTTCACCCCAACACTTCTATAAAGAAGTCAATGGTGGAAGAGAAGAACAAGCACACACAAGATCACTACGTTTCACCCCAACACTTCTATAAAGAAGTCAATGGTGGAAGAGAAGAACAAGCACACACAAGATCACTACGTTTCACCCCAACACTTCTATAAAGAAGTCAATGGTGGAAGAGAAGAACAAGCACACACAAGATCACTACGTTTCACCCCAACACTTCTATAAAGAAGTCAATGGTGGAAGAGAAGAACAAGCACACACAAGATCACTACGTTTCACCCCCAACACTTCTATAAAGAAGTCAATGGTGGAAGAGAAGAACAAGCACACACAAGATCACTACGTTTCACCCCCAACACTTCTATAAAGAAGTCAATGGTGGAAGAGAAGAACAAGCACACACAAGATCACTACGTTTCACCCCAACACTTCTATAAAGAAGTCAATGGTGGAAGAGAAGAACAAGCACACACAAGATCACTACGTTTCACCCCCAACACTTCTATAAAGAAGTCAATGGTGGAAGAGAAGAACAAGCACACACAAGATCACTACGTTTCACCCCCAACACTTCTATAAAGAAGTCAATGGTGGAAGAGAAGAAGAAGAATATCGTATTCTAGAGAAATGTAGGACAAGGGAAATTTGAACCTGAGAAATTTAATGGTCACAATGCTAGAGCAGTCACCGTGAAAGTGTTCAGGTTATCACGCTTTCTTTTTGCTCCCGACATAAAAAAAAACTCATTGACCTTACCGGGGATCAAATCCGGGTCTCCCGATTGGGAACCACGCTTTTATCAATTTGACCAGATGCTGCTCTACAGTCACTCCTTTTCTTTGATAATATTACACAATGTTCTTTAACAAAAATATGCTCATACACGCTCATATATTCACATACCTTCTCATAGTTTCCAACTGACCCATCTGTTGATTCGTCGTTCCACTCAAATGGAGCGAGTCTGTTTCCAGTAAGTTTTGCGAATGAGTAAATGATATGTGTGCATAGATTAGCATCGATGTCATCTGGAGTGTATTTGGTTTCAGGAGTAGTTCTGTACTGAGCCCAGTTGGTGAAGTAGCAGACACGACGCTGGCATGCTCCACTGACAGAATGTGCAGCCAATGCTAGCGTTAGCGATAACACAGCTAAAAGAAAACCCTGAAAATAATGATTGGGAAACGACTGATTAAAAGTTGTGCAAAGAAGCTAGAAAAATATATCATTAGTCTTCATCGAGCACAAGTGTACACAAGACAGAGAAAACTAAAAATCCACTCAGTTGGATCTTGTGTCTTTGTTTCTACCTCAAACCTAGTCTTATGTATGTCTTCGATCTCTGCTTCAAAAGTTCTCATCCATTTGCACATATATCTTACCTTTTTCGGCTGTTTTTGCAGAACCCACTGTATTGTATATCTGAACCATCTTTCTTGTCTTATGTCATGGTCCTGGGTATCAGGAGACAGGCCGTCGAAACTGGGCTCTTCAGTATATTTTCACCACGCCCTTTGTCATTGACAGTTGTTCCGCCTGTCATCACTATGGCATCCAAGTCTTCATGAACAGTTTGGTTTCTTTTCTGTCTCTATTTCTATTGCGGTTTCCTTCTGTTTACAGTGTGAGATCACCGTCCATTTCTGCCCCTCTTGTCTATGCGAGAGAAGGCAATAATTTTATTTTTTGCTGCCCCAGAAATCACAATGGAGAGAAAAAAAAGATAGCTCCCTGTTAAAATGTTAAAAAAAAAGATTTTTAAGCCGAAGGATTAACTTCATTACACAAAGTTTTACCCCATGTAGCTCAGTACCTCTCCACAGAAATGACCCGTTAAAATGTATTACATAATACTACAGCTGTTCAGTTACTAATCATACCGTCTTGATGACATGTTTTATATGCATATATATATACATATATATATATGCAAGTGGGTGTGTATTAAAGACCTCACAGAGATAATATTCTTTGTTTTGGTTGTACTAATCAAGAAAACTTTCATAATATTTTCATAGCTATTACAAGAAACGCGTGACGTGATAACGAAACGCTTAGTGCACTTGCTTTGTAGTTGGTGACTGCAGGATCAAATTCTCCACATAGAATTTGAGTTTTCAACCGCAACGGCTATCAGGGTGATCCAGCCTCAGTTGGGTACCAGAGAAACACTAGGAAGTAAAGAAGACTTGCGTGTTTTTGATCACATTCCCAATCATGTGTTGGTGGTCAAAGAAATATACATGTTCCACACCTTATTCTCAAATATACCAAATTGTATTTTTCCCCCGATCCAGAAGCACTTGAGCTTTCAGCTCTTCGGCTCGGAGCCATGGACATCGTAACTCTTCGGTTCGGTGCCACGAACACCGTAAATCTGGAGAACCTGTGGCTTCTCTGCCAGCCCGCGGAATTGAACCGCACTCACGGGGCGCTTGTCACCCATCGTCCAACACGCTACAAACACGCAGTATAAAAACGGTTTCTTTACTTACTTTACTAACTTTCATAAGAAACATAAACACTTTCATAACACTATAACTAGTGTGATAGTTTTAACAATAAATAATATTTTTAAAAGTAAATGATCTTCAAGGTAGAACATTACCATTATGTCCACAAGTACAGCCGGCAATGTAAGATGTTAATGTGAATCATTAGAACATGTCTAGGGTATTAAATATTACAATCTTATCTTTGTGATATCAAATAAAATATAAATTTAGCCAATCAGATCATGGCTTACATATACTTACATTTGTAATATCGTACTATGTGACCACTTGTTGGTACTTGGCGTAACCTTTCGTTATAATTTCCGCTATTGTTTTCTATGTTATTGATGGTTAATATTATATATTTCTCTCGTATCGTTATATATTAAATATTGCCTGCAAATTTTCCATACCGATCTATCCTGGGCAACTCGTTAAATTTCTTCTATGGAAGTGCATCCGATATTTTTCACATCTTTCAGTAAAAGTGAGGCGTCCTTTCTTATTTGAACATTTGTCTCCCACTTCAATGCCTGCTTTGTGATTCTTTGATAATTTCTTTTCAGAGTAAGCCCAACATATCTCCATCTTTTGTACATCTTGTGCGCTCTTTGTGCATGGCTTCGTCGTTCACTACCTCTGTTATTTTTGTGGTCCACCTTTTGGGAGTACGACCTTTTTTTTTGTTTAGCGACTATCACTAACTCCCCAATACAACACAGTTTTCGATATTTCACGTATGGCAGAACCAAAACAATAAAGTATAATCCAGATATATTTTTTTTACCAGTGATACAGATGTTTTCTGACTCCCAACCAGTGGCGGCTCGTGGTCATTTTTCTCGGTAGGGCCAGACAAAATATCAGTGAAAAATCATGGTTTTTGGACTATTTACTATTTTTTATATTCCGGGAAGTTTCCTCCTCCCCCTCCCCTTTCTGTATAAGGTTGTGATAAGATTGTGACAGAAAGTAACAGCAAAGGACTCAGCTTGAATATTATGAACACAGAAGTTATGATCATATAAAAAATGCAGACTTTGACAAAATGCACCATCACAGTAAATGGGACTGGGCTAAGACAAGTGCAGCAATTTAAATATCTCGGAGTCCTGGTAAAATCAGATGGCAGATGCCGATCAGAAATAAAGAGCAGAATAGGGCAAGCGAAAACATCGTTCCTGAAAATGAGAAGCATTATCTGTAACAAGTCTTTGTCAATTCCGATCAGAATGCGAGTTATTCAGAGCTACATAGAACCAATACTGGCATACGGATGCGAGGTTGGACAATGAACACACAGATCGAAAAATCTCTTAGGGCCACAGAAATGTGGTAAATCAAATTTCTCACTTCTACATGGAGTTGGTAAATCAAATTTCTCACTTCTACCTGGAGTTGGTAAATCAAATTTCTCATTTCTACATGGAGTTAGTAAATCAAATTTCTCACTTCCACCTGGAGTTGGGAAATCAAATGTCTCCCTTCCACCTGGAGTTGGGAAAACAAATTTCTCACTTCCACCTGGAGTTTGGCAAATCAAATTTCCCACTTCAACCTCTAGTTGGTAAAACAAATCTTTCCCTTCTGGAGTAGGTAAACTAAATTTCTCACTTCAACGGAAGCCAGTAAACTGCAGTTCACACTTTCACCTGGAGTCGGTAAATCAAATTTCTCAAATTTCTCACTTCCACCTGGAGTTGGGAAATCAAATTTCTCACTTCCACCTGGAGTTGGCAAATCAAATTTCCCACTTCAACCTCTAGTTGGTAAAACAAATCTTTCACTTCTGGAGTAGGTAAACTAAATTTCTCACTTCAACGGAAGCCAGTAAACTGCAGTTCACACTTTCACCTGGAGTCGGTAAATCAAATTTCTCAAATTTCTCACTTCCACCTGGAGTTGGGAAATCAAATTTCTCACTTCCACCTGGAGTTGGCAAATCAAATTTCCCACTTCAACCTCTAGTTGGTAAAACAAATCTTTCACTTCTGGAGTAGGTAAACTAAATTTCTCACTTCAACGGAACCAGTAAACTGCAGTTCACACTTCAACCTGGAGTTGGTAAATCAAATTTCTCACTTCAACGGAAGCCAGTAAATTGCAGTTCTCACTTCAACGGAAGCCAGTAAACTGCAGTTCACACTTCAACCTGGAGTTGGTAAATCAAATTTCTCACTTCAACGGAAGCCAGTAAACTGCAATTCTCACTTGAACCTGGAGTTGGTAAATCAAATTTCTCACTTCAACGGAAGCCAGTAAATTGCAGTTATCACTTCAACGGAAGCCAGTAAGCTGCAGTTCTCACTTCAACGGAAGCCAGTAAATTGCAGTTCTCACTTCAACGGAAGCCAGTAAACCGCAGTTCTCACTTCAACGGAAGCCAGTAAACTGCAGTTCTCACTACAGATCAAATAGCTTGTCCTGAGCAGAGCTTTGCCACCCGAACAGTTCTCCTGAATTTCTCTATCTAATATGCCAGATGTCCTGCCTCTGCAGCCGTCATGTTCAAGCCATCAGTTACATCCTGAATCCATCTTCTCCGTGGTCTACCTCTTCTTCTCTTTGCCGGTATGTCTCCTTCCATGATGGTCTTTCCCAGCCCTTCATGTCTTTTTATATGTCCAAAATATCTAAATTTTCTCTTTCTTATTTGTAGCATCAACCAGTTTTCTTTGATTTGAGTTCTTTCTGGATAGATCTATTTGTTCTCTTCTCTGTCCAAGATATACGAAGGACTCTTCTGTAGCTTGGGCAACTCAGCTACTCCATAAAAATTGCCACACAAACGTCGCAAAGAGGTCACTTCGTGGTCAGCTTTGCTGACCAAACCAACAGATGTTATCTTAATATTTATAATTTGGGTGATGGTTACATCAACATCTGAAAAACATTTTCAATCATGAAGACATGAATAAATTTCAACTTTATTTATGAATATGACATTATATGAAAACAATACAGACTGAGCAACTATCATGATATTAGATAAAAACATTTCATTAAAAAAAACCATTGAGCCCTACCCGCAAGTCCCACAACAGTGGACCAAGTAAGAGTAAATGTAGAAACTCCGATCTCCATCAATCTTTTGAATGAGAGCACTTGAAGTTGGTTGAAGTGGTTTTATTTTGTCTTTTGGTGTTCAATGAAGGCTCCCACCCAGTGGCGGCTCGTGGTAAGTTTTCTTAGTGGAACCAGACACAAATTTTCGGAAAAATCGTGTTTTTTTTTAGTATTTACTATTGTTTGCCTATTCCGGGAAGTTATTCTCCCTTTCGATTATTGGTGGGGCCGAGCACCACTGGCCCTCAATGACGAGCCGCGCCTGAGTCCCACCATTTGACCGCGATCAAATGGACACTACACTTTTATCTTAGACAAAAAGCTGAGGCGCATAGAACTATCTGTGCATTGTCTTTACATAAAATTTGATGAATTCAGGAGATGTGATGAAATCAGAGAAATGTCAGGTCAAAGAAATGTCACTATTAAAAACTGTTACAAGAAAAAGGCGATGGAAATATGTTGGGCCTACTCTGAGAAGAAAGGATCAAAGAACCACAAAACAGACATTGAAATGGGAGACAGGAAGAAGGAAGCTCTAGGAAAACGCTAAAATGAATTTTATTGATAGAGGTGAGACATATCGGACTCTATGCCGTAAAAGAGATTGAACGACTTGCCCATGACATAGTGGTATGGACAAATTGCTTGTAGGATCTTTTAACGAATAACGGTACGTTGCCAGATGGAGGAGGGGGAATATAAAATTACAATACATTATCTTTAGTGTACTGGCAGCTTTTCTTGATATAAAATTACAATACATTATCTTTAGTGTATTGGCAGCTTTTCTTGATATAAAATTACAATACATTATCCTTAGTGTACTGGCAGCTTTTCTTGATATACAATTACAATACATTATCCTTAGTGTACTGGCAGCTTTTCTTGATATAAAATTACAATACATTATCCTTAGTGTACTGCCAGCTTTTCTTGATATACAATTACAATACATTATCCTTAGTGTACTGGCAGCTTTTCTTGATATAAAATTACAATACATTATCCTTAGTTTACTGGCAGCTTTTCTTGATATAAAATTACAATACATTATCCTTAGTGTACTGGCAGCTTTTCTTGATATAAAATTACAATACATTATCCTTAGTGTACTGCCAGCTTTTCTTGATATAAAATTACAATACATTATCCTTAGTGTACTGGCAGCTTTTCTTGATATAAAATTACAATACATTATCTTTAGTGTACTGGCAGCTTTTCTTGATATAAAATTACAATACATTATCCTTAGTGTACTGGCAGCTTTTCTTGAAATAAACAAAAATATCAACAACAACAAAAATGGTGTCACCATATGGATTTAATCGCACGCACTTTCGTTCGCGTGCACGCGAACGCAAATTTAAAAAAAGAGATGATTTGATAAAGTCTGATCTCTAACAAATCTCATAAACAAATTGTACAACAAGGTTACAATCTGATTATATATTATATCAACATCATAATTGGAACTCGAGGTCAGTTCTTTCTTCTTTCTTTTGTCGTCACACTGCTACCGGGTTGTTGCCCAGTGTCGTGGTTTTTGTTTTTGTCTTGCGCTGTTCTGGTGGCTTGTGTGATTGTTATCTTTGCTCTTTCACATGATTCTCCTACGCCATCTAACCATCTTTTCCGTGGTCTTTCTCTTGCCTTCTTCGAGGTCAGTAACACAGATTTAACAGTGACATATTTTGTTCGACCCGTGTGGAAAACATGGATAAAGAGCCATGCCACCTGTGAAAATCTCAGATCATTCGGAAGCACTAATCTTGGTTATCGTGACTTCAGGACGTCCGGTTTTTGCAACTACAAGCTGATTAAAATTTGTACAAGCAAATAAGTAGTTTATTTTTAAATGGTGTGAAACTTTCAAGGACAGAAATGTGGAAGTATTTGTCACGAGTTTAAACGTTTTATTGGAAAATATCCACATTTGCATAACAATATCCCAGTAGATTGCCATTTATCCGACATCACCGGAACATATATTGAGATTATAATAATTCCTCTCGTACCGTTAAACGTTACATAGGGCCTGCAAGTAATTTCTCCATACCGCTCTATCCTGGGCAACTCGCTCAATCTCCTCCATGGAACTGAGACCGATATTTCCTGCCTCTCTCAGCAAAGTTCGTTTCAGGGTCTCCTTAGGTCGACCTCTCTTTCTTGAACCCTTTGCATCCAACTTCAATGCCTGCTTTGATATTCGTTGATCATTTCTCCTCAAGGTGTGCCCAACATATCTCCATCTTCTCTTTCTTATAACAGTTGTCACTAGTGGTTGACCAGACATGTCTCTGATTTCATCACTTTTTCTGAATTCGTTCCATTTTATGTTCATTATTTTTCGCAGACATCTATTTTCAAATGCATTCAACTTGCTATCTATATCTTTAGTCATTTTCCAACTCTCGCTAGCTTATGTTAGGATTGATACAACATTTGAATTGAAAATTCGTAATTTAGTTTTAATACTATATAACTTGCAGTTCCATATTTTATTTAGACTTTTAAAAGCTGATGTTGCTTTGCCAATTCGTATCATAATTTCTTTTTAACATTTCCTGTGCAATCAAAATTGCTACCTAAATAGGTGAACTGCTCTGTTATTTTTATCATTTTAGATTCCAGTGTGATATCTGCATTACTTGCCAATGGTGTCTTCATTATATTTGTTTTTCATAGCTTATCTGCAGTCCAACTTTTGATGCTATAGATGACAAGTTGTCTGTTTTTCTTTGTATATCTTGGTTGTTTCTACTTAACAAGGCAATATCATCTGCAAAATCCAAATCTTCTAGTCAACTGTATTGAGATTGCCATGTCATTTATCCGACATCACCGGAACATAGCGTGTATAGGTCGGATAATAGATGTCATCTTTATAATAAACTTGTTCATGATCGGGACTCCCATGCGGGCGACCCGTGTTCCATTCACGGCCAATGATTTTTTTCTATTGGGGGCATAAATGAAAAATTCTAACCTCAACAGCTTCGCGGCAACTGCATTAGCCATGTGACCTTTTTTTTTAACCGATCCAGAAGCACTTGAGCTTTCTGCTCTTCGGCTCGGTGCCGTGGACATCGTAACCCTTCGGTTCGGTGCCACGAACACCGTGAATCTGGTGAACCTGTGGCTTTTCTGCCATCCCGAGGAATTGAACCCGCACTCACAGGGAGATTATCACCCGTAGTCCAACGCGCTACGAACATGCTGGACAGACGGGCCCATGTGGCCTTTAAATTCATCAGGCTTTCGTCCCACCTGTCCTACAACGCCCCAAAAAGCGATACTACATGCAGTAACGACAGTTTTTTGTCATGATCACTATTATTTAATACAACTTGCCCGGGTCAAATCTCACGGTCTCTCTCTCTCTCTCTCTCTCTCTCTTCCCCTCTCCTCCTCTCTCTTGTTTGCTGTTTATTTGTTAGGATGTGGATTAAGCCGCTGTGAGGCCACTTTCAACCTAAAACTGATATCTTTTTGGTTATATCAGAGCGTATTTGCCTTTTTCTTGGTGTGGTCATGTGGCCTGGAACTGATCATAAAAAGGACTCTTTGTTGAGTATTGTGTTCTGGTATGTATGTCAAGAGCTAGACTTTTTGTGGTGATCTGGGTGTAGCCATGAGATTTTAGTGGATCTCTGGGTAGCCATGAGATTTTAGTGTTGATCTGTGGGTAGCCATGAGATTTTAGTGTTGATCTGTGGGTAGCCATGACAAGGGCTTTTGTGCTGATCTCTCTGTGTGTGTGTGTGTGTGTGTGGTTGTCACTGTTGTTGGGTTTGTCTGAAATCTGAATTTTATCTCTCTCTCTTTCTGGCATTCTCAATTTTTTATATCTCAAACATGCGTCATGCTGCCTGGCTCAGATGATCACATACTTTCATTACTTTCTCTGTACCCTTCTATTCATATTAGATCATGTGATACCTTCGTAAAAATTAAGAACGAAAATCCGGTCCTTCGAAACTAAATGCTACAGAAAGACCCTACGAATACCATGGACAGAAAAAGAAAGAACACTGATGTCCTGAAAAACTAAATGTTAAAGAGAATTGGCTGATAAACAACATACTATACAGAAAAATTACATACTTTGGTCACATCAATCGTCACGGTGGTTTGGAAAGAACAATACTAGAGGGCAGGGTCCCAGGACGCAGAGGCAGACCAAGAAGAAGATGGCTACAATATTATTACCTTGCAAAACACTGTCGGCAAACTGCTTGAAAAATTCATAGCCCGTAGAGTTTCAAATATAATGGAGACAAATGGTCTTTTCACCTCCACTCTCGGCGGCTATCGCCCAGGAAAGGACACCTGGTGCAATACAGCGGTCTTTGCATATGATGCGTATGAAGGGTTTCAGATGGGGATGGAAACGGCAGCAGCCGCCATTGATTTGCAGGACGCATATAACAATGTCTCTTACACCTTACTTATGCAGTTATTGATGGATATGCAGGTGGAAACACGCTTGGTCAAGTGGATTGCTGCTGCACTTTTTGAGCGCACGTTATCAACGCGTTGCGGTTCACGGGCATCACAACCACAACAGGTCCTAATGAGCCTTCCCAGGGATCACCACTCGCCAGTCCTTTTCAATGTATACACCGTCGGGGTAACCAGCACACAAAGGGTCGGAGTTGGCAGAACAATGTCGTACGCCGATGATATTCTGGTGTATCGCATGGGCAAGGACAGAAACGAGATCGCATCTGCATTACAGTGTGAGCTGAATAGGATTGGTGACTGGTGCAACGAATTCGAAGCGAATGTGAACCCAGCAAAGGCCTATCTGACATGGTTCTCTCTTAACACTCACATAGTAAAGACACCTACCCCGGTTTTCAGCATGTGTAACAAAGACATCGACAGAACCGAAACACTAAAGTATCTTGGAATAACAGTTGACAGAAGCCTGTCATTTAAGAGCCATGTTGAGAACGTAATCATAAAGGCAAGAAAAGGGCTAACAGCTCTCAAAGTTATGGCGGGGGCGGATATTGAGCAACGCCTGCTACTCTTTCTTTATCAGGGACTAGTGATGAGTGTGGTGGACTATGGCCTTGGTCTTCTAACAGTAAGCAGAACATCGCTGGATAAGTTAGAAAGGATCCAAAATGAAGCGATGAGGCTTATACTCGGTTGCACACGTGACACTTCTTGTGAGGCAATGCGCTATGTCCTTGGATTGCCAACGATAGCCACGAGACACAAAGTCGCACAGGTAAAAGCGTATCTGAGAGTTTCTGCGGACACAAATCATCCTCTGCACAAATCCATACATGAGAACAAGGGAAGGCGATTGAAGAGAGGTCGATCCTGGATGGCCGAGGCAGAGGATGTTATTAAACAGGTCTGTACTCTAGATGAGCTGAGGCACGGTGACGAATGGATGCCTATATCAGAGGATATGACTGCTTACGCCAGGGTTATCAGCACACTTGGACGTCGCTGTAGAGAATGGGCCCCGGCGTCGTCAATGCGGAAATTCTTGCACTCGTGGATCAGCACTCCCACCCAGGTGATATCATTATCTACACCGATGGCTCTGTCAAGCGTGGCACCAGATCATCGTGGGCTTACTCAGCACAACGAAACGGTCGCACACTTCATGAGGACTGCGGGGCTTTTGAGACAACGACATCGAGCATGACTATGGAGATCACCGCTGCCTCCAGGGCTCTGTCATGGGTGGCTGAGCAACAGGGTACCCATACGATCATCATATCAAACTCGATGAATATGCTTCAACTGATTGAATCTGGAAGTATGCGTGTGGAATGGGTGGACATCATTCGGAGATCACATCTCAAGAAAATGACTTGGCTGTACACGCCTGGACATGCTGGAGTGAGGGGTAACGAGCGTGCTGACTTTCTTGCAAACAGTGCCCCAACTCAAGTGGGCAGAAGCATGGACAGAGCCGATATCATTAATGCGGTACGCTCTCAATTGTGTGACATGGGCGGGTCTCAGACACTGGAACGAGTTCGAGAATTAGGCGTTAAGTTTGGACATGCCAGACAGTGTCGTCTTCGTGGTAGAGAGAGAAGATATAGTAAGCAACTTTTCATGGGTACTGTGAGCAAATGGACTTTGGGATGCTGCTGCAACGGAGGACAGAGCACGAATGGGAATGCCCAATGTGCCATGACGTCGATCGCATAACATAACATAAAAGAAACCATGAATATGACCATCGACGAAGTGGGTGAGCTGGCTAGAGACAGAGTGAATTTCAGATGTGCTGCAAAGAGAGCAGCGTCCTATAAAGGATACAAACCTTGATGATGATAATGATACCTTCGTAACGATAGTTTAACTGATGGTTGCCTATTATTCCCTGTCCTATGCCATACGGTACACTTTGACTACTTCCAGAATATGAACAGATTAGAACAAGTTTTCATTCTGTGCCTCATTACAGAACACAATCGACTCCGCAGCCACATGTATACAAAATTCAAGATTGGTAATTCAGCCGCGCGTACCTGTGGACAGGTACACCAGACTGCAGAGACAACAGTTCAAAACTGCCGGAATAAGATATACTTAGGCAAACTCACTGGCCTAGAGAAACCACATTGGAAAGAGTACTACACGGACCTCTGAGTGAGCTACAAAAGACAGTGACGTTTTTACAAGAGACAACACTGAATATATATTTACATTTCAAGCGAGCGAAAGGAAGTAAGAAGGAAGGCACAATCTAGCAGGCTATTATTTGTTCCCACACCATGTATTACAAGCCCATCTAGGCCGAAAACGCGGAAACGCGTCGTATGTGCTTGTCCTATACTAGTATATGGACTTAAAGGGTGCGCAACGTTCTAACCGTTCTTGGCAAAAGCTGTTTATATATAACAATAAGAATGATAAAAATGGCCGAGAAGAGCGATCGAAAAGAAGAAGAAGACAAGCCCATCTCCAACTAATGAAAGCTACATAAACTGACAACTGCACTTGCCGAAAGGTTCTACAGACTAGATCATCTAGATCATTACGTCGATCGCAAAACATAATATAACATCAATTACATCCTAAATCAATCTTCTTCGTTTTCTTCCTCTTCTCCTCTTTGCCTTGATGTCTTCTTCCATAATGGTCTTCTCCAACCACATGTGTGTTTTTATATGTCCAAAATATTTCAATTTTCTCTTTCTTATTTGTAACATCAACCAGTTTTCTTTTATTTTGAGTTCCTTCTGGGTAGATCTATTTGTTCTCTTCTCTGTCCGTGGTATACGGAGAGCTCTTCTGTAAATTTTGTAACCCTTATATGCAAAAGCACAAATATATCTTTTAATTGCTTTGGGTTAAAACATGTTCATGTTTTACACCCATGCGCTGCCACTGGGAATATGCATGCTCTTAGTACTCTGATCGTTGTTTTCTTATCAGTTCCGTTCCATACTATTTTTATAGTTCGTTCCAAAATTCGTGATCACACTAAGGTTTAATTTGTACGAAATCTATCTGATGGATACAAGGTATTTTTTGCATGCAGTCTTATATACCTCACGACGTTACGAATCCATGTTTAACTAATTGGTAGGTAGCTTTGTTGATGCAAAAAACGTTTTTGTTATATAATTTTGCATAAGCACAACAAAATGATAATCACAGTTTAGAACTTACAGTAATACACAAAATGGTGGCGAATGATTGCAAAGGCGTATTCCTATTACATATTATAAAAGAAAGGTCACATAGTGAACAAATGATACCTTCCACTTTTATAAATGAAAGTAAATGTTGCGTACATACGCCAATGACAGTCGGTAGGAAACGTGAACTGATTAATTCCACGGCGCTTTGACGTGCACTGAATTGCATTATAGACAAACTTGACAATCGTACTGTAAAAGTTCGACAAGTATACCAGATGAACAACGCGGTAAATTTAGTAATAACATAATAAAATTCTTACAGAACTAAAGGTTTGGGTGGGCAGAAAATACTTTTGGAACGTCGTCAGTTTTACCTATATAAAAATGCAAAAATCAAGAATTTCTGTCACGTGGATAATTTTATATCGGTCGGTAAAGATGATCACGAATTTTGGAACGAACTATAGTTGTTTACGTTTTTTGCAAGGCATTGTTTATTATACTTGTGATTTTTTTCCTTCACCTTTGTTCAAAACTTCCCATTTTTATTTTCTCTTCCTTGATAAAAAATATAATTTGTCATTCTTGTGTTTTTCCATTGCTGTTATTTTTGTTTTTGCTACATTAAGATACAGATTTTGTTTTTCGCTTTCATCTTGCACTACCTTTACTAATTTCTTGATTGTTTTTTGCGATGTTGACAGGGATGCGAAGCCAAACGTGTCAACCTGTCTCTTTTATGGCATTGATTATGTCTGACCTGTTCATTGCTCGTCTATCATCGATCATTTCTGTTTCTTTTGGATAATCTTCTTGCTCATTGGCACCCACGTTCGGGTGTCGTAGTACGAAATAAATAGTATATGGATTATTTGTGGTGTGTCGAGCTTTTCATATCGTATGTAGGGGGACTGAATTTTCATGAACATATTCACTGAGTCATTTAGAATCAAGTGGTCCAAGTGCCATGCCTGCCGGCGTAGACGATCCTGTCTTTCCACAACTCTCTCTCTCTCTTCTCGGTGCAATTAATCGGTTCAAACTCCAATATCATGTTGAACCACGATGTCAGACCATTCAACACCTCACTCTACCTGCCAAGATCTTTCTTTACCTGTATTTCAGCCATCTCATCAAATGTTCCAACCTCATCTTCGCATCATATGTCAGAAGAACATCAATTGTGTGATTCTTAAATCTTTTGATCAGGTTTCTTTGTATGCTCACCTCTTCTAAAATCTCAGCATTTGTAGTTTGTTTTTAGCATTCCATTGCAATTTCAGCTTTCTTCTGTAAAACTACAGCTCTGTGGCTTCCAACGATCTTGCTGATTGTTTTTTCCATTGTCCATGATTCGCTGTCCTACATAAGTATAGGTTCAATATAGCACTTAAGTATTCTTTTGCTTGCAACGTCGCTGTATCTTGTTATTGACCACGAGGTGCTAGGACCCACGGAACTCTGGCTCGGCTGGAAGGATATATTCACTAGGTCTGAGTTTTTTGTTGCTGTTTTTCATTTCATTTTATAAGACATTTTTTTTGTGAACTCGCAACTTAGGAAGGAGAGCGAGATAAAAATCATGCGGAAACCGGATATGCTGGCCTACGGATCTGTAGCTAGACGCCTAACTTGTACATTGAACCCACACTCTATGTCACAAATCACATACATACCACAAAACGTGACTTTACAGTTGATTGTCGTACAGCAAACGAAGAAGAAAAGACAGGAGACAACATTTAATATGTAGCCAATATTAGAAGTGAGTGAATAGTGGAATGAACATTTTAATTCCTGAACTTTTTTAATAGGTGGTCACTGCTATGTTTAACTGACTACAGTGACGGCGCGTGATCATTTTTGTTTGTGGGGCCAGACAGAAATTTTCGAAAAAATCATGGTTTCTGTTTGGTTACATTTTAATGTATAAAATAATAAAAACACGTTACACCTTATTTTTGGTGGGGCACGGCCCCACTGGTCCTTAATGACGAGCCGCCACTGACTGACCACATTTTGGTCAAATAGAAAAGTAATATGTTCGCATCTGTTTTAATACGATAAAACAAAAGGTAAAAACACTATTATGTCTTACTGTTGTATGTCATCAATGTGTAATGTGATGTATTCATTACTAGCGTTCATGTCTTTTCATTTTCTATGACCTCTGGTGCATTAATTTTATGTTTAAATTCTCTCATTGTGTGTTTGTTATCAGGCAATGAAATATTTTCATAAGAGACAAAATAAATAAGTTCGAAGCAGCCACTTTTGGTAAGGGCGATACGATGTAAACTTGTCTGGTTTGGACATGAAATAAGACACGATTCACTCTCGAAGATTGTCTCAGATGAGACAGTGGAGGGAGGAAGATGAAGACACAAAAAGTTGTGGACTGACAACACCAAGAGGTATGGACAGGGCACACTTCCTTTCACTTGTTCGAAAAACCTAAGACAGAGAACTAAAGCGGGATTTTTTGACTAATGTCTCCATCATGACACCCATACGACCCTGACGGGTTATGAATATGTTAGTTGCTATATGGTTTAACTAACAAATTTTGGAACACAAACACAGATATGAAATTTAACTATGTAATCAAACAAGCAAATGCAAACAATTAATTACATTTGTTTTAATTTAAGCTGTCTTTGCTGACTTAAGATCACATCTTCTATTTTGAGCATTCATCCTTAATAGCGTTTGCCAGTGGAAAGTTACCTTTTCCACAGAAGTGTCCCTTAACATCATCAAGGTCAAGAGCCCATACCATGGTACCACCAAATCCATTGTCCTTGACAAACTGTACCTTCTCTCTGAGACTGTTTTCGTTGTCATAACCCACCCACTGGTTTCCCAAGACTAGATAGGGCACATGCTGGTCGTTCAGGTTATGGAGAGAAGCACCTTTGCTGATCATTTCGCAGATCTCATAGTATGCTAGGTAACCGGCAGAACGAACATATGGTCCACTGCTTCCTGCTGTAGCTGGAGCACCTAGACCTGTTGCTGAACTGGTCAGAGTGAAAGATCTTCCATAGAGGGGCATGCCAATGACAATCTTGTTTTTAGGTGCTCCTTTCTGGGCCCAGTAATTAGCTGCCCACTGAACGCTGAGTTGAGCGCTTTCTCCTTCAAATGAGAATAAAGAAAAAAGCTGTTAGTATAATGGTACACACACACAAACATGTACACATTTATGTACATATATATAATTTAATGGAATCAACGGAGAAAGGAGACTAAATAACATCCAAGACATAACAGAATGTATCATAACATTAGAAAAAAATAGATAGCAAGCATAATACATGCAAATAGATAATAAGAATTGTGTTGCGAAATTTCAGTTCATAGTTTTTGTATACATGAAACGTACAATATTGCAAGACGGTGATTTGGAAAAGAAAATCATTGGACAAATTGTAGAACACCAAAATATATGTTGAATCAATCCAGCAATTTAATGTTAAAGCAGTTCTACTGTATGGGTCAGAAACATGGAGAACAACTAAAACAATAGCGCATAAATTGCAAACATTCATCAACTGGTGTCTGCGCAGAATAGAGGGAATAAGATGGTATGATTGGGTCACAAATGAGGAACTTATGGAGAGAACAAGACAGATTCCAGTGAACGAACAGGTTAAAAAAGACGCTGGCGCTGGATAGGACACACTTTGCGAAAACCGGAGGGAATATAACAAGAAGGGTCCTTGCCTGGAACCCGCAGGGACAGCGAAAGAAGGGAGGCCGAGAAATACATGGAGACGAGATTTGGAGGCGGAGATCAACAATATAAAGAAGAGCTGGAGGGAGCTGCAGGAGATAGCTAGAGATAGGAAGACTTGGCATGAGTTGGTTGAGGGCCTATGCCCCAACCCGGGTAAAAAGGCAAAGAGAGAGAGAGAGAGAATCCAGCAATTTAAGCAGTTTGGAGTTACCCGTTGTACAAGTAGAACTGGATGCCTGAGTGGCAGAGTGAAGAATGGGTTTAACCAGCGATCCACAGAAATCATCAGTATGTTTACTATTTGCTATCTGTTGGGGAAGACTGAGCACATACAGGTCTGCCATGAGTGCTGTGACGACAGTTCAGTAACCAATAATCGCAATAGCATAACAGAAAATAGAATATGTGTGTGTCTTCTAGGGGATTAAATTCTCTCTTTAGCAGCCGAGGCAAGCTAGTTCAACCTAAGAAATTGTCTTTATTTAGTTAAATCAGGGTGTTGACCAACAATCATAACAAAGACAAGAAAGTCTCCTTGCATCATTCTATTTGCTATTCAACACTTTCTGTTCTGTGTACTGCAGACTGTACACTCTTCCACACTTTTGTGTGTCAACTTCCTGATGTTCATCACGTGATATCTCAAAGTTCACATTCATCAAGTGACCGCCCGAGTGGTTACCGGAGTCCAAATTTGGGGTGTAAAGAATATAACCACTTTTACCTGCCACGCATGTCGTAAGAGACAACTAAGGAGGTTTGGCTGAAGTCGGATGCACGTGTCCTAAACGTGTAGAAGTCTATGCGTTTAGGGACCTACCAAACCAATGTGCAACGTATACACCTTCTTGGCAAAGATCAAACATATCACAAAGAGTGATTAAAATTGGTCGTAAAGAACGAACGCAAAGAAGAAGAAGAAGATCAAGTGACATCTGAAAGTTCCCATTCATCAAGTGACATCTGAAAGTTCCCATTCATCAAGTGACATCTCAAAGTTCCCATTCATCAAGTGACATCTAAAAGTTCCCATTCATCAAGTGACATCTCAAAGTTCCCATTCATCAAGTGACATCTGAAAGTTCCCATTCATCAAGTGACATCTCAAAGTTCCCATTCATCAAGTGACATCTCAAAGTTCCCATTCATCAAGTGACACCTCAATGTTTATGTTCATTAACTTACATCTTAATGTTCAAGTAACTGTCCTATTTCAAAGTCTACAAAGTGTACACTGCATCTAGCTCTATATCCAGCAGAGTTGGAATCGGCTAGTCTTTCTCAGAAAGAGGAAAAATGGAAAATTAGTAGCCTAATAACCCGTAAAACACAAACTAACCCCACATCCCAGTAGTGTAGACCGGGAAACTTTGGTAGCAATGTCAAAGCCTTACGGAAGGTGGGGGAGGGGACTGCTTGTCTAGAGTGATCGACTCAAATATATTAGTATTTTGTTGCTCTGTATAGGGAGGCAAAATCGAATTTTAAAACGATGCACAAATCGAAGGTTCTGGTCTATGGGTCTGTAGGTGCCAAACTGGAACAACGAATTCACGCTATAAGACTTCTTCTTCTTCGAACGCTCCATATCGACCACTTGTTAAACTACTCTTTGTGATTTGTATGTGATCTGAACCTAAGAGCGATTGTACGGTGTACCAGTATGCCCCTACAAGTAGGCCAGCATATCCAATTTCTGCGACGCTTTTTATTTACTAGTGTAGCTTCCTAGGCCCCTACCTCAGTCGCCTCTTACGACATGCCTTGTAAGTCGCAGTGCTACTATTCTTTGCTCCCCTTTAGAGCCCCGAGCGAACACACACGGATGAACGCTATAAGACACAAATCACATGATGATCACAAAGTGTAGCTTAACAAGTGATAGGGTGTAAAGCAAACGAAGAAGAATGACTATTCCTGACTTCGTAGTATAATTACTACAATTAGCATAATGATGCAGTTCTACTATTTCTTGTTTCGCCACATAGTTGCTATCAAGATCTGTATTGGGCTGCAATATAGCTATTCTTTTGCTTCGTAACATAGCAGCATAGCTCCAACAATCAGACCAGTTACATGACTATTTTTTGTATCACAGGATAGTTCTCACAAACAACATAATATTGTGTACTACTGTATAGTGTTTAGTACTGCTGTTTTGTTTCAAATATATTATTTTTTTACCTGTTTCATGAGCTGCGGGATACAATGGGCTATTGTGGCCGGTAACGGTGTCCCAATCGCCATGGATGTCATATGTCATAAGGTTGATCCAGTCCAGATTTTGTGCAACAGTAGCAACCTCGTATGCAGAATCGATTTCACCCTTTCCTGCAGCGACTGCGGCGGAGAGAAGCAGCCTGTTACTACCACTGGCCTCAGCATTGAAAGCCTGTCTCAGTTCCTCAACAAGAAGAGAGAACTTGTGTTTGTCGTCTGCAGGACTGCCTCTATTTGCAGGGTACTCCCAATCAATGTCAAGTCCATCGAGTTTATGAGCTCTCAGATATTGAATGGTGCTGGTGACAAACTCATTCCTGGAAGCTGCAGTATTAACAACGTGATGGAAAGGATCAACACCTAAGCTCCAACCACCAACTGCGACTAAAATCTTCAGATTAGGGTTCGTGTTTTTGAGGTTAGTGGCCTACAAAAGGAAACACAAGTGATATTATTATTCTGCTTTCAATAAACATCTCATAATAAAATAGAGAATACTATATATTATTACTACCAATGACACTGCGTAAACGAGTGCTCCAGTGCTATATTGAACCAGTACTTATGTATGACAGCGAATCATGGACAATGAACAAACAATCAATAAGATAATTGGAAGCCACATAGATGTGATGATACAGAAGAATGCTGAAAATTCCATGGACAGCAAAGAAAACAAATGATGAGGTTTAAATCAGGCCTGCACACAAAGAAACCTTATCAAAAGAATAAAAATCGGACAATCAATGTTCTCCTGGCATATAATGCGAAGAGAATGTGTAGAACATTTGTTGACAACAGATAAAATTCAGGGAGCGAGAGATCGTGGAAGACAGAGGGAGAAGATGTTGGACGGTCTAACATTGTTGTTTGACAAAAGATCGACGTCAGAACTGATTAACTGCACCAAGGAAAGAGTTGTAGAGATTGCGGTAAGCATGTCATTTAATTGATTGACTAAAATAGGTGACTTTATACGTAGCTTTCTTTCCTTTCCTTTATACTTCACTTGATTTCTTCGAGCAATAGAAGATTCCCTGCCTGTTTATTAGGTCCTTCGCGGGTTAAAGACAGAACGAAACTGATCTAGGGGTATCAATTCTCCACAAGCAAGCCAGAGAACCGTTATATCGTGAGCTCGATGTCAAAGTCTCCTAGTCTACACTACAGGGAGGTGGGATTGGTTTGTGTGTTCTGTGGGTTGTCGGCAGGATACTAATTTCTGCTTTCGACTATCCTAAGAGAGACTAGTCGACCTAAGTCCTGCTAAATGCAAAGTCGGGTTTTGAACGCACCTTGCAGAGAATATTTATTAAATATATAAAGAAGAAAAAACATAAGAAATGAGACAATTAGTTTCAAATCTGTTGTAATACCAGCAATATAATTAAACTAGAGGCAGCAGGTCCAATGGTTCGGTTATTTAACAAGACTGAATTCAAATAGTATACCACAACACGAAATGATAAGATAATAAACGGGAACATGGGGACATGATGACCATACAAGAGCTGGATGACTGAATTAACAACAGGGTCACTGAACATCTCTCTTTACGAAGAGTATAAGTGATCCCTCTCCTGCACCCTATACTTTACCCCGACACTAAAGAACATTTTTAAATGTAAAAAAAACATGTCGTTACTGTCTGTAATACCGCTTTTTAGGGCGGTGTAGGACAGGAGGGACATGAGCCTGTGGAATTTAATGGCAAAATGGCTAGCGCAGTCGCCGCGAAACTGTTCAGGTTAGGATTGTTTCTTTATGCCCCTTACAGAAAAAAAACTAATTGGCCGTACTGGGAATTGAACCCATATCTTCCGAATGGAAGCACTCACTCTAATCCATTCGACCAGACGTTCTCCTACCTTGACACTACAAGAGGTAAAAGATGAAATGAGATATATTGTTTCTAAAGAAACGCTTGTTTTTAACTCCTTATAGACCAGGAGTCACACTAAGGGGCGTTTTTACTCTATAATGTCTTTTGCCCTGATCCACTAAGAGAAGATTTTACATGTGAGGCCCGCATTGTTATCTATATTCGATCATTTGCAAACGTTGTAATAAGGCTTATGTAGGCGCAACTGGCAGAAAGCTTAGTTACCGTGTCAGCCAACATCTACGTGATATACACAAATGATGTATGACCCAACAATTATTCACTTTAATGGCACAGATTCTCTGGTAGCTCGTGACATACATGTCACAGACTTCTGATGGTGTTTCTCTGATCATCGGAGCCGATCTGTCTTTTAAAATTGTTGTTAATATTTTATACCGTTCATTGTGGCTTCTTGGACTCAAAGCACTACATTACTAAGCTTCCCGATATCGTCTTTTGTCATGTTCCATAATATAAATGTTTATTCATTGAATACATATAGTTTTCATCTTCTTTATTCACAGTTTTCACATTTATTTTGTTTTTCGTTTTCATTCGCATATTTCTGTTCTGTCCAGCAGTTAGGAATTCAGCCATTGTTTTCACTTGCCTTTGATGTGTTTCATAGAAGACCGTCGCTATTTTTATTGTTCATGTTCTTGTATCCTTTGCTTGATAACGACCTTTTGATCGCTACGCCCCTTCGTCTAGTTTTTTTTTTTTTTTTTATCAAACTACATTACTTATAAACAATGAATGGATTTCCAACTTCCTAGATAATAAAAAAACATCTGGCGAAAGATGAAATAAATGTAAAATAAACTAGAAACAGAAAATATATATATATAGTCGAAGATTGGTTTTGTCGTCTACGTGTTCTTCTCACATTGCATGTCGTACGTTCTATATACATTTTTTCTACACATTTTGTACACATTTTTTCTTTTCTATTTCATTGTATGTAGTAGAAGTTTTGAGGAATGCTTTAGTACAGTCTATTTTGTCTATTCCCAGGTGGAAGATGTAGTTGGCTGTCCACTCTTGCCGTTAAGTGTAGGGATGAAAGCTTTAATTTGCGTTCTCATTGTCGCTCCTTGAATAAAAGAATCAATTTAGCAATATTACGCACTGCTGGCTTGCCGGGCCCGTCACAGTGGGGTGTTAGTCACTGAATTGATGACGTTTCAGGATATTTTCTAACCTATACCATTTCGAATATTGCACATTCTACTGTATGTTACACAATAATCCTTTATAATGAAAAAAATTAACATCTGTTAAATCCAATTTCGAAATCTCTCTGAACTTAGTACAGTATATATATATATATATATATATATATATATACACACACGACTTGAGAAGAAATTATCAAAGAATATCAACATAGGCAGTGGATTGGGATGCAAAGGATTCAAGAAAGAGAGGGTGATATAGGAAACCCTGAAACGAACTTTGCTGAGAGAGGCAAGAAATATCGGTCTCAGTTCCAAGGAAGAGATTGAGCGAGTTGCCCAGGATAGAGCGGTGTGGAGAAATTGATTGCAGGCTGTATGTAACGTATAACAGTACGAGAGGAATTATTATTATTATTATAGTGCAATGGTTAGTGGGATTTCCTTCCGACCACAACTGAGATCAAGTTGACTGAGCATCAGTTGGGCATCAGAAAAACATTGTCAAGTAAAGGTGGATGACGTTATGTTGATGGCATCACCCAAACCTGTGTTGTTGGAAAAAAAAATACGAGTTTAACATCGTATTTTCCCAGTATACCATATGGCATTAAAAGACATTTTTGTCTCTCCCTTTAATTTACTATCATCATCATCAAGGTGCGTATCCTTTATAGGACGTTGCTCTCTTTGCAGCACATCTGAAATTCACTCTGTCTCTAGCCAGTTCACCCACTTCGTCGATGGTCATATTCATGGTTTCTTTAATATCTTGTAGCCATCTTTTTCTTGGTCTGCCTCTGCTTCTGCGTCTTGGTACACTACCCTCTAATATTGTTCTCTCAAGGCCAACATGACGCTTGATGTGACCAAATTATCTAATTTTTCTGTATAGTATGTTGCTTATCAGCCAATTCTCTTTAACGTTTAGTTCTTTCAAGATATCAGTGTTCTTTCATTTTTCTGTCAATGGTTTTCGTAGAATCTTTCTCTGGCATTTCGTTTCGAAGGACTGGATTTTCGTTCTTGTTTTTTGTGTAATGGTCAAGGATTCACAACCATAAGTAGCCATTAGAAAAATAATTTACTATGAATTATCCAAAACACTAAGCATAAAAAAATGAATACCATCATAACAGAAAATATATGGAGATTACTTAGCCATGTGTGCGAATAATTTCAGCTGTCATTGTGAAAACAACCCTCATATGGACACCAGAGGGAAACGAAAACACCATAAAACAATAAACTTAAAAAACACAACAACTATTTTCTTGCTTAAGACAAACAACTTTTTTCCTGCTTAAGACAAACATCTATTTTCCTGCTTAAGATATAGACAACTATTTTCCTGCTTAAGACAAACAACTTTTTTCCTGCTTAAGATATAGACAACTATTTTCCTCCTTAAGACAAACAACTATTTTCCTGCTTAAGACAAACAACTATTTTCCTGCTTAAGACACACCAACTATTTTCCTACTTAAGACACACAACTATTTTCCTGCTTAAGACAAACAACTATTTTCCTGCTTAAGACAAACATCTATTTTCCTGCTTAAGATATAGACAACTATTTTCCTGCTTAAGACAAACATCTATTTTCCTGCTTAAGATATAGACAACTATTTTCCTGCTTAAGACAAACAATTATTTTCCTGCTTAAGACAAACAACTATTTTCCTGCTTAAGACACACCAACTATTTTCCTACTTAAGACACACAACTATTTTCCTGCTTAAGACAAACAACTATTTTCCTGCTTAAGACACAACAACTATTTTCTTACTTAAGACAAACAACTATTTTCCTGCTTAAGACACAACAACTATTTTCCTGCTTAAGACAAACATCTATTTTCCTGCTTAAGATATAGACAACTATTTTCCTGCTTAAGACAAACAACTATTTTTCCCTGCTTAAGACACAACAACTATTTTCCTGCTTAAGATACAAACATCTATTTTCCTGTTTAAGACACAACAACTATTTTCCTGCTTAAGACACAACAACTATTTTCTTACTTAAGACAAACAACTATTTTCCTGCCTAAGACACAACAACTATTTTCCTGCTTAAGACAAACATCTATTTTCCTGCTTAAGATATAGACAACTATTTTCCTGCTTAAGACAAACAACTATTTTTCCCTGCTTAAGACACAACAACTATTTTCCTGCTTAAGATACAAACATCTATTTTCCTGTTTAAGACACAACAACTATTTTCCTGCTTAAGACAAACAACTTTTTTCCTGCTTACGACAAACAACTTTTTTCCTGCTTAAGACAAACAACTTTTTTTCTGCTTAAGACAAACAACTATTTTCCTGCTTAAGATACAATTTATTTTCCTGTTTAAGACACAACAACTATTTTCCTGCTTAAGATACAACAACTATTTTCCTGCTTAAGACACAACAACTATTTTCCTGCTTAAGACACAACAACTATTTTCCTGCTTAAGATACAACAACTATTTTCCTGCTTAAGACAAACAACTATTTTCCTGCTTAAGATACAACAACTATTTTCATATCCTTAGACACACAATTAGATAGATACCTTCTCATAGCCGCCAACAACGCCATTGGAAGAGAAGTCATTCCACTCGTAGGGAGCAAGTTTGTTTCCCGTGAGTTTTGCAAAGGCGTAAACGATATGGGTGCAGACGAAGGGATCGATGTCATTAGGGAAGAACTGTGTGTTGGCAGTAGGACCGTATTGTGCCCAGTTTGCGAAGTAGCAAACTCGTCTTATGCAGGCCCCATTGACTACACCAATAGCCACTGCTGCAGCAAGTAATACGCTGACTGTAAGGAATCGCTGTGGGGAAAAGACAAAACAGTTTTGTTAAATATTTTTTTTAAACGAGGTTTATTTTAATGAGTTTTAAAAAACAACAAACAAAAAAGTGCTACAGACTTGATCTTATTACACTGTGAGTAGTTATCAACTCAAATACTACTGTTTTGCATATTACATATGAGGCGTTAACAATTTTACATGAAATTTTTGACTTACCTACTAAGTCAACATAACACGTAAACGTTTGTATTTGTTTGTTTATTAAAATAGTTGGAAAATCTTGCTGTTTAACGAAACTTAACGAATGTGTTTTGCATAGGTGTTTATGTGAGAGAAATCAGCGAAAACAAAAGGAAACGATAATAACCTTGATGTAAGTATTTCATTAATTTATTGCAGGTTTTTCACTATCTTGCGTTTCGTAGGTCGTGGGTTCGAATCCAGACCATGTCTTTCTGTGCACGAGTCGCGCATGCTCCTCTCATGTCTCAGCCATCTCAGACGCCACTGGCTCAGCAAGGTATACATACTTGGAATGACAGGGCATCCGATACAGAGCTTCCATAGTGGAGATGTGAAATATGTTTGCTTCTGTATGAAGAATCGTGTACAGTAAACGGTTATAACTCGTCATAATGTTGAGATTTTGGACCGACAACATCCTGAATTGTTGTGCTGCATCTAAAATATTTACCACAAGCTTTTGGTTTATTAAGTTATCTTGGCTTATTAGATAACACTGAGCATCCGTTGTTGTTGGTAGATATTTGGAGATTTGTTAGCAATAATTTATCGTGTAACTGAACTGAAAAGAGAAAGTGGAACTTGAATTCTTTTGAGTAATATACAGGGTGTTCAAGATAATAGAAGCCTGTGAATGGAGTCAATCTGGCATATATGTATGAAAATGAAGGTTCAGTTATGACGTAAAATAGGTCAAGGTTATGTGACGGTATGTAATTGTAGTGCGGGAAGGGGCGATGAACAAATGTGACGTAAAACGAGCTAGTCAGAACCGGTTTAAATAGTACATAAACATAACGCGATAGATTATCTGGCAAATTTCGATTTGTCAATGGGGCTGCTTTAATCTTGAACACCCTGTATAATTCAATATGACAAAGACAAATAAATGCAGTGGCTTGAATCTATGTTAGAACTACCGGAATTGCTAACACAATGTTCAAAGGATTGTGGGGTGAATAGAAAAAAACGAGATATTGTGAATACAAAATAGATTAAAGTCACGAAAAAGTTAACCGATCTCAGATAATTATGAGAAGAAAGTCAACGACAGACAGACAGACCTGACAAAAACCTGACACAAGGATCATAAGCTTCAGTGTCCCGAAGACATCCATATAGGGTACTGGCATATTTAACCAAAAAAATAAAAACCTTTAAAAAATATTCGTAATACTTGATATTTAAGATCATGTGGTCCCTCACACATACACACAATAGTTACAACGTTTGCGTTCCTCAAAAATTCTTCTAAAAAATCAAATTGGTATATTCACTGAAAAAAAGTAGCAAGTGTTGCACAATTTGTAATACTAATATATTGAGTTTTAATATATTTTGGATTTATTTAACTCCTTCCACTTTCTGTGCTGATATACTGGTTCACGATTATGTTTTAAGATGACGCAAAGCAAGTATACTTCTTTTTCTTCACCTTTCGTCCCTAGGGAAGCAAAGGTCGGCAACTAAGGCCTTCCAAGCCCGCCTATCCAAGGCCATCTTTTCCAGATCTCTCCACTCTCTCACCATTTTCTTGCAATCCGTCTCCAACTCCCGTCTCCAGGTGTTCCTGGGTCTTCCCCTACCTCTATTGCCCTGGGGTTCCATCGGAGAGCTTGTCTTGTGAAGCTGTTAGGGGTTTCCTCAGTGTGTGTTCTATCCATCGCCACCTTCTGTTCCTTATCTCTTGTTCCACCTGTCGTTGTAAGTATACTTGCTATTACAGTATACATTGTCATATAAATGCGTTTGGATGAGACTAAAATTACGGAATAAAAGGGTTAAATTGTCCATGACTATGGTCTTAAAACTCACAACTATAGACACATGATCTATGAATTAGAGACAATGACAACGGTCACGTACCAGTATGTTCGCTGCGAGATAGAAAAACAATTACAGATTAAATTCCAAGAAGATACACAGAGAACGCTAACACGGAACTCTAAAATAGGTTGTCAGGAATTCCGAAGGACTATTATGTCAGCGTGTTTGAAAAATCTTTCTCCCACATTATGTTACCAGTGCCAAACCTGGACGCTGACAACAAACGATAGAAGAAAACTAGTCACAACAGAGATGAAGTGTTTACGCAGAATGCTGGGTGTAACAAGAAGAGACCGGTTGAGAAATGAAGACATCAGGAAAAAGTGGTACAACATCAGTACTAGACTTCATCAAGAAACAACAAATTAAATGGTTCGGTCACGTAAGCAGATTACCATCAGACAGTGCACCCCAAAGAGCAATGCTGCTCCGATACAATGGGTACAAAGCAAAAGGCCGGCCACGCAAAGATGGACCTCAGAGATAACAGAGGCGACGAAAGAGACTATCTACGAAGCGCATACTAGGGCCCGTTTTAGAAATCTCTTCCTGACCTGACGCTGTGAGGCATACAGGATTCGAGAAAGAAAGAAAGTTTGAAATACCTTGAGAAGAAATGATCAACGAATATCAAAGCAGGCATTGAAGTGGGATACAAAGGGTTCAAGAAAGAGAGGTCGACCTAAGGAGACCCTAAAAGGCGATAGGGCAAAGACTGGTAAATACAGTATTACATAAGAAAGGAAAAATTAATTATAAGATATGAAAAAAAAACCACACTCAACGTTTCGGTGCTTAAGACCTTTATCAAGAACACAAAAACTAAATTAACTAAAACATGATACTAACAAATGATCTGAATCAAAAGATACAACAAACTTTGCTGGGAGAGGTAGGAAATATCGGTCTCAGTTTCATGGAGGAGATTGAGCGAGTTGCCCAGGATAGAGCGGTATGGAGAAATTACTTGCAGGCCCTATGTAACGTATAACGGTACGAGAGGAATTATTATTATTTATTATTATTATGTCAGCAAAGTTATGCTAAGGACAAGATAGTTGATGATTATAATTTTTGAAGAATAAATTATTAAAAACTTCCACATGGAGTAAAACGGAGGAGAGGGGAGACAAAGATGGGGAACAAATCGAAACAACAATATCGAAGGTCAATGCAAATCAAGACATGAACTACATCTAAACTGTAGTAAATACACAAAGACTGTCAGTCTGAGACAGTTAAACACTAGTTTTACTTGAAATTGAGCCTGCCCAGCGTGTTCGTAGCACGTTGGAAGAAGGGTGACAAGCCTCCTTGTGAGTGCGGTTCAATTACGTGGGCTGGCAGAAAAGTCACAGGTTATCCAGATTTACGGTGTTCGTGGCACCGAACCGAAGGGTTACAATGTCTATAACACCGAGCCGAAGAGCTGAAAGCTCAAGTGCTTCTGGATCGAAAAAAAACAACCAAATAAAACGATGATAGCGGCTCAATAACGAAAAAGATGGTTAGATGGCATAGCAGAATCCTGTCAAAGAGCAAAAATAACAATCACACAAGCCACAAGAACAACACAAGACAAAAACAGAAAACCACGATACTGGGAAACATCCCGGTAGCAGTGTGACGACAAAAGAAGATGAAGAAAAAGCGACAGAATATATTATAAATTACACAAGAAGGACTATCAGTTAGTTAGTCTGAGAGCATTAAACACAAATTGTACTTCAAATTGACATTTTATATTCATTTAACGATGATGGTGGCTCAATATACTAAAATAAATATTTCATAAAATGACATAATTACCATTGTAGAACAGAGAACCAAATTGCAAGACAAGACTTAATGATGGTTGAAATAAGAAACCAAGATTCGCTTTAATAAGTATCATGTTCTTATCTTTTGTTAGCTAAAAAAATAGATTTGATAGACATTTTTTAAATTTTTCTCAAAAACAAATACAAGGCTCTAAATGCTATCAAATAATGGCTATCTCTGTGTTTTTTAATTTGTGAATAATTAAAATCTATTCTGATATTAGTCTTGAATGTAGACTTCCGCAGCTGGGCATTGCAACAAAAATAGGTTTGTATATTATTTAGGTCATTGCAACGAAAGTAAATTTAACTAGGCGAAGGACCTCAAGTGTATTTACATTGTCGTGCTGTAAGTAATTGCGTTGTCATACTAAATAATATCCCAAGAGAACGTTATAATTACGTAAATATGACTTTACAATAGATGTATTTACAACCGCTTTAAATGAAGTAATATTATTAGATTTTGGTACAAGTAAATGCTTCCTTATTTAGTTTAGTTTGTTGATTATTTGTTGTTGTTGATTTTATGGTAACATAACAAAAAACTGCTTCTTTCAACATTTACACAATTTGATTAATATTTTTAAGCATTCACAAGTATACCAGACTATAACACGTAAAGCAGAACATAACAAGTAGGGCAGAGCATAACAAGTAGGGCAGAGCATAACAAGTAGGGCAGAGCATAACAAGTAGGGCAGAGCATAACAAGTAGGGTAGAGCATAACAAGTAGGGCAGAGCATAGTAAGTAGGGCAGAGCATAACAAGTAAGGTAGAGCATAACAAGTAGGGCAGATCATAACAAGTAGGGCAGATCACAACAAGTAGAGCAAAGCATAACAAGTAGGGTAGAGCATAACAAGTAGGGTAAAGCATAACAAGTAAGGCAGATCACAACAAGTAGAGCAAAGCATAACAAGTAGGGCAGAGCAAAACTAGTAATGATGAGATGTGAATATTCGGATAAGGTGACCGGATTCTCAAATAAGAACTAAAGTGTTTTTGAAAGTCGTTCTGTAATTATTGCAATGTAATCAAAGACACCAGCAAACTTTCTTCCCTCATCACTCCTAAATAAAACACTTGTGATCTATTGTATTTAACAAGGCGGTGGGAAAATATATATCTGCTTTGAATATAAGTGTTACAGAAGAGTCCTCCGTATATCATGGACAGAGAAGAGAACATATATATATATATATATATATCTAGAAAGAATTCAAAATCAAAGAAAACTGGCTAATGCTACAAACGAGAATAAGAGAATTGAAGTATTTTGGACATATAAAGAGACACGAAGGGCTGTAGAATACCGTCATGGAAGGAGGCATCCTGGCAAAGAGGGGAAGAGGGAGACCACGGAGAAGATGGGTTCAGGATATAACTGATAGTTTGAGCAGGACGGCTGCAACGAAGGGATATCTGGCCTACCAGAGAGAGAGAGAGAGAGAGAGAAGAATTCCGAAGGACTGTTGGGGTGGCAAAGTTCTGCTCAGGACAAGCTATTTGATGACGATGATCTATTGCATAGGTTCCCAAACATTTTTGGGTCTCGTTCACTTTGCAAAACGTAAATTTTGTAACGCCCCCACCCCCACCATTATAACAGTTTCCCTCGACCAAGCAGTTTGATATTTTCGATGTAAATAGCAACTAATGATACATTACTGCTTACGCCATTAAACTATTGAAAAAGTAGTGGTCAATATGTGCTTCATCTTGAACACAGTTATTCAATCGCAAAATCACGTAAATAATTTATTTTTAAATGTATATTATTAATTTCTACTATAAGAGCCACCGACCCTAGATCGCATGGACGCCCCCAAATGCTTCTGAACTCACTATCGTTCCCCTAGAAGGCTTCAGCGCCCACTGGGGATGTACCTCCCACTTTTGGAACCTATTATCTATTGTATTCATATTAATTATAAATATGAGTTTTTGTTTGTGTGCTACATGTAAAGCTTACGAACGTTAAATTCAGAAGTAATACAATTTGAACAGAGTATTCCTGCAGAAATGTGTAGATCGACTACCGTTTTAAAATCTTTTCGTGCTTTCTTAACCAAGTTATAAGTTATTTAAGCTGGTTTAACATATATATATTTCATAGTCTGTTCAGGAAAAAAAACATTGGTGCACAATTTGTGCGCGGGGAATACTAATTAAAAAATCGGATAAAAATGTCGCTGCTTATTAAAACACGAGTAAAATTTAGTTGCCCGTTTTTTTCCATCATGTCAACATCGATTTTTTTTTGCTGTAAAATAAAGTGGAATATACGAAATTTTTTAAAAGTAAAGGAACCCTTTTTCATACCATGGGGTATATTGGTGAACACGGTGTTAAGTTCGTATTTTGTTTGGACCCACTACTCCCGGTGGGTGATGTTGTTTACATCAAATCTTTATATCTTTATTCTGGTATCGAAATGAAGCTGGGTAGACATGAAAGCCGTTGAAGAACTCTTTTTCATACCGCGAGGTATATTTTCTAATACGCTGTTAGATCCGTATTTTTCATTGACCTTCGGCACACGATGGGTTATGTGGCTAACATCCCGCCCCTACTTACAAGGGCTTTTTCCTGTACGCAATTGAGTCTGGGTCGACATAAGAGCCGTTATGGTCGGAAAAATATTCCACGCACACTGTGAAATTGAACCCACATGAGGTCGGGAAAAAATACGTACGCAAATCCCATGAGAAGCTGGGAAGTAAAGTTAGTCAACTTATAATCAGTACAAAATAAACTAATATCCGAAAAGTTGTTTAGGTTACTATTTACTATCAACTATCAGTAATTCTCTGAAAAACTAACTGTTCCACTATGCTTTCACGGCTTTAGTTAATATTACGTATTAACTACTAAAATCGTCGTTTCTTTTTCTAGCTCTCGCTCTTCCTCTCTCTCTTTCTTCTTTTCTCTCGCTATCTATTATTTACCATTACAATTGAAAGTTTGTCTACAACTTATCACTAACATTTGTAATAGTTAGGAAGGGTAGGCAGGAAGGGGGTATGTATGGCGAAATCGTTAAGACATTTACATGTCGTTCTGAAAGTTGTGAGTTCGAATTCTCATCAAGTCACATGTGCAATTTTTATGAGATCTCTAGGAATGTTGCTGTCGCTGCAGAGTTTGTGCTTTGTGCAACATTCTTTGCAGTTAGCGTGCCATTTCTGTCGACAGGGACGGAGCCATATGGGGAAACTCGGAGCAATGAAATCAATCTTTCACTTTTAGACTGTTTTAAAAAAAAATATTATATTAGTTCAGTGTTCCTAATAAAGTATATTACTGAATTTGTTTCGTAATACTAACATCATGTTAGTTTCTTTAATTGCAGTTTTTGTAACGAATCAGTTTAATAGATTTTGGTTGCTAGACGTAACCAAAGAACTGAAAACTTTTGGAAATATTGTCCGCCATGACACAAATTTGTACACATTGGTTACTTATACGATTTGATGAGCAAAAAACTCGTACTTAATGATAGCACATCTAATTATTTATACTGTAACATGTTATTAGATATGAGTGATCGTTTACTAATGCAAGTTTACACAAATACACCAGATGGTATGAAAATTGGTTCCTTTACTTTTCATTTTATAAATTGTATTTTCCATTATATTTTACAGACACAAAAAAATTATAAGAAATTAATGTTTACATAATTTTTTTAAAGTTGAAATTAAATTTGTCACTTGTGTTTTTATAAGCAAAGAAATGTTGATCCAATTTTTAATTTTTATTCCCCGTTCACAAATTGTGCAAATACGTTTTTCCGCGTTTATAATTAAGATTGACAAGAAAGAAAGAAAGGAAGTAAAAAAATAGAATGTTCCCTTCCTTATTCAGTAGTTTGACTTGATCAGAACATTGCCATTATAACAGCATTTTCAATTCCTCTCTATCATAGGCAGGTAACCTGTCTGTATTGCAATCATGCTCAATGCATCTATCAAATCCTTTATTTATCTTTGCTTCTTTCCCCCTTTTTTTCACTTTCCTGTAATGTCTCTCTTCATATTTGTCTTTTTAAACCTTCGTGTTGCCTTATATCTCCATAAATACTTTAATTTCTTCTATTATTATGTTTCTCATCAACCAGTGTCTTCCATTCCGTATTTACACTTTATGTTTAGTTTGTTCTCTGTCCATGGAATTCTGAGAATTCTTTCTGAAAAAAATAGCTTGCTTTGTATTTGGATTTAATATTGGTGAGCAATTCTGCGACCGACAATGAGTTTAAACTCTAGCTTGCTTTGTATTTGGATTTAATATTGGTGAGCAATGCTGTGACCGACAATGAGTTTAAACTGTAGCTTGCTTTGTATTTGGATTTAATATTGGTGAGCAATTCTGCGACCGACAATGAGTTTAAACTCTAGCTTGCTTTGTATTTGGATTTAATATTGGTGAGCAATGCTGTGACCGACAATGAGTCTAAACTCTAGCTTGCTTTGTATTTGGAATTAATATTGGTGAGCAATGATGTGACCAACAATGAGTCTAAACTGTAGCTTGCTTTGTATTTGGAATTAATATTGGTGAGCAATGATGTGACCGACAATGAGTCTACTATGAGCAAAAGTGACATCATCAATGCTCTAAGACAGCGGTTCTCAAACAGTGTAGTACCACGGACCCCTTTTAAATACATTTTGCTGCTGCGGGCCCCCAAAAGTTTCTATGTAGGAAAATGGACGGGAATGAATTATCGTTGTGTTACAATAGTAAACAATGTTCTCAGACTGCGGAAAACTTCAAATGATCTTTAATTTTGTTAAATTACTCACCCCAGTTCGGGAAATTCTGCTCTAAGAGAAACATAGGCTTTGAAGATTTTAACGAAGAAGCTAACGTGTATTCTCTGTCTCGGCTGCGCAAGCATTTCAAAAGTTTCAGCAAAAATTCCATGAGTGAAACCTCCGTTTATACACCAAACAGCGCAAGACAGGAGTTGTTAGTCTAAACACATTGAAAGACATGCTTAGAAAGAGATCTGAGCAATTATAAACATTCCCGGTTTTTCGCTAAAGATAGTCCTCAAATGAATAATGAACATAAGTGAGAAAATGTTGCGCTAATCGTCAACCTCACAACTATTGTTATAATCTTTTTATTTTAAAATATGAAGCACATTTGTGTTGAGCCAGAGCTGCTTCTGCGAGGATGTAAAATGTAACCCATCTATATTCAGTTAAAATACCAATTATAGATTATATCGAATACTATTTTGCACTATTTCTCTCCGTATATCATGGACAGAGAAGAGAACAAATAGATCTATTCAGAAAGAACTCAAAATAAAAATAAAAAACTGGCTGATGATACAACTAAAAATGAGAACATGTATTTTGGATATATAGCGAGACAAGATGGGTTGGAGAAGGCTATCATGGGAGGAAGCCTCACGGCAAAGAGGAGAAGAGAAAGACCACAGAGAAGATGGATGTAGGATGTAACTGATGGTTTGAGCATGACGGCTACAGGGGCAGGATCTCTGGCCTACGAGAGAGGGAGAGAAATTTCGAAGGACATCCACAATGGAATGTAATCCGGGAGACAAAGGAATTAAAGAAAGACATGGACAAACAAAGAGACGTTTTTGTTGATAGAGAAAGAGAATAGGCGGGAATAACTTGAAATGAAATACTTGGTTCGCTCAAGACAGATTTGGTTGGAGAAAATTTGTTGACACCTTATTATTCAAAGGGAGCTAAGAGAAGAAGACGAAGAAGAAGAATGTGATAATGGGCCCTTAAAATAATAACCAATGTGTAATCCTTTAAGAGTCTATGTTACGTTCAGGTACTATGCTCGCCTCACGATCCAAAAGCAATGGGTTTGCGTCTCGTTTGAAGTGCTTGGTATAGTTTCCAGTGAGATCTCAATTTCTAGTCCTTACAAAGACGAGTAATCATCTATCTCATAAAATTGAACACGCAAAGAAACCATTGGAATTTGAAAATTGATATAAGATGCCGGAAGCCTGCTACGCGAACAGACATCATAAATACGCATTTAAGAAAAACATTCCTACAAACCTTTACTATCCTCAAAATTACAGCTGACGCTGTCGAATTTGCGTACTACTGCTGAGATCTTTCTGTGTAAGAAAGAAATCGGAGCATACATGGTTTTTCCACCAAGCATAATGATGATGGTCATATCAATCAATCAATTATTCAATCAACAAATCAATCAATCAACTAATCAGTCAATTCTCAGCTATGCCCAGGAAATATTCCCGGAGACGTTTTCTCTGTATACGATTCTGAAAAGATCCTTATTAAAGACTGGATGGAAAGATTCTTGCAGACTGTGAGAGGGGGAGAAATGTAGTGGAAATCGATTCTCATAAACTCGTTGGACAAATTCTTATAGGCTGTGTGGGCGCGGAGACTGATCCTCAAGGAGTAGGAGAAGAGAAGTCATCAAAGGCTAAAAACTATTTCCAAAGACTGGTAGAATAGATCATCAAAGACTGGAAGAATAGATTATTACAGACTGGTAGAATAGATCGTTAAAGACTGGAAGAATAAATCATCAAAGACTGGAAGAATAAATCATCACAGATTGGAAGAATAGATCGTTAAAGACTGGAAGAATAGATCGTTAAAGACTGGAAGAATAGATCGTCAAAGACTGGAAGAATAGATCATCAAAGACTGGAAGAAAAGATCGTTAAAGACTGGAAGAATAGATCATCAAAGACTGGAAGAATAGATCATCAAAGAAAGAAAGAATAATTCATCAAAGATTGGAAGAATAGATCGTTAAAGACTGGAAGAATAGATCGTTAAAGACTGGAAGAATAGATCGTTAAAGACTGGAAGAATAGATCGTTAAAGACTGGAAGAATAGATCGTCAAAGACTGGAAGAATAGATCATCAAAGACTGGAAGAATAGATCATCAAAGATTGGTAGAATAGATCGTTAAAGACTGGAAGAATAGATCATCAAAGACTGGAAGAATAGATCATCAAAGACTGGAAGAATAATTCATCAAAGATTGGAAGAATAGATCGTTAAAGACTGGAAGAATAGATCGTTAAAGACTGGAAGAATAGATCATCAAAGACTGGAAGAATAGATCGTTAAAGACTGGAAGAATAGATCGTTAAAGACTGGAAGAATAGATCGTCAAAGACTGGAAGAATAGATCGTCAAAGACTGGAAGAATAGATCATCAAAGACTGGAAGAATAGATCGTTAAAGACTGGAAGAATAGATCGTTAAAGACTGGAAGAATAGATCATCAAAGACTGGAAGAATAGATCGTCAAAGACTGGAAGAATAGATCATCAAAGACTGGAAGAATAGATCATCAAAGAAAGAAAGAATAATTCATCAAAGATTGGAAGAATAGATCATTAAAGACTGGAAGAATAGATCATCAAAGACTGGAAGAATAGATCATCAAAGACTGGAAGAATAGATCATCAAAGAAAGAAAGAATAATTCATCAAAGACTGGAAGAATAGATCATCAAAGAAAGAAAGAATAATTCATCAAAGACTGGAAGAATAAATCATCAAAGACTGGAAGAATAATTCATCAAAGACTGGAAGAATAAATCATCAAAGATTGGTAGAATAGATCATCAAAGACCGGTAGAATAAATCATCAAAGACTGGTAGAATAAATCATCAAAGACTGGAAGAATAAATCATTAAAGACTGGTAGAATAAATCATCAAAGACCGGTAGAATAAATCATCAAAGACTGGTAGAATAAATCATCAAAGACTGGAAGAATAAATCATCAAAGACTGGAAGAATAAATCATCAAAGACTGGAAGAATAAATCATCAAAGACTGGAAGAATAAATCATCAAAGACTGGAAGAATAAATCATCAAAGACTGGAAGAATAGATCGTCAAAGACCGGTAGAATAAATCATCAAAGATTGGAAGAATAGATCGTTAAAGACTGGAAGAATAGATCGTCAAAGACTGGTAGAATAAATCATCAAAGACTGAAAGAATAGATAGTCAAAGACTGGAAGAATAAATCATCAAAGACTGGAAGAATAAATCATCAAAGACTGGAAGTATTTATCATGAAAGACCAGAAGAGTAGATGAATACATTGACAGTTATGGGAAACAATAAAACAAAACGAATGGTGCTATGACAGAAAGTAATAAGAGAAATGTACCTGTTGTTCTACGATACATGAAAACCTGAACAAAAACTATGGTATTGAATTAATTGCCACTGAATTCAAGAAATAAACACATATGTCTTAATGTTTGACAAAATCAAAAACCAATTTTTTAACAGTCAGTGTGGATTTATATAATTTATTTCAAGCATTCATCCTTGATAGCGCTAAGCAGGGGATAGTTGCCCTTTCCGCAGAAATGCCCTTTGAAGTCATCTAAGTCGAGGGCCCACACCATGGCACCACCGAACCCATTGTCCCTGACATAACGCACCTTCTCTCGTAGACTACTGGCGTCATCATATCCTACCCATTGATTACCGGAGACAAGATAAGGCACTTTTGGTCATTCAAAAGTTAAGACTTGGATTCTTAGCAAGAAGCTCGCAGATCTCATAGTATGCTAGGTAGCCTGCTTCTCGGGTGTAAGTTCCACTAGCACCTGGGCCAGCTGGTGCACCAATACCTGTAGCCGAGCCTGTCAAAGTGAAGGATCTTCCATAGAGTGGCATTCCAACAACGATCTTATCTTTAGGTGCCCCTTGCTGTACCCAGTAATTGGCAGCCCAATTTACATTAAGATTAGCAATGTCACCTGTAGATGAGAGAAACAAGACTAGTTTTAAAAGCGTCGTTGACAATGCAAAAATAAGTGTTTTCTCATCACAGTTGGTCAGATGAGAGCAAGGAGTTTTTGAGAACCCCATAGGAAGCAACGAATATGATCAACAAATAAACAGTGAAGAGGTATTAAGAGCTTCCGAAAAAACAAATAGACAAACACAGGATTCGAATCACTTACCCCCCATTTCTTACGACACCTAGAGCCTAGCCTAGCAATACGAGCGTCCTTACGAACTCAACCATTCTAAAAAAAAATGACTTACTGGGAAGTGTCTTTCTCAACCGCTTCGTTATAACTAGACACAGAATAATCAGGTAAGGTTCGATCGAACAGTGTTTGCACAAACACATGCTATAAGCTTATTGTGCTTGTATATATTTGAGACGAGACAATATCATACATACACACATGTATACACATATAACAGACGTGCGTACATCATTCAAAGTAGCTTTCATAGTTGGTCAGAGCATTCAGTAAATAACTATCTTTATTAAAGGACCATGTGAATATTCAATGAAAATACTAATTGTCATTCTAACTAACATTGTAAATAATAAATGTCTGTATATATTAAATATCAGTGTAAATATGAAATGTTATTGTAAATATTAAATATCAGTGTAAATAATAAATATCAGTCTATAAATTAAATGTTAGTGTAAATAGTAAATATAGGTGTAAATATTAAATATCAGTGTATAAATAAAATATTAGTGTAAATAGTAAATATCAGTGTAAATGTAAAATGTTATTGTAAATAGTAAATATCAGTGTAAATAGTAAATATCAGTGTTAAATAGTAAATATCAGTGTAAATAGCAAATATCTTGTGTAAATAGCAAATAGTGCAAATAGCAAATGCCAATACAGATTAAAGCCGAAGGATTGACTTCATTGCACCAGGTTTAACCCCATATAGCCCGGTCCCTCTCCGCAGAAATGGCACGTCACCTGTCAAGAGCATTGCACAAAGCACGAACTCCGTAACTCCGACAACAATCTAAATGTCAGTGTGATTACTAAATGTACCATCAGTCGCCGTGTCCTCATTCAACAGGCAGACATTAATCAAGTGTGATATATCCTCTTCACACATTTATATATAAGTTATACAATCGTGAATAGCGATGTTTATCGCACACGCAGCATCTAATTATCAGTCTTTTACCCCTTAAGACTTGCAACCTTGGTAATTGTAAAAATTGCTTAATTAACATTTTTTAAAATTAAATTAATAAATATTTATTATATTCGAGACAACATCTCGAAAATAATGCGGGAAACAGTTCGAGCTTGATTCGCTTTTGATATGGTGGCACTCTTTAAGAGAGCATCAAAAACTATTCTTTTTTTTCTCAAAAAGAGCTAGAAATCCGGTGAGTGCTAACCCCTAAATGAAATATGGAAACTTGAAAACTGCATAGTGTAGACTTGTACTGGCCCAGATTATTGATATTTCAGGTTGACTATACTAATATATGAGGAGCGTCTGGTCAAATAGATTATAGTGTGGATCCCATGCGGAAGACCATGGCTCAATCCCCGGTAAGGCAAATGAGTTTTTTTCTGTCAGGGCATAAAGAATTTTTTAAAAACATGAACAGTTTTGCGGTGACTGCACTAGCCATTACATTGCCATGATAAATACCACTTCATAGGCGTCCACATAACATTTACCAGGCAGGGACAAAAGGAAGAAGAAAAAATTAATTTGTAGTATTTAACTCTTAGAATACGAAACGCCACCTGACAGACCATAAAGTTAGTTTCCATTTTACGCAAAGCCACTTCTTATAAAGATTTTGTTATTGTTCCGTTATTATCTGATTGGCTACCGAATTGAAAAAAAGGAATTGTGGCTGAAATTGAATCTCTGTCCTATTTTCCTATTGCATGTGTGTGTACAACTTCAGCTGCAGTTTCCTAAATTATTAACCGATTTTTCATGAGTAATATACCATTTTGTAGACAAATGAATTTTCTTTAAAATAGATCTAAAAGAAATACATAGTGGCGCTCCCAGCGGCTCGTGGGAAGCAATCGGTAAAATTAGTTATATCTCCTACCACTGAGCATTACCTGAGTCTTGAGCACCTTTGTAGAGTGGACTGTTGTGTCCAGTTACAGTTTCCCATCCACCGTGAAGGTCATAGGTCATCAAGTTGATCCAATCAAGATTTTGCGATACGGCAGGTATTTCGTATGCGGTGTCTATGTTGCCTTTTCCTGCGGCTACTGCAGCGGTTAAGAGAAGTCTATTGGAGTTACTAGACTCTTGGTTAAATGCGTTTCTGAGCTCTTGAACAAGAAGTGTGAACTTGTGTTTGTCATCTGCAGGACTTCCCTGTTTCCGGATACTCCCAATCAAGGTCAAGACCATCGAACTTATTTGTTCTCAAGAATTGAATGGTACTTGTTACAAACTCGCTTCTTGATGCCGCTGTATCTACAACTTGATGGAAGGGATCAGAACCTAAGTTCCAGCCACCAACAGCGATCAGAACTTTAAGTTCGGGATTACTTTGCTTCAGATGTGTTGCCTGTAGAGTAAACAAGAAATAAAGTTAAGATAAATATCACAATAACCAGAGCCTTTGATTTCTAATGCTGACAGTGTTTCTACAGGGTGTTCAAGATAAAAGCAGCACCGTCAGGGAAATCTATCTGGCATATGTTTATGAAAATGAGAATGTTCAATTATGACGTAGTATAGGTCAATTGTGATAGTGTGTAATTATGGTGCGGGAAGGGGAGATGAACACATGTGACGAAAGGACGAGCTAGCCGGAACGGATTTAAATAGTAAATATATAAAACGCAATGTGTACATGGCAACATTTGATTTGTCAATGGGGCTACTTTTATCTTGAACACACTGTAGTTATAAAACGCTGCAGAAACAATTGTGTCGTTTCAAATTCTCACTATCAAAGATGTCAGATGATATCGACTCATGTCCCTTTTGTCGGCAGATCATGAATTCTATGTAGTTCACGCACGAAGTATTTTGATATTTTGCTTTCACAAAGTACCGTAAACATGTGACTTAATCTTGAACTGACATCATAGGTCATAGTCTATTTTTAAAGTTTATAGAGACGTGAAGGAGAGATATTGCGTGAAACACCCCCTTTTCCCTTTATGGATTTAACTCTTTCCACGCTAAGTTATTTCCTCAATTTTTAAACAGTTAATTCAAGGAGATTTTAAAAATCCTCACTACTCGTCAATAAATAAACATATATATATTATTATATGCTAAATTAAAGAAAACTAGATATCCCAATAGAATAACAAGGTTGAAAAGTAGTAGAAGTAAAACTAGAAAGACTTCTTATAAGGAAGCAACTCTATGGCGCAGTGTGCGGCTAATAGCATGCAACGGACTTCCGCCGTGGCGCAGTGTGCGGCTAAAAGCGTGGAAAGAGGTAAAGAAACTTGAGAACCATATAATAAGAGTTGGACGACTCCACATTCTGAGCAAGGTAGGTTGACTACACGTGTCCTTGGTAAAGACCTTGACGCCACCTTGGTGAAGACCTTGTAGGCTTGGATTGGTCATGTGTCTGTAGAGGTCTCTTCCAGTGTCTTCTATATATAACCCATATTGTCAGCCAAATTTCTGTATTTTTTTTTGTTTTTAGTATTTGCTTTAATGTTAGTAGAAGATTTGCCATGGCTTTCCAGAGGGTGGCCAGCATGAAGAAACTATGGCACGACACAAGCAAAGAAACAAAAGTAAGACTTCTGAGAACCTGCATATTCCCTGAGGCAACATATGGATGCGAATCGTGGACCATAACACAAATATTAAAAAACAAAATTGAAACTTTTGAAACAAGGTGCTATAGAAAAGTTCTTAGAACATCCTGGACAGAGAAGAGAAGAAACAAAGACATCCTACAAGACCTGAATATCAAGGAGCTTTCTTTCTTTCTTTTCTCCAATCCTGTTTGCCTCACAGCGTCAGGTCAACATCAAGGAGCATTGGCTCATAAATAACATCATGTCCCGGAAGATGAAATATTTTGGCCCCATTAAACGCCACAGAGGTCTGGAGAGAAAGGTAATGGAAGGCATGGTTCCTGGAAACAAGAGGGCATGGAAAGTCATTTCTGATAGCGCATGTGCCACCAGTTATGAAGATGATAAGCTAGTAAACGTTAAAGCAAAACATGACACCCACTCTTCAGTCGAGTGTCACTAGACAAGCACTTGAGTAGAACACATTAGGAAAACGGAAAAGGGGACGCCCTAAACAGATCTGGAGACTGATTCTTTCTTAGGAACTGAAGGGTACTGGACACTCCTGGCAAGCCATAAAGAAAACAGTAAGATTCCAGGAAAAGTGACGAACAACTTTTGAGGCCCTTCCATGACGAGCGGAGCGGAGAGAAATAATCATGTCACCCTCCAATACCCACTCTCACCAATCCCCCTTAACTCCACCCCCATTTTTTCGTGGCATGGTACGAAAGAGCGATAAGGCTTGTATCAACAGTATTGATCGTCAAGGAGAAGAGGATCGATAACGGTTTTGTTCCTCGGTCTCTTGCCGATCGTCTATTAGAGACAGACACTATTATAGATATTGTATCTATCCAGACATTCAAGAGGTTTGGAATTACACGTTGTACAAGTAGAAATTGATGCTTAATTCGGAGAGTGGGGAGTGTCGTAAGCCAGCAAAGCACGGGACCATCAGTATGAATACCCTTCGAAATCTGTTGTGTAGCCTGAGCAGCTATGAGTCTGCCTGAAGTGATGTGACGTCGGTTCTGAAACCAATAACTAATTCAATAGCATACACACTTTTTAAAAAACATAACATAACACTCAAATACCTTTTCATAGTTTCCAACAGACCAATCAGTTGATTCGTCGTTCCACTCAAAAGCAGCTAATTTGTTGCCAGTGAGCTTGGCGAATGAGTAAATGATGTGACTACACAAATTGGGGTCGATGTCAGTAGGGAAGTACTTTGTCTCAGGTGTTGGTCTGTACTGAGCCCAATTTGTGAAGTAGCAGACACGGCGACGACATTTGGCGCCCTGTGGAAGAGGTGGGGCATCGGTAAGAGGCTGAGGGGCATTGGTTTGCTGAGGACTGTCAGTGTGATCAGGCGCATTGGTTGGATTAGGACCCTGGGTTGGAGGGGCTTGAGTCTGAGGGTTAGTGTCGGTTCCCCACACACACACAAGCAATACTGGATCAAAGACAGTACCCGCGGCACAGCTGATGTCAAACTCAGTTCCATGAGCACATTCTACGAATCCATGGACGTTTGTAGAATCTGGATATATGCCCTCTGGTTTGCCATCGCACTGACCAGCATTGACTGTGTGCACAGCTAGTGCTAGGACGAAGGCGAAGACAAGACAAAGAGAACGCTGAAAAAAATAATGAGTTATAATTATAATAATTCAACAAATAAATAATACGAAAGAAGAAAGCAGCAATACTCAACATACATTATAAATAGTGCACACAAACACACACTGTTATTACTGCTTGTAATACCGCTTTTTTTGGGCGATGTAGGACAGGAATGAGATTGTGGAATTTAATGGCCGCCGCATGGCTAGTGCCGTCGCTGTGGAAACTATTCAGGTTAGGATGTTTTCTTTCTGCCCTCGACAGAAAAAAACTCCTTAGCCTTACCATGGATTAAACCCGAGTCTCCCGCATGGGAGCCACATTCTAATCCATTCAGCCATACACTCCACCATAGAGCACCATACTTGACCTACCATAGTGCACCATACTTTACCTACCATAGTGCACCATACTTTACCTACCATAGTGCACCATACTTTACCTACCATAGTGCACCATACTTTACCTACCATAGTGCACCATACTTGACCTACCATAGTGCACCATACCTTTTACCTCCTAGAAAGTCGTCATAGCTCAGTTCATTGACTTTAGGCACCAGTGGAGCGATGTTCAATTTCCGGTACATGCGATTGTTCAGTCACCAGTTGAAGACGGACCTCGACGGACGAAAGTGAAAAATGTGGACTTATCGGGGGAACTACTGCGTAAGTGCTCTGTCATCTAGCTGCATGAGCCTCATGAAGGCGCTCATAAAAACTAATGAGGGCGGCCTGAATACGTACACGTCGAGCCTGTTCTGCTATGAAGCGTTTTATCTTAAACAAATGCAGTTGGCATCGATTCAATGGAACGTGGGATACATACCATGAAGATAGGGAGGATGTATAATTCAAGTGGATGTCATTTAATTAGATTCCTCCCATTAAAATAAATAACAAAGCAGTTCTATATCTATTTGTGTAGCAACTGTAACCTCAATTGAGACAAAAACAACATAAATCATGCTACGAATTGTCAAAGCAACATCAGCTTTTAAAAGTCTAAATAAAATATGGAAATACAAGATATATAGTTTTAAAACTAAATTATCAATGTTAAATTATAATGTATTAATCCTAAAATATGCCAGCGAGAGTTGGGAAATGACTAAATATAAAGAAAGTAAGTTGAATACATTTGTAAATAGATTATGAAAAATAATGAATATACTCGTAGAATAGGGTGAATTCAGGAGAAGTGGTGAAGTCAGGGAAATGTTGGTTAACCTGGGTAATGTTGGTTTATTTCTGAGAAGAAATGATCAAATATCGCAAAGCAGACATTGAAGTTGGAGACTGCCCGTCTGCCCAGCGTGTTCGTAGCGCGTTGGACTACGGGTGACTATCCCCCTGTGTGTGCGGGTTCAATTCCGCGGGATGGTAGAAAAAGCCACAGATTCCCCAGATTTACGGTGTTCGTGGCACCGAACCGAAGGGTTACGATGTCCATGGCACCGAGCCGAAGAGCTGAAAAGCTCAAGTGCTTCTGGATCGAAAAAAAAATAAAATAAAGTTGGAGACAGGTTCAAGAAAGAAAGAGATGACGTACTAGGGAAACTCTGAAACGAACTTTGTCTAGAAAGACAAGAAATATTGGATCCAATTCCATGGAAGAGATTGCGCGAGTTACCCAGTACAGAGCGGTATGGAATAATTACTTGCAAGTCCTATCTAACGCATAGAGATATGCTTACGGGTATGACTGCTGTAAAAAGCGAACGAGCAATGGACCAGGCTGATATTATCAGTTTTCTAAGGGAGAGAGGACGTGTACATGATTCCAGTAATAGTGGTGAATCTACAACACTAACCAGACCGCAAGAATTCGAGGTCAAGTGGGGGTGTAGCTAGACAAGAACACTATGTTGGTAGCCAAAGAAGAATAGTAAACCAACAAAGAACAGGTGTCGTTAGTCGCCACACGCTGAGAGATATACTGAGGAAGAGATAGGAGCACGTATGGGCTAATTGGTTCGACGTGCAGTGACGATGATCCGACGACTAAACTAAACTAATCTAACATATAACGATACGAGAAGAATATATAAATATATAATAGTGTACGCAATGTATACACTGCAGTATGTTAATTTCAAATACATAAATAATTGATTAAAATTTACCATTATGTCTTGAGCTGCAAATAAAGTAACGTTGACCAGGACTTGTGTCTTAAATAATCTACCCTTATCTCTCCGGCTCGGACTGCTTTCCACGTGATCAATCAGATTTAACACTAAGCTAAAGTATAACTAGATTTACTAAGTCAGGTACGACTTTCTGTTGCTTGTATAATCTTATCAGTAAATAATTTGTACAAATGTGTTTCCTATCGGGCACTATTCTTTCAAACTATCATGGGTTCAGTTGAGGTTAACAACACAAATCTGTAAAAATGGCTTCGTTAGAGAAAATGAAATTAACATAAGACACAGTTAGTCTGTCCATTAATTCGTGAGCACGTTTGAAATCGATTTTCTCGAAAACTACCTGTTGGATCTCAGTGATTTTTGCATGCAGCCTTAGAATATCCATGACGCTAAAATAAAACTAACCAGTAGTCCATAGATGCTACGGATTTTGCACATCGGCGAATTCCTTTGATCTTTTATGACAATTGCAAATACGGGGCTCAAATTTTAGATTTTACAGTAATCCTAGAATTTGTCCATGTCAATTCTATTCATAGGTGTATCTCCATATTAACTTGATAGGTCAAGTAATTAAGTGTGTTGCCCTTTATGTGCAATCGTGAACTTGGATACAATATGCAACAGTTAGTCCTCCCCTTCGGTCACCATTAGACCCCAGGGTGTCTTAACTTCACCACAAATTGTATGATGGTAGACGCATTTGGATATAGAAATGTATACGTTGCTATTTCTCAGTCTGTAATCAAAATATGATTTGTATCATCCCGAATCTGACGATTCCATGAGGTTGATAATTGTTACTGGCTGGACAAATTGTAATCCATCTCGGTGCCAGTACTCGTCTTCCTCTCGGAGCACATGTTCAACACACTTTTCCAGAACTGCATGTCTATCATTGAGAGGGACTCACGTGTCAGAACTTCAACATCACACATTTTAAACGTCCTGTTCTGTTCGGCAACTTGCCCTTTTACTTTAGCCCAGACAAGCTCTATCGGATTGAGGTGAGCATGATATGGAGGTAGTCGCAAAGACGTGTGGCCGTATTCCGCAATGATTTTGTCAATATGAAACACCTTTGTCTTATTTGTCATCCTCACCAGGTGCAACAACTCGGGTTTCAAATATGTATCATCGAAGCTGACATTTTCCTTAGCAAGCCAAGTCCTAATTTGATCTTTTGTATTTGATGCAGTTGGTACTTTGTCTTCCGCTGATACTGCGTTGTGATAGGATGCATTATCCATTACCAAGCATGATGGTCTGTTTAGAATTGGAAGTAGATCTTTCTCCATCCAGTGCCTGAAAATATGTCCATTCATTTCTGTGTGGTAGTCCCTACCGTCGGTACTTTTGATTGGAAAATAAGTCCAGCGTCATGGACAAGACCTTCTTCACTGCTTCCTGCATGTGTTAGTATAATACGCTGGCCGTTGCTGCTTGGTATTTTCTTTTCTGTTCACCGTCTACTGATTGCCATTCTTTAGCATTGGTGTGGTGAGCATTGACCCAGGATTCGTTCAAATATACAATATCATAGCCTTGCCTCCGCCGCTCACGGATCTGCCTCAGGTATTTACTTCGGGCAGCAATTAAATGTGGCTTTTCACAAATAATATTCCTGCCGCCTATAGTTTTCTGAAGGTGAAGCCGGCGGCTCTTACAATTTTCCATAGAGTACTTTTAGAAATGTCTATGCTGCAATCTGATTGCAGTTTTAATTTCAGTTTCCTGAGAGTAACAAGTTGATTTGTCGCAAACATTTTCAAGAGCTCCGTCTTATGACATCTATGTCAAAGTCGTCAATTGTTCTTTTCCTTCCTTGCTTGACATTAGTGCACTTTGTGTCCTGTTTAATCCATCGGGAAAAGTATTCTCTATTCAGACCAAGCGCCAGTTGCGTTCGTTTCTCAGGGTTATGAAAATCGCAATATAGATGACCTCTCTTAGATTCCCTACGGAAGTGTTGGTATAGTAAAACTGTAACCTTCTGCATTGTTATAAATGTGCACTTCAGACTCATTATGAATGTGATATCAATGTCAGTTTTGATAAGCCAACAAATATGATATAATAGCTTCATACAAATAGCGAGATACACATATAACTATACAACGGTGTCCCATTTATAACGTCATATGCTTTCCGCTTTCAAAGTCGACTGGGTTAGGTGCACGGGATTTCGTGAAATTGTTGTTTACTAACGATATTTCTATGTTACCATAATGTATTTTTAGAACAACGCGTCTGTGTACCGTAGATCTGTTACTATTGTGTAAAATCCGGTGAGGTTGATTTTAATATAACCTGAAGAAGAAATATTTCAAACTACATCAAATTTTCTTGGAGAAAAAATATTTCTCTAGCGTCATGGATATTCTAAGGCTGCTTGCAAAAATCACTGAGATCCAACAGGTAGTTTTCGAGAAAATCAATTTCAAACGTGCTCACGAATTAATGGACATACTTTTTTTTTTTTATACAATGTGCGTCAGTAACGATGAATTGATAATCTAATATTAGATATAAAGAAAACGATTGTGCAATCAACGCAGAAATTGTACTTTAAGCAGCTATAATATGACGAAGATGCTGAGGTTGGAATCAGAGCAACTATGAATTATTCCGTAGTGCAACTATGATAATAATTAATTCATTATTCAAATATTACTAAAGTTGCAGCTTACTCTGCCAGTTGAAACTGAACAGACGATTACCGAACATTTGATCAAAGTCTAGCCAAAATTGTTCTGTATATGTGCAAAGTTGACGTCAAGTTCTTCTTGGATGCTGCTGTCATGTGTTACTATGTTCACTGTGTGTGCTGAGCAGGCCTATGTCTGTCTGTCCACAGCCAACTATAAACTTATACGGCGAGCGGATTCAGGTAAAAATGATTGAAAATAAGACCTCCAACCGTCACGTGACATCGTATTCCAGTATTGTTGTATATAGACGAATTCATTTTAAAATCAGCAGAACATGCTAAATCAAGGTTATATTATGCAACAAGTTAAGTTTAACAATAAGGAATATCAGTATTATGAATATTTTTCATCAATAAATAACCATAGACTCATAGAATTGAGAGTTAAATTGGAAAAAAGCTTGCAGTGTTCTATCAAACATATATAATATCCAGACCCCACCCCCACCCCACCCCCACCCCTCCTCCTCATCTCAAACTAGGTCAGGGTTTCCCCGGTAAGTTATGCAGCCCAATATTAGAGTTGGCTGTGATCTGTCACATAATTCGCAAACCAAAAGTTCAATGATTCATGATGACCCACTGTAAGTTTTGAGAGACTTTGAAAGTAACATATTGCCCATGGTGGATTTTATTCCTTAAGGCGCGGTTATGTCAACAAATTCTCTTAGTATATCTCTTATAGGATATAAATTAATAGGACATTCTGAACTTTTATAGGATATAAATTAATAGGACATTCTGAACTTTTATAGGATGTAAATTAATACAACATTCTGAACTTTTATAGGATCTAAATTAATAGGACATTCTGAACTTTTATAGGATGTAAATTAATAGGACATTCTGAACTTTTATAGGATGTAAATTAATAGGACATTCTGAACTTTTATAGGATCTAAATTAATAGGACATTCTGAAAGTGAATCGACAATAAGAAGATAGAGAAATGTCTTTTGTCAAGAAAAACTAACAACTTTCTTTGTTAAAGTAATAAGTTGCAAGTTTGAATGTAAACTTTTCTTCTTCTTCGTTCACTCTCAGATGTCATCTTATATCTGTTTAAAGAAAGTAGTGGTCTTCTTTCTTCTTCGTTCACTCTCAGACGTCATCTTAAATCTGTTTAAAGAAAGTAGTGGTCCGCTTTCTTCTTCGTTCACTCTCAGATGTCATCTTATATCTGTTTAAAGAAAGTAGTGGTCCGCTTCGTTCTTCGTTCACTCTCAGATGTCATCTTATATCTGTTTAAAGAAAGTAGTGGTCCGCTTTGTTCTTCGTTCACTCTCAGACGTCATCTTATATCTGTTTAAAGAAAGTAGTGGTCCGCTTTCTTCTTCGTTCACTCTCAGACGTCATCTTAAATATGTTTAAGGAAAGTAGTGGTCCGCTTTCTTCTTCGTTCACTCTCAGGTGTCATCTTAAATATGTTTAAAGAAAGTAGTGGTCTTCTTTCTTCTTTGTTCACTCTCAGATGTCATCTTAAATATGTTTAAGGAAAGTAGTGGTCCGCTTTCTTCTTCGTTCACTCTCAGATGTCATCTTAAATATGTTTAAAGAAAGTAATGGTCTTCTTTCTTCACTCTCAGATGTCATCTTATATCTGTTTAAAGAAAGTAGTGGTCCGCTTTGTTCTTCGTTCACTCTCAGACGTCATCTTAAATATGTTTAAAGAAAGTAGTGGTCTTCTTTCTTCTTTGTTCACTCTCAGATGTCATCTTAAATATGTTTAAGGAAAGTAGTGGTCCGCTTTCTTCTTCGTTCACTCTCAGATGTCATCTTATATCTGTTTAAAGAAAGTAGTGGTCCGCTTTGTTCTTCGTTCACTCTCAGACGTCATCTTAAATATGTTTAAAGAAAGTAGTGGTCTTCTTTCTTCACTCTCAGATGTCATCTTATATCTGTTTAAAGAAAGTAGTGGTCCGCTTTGTTCTTCGTTCACTCTCAGACGTCATCTTAAATATGTTTAAAGAAAGTAGTGGTCTTCTTTCTTCTTTGTTCACTCTCAGATGTCATCTTAAATATGTTTAAGGAAAGTAGTGGTCCGCTTTCTTCTTCGTTCACTCTCAGATGTCATCTTATATCTGTTTAAAGAAAGTAGTGGTCCGCTTTGTTCTTCGTTCACTCTCAGACGTCATCTTAAATATGTTTAAAGAAAGTAGTGGTCTTCTTTCTTCACTCTCAGATGTCATCTTAAATATGTTTAAAGAAAGTAGTGGTCCGCTTTGTTCTTCGTTCACTCTCAGATGTCATCTTAAATATGTTTAAAGAAAGTAGTGGTCTTCTTTCTTCTTTATTCACTCTCAGATGTCATCTTAAATATGTTTAAAGAAAGTAGTGGTCTTCTTTCTTCTTTGTTCACTCTCAGATGTCATCTTAAATATGTTTAAAGAAAGTAGTGGTCCGCTTTGTTCTTCGTTCACTCTCAGATGTCATCTTAAATATGTTTAAAGAAAGTAGTGGTCCGCTTTCTTCTTCGTTCACTCTCAGATGTCATCTTAAATATGTTTAAAGAAAGTAGTGGTCTTCTTTCTTCTTTGTTCATTCTCAGATGTCATCTTAAATATGTTTAAAGAAAGTAGTGGTCTTCTTTCTTCTTTGTTCACTCTCAGATGTCATCTTAAATATGTTTAAAGAAAGTAGTGGTCTTCTTTCTTCTTTGTTCACTCTCAGATGTCATTTTAAATATGTTTAAAGAAAGTAGTGGTCTTCTTTCTTCTTTGTTCACTCTCAGATGTCATTTTAAATATGTTTAAAGAAAGTAGTGGTCTTCTTTCTTCTTTGTTCACTCTCAGATGTCATCTTAAATATGTTTAAAGAAAGTAGTGATCCGCTTTGTTCTTCGTTCACTCTCAGACGTCATCTTAAATATGTTTAAAGAAAGTAGTGGTCTACCTTCTTCTTCTTCTTCTTGCATTCGCCTGCTATGAATTCAGGCTTAGCTATTTGTGGCACATCTGAATGATTTTTTCGTGAAGGCCTGCATTCCTTTTTCTCAGTGTCCTCCGTCATACAGGCGCGCCTTCTCCGACTTCATAGGTTAGTGGTCTACCTAATGTTGCTAAGCTCTACATACAATTATCAAAGAACTAATTCTGTAATGGTGCTTGTGACAATCATATTACTCTTCTCTGCTTTTCATGCGTTGGATATTTTTCTAAAAGATGTTCAAAAGTTCTTTTACCAGCGATTAAATCATACTGATCATGATGTTCCTCTCTTTAGCTTGTTGTAAATATGATATATAAGTCTGTTGTGAGCTGTGCAGAGTCTCAACATTTCCACATATTCTTGTCTGTTGAACAATTCCTTCCTTTTATTCATTCGTTTGCAAATATTGTCTATGTATTCAATATTTCTGTTCAGTAAAAAATAACGGAGAAGTAGAAAATATAGCAATGAAAATCTTTAGATTTTGGGACCGTTATTATGTGATTGCCGTTCAAGAAGTCTAATTTTCAACGCTTTGGATGTATCCTTTGCTTGATAAAGGCCTTTTGGTCAAAATGTCGTTGTATATTGTTTTTATACTTTGTAAAATTACAGTACCATGTTTTTACATGGTTCACCAGTTAAAATCTTAGATATAACTATATGCTTTGTTAAGAGTCATTGACAGTAAAGTTTAAAAGTTGACTCAGGAGAAGAAGAAGTATACATCAACAAAAACTGTGTATGTTACAACATGCTCTTCTCTTCTCATGCTCCATATTATATATGTGTATATGTTAAATGTATATATGTTATAAATATATATGATTTTTATTGTTTATCTTCTTTTTTCCACTTCTAGTTTTTTGTGCATTTATTTCGTATTCGTTTTTAGTCACAGATTTTTATTTTATGTCTGTCATATATTTTTCGTTGTCCTCTATATGTAGTGTGCTGTGGAAGAAGTGAAATTCTTCACTTCTATTGTGTCCTTTGCTTGATACATGCCTTTTTGTTAAAACGTTACTGTGTATTGTTATTGGTTTTGTATTTTGTAAAACTACAGTACTTTGTTTGTACGTGTTTCGTCAAATGTTAGAACACTATCAAAACAAAGCTTCCATTATACAGTGTGTTCAAGATAAAAGTAGCCCGGTTGACAAAACATAACATGCCAATCGGACTACTTTTATCTTGAACACCCTGTACAATATTGTCAGCCATATTTACCAGCAGTAATGCTACTTTAAAATAAAGAAGTAAAAGAGGAATATCAGCTCGAACTTGAGAATAGGTTCGAGTTACCCAATTCGAAAAATAAATAGAACATTGAAGACAAATGGACTAAGATAAAATACACACTATTGGAGGCAGCAAATAGTAGCGCAGGATTAAAGACGAAAGACAGAAAACCCTGGATAAGCGATGACACCTGGAAATGTATTCAGAAAAGAAGAAAGATTAAACTAGCGATATTTAATACTAAGGATGCAACAGATGAAATCCAAGCTAAAGAGGAATATAGACTAAAAGACAAGGGAGTGAAAAAAGCGGCTAGAAGAGATAGAAAAGCATATGTCAATCGACTGGCTAAAGAAAGGAAAAGGCAGCTAAGACTGGAAACAGTAAAATGCTATACAATACACTAAAACAACTTACTGGAACTTGTGTTTCAAAGGGTGGCCCTATCAAAAGTAAAGATGGTAAAGTTCTAACATCAGATACGGAGCAGAAGAAAAGATGGGCAGAACATTTTGAAGAAATATTAAATAGACATGATCCACCAGTACTACTCAAGTTTGACGAAGAGGCAAGAAACAGCTCCTACCAATTAACGAAGAAATGATAAGTGTAGCTGATGTCAAGGAGGCAATCCATTCCTTGATAAACAATAAGGCAGCGGGTGATGACAACATTACTGCAGAAATGCTCAAAGCGGCTGGTGATACAACTATCAGCCAGGTGCAAGAACTATTTAATAAAGTATGGGAAGAAGAAAATGTTCCAGATCAATGTAAAAGAGGAATAATTGTTAAAAGCCCCCCAAAAAGGTGATCTGAGAAGATTGAAACAACTGGAGAAGGATCACCCTATTATCAGTAATGACCAAGACTTTCTGCAAAATCATTTTTAATAGAATCAAAGGAGCAGTGGACATAACCCTGAGAGAGGAACAAGCTGGTTTTAGTCCTGGGAGAAGCTGCTTAGACCAAATAATTACCCTACGACTAATTTTGGAGGAACATATTGAGAAGCAACAACCACTTATACTAAATTTCATCAATTAAAAAAAAAGCCTTTGATAGTTTACGCAGAATCTCCCTATGGAATATTCTGAGATGATATGGAATACCAGACAAAATAATAAACATTATCAAGAGCCTCTATGATGGTTCACAGTGTGCAGTTCGCACTGATGGTGGACACAGCGACTGGTTTATGGTTGAAACCGGAGTAAAGCAAGGCTGTATTCTATCTCCACTATTGTTTGGAGTGGCCATTGACTGGGTGATGCGAAAATGTTGCAGGGTGAAACTGGCATCGATTGGGTAGAAAATAGTCAACTAGAAGATTTGGATTTTGCAGATGATATTGCCTTGTTAGGTAGAAACAACCAAGATATGCAAAGAAAAACAGAAACCGTGTCGTCTATAGCATCAAAAGTTGGACTGCAGATAAGCTATGAAAAACAAATATAATGAAGACACCTATGGCAAGTAATGCAGATATCACACTGGAATCTAAAATGATAAAAATAACAGAGCAGTGCACCTATTTAGGTAGCAATTTTGATTGCACAGGAAATGTTAAAAAGAAATTATGATACGAATTGCCAAAGCAACATCAGCTTTTAAAAGTCTAAATAAAATATGGAACTGCACGCTATATAGTATTAAAACTAAATTACGAATTTTCAATTCAAATGTTGTATCAATCCTAACATATGCCAGCGAGGTTGGAAAATGACTAAAGATATAGAAAGCAAGTTAAATGCATTTGAAAATAGATGTCTGCGAAAAATAATGAACATATTATGGAACAAATTCAGAAGGGATGAAATCAGAGACATGTCTGGTCCACCACTACTGACAACTGTTATAAGAAAGAGAAGATGGAGATATGTTGGATACATCTTGAGGAGAAACGATCAACGAATATCAAGGCAGGCACTGGAGTGGGATGCAAAGGGTTTAAGAAAGAGAGGACGATCTAAGGAGACCCTGAAACGAACTTTGCTGAGAGGCAAGAAATATGGGTCACAGTTCCATGGAGGAGATTGAGCGAGTTGTCCAGTATAGAGCGGTATGGAGAAATTACTTATACGCCCTATGTAACGAATAACGGTACGAGAGGAATTATATTATTATTATTTTAATGATACTCTATGCCCATACTATTTATTTCCATTGACAGAGGTATACATTACAATTTCGGCAAAAGTTGTGACATATTCTTCCTGTGCTATCTCACTAGATTATAATTCTGGAATCTCGGTTACAAACCACAGCTTGCTTTAAGTTTTCAGTCACGTCATACGACGACTTGGACGTTGGTATAAGTGGGTCACCAATTTCTTCTCAGGTCGGAGTGCTGGCACACAGCCAACTCTAAATACTGGGCCGTATAACTGACGGGAAACCCTGACCTAGTTTCAGTTGGGGCTGGAATATTTTATATATATATATATATATATGTTTGATAGAACACTGCAAACTTTTTTTGGAAATTTTACTTAATTATGTGAGTATCTGGTTATTTATTGGGGAAAAATATTCATAATATTGATATTCCTTATTGTTAAACTTAACTTGTTTATAATTTAACTTTGATTTAGCATTTTGTGTTGATTTAAAATGAATTCGTCTATATACAACAATACTGGAATGCGAGGTCACGCAGGGGCGGCTCGTCAGCCGGGTCAGTGGGGCCCGGCCCCACCAAACATTTTCAATAAGGTGTACTTATTAATTTTATAAATTATTTGTTCATAATTATTATTTTTAACGTGATACTGATGAGCTTTGAAAGTTAAATATATATCGCTAAAACATCACTCAGTCTGAACTCTGAAATTCAGCATCTTTCCTCCCTAATTAGTATACGCCCCTGGTCATTAAGGGCCAGTTAGGTCCCCCAAACCAAAAATGAGTAATGTGGATTATTTTATAAATTATTTCTTCATAAATATTACTTTTAACTTGACACTGATTAGCTTTGAAAGTTGAATATATAACACTAAAATATAAATATTATATCATAATAATATAATAATCATAGTAATATGTAAAATATCATTTTTTTTTTATGTTATATAATACAGTCTGAATACAGTCTTGCATATTGCAGCGCACTATTTTTCGGAAGTTCATTTTAAAATGTTCCAATCTACGATGTAACATTGCGACCTTTGACTTCTACCTGCAGTGATAATTGACAAAACAAATACGTCATTTTCATTCATCCGGTCTAATGTATTCTTACGCTTCAACTCATTTCTTGATAAAATAGTCCTTTTAAATATCGATTGAATCACGTATTATATATTATATAATATATATATTATTATAGTATAAAATTAATATAAATAAGTTACTGATGATCATAGAATAGTTTAAGTTTATCGCCTATTCCTTCAGTATACATTTGTCAACGACAATGAACTTTCACTTTCGTGTCGACCGGTCGAGTTCACGAGATGCGTACATACATGAGAACCTGATTTCTTCTTCTTCTGGGTTCTCACTAGATTGGGATTTCGGATTCTCTAATACGCCTGAGTGGTTACCGGGGCCCAAATTTGGGGTGTAAAGAATAGAACCACTGTTACCTGCTACGCATGTCGTAAGAGGCGACTAAGGTTTGGCTGAAATCGGATGCACGTGTCCTAAACGTGTAGAAGTCTATGCGTTTAGGGGCCTACCAAACCAATGTGCAACGTATACACGTTCTTGGCAAAGATCAAACATATCACAAAGAGTGATTCAAATTGGTCGTAAAGAACGAACGCAAAGAAGAAGAAGAAGAGGATTCTCTAATAAAGGCCGCCGTCTGCCTCAGATTATCAGCCACGTCATACAGTTTGTCTTGGACGCTGGTGTAAGTGGGCCACCTCTTTCTTCTCAGGTCTGCATACTGGGGGCAGTTCTGTATGATATGTTCTGTTGTCATACTTGCCAAGCCACAGGGGCACAGGTCGTTGGTGCCTATCTTGAATTTAGTGTACAGGTGAACCTGATTTAAGGGTCACGGATTTCGTGGTAATTGTGTGTTATAGTTTTTTTATTTTTAAAACAGTGTTTTGTTTGAATTGGGAGCCCTTAAAAGGACTGTATGGGGGACTGTGAGTGGTTGTGGGTTACTGTGGGGGAGAGGTCAGAAGGTGATGGTATCAGCAAGAATTGCTAGGAAGGTGTCCAAATTTCGGGATTTAGTCCGACGACGCCACATGAACTCACTCATGTATTAGTCTAAGAGATTGCGATGTGTCCCATTTTGCATCTTGTTCCTTTATTAGCAGTTTTCAACAAGCGCTCGATGGTCTGGGTATGTGCGCCTATCTTTGGGTCAACAAAGTTAACTGAGTGGTTGACTGTTTCGTGGTTCAAGCCCGGAATACTGGCAACTGTTCGGTACGCTCGCCACTGGTTGGATATGACCGTTGTATCGGGACAATGTGCGCCCTAATGCTAGGTAGAAGTGTTTCAGCTTTCCTATCAGGAACACACGCCATGAAACATTCACCTGTGTCGCGGCAAATACTACCGAACACCCACTGTTGTGGCAAAACTCGACCGACATGATGTTGTCTTCGACTGAACAGGCTCTCATCAATTTCGACTATCTGGTCAGGGCCTCCAATTCTGACAGGTGTCTGCACTAGTGTGTTTACACACTTCCACTTAACAGTTGTTTTGCTATTCATATGCAACTGCTCTTCGCAGAAATCTATTGTTGTCCATTCCTGATACCAGGCGTACAGGAATAAAATGACATCCCTGTAAGTCAGATTTGATCCTTGCAACCATGTCTGACGGTGATGTCCTCTTTACAGGTAATGCGATAACATCTCCACCGGTCTTGTCTTGCCGTCAACGACAATGTCATATCATGGTTATTGGAACATTTTCTTGAAGAATGTAAAAAAACCAACGTTGCTCTTCTTGTTATTAACAGCTGCTGAAAGAGACAAAAATCCTCGCCATCTTTACGTATGTATCGAGCAAGCAGGGAATGACCGGATTTACCGTGCAGGGAATGACCGGATTTACCGTGCAGGTAATGACCGGATTTACCATGCAAGGAATGACCGGATTTACCGTGTAGGGAATGACCGGATTTACCGTGCAAGGAATGACCGGATTTACCGTGCAGGGAATGACCGGATTTACCGTGCAAGGAATTACCTGATTTACCGTGCAGGGAATGACCGGATTTACCGTGCAAGGAATGACCGGATTTACCGTGCAAGGAATGACCGGATTTACCGTGCAAGGAATGACCGGATTTACCGTACAGGGAATGACCGGATTTAAACGGGATCGCCCGTGTGGTGCCGGGGCTCACAAGGGGAGCAAAGAATAGTACCACTGCAAACTACAAAGCATGTCGTAAGACGCGACTGATGTAGGACCAAGGGAAGCTACCCTAGTAAATAAAAACATCGCAGAAATCGGATGTGCTGGCTTATTTGTAGGCGCATAACTGGCACAACGTACAATCGCTCTTAGGCTCAGATCACATACAAATCACACAGAGTAGTTAACAAGTGGTCGATATGGAGCGTTCAAAGAAGAAGAAGAAAAATGACGGGATATTCCGTCAATACAATAATAATGGAGACCCTCTGCATTATGTTTAGAACAACTCTCGAAAACAGTCTAAATTTAGAAGGACCCGATTTTAACGGTGAGTCACAGCCAACTCTAAATAACTTATTGGATAATATAACTTTAATTTAGCATTCTGTGTTGATTTTAAATTGAATTCGTCTATATATACCAATACTGGAATGCGAGATCACGTGGTGTAGTTGTGGTCCGATTTCCCATAATTCTTACCAGAGTCCGAAGGCCAATAAGTTTATAGTTGGCTCTTGTTGAGTTGAGCGAAACACGTAACAAAGTTACAAAGTACTAGAGATTTACAAAATACAAAAACAATGACAATACACGGAAACGTTTCGACCAAATTGCCTTTATAAAGCAAAGAATACAACAGAAGTGAAGAATTTCACTTCTTTCACAGTACACTACATATAGAATGAAAATCGTGGCATATCCTTTACAGGACTTAGCCATCAACCACAACAAACGAGTCGTTTTCTACGTTTACCGCAGAGATTATATATTACAAAATCTCCAAATATGGTAGCCACTCCTGTCGTTTGATGTGTCCGAAATATTTAATTGTCCTTGATTTTATATTATTTAATAGCCAGCTCTCTTTAGTATCAAGCTGTTGTAGAACAGAAGCATTTGTTCTTTCCTTGAAAGGGTAATAACTTCATGGAATAGACAAATAATAGTAAATACTCCAAAATCACGACTTTTCCGAAATTTTTGGCTGACCCCACCAAGAAAAATGACCACTAGCCGCCATTGAGGTCACGTGTCCGGTTGTTGTCTGATTTCCCATAATTTTTACTTGAGTCGCAGGCCATATGAGTTTATAGTTGACTGTGGTTAAGGGCAGTTCTGTAAAGGCATGCTTTGTTGTCATACTCGCAAGGTCATAATTGCACCTTGACAAGGTTACTTGTAAACGAAACAGTTTAATAAATACACAAACAACATATACTATCTTAAAGTGCTGGTAACAGCTGTCGTGTTCTTGTTGATCACACTGAGATTACTAACAGAGTATTATTATAAATATGAACAAATAAATACATGTAAGGCACAGATTACAATGTATTAGTGGGTCACGATTACGCAAACTACTCCATTTAAACAGATAAGAAACAAGGTGATTATTAAGTATCATTGTCACAGCTCGCAGGACAGATCCAGAAGTGCTTCGATCTTCTCCCTTCTCCCCAACATCATTCCCGCAGACCCATAGATATCTCCCAGATATCGTAGGATATACATGATGATAGCTCAAGTATGCTCGTTGGTTTAACACAAATTCTGAACAACATGTACCAAATCCTGCTCGTTCTGAGTGGGATGAAAGATGTAACAACAAATAAAACTCATAAACTTACAAAAACTTGAATAACTATGCAACTGTTTGGAAAACAAAGATCATAATACTAATAGCCTGCATATTTCCAGTGTCAACGTATGGGTGTGAAACATGGACATTCAAGGCAGAGAAAAAGCATAAATGTACTTTTGAATACAAATGTTACAGAAGAGTCATCCGTATACAATGGAAAAAGAAGAAAACAAATATATTTATCCGGAAGGAACTCGAAATAAAAGAGTCCTGGCTGATGATACAAATAAGAATGAAAAAAAGTGAAATATTTTGGGTATATAAAAAGATATGAAGAGTTGGAGAAGACCATTATGGAAGAAGGCAACTAGGCAAAGAGGAGAAGAGGAGGACCACAGAGAAGATGGATTCAGTATGCCACTGATGTTTTAAGCATGACGACAGTAGAGTCGGTACATCTGGTCATAAGAGAGAGAGAGAGAGAAAGCGAGAGGAGAGAGAGAGTGAGGAAGAGAGATAAACTCAGAATGACTGTTAAAGTGACAAAGTTCTGCTCAAAGTATGTTGCTTTTCTACCAACCATGAGATGAGCTAGAATTCGACTGTTCTTGCACTGAAGAATAGGAAAAGTTCAATGATACAACAGCCAAGATAGTGCACATTCTCTGCCAACATATTGCTTTCGGTATTCTTGTGGTATGTGCCCAAATGTTCATGGCAAAAGGATCATCACGTATTGAGCCATTGCGTCTTTAAGAGAGGTGCAAGTCGCCAAAAAAGCAGCACATTGGTTCTCTATCCAAGGTTTATCAACATCATTATGGCTTCTTTATAACCACAAAGAGTACATTAGTAAGATTTTGCACACAGAATGTCTCACTTTAGTGAATCACATCTTATGAATTATACTGTAATATTGTGTTTGATCAAACTGGTCATTTCCTTCCGAACTGAGTTTTTGTAAATTTTATAGTTAATATACTGTTCCTTCTGTGTACAGCTTCTCTCAAGTTACCCAATTCTAGTGTTAAATATACTGTTCCTTCTGTGTACAGCTTCTCTCAAGTTACTAAACTCCAGTGTTAAAAGTACTGTTCCTTTTGTGTACAGCTTCTCTCAAGTTACCCAATTCCAGTGTTAAAAGTACTGTTCCTTCTTCTTCTTCTTCTTTGCGTTCGTTCTTCACGACCAATTTTAATCACTCTTTGTGATATGTTTGATCTTTGACAAGAATGTGTATACGTTGCACATTGGTTTGGTAGACCCCTAAACGCATAGACTTCTACACGTTTAGGACATCTGCATCTGATTTCATCCAAACCTCCTTAGTCGCCTCTTACGACATACGTGGCAGGTAACAGTGGTTCTATTCTTTACACCCCAAATGTGGGCTCCGGTAACCACTCGGGCGTCTGTTCCTTCTGTGTACATTATTTTCTCACGCTTCCTAATTTGAGCATTAATTATACGATTTCCCGTCATGTTGAACAAACGATATAACATTGCAAGTGTGGTCTTGCAGCTCTCAAGGTTATGGTACCCGCACATCTTGAGCAGAGATTACTTTTCCTTCTTTTCATCAACTGGTTATGTTCGTGGTTTAGCCGGTACTCTCCCCCCACATATGAAAAAGGGTGATAACTCATAATTCCTGGCGGTTCGAAGAAGAAGAAGATCTATATTATTAATTATATATAAATATACATGTTATATGAAGCTTCAGTTCTCGTTTTTTGACAAAGTTAAATATACATGTTATATGAAGCTTCAGTTCTCGTTTTTTGACAAAGTTAAATATACATGTTATATGAAGCTTCAGTTCTCGTTTTTTGACAAAGTTAAATATACATGTTATATGAAGCTTCAGTTCTCGTTTTTTGACAAAGTGTTCTGCACATATTGGGAGCCTATTTTGGAATCGAATATTTTTATGACGAAAATATTATAAAGAAAATCAAAAGAAGAATGAAAAACAGTGCAGAAATTAAATGAAATACAAAACTTAAGGAAGAGAACTGATATACAGACAAAATTTTGAATTTTAGAGCTTGCATTTTTCTCCTAACTGCGGCTGTGAGGCATGGATTAGTGATAAAAGTTAGAAAAATTGATCAGTGCTTTTGAATGCACGTGCTACAAAAGAGTACTCAGAATACTATGGACAGAAAAAAGAATAAATATGTCAATTTTGCTTCTTCTTTCTTTCTCTGCTTTTTTTTGCGCCTCAAAATAGGACACAATCGAATCAGCGGCCACATCTATACAAAATTCTAGATCGGCAATTCAACCATTCGGACAGGCACCACAAAGCACTGAAAAGCACATACTTCAAGTCTGCGTCTGCCCCGAATATGATTTACTGAAGCAAGCGCACTGGTTTAGGGAAACAACACTGGAAGAAAACTAAACATACCTCTGTGAACTAAAAAAAAAAAAAAAAGGCAGTGATGTTTATAGTAGAGACAACATTGAATATATAAATGATATTTCAAGCGAACGAAGGGAAAGAAAGAAATATAATTTCCCTTTGACAATCATTTTCTGAAACGCATACAATATAACTGCTTTCATATTTGCTCTTCAGGACCACACGTTTGAAAACATGTCTGACAACTCAAGATGGTTTACGTTCTTACTTTTGTTTAAAGCTACTGATGAATTAAATGTGTTGGTTTCTATCAATTCCAAACTTGTTCATTTGTTCTAATTGATGTTAACATCATGATTTTGTTTTAAGCTTAGTCGTTAGGAACATGAACCATTACATTTAAAAAATATGACAATGAAATCAGTCTGTACTTGAAAGAACATTTTTTTTTAAACAGAATGATAAAAACATAGCGATTTCCAAACTTTGCATTATCGCAGACTCCTTTTAAATACATTTTGCTGCCGCGGACCTACAAATGTTTCTAAATATGAAAATCTTCTAGCGATAGAGTTATTATTACACCACACCAACAGTCAAGCTGGCTCCAATTTCTCAGACAGCGGGAAACTTCAATTCATCTTTCATTTTGTCATGTCAGACATTTAGACACCGGTCTGGTCCGGGTTCTCTTTTTCGCAGCGGAACGAGTTTACCACTGTTTTTATACATGTTTTAAAATGTATTTTTCTGTTTGAGATGTCAAAAATCATAATATTTTTTCAAGTGTTTGAGGACCACCTGGAGGACACCAGGTGGTCCGCGGATTCCAGTTTGGAAAACGCTGATATAATAGAACCAACAACTTTCAAGAACATGCAAAATAATTTGAACATAAATATGTTAGCGAAATTGTAGTTTTGTTCCTTAACATTATCTGAAATGAAGTGTTATATTTGTCGCAATTTCCTTAATTTTCTAATGATATGTTACAATTAAAAAGTTTTAACGAAACAATTATTAATTATGTGTGGGGGAAAAATCACATTAACAAACGTATTCATTGACTTGAGACAAACAAAATATTGATGTCATTTCATTATAATTAAAGCCTTCATTTCACATAATTAAAAACTGAATATTCAAAATTTTTTTGGGATAATTTTATCACACGGATAAGAAAATAATGAAAGCTCTTCGTGCTTAAAAAAAAAAAAGGAATATAATTCTCAATAGTGCGAAATGATTCTCATTTCTATACCAATGATCAAAGTGGTCTCTTGTACATTAGTTAACGAATAATATTGTTCTTGCCAATTGCTACAGGTCTAAGACTGCATGATGTTTGCTAACTTTCTAAGCATCGTTGTTAGTTTCCTCTAGTGAAATATGAGCGTGAGACTCATTTGGTTCAAAAGAATCCACCGGGACCTCTGATTGTGTTTCTGGCTTATGATCTACAGTAGGTAGTTTCGCAGGTGTAGGGGAACCCTCTACCGGTGTTCCATGAGCTACATTTGCAACTGCGGTCGGAGTGACAATGCTATCTTGCAACGGTTCGATTGGATGAAGACCTTCTGTTGGTAAGTGTATTTGAGGGCTTTCGTGTGTTTGTACCACGTTGGGGCTACCTGGGGGTACTTGTGTATGATGCTCGTCTGCGTCGAGCGATTCCATCTTGGATGGGTTAGAGCAGGGTTGCACCGACTCAATAGGCGAAATGTGCGGCTCTTCCAGGAGCTGTTGCACGACCTTGACTAGATCAGCCTCCATCTTGTTTGCGAAAGAAGATAAAATATATAAATATATGTAAAGACAGTATAGTAAACATGAAGCACATATCTCTCATATTAACATATTATTGTTCCATATATATAACTATACAAATATGGATAATGAGCAAAGCACCGTCGCAAAACATAACTACATGTGAAATGAGATGCCTACGAAAAGTTACCAACAACACCAGAAAAGACAGAGTCACCAACATCAGCATAAGAAACAAAGTTGGCACAACTTAACCCTTTCATCCTTCTGAGCCAATATACTGGCTCGATGTATTTTTTTAAGATGTCTCGAAGCCGATATAGTGGCCAGTTCAGTATACATTGCAATATCCATGCGTCTGAGATTTTTTTTAAATTGCGGAGTGAAAGGGTTAATCAGCTATATATATTAACTTGCTATACTACCCTGCTTCGCACGGGAAAAGTTATATTTCACGGTCATCATTTTTATTTCGATCCAGAAGCACTTGAGCTTTCAGCTCTTCGGCTCGGTGCCATGGACATCGTAACCCTTCGGTTCGGTGCCACGAACACCGCAAATCTGGAAAACATGTGGCTTTTCTGCTAGCCCGCGGAATTGAACCGCACTCACATGGGGCTTGTCACCCGTCGTCCAACGTACTACGAACACGCTGGGCAGGTGGGCCTCGTGTCATCATTAAGTACCGTTTTCGCATTGAAGGTTAGCTGTAATGTACCTCAAAAAACCCCTGACTCTTGCCTTGATGTTGTACTCTGCCCGGCTGTAATCATTTTTTATGATACAAGTATATTTCACAGAAATATTATGACTAAATCGTGCCAAATTTCTTAAATTCTTGTCTACACACACACAGTCACGTTAGAAAGAAAATTAATATGAACCAGCTGATCTTTGGCTTGAAACACACGTCAAGGCTTTTGCAAATTTGATACGCATTAAAGGATACACACTCCAGTTGTAAATCTTTCACAAGTTTTGAGACTTCCAATAATTTAACAAGCTCTGAAACCTTTCAAAGTTGCACCTGCTTCATTTTATTATTATCTCTATTTAACTATATGCGTCTAATTACTTCTTTCTCATTGTCTTATCTACTGCATCATCAACGCGTTGCATAATTATTTTTCTTAGGAGTGTGTTTGAACGGAAAGGAGAGTCATTCAACGCCATTTTCTATATTCACCAAGATAGGCCATCTTTGGTATCTTGATGATGACTCCTCTGTCCATGCATCAGGTATCATTTGAGTATTCCATAACGTCCACTACTGAATAAGGTGAAATGTACCACAACTGATGTTAAGCCAATGGCAACTTTACGTGATGTTGTCGAGAGTAAGAACCTCTCAATGTGTCAAAATCAGTTGACTGCAAAGAAAGTTAGTAATGTTTAGAAATGTTAATTTTTACACTGAAATGTTCTATTTAATTAAAAAGATCTTTGATCTCAGATAATGTGAATTAATGGCCGGCATTATGCTGGCAATGTTTGATAGTTTCCTTATAATAACGGAACTATTTTGTCAGTAACATATTTCTTGGCGCATTGATTGATGTGCAACCATATCTTCTGCATTAGCAAATACGGTTTCATTAAGAAAGGGACTTTTTGAAAGACCCCACTGCTAAATTACAGAAGAAATGTTAAAATTATAATCATAATAATACATTTATTAGTCATGTCGCCAGTGTGGTGGCGGGGCCCGAAAGGGAAGCAAAGAATAGTACCACTGCGACCTTGAATGCATGTCGTAAGAGGCGACTGATTTAGGACCTAGGAAAACTACCCTAGTAAATAAAAAGCGTGGCAGAAATCGGATGTGCTGGTCTACTTGTAGGCGCATAACTGGCACAACGTACAATCGCTCTTAGGCTCAGAGCACATACAAATCCCACAGAGTGGCTAACAAGTGGTCGATATGGATCGTTCGAAGACGACAAAGCCTAGTGATGCAAACTACTTACACAAATATTTGGTATAACGCTGAAGAACAACTCTTAGGGTAGACTTTGCTGTGTCTTTTTTCACTGAGTCTCACAACCTTGTTTTCTTGACCTGCAAAATATATAGCATTTTAAAGCATATTGGGTATTTGTATCGATGACAGATATTCTTTTGTTAAGAAGACAAAATATTTTCAAAATATACAAACTTGACATTGGATGCAACATGGCTAAAATTGGCACGGTATAAACAAAATCTAGCATAATCTTCCCATACAAGGCTGATTAGGTATCAGGGCCAGTTTATCATAGAGCCGTCCTATATACTCTACGGGTCAAGAACTCTTAAGACTTCCTCGCTGGGTGCGTTCAACATGCACTGTCAAGAGCTTCTCGCTGGTTGATTAAAAAATACACTTTTAAGGGTTCCTCGCTGAATAATTCAATTAAGAATTTTCAAGGAATCCTCGCTGAAGGATTCCAACATTTACTTTCGATGTGCAGGAATGATGATCAGAGGACTAAACGTTAAAAAAAATTATTATAGCGTGTGTAATTCGAGCTTAAGGTCATGTGCACACTATGCCATAGTTTGGCAGCGCCGATTTCTTTCCGGTTTAAAAATATGCTCTTCGGTTTGTTGGGATACGTATCGTTTGCGCTGCTGAAAGATGTTGCGAATTGTTCACACATTATTGTTTTCCTGTGTGGAGTACAGAAATGGTGAACACGGAGTTGATATTATGGGATCAGCAACAATGATATGACCAGTCAGTTGGTTATATGAAAAATATATAATTCGAGACAAAGACTGAAGGAACAAATATTTTCGGTCTTCCCTAGAATAGTTTTCCTTCCAGGCGGGAGTTAGCATCATCTGACAAGCATTGTGGTAGGACCAGTCAGTTAAACTCTCAGGACGACGTTACTTTTACAAACAATCGACGCTTGCCTGCTGGCAAATGTCACGGGCATGATTGTACAGCTGCTGTGTTGGTATTCTTTTCTAGAAATCAGCTAGGAATGTCGTATAGGCGCAGGCACTCTCAGATTTTGCTCTTCTCATGTGTAGAGAAGACGAATGTGGCTGTCACCAGTAACGACACCCATGTGCCCCGGAACGAAGATAAGTGTCACCAGTACCATTGCAAGACACACCTTTTAGGATTTAGAAGATATTAACACTTAAGGCTGGACCCCTGGTTTTCTTCGAACATGTTCAAGTCGATGCTTGAGAATGAACGAAGTAGGAGTGAAATTAGTATATTACCGATATCTATATAGATAACAAGTACCAATTATTGCCGTTTTATGTTTATAGCTAGCATGGTAGTTTGTTCATTACCGTTAACTCACTATTGTCCTGGGCAATATATTCGAGCTGGGAATTGAAGGTTTGATGTCTCAATAGCTGCGTTCCATTCAGTTTCAGTTTCAAATATCTTCATTGCACTCCGGACATGTCCATAAGTGCTCCGATCTCCTTCGCAATATCTCCAACAGCGTCCAGCGACTGACCGTACCAGTTCGATTTTGATTGATGAACCTACTCACGTACCTGTTATGCTGTTCTTTTCTTGCTACTCCAATCTTCAAACCCAGCTCCTGCAATCTAGTAGTTGACGTGGATTGGTTTAAATGAAAATCTTCTTTGCGGACACACTCTATGAGGGCGTTCAAAATATCAGCTCTATCCATTGGCTGACCGTCTGATATGGTTGCAAAGCCATCCAGCCTGTCTGCTCTCTCATTGCCAACGACACCCATGTGCCCCGGAACGAAGATAAGTGTCACCAGTACCATTGCAAGACACACCTTTTAGGATTTAGAAGATATTAACACTTAAGGCTGGACCCCTGCTTTTTTTTTTAACATATTCAAATCGATGCTTGAGAATGAACGAAGTAGGAGTGAAATTAGTATATCACCTATATAGATAACAAGTACCAATTATTGTCGCTTATCTTTATAGCTAGCATGGTAGTTTGCTCATTACCGTTAACTCCCTATTGTCCTGGACAATATATTCGAACTGGGCATTGAAGGCTTGATTTCTCAATAGCTGCGTCCCACTCATCGTGCAGCAATCAATATTATATTTATAAACTAAGTGTGTATTATGATTATGACCACAAAATGAAGATCAGTTATAATGGCTTTACTTATTTTCTTATATCGTTCAATTTAAAGACTATATATAATATTACTTATCCTGTAAACGTTTATAATGTTCTTATTATTGTACTTACCCTATACGATGATCTGCAAGGTCAACACATCTAATCACCAAATGTCCTTGCTGTGTCGTGTTTACTGGTCTTGGTGACGTCTTTCAAATTGCATGCATTTCTAATCTATGTTCAAATCCGAAGTTTTCATGTGCGCAAAAAATGTCGCGTTCAATATGTTGACCTGCAATGTGATGCACATTTTAAGGATGTCTCTAATGTTGTTTCTTTCTGATCTTTTCTCCACCATCAGTATGCATACTCTTCGATATCTGTTGGGGAAACTGAGCACCTATGGGTCTGTCCGGAGTGCAATGACGTCAGTTTAGTAACTAATAACCAATAACGATCTTTTCTCCAATTCTGTTTTGCTTCCAGCTGTCAGGATAAGAAGCAGATATCTAGAGCACGTTTGTGTGGGTTTCCTAAACAGTGTCTTTCGTCGCCCCTGTTATCTCTGAGGTTCACTAATGTTCTTTATGCTTGGTTATTGAACAGACGACATGCATAGCATTCCGGGCAGAACTATAGGTTTTCAGTCTTCCCCAACAGATGTGTGCGTACTGATGGTTCCTGTAGCTTGCTGGGGTTTTTTTGGTTTTTCCGATCCAGAAGTATCTGAGCTTTTCAGCTCTTCGGCTCGGTGCCATGGACATCGTAACCCTTCGGTTCGGTGCCACGATCTGGGAAATCTGTGGCCTTTTCTGCCATCCCGTGGAATTGAACCCGCACACACAGAGGGATAGTCACCCGTAGTCCAACGCGCTACGAACACGCTGGGCAGACGGGCGTAGCTTGCTGGTTAAACACACTCACTCTACCCTTCAGGCATCCAATTACACGTGGTTATTCGTATTCTATAGTCCTTCTTCACATTTCGGCCCTAGGAAGGCATAGGTTCGCAACCAAGGCCTTCCAAACCCGCCTATCCAATGAATATTTCATTTGTAAAACTACAGTACTTTGTGGTAATTTGTAAAACTACAGTACTTTTTGATTACGTGTTTTGCCTATCCAATGCCATCTTTTTCCAAATCTCTCCACTCTCTCTCCATGTTCTTGCATTTCGTCTCTAATTCCCGTTTCCATGTGTTTCTGGATCTTCCCTTACCTCTATTGACATTGGGCTTCCATCGGAGAGCATGTCTCGTGATGCTATATTTATTCTATCGTCAACATTATATAGTGAGTATAATATCTCGGAGTATATTCACAGTAGATGGAAAGATGGACAGAGAAATCGAGACTAGATGTCAGAAGGCAAACGCAGTGACATACCAACTGTCACCACTATTAAAACAGCCAAGCATTAACATGGCAGTCAAACGACAACTGATAAACTGATTTATTCCAACTCTCTGCTATCAGTGCCAAACATGGCCCCTGACTAAGACACAAGAAAGAAAGATTACAACATGTGAAATGAGATGTCTACGAAAAGCTGTCAACGCTCAAGGAGAGATAGAGTGAGAAACGAGAATATCAGAAGCATTGTTGGTACTATACCATGCATACAGTACATCGAGAAGCAAAGAATCAAGTGGTTCGGCCATCTAATGAGAATGGAACCACATTTACTACCATCACGTGCCAACAATAATCGACACTCAGGGCGCAGAGCACGAGGCAGGCCAAGAACACGATGGATAGACATCTAAGAGTCCTTGCGAAAGCATGAACTCCCAAGTCAAGTGTGGTGTAGCTAGACAAGAACGCTATTCTGGTAGTCACAGAAGAATAGTAAACCAACAAAGAACCGGTGTCGTTAGTCGCCACACGCTGAGGGAAATACTGAGGGGAGATCAGAGCACTTATGGACTGATTGGTTCGACGTGCAGTGATGATGATCCGACGACAAAACTAAACCTAACACACACACACTTATATGTTTAATATATGTCATATATGTGTAATATAGTAACAGAAAGGTAAAGGAACTCCTTTTCATGCCTCGAGGTATATTGGGTAACAGTGTTAGGCAGTATTTTTAATTGACCTTCGACACATGATTAGGCAGAAGTCAGACGAGAATAAGGGTACAGCTCTCCTTAAACGCTACATACAGCCAGAGCCAACTATAAACTACTGGGCCATCGGGCTCAGGTAAGAATTGTGGGAAATCAGACCCCAACTACACCACGTGACCTCTCATTCCAGTATTGGTGTATATAGACGAATTCATTTTAAAATCAACACAAAATGCTAACTCGAAGTCATATTATGCAACAAGTTAAGTTTAACAATAAGGAATATCAATATTATAGATATTTTTCACCAATAAATAACCATAGACTCACAGAATTGAGTAAAATTGCAAAAGCGTGCAGTGTTCTATCAAACATCTGTAATTTCCAGATCCCTTTTCTTATCTAGGTCAGGGAATACCCGGCCAGTTGTCTGGCCTGTGCTAGAGCGTGGCTGTGATACAGCAGACAGATCACAATGACGAGGCAGGAAGATTCATGACACAGTTGTGGGACATTCCTGGTGCCCTACTTTTATTTATTGTTTTCTAAAAAACAGTATGGGTGTCTTTCCGTAGAAACAATATTTCAATAAGTTAACTTGTAGCCAGGATTAAGTTTTCATAAGTTACTATTAATATTATTTTATTTTTAGTCGCAGAATTATTGTGGGCGTCGTGGCTTAGCGATAGTGAGCTTGATCACAACCCAAGAGTACCTGGTTCAAACTCTGTGACGGGTAGTTTGGAAGCAAATTTGTTATAGTGGATGTTTACAAACAGTAAAAATGGACCTCACCATTCAGAAAGCAATAGCAATCTACTTAGCGTATAAGTGGTGCCTAAAAAATCAACGACTTGTTTACTGTGGTTGATGATGACGTTCTGTAAAGGACATACCACAATTTTCAGTACAATTATTATTGCAATTGCCACAAGGTGCCTATGTCTCCACAGTCATTAATCAGATGAACTCCAATATATACAAAAGTTGGATAGCACTAATCTAAATGATAGAGAACTGCTGATGCAAATAGTACATAAAAATGACTCATAAAAAAACAAAAACAATGTAATCATTCTATATGCTTGTATTTTTTAGATTAACATGTAGAAATGAACAATTGTTAACTAAAAAAGTGCCACATACAACAAAGTAGTCAGAATTCTTGCATTGTCACAGGACATCTTTACTTCTTTTCTTTTAAAAGAAATTATACAGTTTATCATAAACATGTCAGTACTGTTTGTTTAAAAAAAAACACACAAAAACATACAAATCACAATTGTAAAACATTGACAATAAGAGAACAGTGTTAATTTGTCAAACTAAACAATATCAAGCAAACACAGAAGCAACCCACAAACCAACGAGCAATCTTTGCACACTTGCAGAACAGGTTGGTCTCCAGATTAATTCTGCCAAGACCAAAATTATGAACCTCACAAACTCGACCGACAACATTGTAATAAATGGCCAAACACTGGAGAAAGTTGAACATTTTACATATTTGGGTAGTAAAGTGTCAAACAACGGAGACACGATGAAAGAAATAAACTCTCGTATTGCTATAGCAGCTAGTGCCTTCACTAAATTAACGAAGATCTGGCAATCTCAAGACCTTAGTATATGCACAAAAGTTAAATTATTTAGGTCATGTGTGATTCCTGTACTGACCTACGGTTGTGAAAGTTGGAAATCAACAAAGAAAATTGATAAGAAACTGGACAGCTTTGAGAATAAATGTCTCCGAAAATTATTAAAAGTAAAATGGAGTGATTTCTTTTCTAACAACACAGTGAGAGATAGAACACACCAACAACCCGTATCAAATATTATAAGGAAACGAAGGTGGAAATATTTAGGTCATGTTCTTAGATCAGACAAAAAGAGACAAAATCGACAAGTCCTTTTATGGTCACCAGTTGGGAAAGAAAACGTGGAAGACCAAAGACCACTCTTCGAAGAACCATCCAACAAGAAAGTAAACTATTGGGATGTAAAACCATACAAGATCTCCAACTGCTAGCAAAGAACCGCATCGCATGGAGATCTAAAACCTCTGCCCTATGTGCCGCCTTTGGCACGAAAGGAACAAACTAACTAATTAAACAATATCAAACATAAAACAGTATCAAACATAGTGTTAAGAATATTTGTTTTTCTTCAAATAATCATGAGAAATACATTAAAACAAGCTGCTGACAAAAACTATACTGATGAATTCCTAAAGAAAAGATCCTGTACAGGTAATTTTCAAGTGTACAAATTCCTTTTAGATCAATTCCAAGTAAGAAAATCTCATATAGAGTAATTCCAAGTGGAAAAATCTCATACAGAGTAATTCCAAGTAAGAAAATCTCATACAGAGTAATTCCAAGTGGGAAAATCTCATACAGAGTAATTCCAAGTGGGAAAATCTCATACAGAGTAATTCCAAGTGAAAATATCATACAGAGTAATTCCAAGTATGTAAACCTTACACAGATGAATTCTAAGTTAAATAAACATCTTACAGTAGAATTTCAAGTGGAAAATACCAACATATAAATTCCAAGTAGGTAAAGTCATACATATGTATATCAAGCGGGAAAAAGGCATATATGTGTTTATCAAGTGAGGAAAGGCATACATGTGTTTATCAAGTGGGGAAAAATCATACAGATGTATATCAAGTGGGAAGTCATACAGATGTAAATCAGGTGGGACAAGTCATACAGATGTATATCATGTAGGAAAGAGTTATACAGATGTATATCATGTAGGGAAAAGTCATACAGATGTATATCAAGTGGGGAAAAGGCATACATGTGTTTATCAAGTGAGGAAAGGCATACAGATGTATATCAAGTGGGGAAAAGTCATACAGATGTATATCAAGTGGGGAAAAGTCATACAGATGTATATCAAGTGGGGAAAAGTCATACAGATGTATATCAAGTGGGGAAAAGTCATACAGATGTATATCAAGTGGCAAGAAAACTATTCAGATTTCAAAGTGGAAAAATCCCACAGATATGAATTTCGAGCAGAGAACATCAGCTGCATAAAACTTGTGTGGATTTCAAGGTTTGAAAGTGAGCAGCACATATGACTAACATGTCCTACCAATCACAGGTAAGAGATTAACCTGAACATCAGACGGGCAATATTTCAAAGCATGAACAACTATATACATTTTCTCTAAGTGTGAACAACTATACACATTTTCTCAAAGTGAACAACTATACAAATATACAACTACACAAATTTCCTGGCAGGCATAATAGAACAGAAACTGGCACAAACAATCTGCAGCAGACTTCAAGACAATTTAAAAATATGTAGGTTATTATTCTTCACTCAGCAACCTCCATTTATCTTGAGAATACCAGTCATTTGTTTTGGAAAGATAGTGAAAAGTGCAGTGCTGCATCTGTCTGTGTTGATGCTGATACACCATGTTTACCCATAAAGTTAACGCATCTGTAGATCATCTTTGTAGAAGTTTAGTGGCAACTGTTATATACTCATTTATGCACCATAGTAGCAGATCATCTGTGAACATTGCTGCTTTCATTCCATGTGGCAGTTCAAGGTAGGTAACCAGGTCATTGATGTAGAAACCAAGAATAGTGTCAGACTGCACTGTCTAAAGTGCGTCATGGCGTCCGTGGGATACATTCCTGGCACCTTATTTGACTTACCAGTTTGAATGCTAATAAGAATTTTCAGGAAAAAAAAGTATTTCTGAATAACAGTTTGTTTCAGTTTTTACGTACGCACAATATTTTTTATTTCTATTTAATGTTTACTCAGAATTGAGGTTTTATCTGTTATTATTTATTTAATGTTACTATTAATATTACTTTATTATTATTGTTGGTTTTATTATTGTAATTGATACATGGCACCCATGCTTCCACAGTAATTAGTCTGATGTGCCCTAATATACCTCCATCTTCTCCTTCTTATAACAGTTGTTAATAGTGGTTGACCAGACATTTCTCTGAATTCATCACTTCTCCTGAATTCATCCCATTTCATGTTTATTATTTTTCACAGACATCTATTTTCAATACATATATAATCAATATACACAAACTACTTTCTAACTACAGGTTTATCTAAGACACGCAGACACAAACATATGACTTTTTGTTGCCAGGACATTTAATTTTTGAACACATTTATAATCAGAGAAAATTATTATATTATCACAGAAAAATTATGAAAATAATCACAGAAAATTAGGAATAATTCCTAAAACAAAATATTGTGCTAATAATTATAAGAGCTATTTCCCTCCATTGTATGCAATATGGATATGTTCAAAATGCATTATCTTGTAGAAAACATTTTTTTTTAAAGTTGTATTTGATGTAAAAAATATATTATTGAGTATATCGTAGATTCTGGAATCTTAGCAGTAAATGATACAGGCAACTATAAAATTATAACTTAATGGATTGTCATATTGCTTGAATGGCTGATCAACACATCCCAAAACAGTTGATGTATGGCGAGCTTGAAGCGAGCAGACGATCAGCTGGCGCACAGAAAAAATCGATTTAGAGAGACTCTTAAAGTGTCTCTGAAATGCTTTGATATAGACATAACATGCTGGGTATTCCCTGCGAAAGATGTCCAAATGTGCTGCTGTAACAACACAAGAGGAACTTGCACAGCTGAGAATCATAGTGTCATTGAGGCAGATAAAGCGAGCTGTGCAAAAAGACAAAACACGCAACACCCACATGACTAACCTTGATCATGTATGCCCTACCTGTGGCAGGGAATTGTGTTCGAGGATTGGACACTACAATCACCTCCGCACACACCAGAGAGGTGCAGCACTGTCATCATCATCGTTTGCAATGGACTGCTATTATTATTATTTTAACTTAATAATGAGCAAAATATTAGTTATGATTCTCTGAGTATAATGTGATTATATGGAAGCTTAAGTGATTAAAAAACCATCGTAAAAGTACATTTTACAATCAATTAGTGCAATACTATATTAACATGAGACAGTATCATTGATAAATAATAAAATAATAGCTTGAGACAATAAGGTAAATAAATAACAAAGTGTTTATATTAAAATTAAAATACCTGTAATAAAGTGCATAAGGTGGAAGGGTGAGGTTGGCAGGCATCACTGGAAGTTTTTATGGACTGGAGATTTTAAATACCACTGTTGCGCGCGTGCCCAGCGTGTTCGTAGCATGTTGGACTACGAGTGACTAGTCCTCTGTAAGTGCGGGTTCAACCCCGCGGACTGGCAGAAAAACTACAGGTTCCCCAGATTTACGGTGTTCGTGGCACCAAGCCAAAGGGTTACGATGTCCATGATACCGAGCCGAAGAGCTTTCAGCTCAAGTGCTTCTGGATCGGAAAATTTTTTTTTTTTTAAATACCACTGTTGAAGTTGTTATCCTATGGTGTATAAGCGGAAATGTTATTTTTGTACGATCTATTGAAAATTACACTGATGTCCTGAAGGAACTAAATGTTAAAGAGAATTGGCTGATAAACAACATACTATACAAAAAAATTACATACTTTGGTCAAATCAAGCGTCACGATGTCCTGGAAAGAACAATATTGAGGGCAGGGTCCCAGGATGCAGAGGCAGACCAAGAAGAAGATGACTACAAGATATTAAAGAAACCATGAATATAACCATTGATGAAGTGGGTGAACTGGCTAGAGACAGAGTGAATTTCAGATGCGCTGCAAAGAGAGCAACATCCTATAAAGGATACGCACCTTGATGATGATTGAAAATTATTTCAGACTTTTCATAGGGATGCCACAGGACTCCACTCGGCCACAAGCTTCTCTAGTAAGTGCATAATGATGAGAAAATAAGTTCATAGATAAAGTGTCAATGATGGTAGCAATGAAACACACTATGTTACACACACTATTATATATACACTTCACAAGTTGGCAAGCATGTCTTTATCATAGCTCACTTTATCATAGCTGCATGCATGGCTAGACTCAGTTAACTCTTTCCACACTTTAAGCTGTATACTGTACCACAACGACTTCTGTTCCACGCTTTAAGCCATACACTGCGCCATCAAGTTGTTTGTTCCCGTTCGAGTTGTTTCGTTCCGTTGAGTTGTTTCATTTATACAAGGCTTTCTAGTTTTACTTCTACTAATTTTAGTTTTTAATAGTATTCTTCCAGTTCCTTCACTTTAATAGCATCATTTCTCTTTCAATTTCATCGTTCATTCACCCATGTTTCGATTTGTTTCAAGTTTATTTGTTGTTGCTACAGATGCAGTTTATGTAAACAGTTCAATGTGGGACCAGGCCCTTCAGGTAATAAGCGTCCCATGCGTGTATCAGGCGAGCAGGCGCTGATTTTTATAGAAAAATGTATGGACGATTCGGATAATAGTAGTACTACAAGTAGTATTTCATCTTTTAAACTTTTCATAACTTTTCATCATATCTTCATTTCTATTGGATATATTGTCATAAAATTTTGCCTGGATTTCACAAATTGGATTACAAATTGATTTCTAGAAGCACATAGCGATACATTTTGAAGATGCTGTTATAATGTCAAGTAAGTGTTGCATGTCACTAACAATTTATAATTTTTTCTATTCATGTTGTCATATTTGCCCCAGTTTCTTCTAAAATATTCCATGTATTGCTTTTTAACCTCTTTACTCTAATAGGTTCTCCAGTTTTCTTCAAATTAACTGATTCACTACCGGGTTTTTTCGCGTCTGGACGGAATTATTTTTTAGTTTCCAAAATATTGCACACATACTTTAGCTAAACTAAAATATTGTTTCTAAATATGAATTCAATTTTAACTTATTATATATCAAATTAAAGATAAATGAATGTACTTTCATAAAATATTTATTGTGTCCAAAAATATAATGTTGTGTTGACTATGCTGGAAAAATATTAGCATGTATTAAAAAATAATTGAAATTGTGAGAACGAAAATTCAACTTTTCAAGGGCCTTGATAAACATTATGTGGAATAAATCAGTCTAACTGCTCTCTTTATATATGTAATCCATTTATGAATACACAAACGTTAAGAAAATAGTGAAGGAGTGTATGGTTTATTAACTGTTCACAAAGTAGCATCATGAACATTCATAAAAATCGCTAGTTTTTTTATAGTCACAGGGTATCCTAAAATGATTGATAAACTTCGTTTCAATTTGAATTCTAGCATAAGCCATGCTGCTATGTATTCGTTATCGTTTACACATCACTTCTAAGCATTTTCCGGTTAGTATAAATCTTCAATTGGAACCAAAAATAACAAAAACTCAACAAAATAGTAATCGTCTTTTGAGCGACGCGTGGGCCAGGCAGATAAGAAATAGTTACACTTGAGTGTTCCACAGTACGGAATCAGTTAATATATAATAAGTTATATATATGTTTATTTATTGATGAGTAGTTATGATTTGAAAAAATAACCCATTGCATTTTTGCCTCCTTAAATTAACTCTTAGTGGACCAAGCGCCACGCTAAGTGGCGTTTGAAGTGGACGCGCTTTTACATTCCGCCACGCTAAGTGGCGTTTGGTTATCAAACGTGAAAGCGCTTGTAAAACGTGACTTTTGCCCTGGTCCACTAAGAGTTAACAGAGTACAACTGAGGAAATAACTGCGCGTGGAAAGAGTTAACGAAGTATCATGTCCTTTGTGGAACGTCGCTTTCATCACAGTCCACCTGAAAAAACTCTGTCACTAGCAAATTCTTCCGCCTCTTCCAGCATCATGTTCCAGGTTTCTTTGATGTTCTGCTGCCACCTTCGTCTTGGTCGTCCCCTGCCTCATACACCAGGAACCGAACTAACCTCAGTATACAAGCAATTCTTCAAAGTTTTAGTTTGCATTGCTATGTAGAGTAATATGGCTAAGATGGTCGTTTTTAACTTTTCTGTTAAAGTCTTCTGATCAGAATATTTACTTTGTGTATTTCTTATTTCCCTGATGAAGACCTTTTGTCTGCTACTTTGGTTTTATTGATTATCTTATATCTTTTATTCATTCCATTATATTTATTATTTGTTTTCTGTAGCTATGGTTGCCATATTTTGATGTTCTGAAATGAGGAACTTCTAACATTAAATTCCATTTAAGTTGTGTTCCATGTATATTTTTCCGATCTTTTTTAGAATGTATTTCTTTAGCATCAAATGTCAATCAAATTGTCTGCATGTGAAATGTTTGAAATTAAATTTTACAAGTAAAATTGATTAGAGAGAATCAAAACTAAGACGATTTCTCCCATTGGTCATGGATTAAAGAAAAGAGTCTTTCTATCGCAGCATTGTGCGCTGGAATATCAACAATATGTAGTCTTTCAGAGTACATTTCATCAGTTACCTTGTGATTACCACACAATTTTGCTGACAGTGTTAATTTTTCTTGGTGCGTAAAATTGCGGAGAAATCTATGAATTTCCAAAATTATTTGCGAATGCTCAGATTTACTAGTGAAATGAGGACGGGTCTGCAAAAATGAGGATGATTGGCAACCTACTGTAGCAAATCAATTTATTTATTTAGATATTTTCTGGGGGGAACAGCAGAGGTATAGGAAGACATATGATCTATATGCAGTGAACAATGAAAATATAAAACTATTTCTCTAGTGTATATAAAACCCATACAAAAACTAGTATCAAAATATAGAAGACATGGGAAGTAACTATTAAACATTAATTACTGCTTACACTGAAATCAACAAAACGTACACATTTTGATGGATGTGTAAGTTATAAAAAGATATCATGCCCAGGCTTAAAGGGTTCATATTTTTTCTGTTGCAATCTTGCTGCCTCTATGGAAGAAAATGTTGGAAGCCCATGTGGGAGATCTAACAACTGGTGTTCCTCATCAATAACACGATCTGCCATTTCTGAAACAAGTCAATAAAGTTATTTCACAGTTGATTATCAGTTCTCAATAAAGACAAAATACGAAGTTAAGAAAATAATAAATATCAAAGTGTAGAGAGCTAGAGGAAAAATATTTGAAAAAACTTTGACAGTGGAAAATATGCTTACTGCCATCAAAATATATTAGGTACTCACAAAATCTATCATAAACTAAATTGACATATAATAAGATTAAAACCAACACAGTGTTATGATGTCAGTACAGTAACCAATAACCAATGTTATTTTATTAGTTCAAAATAATGCGTGTTACTATCAAAATAGTGAATGTTCTTAAAAAATAATGACAAAATATATGAGACTGCAGTAAAACTATTTGATTGGCAAAACACATATTTTGCCAATCAAATAGTTTTACTGCAGTCTCATCTATTTTGTGAATACGTGTTTTGCCTAAAAAATAATGTAAGTTCTTGAAAATAATGTTTTATCGCTCTGAAAATAATCTGTTTTATAATATTGACCATAATTGATGCCATCCCCTGGAAAATATCAACGATACTGTCTTTTAATGAGCATTTATCTACAATAATTATACATATTTTTCTTCTTCGAATGCTTCATATCGACCACTTGTTAAACCACTCTTTGTTATCTGTACGTGATCTGAGCCTATGAGTGATTGTACGGTGTGCCAGTTATGCGCCTACATGTAGGCCAGCACATCCGAATTCTGCTATGCTTTTTATCTACTAGGGTAGCTTCCCTAGGCCCCTACCTCAATCTCCTCTTACGACATGTCTTGTAGGTCGCAGTGTTACTATTCTTTGCTTTCCCTGTGGGCCCCGGCAACACACATGCGATTAGACGTTTAGAAAACATATTCGTATATGTTATCACAAATATTTGAAAATATTCAAAATATAAAAATTCTACCTCTGATCCTTTCCAGTTTAGGTCCATATGCCATATCCCACTGATAAACAGCCACAAATGTAAGAGGAATTGTGGGAAGTAACAAATTCCATTTTTTCCTACGGAATGCTCTGGAAAAAGGAACATTTCATGAAATGAACTGTATTAACTTTGAAAATAAAAATAAGATTGTTACTAACAAAACAAGATATCAACCAAAAGTAATCATCAGTAATGAAGAAGAAATTGAAAATGCTACAAATTGTGAATAATCTAGGCTCAGTAGTTAATAATAATGAAGAATGTACAAAAGAAATCAATAGAAGAGTGTACAAAAGAGATCGATAGAAGACTACAAAAGCAAGCAATAGAAGACTGTACAAAAGAGATCAATAGAAGACTACAAAAGAGATCGATAGAAGACTACAAAAGAAAGCAATAGAAGACTGTACAAAAGAGATCAACAGATGAGTGTACAAAAGAGATCAATAGAAGACTGGACATGACAATTCAAAGATTAAATAGGTTGAAGAATCTATGGCACAACAAAAGTAAGTTAACAAAAGTAAAATCTGTGAACATTAATTTTTCATACGGCCGTAAATCATAGACATTGACATAAACATTACAGAAGAAAATCAAATTTTTGGAAACAAAGTGTTACAGAACAATTCTTAGAGCACCCTTGACAAGAGAGAGGAAAAATGTAGACACCATGAACATTGGCTCATATACAATATCATGTCACAGAAAATGAAGCATGTCTGTCATCATAAATGCCACTGGGGCTTAGAGAAAGCAATAATCAAGAGCATGGTTCATGGGAAATGAGGCAGGGGATGACCAAGAGGATGATGGTAACAGAACATTGAGAAAACCTTGTAGTTAATGACTAATTATACCATGTCAACTGCTAGATTGTGAAAGCTTGGATTGAAGATTGGGGAAGTCAGAAAAGAGCAGCACAACAGGTGCATGCTCATCAATCAACATCAACAGGTACGGTTAGTCTCTGAAAGCTGTTGGATATCTGGGCGCCTATGGGCATGTCTGGAGTGCAATGAAGATATTCCAAATTGAAACCGATTTTGTTTTTTTTAATACTCATAATACACATATAATTTGGTCTATATTCTTCTTCTGCATTCTCACTAGATTGGGATTTCGGATTCTCTAATAAAGGCAGCCATCTGCCTCAGATTATCAGCCACGCAATACAGTCTGTCTTGGACATTGGTGTAAGTGGGCCACCTCTTTCTTCTCAAGTCTGCATATTGGGGGCAGTTCTGTAGGATATAATTCCTATGATTTCTGCTTCCCGTTTTGGCCAACCTCGTGATGGTAGGTCTGACATTCTGACTGCGTGGCTAAATCTCTAAGGCAGATTGGCGACAGTAGAATACGTTATCCCATTCCTCATTGTGAGGGGTCATTGCACCATGTTATGCGCCTTACGGCCTAGTGCATCCATTTTCTGCAATCATTTGTTTTGGGTTAGCATTCACTAGCGGACACGTGCATCCGATTTCAGCCAAACCTCCTTAGTCGCCTCTTATGACATGCGTGGCAGGTAATAGTGGTTCTATTCTTTACACCTCAAATTTGGGTCCCGGTAACCACTCAGGATTTTGTCTATATTTATTTCACTTTAACAACTACAACAAAAGTAGTTCCAAAATCATCATCAAGTAGCTTGTCCCTTCCAGAAGTTGGCTCCCATAACAGCTGTCCTGGAAAAACTCTCTGCTCTGTGCAAGTTGACCAGCATCAGCAGCAGTCATTCTCAGATCATCAATGACATCTTGCACCCATCGTCTTCTAGGTCTTCGTCTGTTCTTCTTCCAGGCACCATTCCCTCCAAAATTATCTTCTCTAGGCAATCATGTCGTTTGATGTGTACAAAATATTTAATTTTCCTTGATTTGATGTTCTTTAATAGTCAAATCTCTTTAATATCAAGCTATTGTAGAACAGAAGCATTTGTTCCAAAATACAGAATACTAAAACATTTAAGAGATATGTGTTACCTACCCTAATATGAGGCCAGTGCTGACTAAAGCATCAAATGTAATCCAGTACCAGAAAAGATCCCGAGATCTTGCTATCATAAATGCCATCTGTCTCTCTCTAAGCTCATTCTGCATTGTAAGCTGTCGTTCCAGCTGCAAGCAAACGAGTGGATTGAGTTTGAATAAATATTTTGAACTAAATTTTGATACATTACTAAGAACTACTTTCCCAAAGCAATTATAAAGAACACTGTAGGGAAACTACATATTAAAGGTGAAACATAACGTACCAAAAACAGACTTAATCAACATTTTGACCTAAAGACCTTTATCAAGCAAAAAATACATGTCAAGACACTGTCTTTACTGTCTGTGTTACCACTGTAGGACATAGGGGACATCTGCTTGTGCAATTTAATGGCTGCATGGCTAATGCAGTCACAGCGAAATTGCTCAGGTTTTAATTTTGTTATATATATGTCTGACAGAAAAAATCTCCTTGGCTTTATTAGGAATAGAACCAGGTTTTCCAAAAGGGAGTCTATGCTCTAATCCCTTCGGCCAGCAGCTATTCTAGACAAGACACTACATGATTAAAAACAATGGCATTATACTAAACAGTAGAAGAAGAGGCCAGAGAGGTTGAAGCCTCATGAGCTGAGCTGGAAAAGACAGCCTAGAATATAAGTTAGTGAAAAGTGACAGTTACATGCTTTGTTTCACTGATTGATATAGAGAAACTCTGTGGTAGTTCCAGACATTTGCATTGAGGGTATTCTTTTTTACATTCATTCTATCAACCAAGTTAACAACTCTCTGTTATCTGTATGGTTTGCAGAGAACTTGAATACATTGCTCACAGGGACCTATGGCATGTAGAATAGTTGCATTCAAAAATAAATTAGTTCTTTCTCTGAGTTCCTCATTCATAATCTTATCATACCATCGCAGTCCCTCTATTCTAGGTCACCATCCATTTATGAAGGTCTGTAGTTTTCTGATGGTTTCTTTTGTTGTCCTCCATGTTTCCGAGCCATAGAAGAGCACTGACCACAATTTGATTGAAAGATTCTCAGCTTTGTGTTTGTTTTGATCTCCTTTGACTTCCATATCTTACTCAATGCAATAAAGTTTCCCTTGCTTTTTGTATTCTTATCTTGACATTTTTGTTTGTTCCTCCTTCTGTGTCTATGTTGCTTGCTACCAAGGTATGTGTATATACATATTATATTATATACAGTAAATATTACAAATAATAAAAAGGCATTTACTGACAAAAATATTGCTAAATATTGGATTAAATATTCAATAACAATGAATTTGTTACATGAACTGCAATGAAAAATTATCAAATGGGTAAGGGGGGTAAGTGTTAAAAACAATTTCAATACTATACTGCATTGCGAATGCTGAATTAAAATAATTAAAATAAATGTCAGTGATAAGTTACTGTCTTATGCTCTATTGGGAACAGAAAGCAATGAGAGAGAGAATTCAAACTGACCTGCAGTTGTTGAGTCTTCAGCATAAACTCTTGTTGTTTCTTCAAGTTATCATCCATAGTTTTGCCAAGAAAAATACCCATTTTAAAAGTTGGTCAAATTCTACCTGTAAAAAGAAAATTATTTTCTCAGTTTCAGTGTGAAATATTTTCATTGCACTTCAGACATGTCTATATGTGCTCTGATTTCCTTCTCAATATCTCCAACTGTGCCCTGCGACTGACCGTACCAGTTCGATGCTGATTGATGAGCCTAATCAAATACCTAGTGTGCTGTTCTTTTCTGGCCACTTTAAACTCAACAATAAGTCTAACACTCAATTTAGCAATCTATATGCCTGTGTGAGGACGGGCTCACAAGGGGAGCAAAGAATAGTACCAATGCAACCTATAAGGCATGTCGTAAGAGGCGACTGCTCAATATGATGCAAGTCTTCAATATGCCGCTCCTTCAATCTTTTTTCTTTAAAATAACCTTCAATCTGTCACTTCTAGTATATTTCACATTTGTTTCAATCTGTCACGTCTAGTATATTTCACATTTGTTTCGATCTGTCGATTGCAGAATAGTATTCACTATTGTATAGCAATATTCATTTAATGCCATTTTGGTATATGCTGAGTTTTGTTTTTAAATCAAATCATTCTGATCTCCATATGCTCTTAAGCATGTCAAAGACTTGGCTTACTTTCTCTTTTGCTGTTTTTGAAAAATCTGGCCAACAATGGCGGAATGGCGCAATGGTGGAGGACCATTCAGAGTCAGAACGGTTTGATTCTGAACACGACTTTGCTAGCGCATTCCTGCCATGTTTGGTCGGGTATTTTCCGGTTTCGTTTGCCGAGCTACTGAGTTAGTGCTTGAGCAACGCTGTGAGCTGTGACTGTTACATGTAATGCTTTTTGCTGTGTCAACCGTACGTTTGTTGTGTGTATTCAGAAAATGGCGGACAGCGGTTATGACGAACAAGCTTAATCTGCCGTATGCAGTTATATTGCGAGTGCAGAAAGCTGGATTTTGCCGTGATTGATGTCCCTTCGACAAGAATTGCTATTCAAGTGATGAACAGTTTTGTGTTGCTACATTCGCGACGGCCATATGAATATTATGCGGTGCAGGTTGCTTTTTGTGGCGGTCGCGCTGCTTCATTCTGGAATTAGTTCACACAGGAAACTTTTCACAGGTGTTAGCATTTCGTGTGATATTCATTGGCACAGGAACGGAGCAATTATGGGGTGACCCGTTGCAGTGAAGTTGGAACCGTACTTATGAACTATGAACTATGAAGAGGCGACTGATGTAAGGCCTAGGCTAGGGACACTACCCTAGTAAATAAAAAGAATCGCAGAAATCAGATGTGCTGGCTTACTTGTAGGTATATAACTGGCATAACGTTAGGCTCGGATCACATATAAATCACACAGAGTGATTAATAAGTGGTTGATATGTAGCATTCAAAGAAGAAGAATTATTAATCTGTATATGTCTAAAGTGGTGGCAGATGGAGACAAATACCATTGCAAAGCAATTCTTCTTCTTCTTTCTTCTTCTTCTTCTTTTGTCGTCACACTGCTACCGGGTTGTTGCCCAGTGTCGTGGTTTTCTGTTTTTGTCTTGCGCTGTTCTGGTGGCTTGGGTGATTGTTATTTTTGCTCTTTCACAGGATTCTGCTATGCCATCTAACCATCTTTTTGTGGTCTTCCTCTCGTCTTCTTTCTCGATGTTCTGTTGTAGAAGATTCTGTATACTGTGGAGTTTGGATGCATTATTATTAAGTGGCCAAACCACTTCATTCTTTGTTTCTCAATGTAATTCAAGCAAGATTCTGTGCCAACTCTCTTTCTTATGCTGATGTTGGCGACTCTGTCTTTTCTGGTGTTGTTGGTAACTTTTGCAGGCAACACATTTCACATGTAGTTATTTTTTGTGGCTGCGCTTTGCTTATTGTCCATGTGTTCTGTGTTAGTGATACTTCCGCCTGCTTTGTTATTCTGTGTTTGTTTTAAAAACAATTACATTGTTGGATTGAATTTTGTCTACATGAGACTGCCGGATAGATTATGTCCTGTTCCTGAGGTACAGAATGACTTTCTTTCATTTCTTATCTCTTCTCTAATCATGTTTTGCTTCATAGCATTAGGATAAGAAGAGATTTCTAGAACAAGCATTTGTGTGCGCTTCATAAACAGTGTCTTTTGTTGCCTTTGTTATCTCTGAGGTCCACTTTTTGCATAGCTGGCCTTTTGCCTTGTATCCATTGTATTGGAGTAATATTGCTCTTTGAGGCGCACTGTCTGTTGGTAATCTGCTTATGTGACCAAACCATTTAATTTGTTGTTTCTTGATGAAGTTCAGTACTGATGTTGTACCTACTATTTTCATTATGTCTTCATTTCTAAACCAGTTTCTTCTTGTTGCTCCCAGCATTCTGCGTAGACACTTCATCTCTGTCATGACTAGATTTTGTTATCATTTGATGTCAGCGTCCAGGTTATGCACTCATAGCATAATGTGGGGAGAAAGATGGTGTTGAGCAATGCTCTTTTTGTGTTCATGGTGACATGTTTACATTTTAAAATTGGCGCCATTTGTCCTATTATTTGATTTGCTTTGTTGCATCTGTGTTGGATTCCGTTAGTTATTCTTCTGTTTGTTGAAAAATGCTCCCTGGTATGTAAAGTCTTTGACTTGTTTTAATAGGCGTTTGTGGATAGAGATATTGGTAGTGTTTTCTCTCTAGCGAATGTCATTACTTCGGTTTTGTCAATGTTTATTCTCATATTATATTCATTGCATGTTTACTGGAGTATGTTAATGATTTGTTGTAACTGTTCTTCTGTTGTTATGATTGACGAATCATCAGAAAAAAAATTTGTTAAAGAGTTCTCCAGAGTTGTTTCCTTCACTTGTGTTAGCTATTTTACATATTTGATCGATATGTGATAAACAGCAGCGTTGATTGTTGGCATCCTTGTGTCACCGCTGCTGTTCATCATACATTCCGATCAAATCTGTAAAAAAAATCTGCAGAAGGACAACTTGTGAAATGTTTCAAATAAATAAATATCACAGCTATATATAGATAAGCACTGACCAACCATCATATAATGTTGTTATATCACACGTAATAACAAGACTGGAGCACATTAAACAGGTTATGAAGATTGGCAGAGAAGCATGAACATTTCAGTTATGGATGTTTTAGAGCACCAAAATGATAGTCATGAATGACATATATTGAACCAGGAGAAAGATTTTGATAATCTGATGGTGCTCAAAAGAAAAATAGACATCTTGAAATTATCTGCAGAAGTACTTGAGTTGAGGCACTACTCTAAACTCTAATTCTGAATAAGACTAAATAAGATCAGAAACTACACAAATATACAAGATGCTTTGCATACAGTCGTGATTTTTCTCAAAGGTAAATGAAGTGAAGCAATACAGGTATGAAAACAATGTGCATATGTGTTTCCATACAACACTGTACCGAATTTGTATAGTAATAACTAGTAATGCGACTTACTACTGTGTTTTCATTTATGAATAATAATGTTTTTCCTAATTTTCATTAGATGCGTCGTAAAATGTGTATCTGATGTTGTGCATTACTTACCACCAGTACGAGACTTTTCACTTAACTCGCTGCCCTGGTTCCATAGTTCATTTGTCAAAGATATGTGTGTTCCAAATTTAAAATAAACGTACGGTTTGTTATATCAATTTCATAACGAAAGTCACAGAAGCCGAAGCAGTTTGAGCTCGAGTTTGTTTACAAATCGTCAAAGGTCAACAGTTTAAATAAGCAAATTTAATTATAATTATAATTACTGTTGCTGCGCATATAAATTATATAATTAATTATTGCACAATTGCAAAGTCAACATCACCAGTACGCACATTTTGATTTAGCATAGCCATATGCACGCAAATATTATATTTGTGTTGCTTAAATTGTTTAATGCAATGCAATATTGTTTATAAGTGAAAACGTTCAACAAATTCCTTAATTAATATACCTCATTACCGTGATTACCTGCACTCGTAATCGTCAGACCTCGGTTAGTTTGCAAGTGTTCTTTCCCTTGGAAGCTGGAGGCGTTATTCACTTTTTACTGTAATATTTTTCACCGATTACAGTAAGGTTACTTTTCTCGGCATATTTTAAATAATAATAAGAAAGTACGCGCGAAATATGTTTTTATTGTGACTAAAACCGTAAAATATGTTCATAACAAAGGTAGCATTCGGACAATCAATCATTACTTACCATGTCGGTGCCAATATCATAGGCTAGACCTCTGTACTCAACTGTATTGTATTCAAGTGTAATTGCTTGTTGACGTCAATACATAAATAAATAAATACAATTTCCGTAATTTTTCACTCGTTAGGGTATGAAGTCACTTCACATTTCTAGACCCTATGGGGTAGGAGGGCCATTTAATTTTTTCAGGTACATAACGTTGAGTCTGCGAATGAGCCCACAAACTTCTTGTGCTCGAGTCTATATGCGAACGTTTATGCTGATTACGCTAATCCGTGCTACTGTCAATACATACTCATTTGTACTGTCTCTAAACACTAAAATAACAAGCACATATTGTATTTAAACAGACTTTAAAATGCGCATGAGCAACGTGAATACTGTTCCTGAACAGTCTTTGGAGTGTTATATCAATTACTTTCTTACCTTCTATAATAAAATAGAATGTGTATGATTCTTCTTCATCTCTTGCGCGTTGCAAGCAGCTATCGTTTTCTTTCTCATCTACTTCTATTCTGAAGCTTCGTAGTTATGGATTCTACTGGAAGTCGTTGTAGGTTAGTGATGGGACTATATTGGAAGTCGTTGTAGGTTAGTGATGGGACTATATTGGAAGTCATTGTAGGTTAGTGATGGGACTATATTGGAAGTCGTTGTAGTTTGTGACGGGACTATATTGGAAGTCGTTGTAGGTTAGTGATGGGACTATATTGGAAGTCGTTGTAGGTTAGTGATGGGACTATATTGGAAGACGTTGTAGTTTGTGACGGGACTATATTGGAAGTCGTTGTAGGTTTGTGACGGGACTATATTGGAAGTCGTTGTAGGTTAGTGATGGGACTATATTGGAAGACGTTGTAGTTTGTGACGGGACTATATTGGAAGTCGTTGTAGGTTAGTGACGGGACTATATTGGAAGTCGTTGTAGGTTAGTGACGGGACTATATTGGAAGTCGTTGTAGGTTTGTGACGGGACTATATTGGAAGTCGTTGTAGTTCAATGTTCTTGATTCTACTGAAGGTCGTCGTAGTTCAGTATTCTATTTGGAGTCTGCGTAATAGGCCCTACATTATTCTACTGAAAGTCATAGTAGTTCATTAATCTCGATTCTGTTTGAAGTTGGAGTAATTCAAGCACAGTGTAATCTAAATTAGTGAAACCAACCTACCATGTTATGATGTTAAATTATCAGAGCAGTCGATTCCGTAGTTGTAAATTGATGTCCGAAATTTCCGAGCTGGGGGTAGACCTACTGAGAATGTTTCAGAACTTCCGTCTAAGTGCATTAAGTTGACACTTTCAGTAAGATGAAAGGAACTGAGTACCTATGAGTGCACAGTAACTACGTAGACATTTATTCTAACCATTTTTTTCACCCCTTCTGGGTGATATTAGAACCCAATTTGGCAGGAGCCAGCCTCCATACAGTATAACTCCACACGTGTTACTTTAAATTGGGTTTTCTCTGTTTATAAAATCTTAGTTAGCCGTCTGTACAAACGTCTGTCGTGTTACATAATTTGATTACACTTTAGCAGAAATTCGGATGTGCCTGTCCACAGCCAACTCTAATATGAGTTTATAGTTGGCTGTGGCCTGTCCTACATGAGATAGGGGCCTAACGGTTGTGCAGCGAACTCACGTTTTCGGTGCACATCACACAGATCACAAAGAGTGGTTAACTTTGTATATTAAAACGAGTGCAAACAAACAACAGCACCCAATTGAGGATTGGTCCACCGACTGAAACCATATCCAATCAATGAAGCTGGTACATATGTCATGGACTCTTGTCGGTGGTGTTGTCTATATATAAATATTTTGTGGCAATACACATAGGACTAGCAAAACCAGTTTGTGCCAGGAAAAGTCTTCCACAATTGTTGCATGAGATTTCAGTGACATTGTTGTCACCTTGTAACCTGAAATATCTTTACAGGTGTTAAGCTCTTAACCTCTATGCATTAAGTTTTTCTGTAATTACAGTCTGTCTTGATCTCCCTACCTATGCACTTCCTACCTATGTACTGTGATGCATAGACTCATATTTCCAGAAATCAACTTTCCCCCCTGTATCTCAAATATCCCTCTGCACACAACCTATGCAGACGTAGAGACCCCAAGATCTTCATTTCCTCATAGTGAAGGTCTTTTAGCATTATTGTTTTGTTTTATTTCTCTCTGCTCTTAGTAGAGCATAGGTCCTGAACAGTTATTTGCCACTTTTCCTGGTCTCTGGCTATTTTCTTTATGGATTCTCAGGTTAGTCCAGCATCCTTCATTTTGTCCAAGACTCGAGTTATTCGTTTTGAGCAATTTGTCTTTGGTTTCTGTAACTACATCCTTTTTGGATGGGTAGTTAGCCCATCGCATAACCACCCATTCGGGAGGCATTCCACCAGCCTCCAAATCATAACCATACCAGACGATAATCAGCTTGTGTATTTATAAAGTTAAAACAGGAATGGTGAGACAAAACTGGGTGGAGGCAATGACAGGGATCAGAGAAATCATCTACCTTCATTTTTGTCCCTGGGTACACAGGAGTCAGGAGTAATGAACGAACTGATAGATTGGCTGGCATGGCTACAATATCAGAGGGTGCTGCAATGGATCAAAATGATATCCTTAGCGCATTGAGATAGCCTTTCCGAACAGAGAAGTTTCAGGGTTGTGAATCCCAGTCACTTATCAGATTGGGAGAGACAGCTGTTGATATTGTACATCCCGAAAAGAACGACATACTAAATATGCAAAAATATTGATTAATCAACATCAAACTGACATGTTGGGCTGCTGATGGATTTGTTGAGGCGGAGATTGGAGCACCTATGAACATGTCCAGAGTGCTATGTTGATAGTCCTCATATAACTGAAATAACTTGTAAAACATCTCTGATCAAATACTAAAATTCCATATAGAAGAGGATTAACTAAACAGATATGTAAACGCTGCAATAAGAAAATTATTTTAAGAACAAATCCATCACAACAGAACACAGACAGTTAATGTAATCAGTAGTTGCACATGCCTGTTGTCAGTTAGAAAACATTCAACAACAAAATGTGGTTGCATTCATTTACATTTTAATTCACTTCAACTGACATAATTAATTCATATGGAATGTTGAATACAACACATCATTAAAAGTGAACCCTCATCGATAACTTGAGGCCTCAAATCTAGTCCCAGGAGACTCTAAATTGAAGAAAAATTGTGGTGCACCAGCAAAGACCTCCTAATTCATTCTGGCAACTCTCCTCTATATCCGTGCATATGAAATTAATTGCAGAAGAAGAAGAAGAAACAACTAACACAAATAGATAACTGAAATTAAGAAAAAAACTAACAATTCAACTTTCATGGAATAATATGAATATTTGAATATGTAAAAATAGTTATCAAACTAATTTGATATTCTTCATGAATCTTCAAAATTCTTCCAAAATTATATCAAACAAATGTGTACTGCATTCTAAAACATCTATACACCTCATATTTGTCACAAACATGTTTATCAATTGTAAGAAAGCTCACAAACAAATTGCATATATCCTTCTGCCAGTAACAGTTATCATGATTTATATAATGGCAAACATATATATATATATATATATATATATATATATATATATATATATATATATATATATATATATATATATATATATATATATATATATATATATATATATATAAATGTATATACATACAAAATTTAGACATTGTAGTTAAACAAACTGTACAGGGAGTTCAAGATAAAAGTAGTCTGCTAAGGTAGCCAATCTGGGATATATTTATGAAAATGAGAAGGTTCAATTATGACGTAGTATAGGTAAAGTATGCAAGTCTTTTTGTGACGTGTAATTATGGTGCGTGAAGGGCGATGAATAAATGTGACGAAAGGACGAGCTAGTCAGAACCGTTGAAATATTAAATAGACAAAATGCAAAGCGTAATCGCAACTTTTGATTTGTCAATCGGGCTACTTTTATCTTGAACACCCTGTATAATATCCATGTCTAAATGAAACATCAGATGTCTTTTGGATTTCAAAATGAAATTTAAAAATAATAACTCAAAAACTTTTGCACAGTTGAATTCCTGATAGGGGGTTGCAAGCTCAACACATTTGTAAAATAATTGTTCTTTATGTTGTGTAGTAAAAGTATAATAAGTACAAAGCAAGAGGAAGACCACGAAAAGATGGAGCGACGGCATCAAGAACAGCCTTACGAAAATGAATATCAGCTTACAAAGTGCCTTAAAAAAGCACACACAAGATCACTACGTTTCCCCAACACTTCTATAAAGAAGTAAATGTTGGAAGAGAAGAAGAAAAAGTAAAATTTCTATAATCTTATGTTGGTCACAAATAAAATCAGCAATTTGTTTTAAATAAACTGTAAGATTTTCAGCTATCATCCATGCACATTTTTCATCTGCTAGACTTTAGAGTGACATGAATGCCTAGAGAAGATAATTTTGGAGGGAATGGTGCCTGGAAGAAGAAGGAGAGAAAGACCTAGAAGACGATGGGTGCAAGATGTCATTGATGATCTGATAATGACTGCTGCTGACACCGGTCAACTTGCACAGAACAGAGTTTTCAGTACTGCTGTCATAGAAGCCAATTTCCGGAAGGGACAAACTACTTGATGATGATGATGAGACTTTAGAAAAGATCTAGCACCAAAATGTTTTAATTGATAACACTATGACTAGCTTGTATATGGAGAGAGAGAATGTGCAAGAGCTTCCAGCTACATACATGAAACACAAAAATGGACACGAAGCGAACAGACACATGGTGCAGATGCATGACAATGGTTGAAGACCAACAATAGACTGTCAAGCTTATCAGAATTGGTCAAAACAATATCTGCTAAAATGGTATAATCACAGTTAAATGCTGTAAGCAGGAAATGACAACATCGTAACAGGATATAATTAGAAATGCATTTGTAGGATTGACACTGGAACTTTAAAAATAGTTGTACTACGCAAGAAAACGTGGAGATGAGAAATGCACCAGCAAGATTTCACTATATATTATATAACAGTGATTGCAAATGGTAATAGCAGCCATATTATACAAAAATCATTGCAAAATAGAGAAATGCTGAATATAGTGGTGTTCAAATACAGTTCACTGTTGCTGGTTCCAATATATGTTCCTGTAAAGGAATGACTTCTTCAACAACAGAATAGCAAAAATACAAGGAATGATTTAAACAACCATATAGTAAAATCAACGAATGATTTAATCAATAGTACAGCAAAAATAAATATGAAATGATTTAAACAACAGTATATCAACAAGGAATGATTTAATCAATCATACAGTAAAAATAACAAGGAATGATTTCAACAACAGTACAGTAAAATCAAGAGAGCAGCAGTAGCTAGTGAACTCGATTTTTAGATGTATATCTGAGTTCAATTCCAGTGGGCATGGAATTTTTCTGACCGTAACAGCTCTAAGGTCGACCCAGCCTCAATTAGGTAGAAGGAAAATTCCTGGGAAGTAAAGGCAGCTAGCATGATGTTGACCACATCACCCATCATGTGCCGAGGGTCAATGAAAAATACAGACCTAACACTGTATTACTCAATATACCTCGAGGTAAGGAAAAGGGTTCCTTTACTTTTTTTTTTAATAGTAAAAACAAGGAATGATTTTTAAATAGTACACCAAAACAACATGAAATGATATTAAAAACAGTATGGTTGAAACAAGGGATGATTTAATACACCACATAGTACATTACTTTCAGTAGAACATCTCATGTAAATGAACAACACAGATGGTTTGATTTGTAACAAATTTTAAACAAAAGTAAAACAACCAGTTTCATACCATATGACGTATTGGGATTGATTGAATCTTCATCATACCACTTCAGTGAATAAACATAGATGCTCTGATCTCTTTCTTACACAAGATCTCAGCAACAGTGCACAAACTTGGTAGCACCGGCGAGAGACCTCAATGTAATATTGAATATGGTACAAATTGTGGAATTTTATCTTTTTAATGAGTTCTGCCAGGGCAGCAACTTTGCAGCTTACTCTTATCTTAAACTGTCAAAGGGTTATTTTACGTACTCAACTTGAACACTAGATGTACATTTCAATGTCCATCTCTGATAGGACTAGGGAACTTATCTCTCTTTAATTAACTCTTAGTGGACCAGGGCAAAAGTCACGTTTTTACAAGCGCTTTCACGTTTGATAACCAAACGCCACTTAGCGTGGCGGAATGTAAAAACGCGTCCACTTCAAACATCACTTAGCGTGGGTGGCGCTTGGTCCACTAAGAGTTAAGTAGGGAACTTATCTCTCTTACATTAAGATCAGTGATCTTTTTGAATTAATTTTTTTAAACACAACCGATAAAAGAAAACAAAGAGTTAAAAAATTTCTTCTTAAGATTTGTTTTCTTTATTTTTTTTCGATCCAGCTTTCAGCTCTTCGGCTCAGTGCCATGAACATTGTAACCCTTCAGTTTGGTGTCACAAACACCGTAAATCTGGAGAACCTGTGGCTTTTTTGCCAGCCCGCGGAACTGAACCGCACTCACAGGGGGCTTGTCACCCGTAATCCAACGCGCTACGAACACGCTGGGCAGGCGGGCAATTCTCTTTATTTAAACTTGCCCCTGTCTTGTTCACTTCGGATTGATAAAAATCTAGATTTAATTTATTTTATTGTGCTGCTTCAAGTAATTGAAAATGAAAAGAATAAAATCGTAGCATATCCTTTACAGGATGTAGCCATCAACCACAGTAAACGAGTTGCTGATTTTCTAGGCATAACTTACACATTCAGTAGTGTGCCATTGCTTTCTGGACCATGAGGTCTATTTTTACCTTTCGTAAAGATACCACGGAAACGGATTTGCTTCCAAACTTGCCTGTCGCAGAGTTTGAACCAGGTACGCCTGGATTGTCATCGAGCTCACTACTGCTTAATCTACAGACACTCACATTTAATTACTTTAAAAAAATAAAAATCACACAGGCACATTATCAATAGAAGAAAATAAACAAACCACTAGAAATTTACATGTACTTATGAAACATTATTTAAAGGAAAAAATCACAAAGTTTTTGCTGTATTATTTTACAATATTTATCTACATTCTCTATTGCTTATTATATTATAATCTTGTGTAGTACAGATAGAAGCAATTTTATTTGACCATTGTGGGACTTAGAGACGCAGCCATTGCAATAATAATTTGCATCATCTGTTCTTTGGTGTGCCACAGTACATGCATAAAACATCTCGAGTTCGTGCCCCATACAATTCACTGAAATATTAAATGCTTCAATTCTACAATATAACTTGATTATTACAGAAATAAAGAAAAACCTTTATTTTTGTAGTATAGTTACTTTAAAAGTTGGGAGTTTTATGGGGAAAAAGTGCAGGAGTTTGAAATTTTTTTATGTTTATGAGATATTCTGGTGGATCGGTCACTGGATTTGGAAAGTTAAATATAAAATAACCCACATCTACCAGACGGACAAGAGATCAAGCAGTAACAGACTACTTAACAATAAGTCATGACAGTCCTGTCTTTCTTCTCTTTATTTTATGTTTTGTTGTGTATATGTTTTTTTTCAAGTACCTAAAAGGTCTACAGTGTTTGTTATGCTATTGTGTTTATATTTCACTAACTTTAAAAGTCCTTCTTGTAATTCTAATTTTCCGTAAGTTATTTATCCTTCATCATCTATCTCATCTTCACTGAGGTCATCTTGTCTGTCTTGATATTGCTCACTTTCTTCTCGAGTTGATCTTAACTCTCTGCGGATTTTTTCCAGTTCCTCCAACTCAAGCTAAAAGAAAACCAACAACATTTATAAATAATAAGTTTTAAATTAACACATTCATGAACACACCTAATCATAAGTATCATTTCTTACTCCCATAAAAAAAAAAACATAAGGCCATTTCTGCAGCTAGCCTTCTCGGAGGAAGCTTTCACTAGAGCATTATGTACTCTTCTCTCTCTCTCTCTCTGCCTTTTAAACCCGGATTGGGGCATAGACCCTCAACCAACTCATGCCAATCTTCATATCTTCATATCTCTAGCTATCTCCTGCAGCTCCCTCCAGCTCTTCTTTATATTGTTGATCTCCGCCTCCAAATCTCATCTCCATGTATTTCTTGGCCCCTTCTTTCGCTGTCCCTGCGGGTTCCAGGCAAGGACCCTTCTTGTTATATTCCCTCCGGTTTTCGAAAAGTGTGTCCTATCCATTATGTACTCTTACAGTGTACATAATGTTTCTATGAGCATAAACAAAATTGAACCCCTATTGGTTTGTTAGGTCTGTCACAAAAGAGCATTGCACAACCACATCCACAGGAGATCCATAATAAAATATAGGAATAGACTCCCAACTACAACAACCCAACAACGTGAACTGGATAGAACAAAAAGAGAAGTATAATGATTAGAACGGATCCTGTAAGTGCTAGGCAGTAAAAATGGCTCAAAACAGACAAAATTATAAACATTAATTTCATATGAGCACACACGTTTGTCTGTTTACAGTTCCAATAAAATTCTGTTATTGCCCATGTGTTGCCGGGACTCCCAAGAGGAGCAAAGAATAGTAACACTGCAACCTACAAGGCATACTGTAAGAGGTGACTAAGGTAGGGACCTAAGGAAGCTACCTAGTAAATAAAAATGTCACAGAAAATGGATGTGCTGGTTTACTTAGTTAAAAAAAAAAAAAAAGAGTAAAGGAACCCTTTCATATCTCGTGGTATATAGGTCAATACAGTGTTAGGTCTGTATTTTTCATTGACCGTCGGCACACGATGGGTGATGTGGTCAGCATCACGCCGGCCCCCTTTACTTTCCCAGAGCATGTCTGGTACCCAGTTGAGGCTGGGTCGACCTGAGAGCCGTCGCGGTCGGGAAAATTCCACGCACATTGCGGAGCGGGAACCCGGACCACCAGCCTTGAGAAGCGAGTTCACTAACAACTACGCTACACCGGCTCTCGCTGGTCTACTTGCTGGTGCATAACTGTCACAATGTACGATCACTCTTAGGCTCAGATCACATACAAATCAGAAAGAGTGGTTAACATTTGGTCGATATGGAGAGTTGAAAGAAGAAGGAGAAGAAATTCGACAACTACTTATTTTATCGTTAAAATAACACTAGAATGGGGGATTTTTTTTAACATGATTAAAGTAACAAAGAAGTTGTAGAAATGATTGAAGAAGAACACAAGATCTACAATAAAAGAAGGATTCTTGAGTAAGCCAAACTTGTGATAAATAGGACAAGAGAGTAATCTTACCTTGACTTGCTGTAAGTGATACTGACGTTTACTGGAAATTGATCTCATTGGGAATGGGTTCAATTCAGAAAAAGCTATCTGTGAAAACAAACAAAATTATTATAACAATACACTGCTTATCTTCTATTTGTGTTGTTTTTAAAAAAATAGCCTTTAAAAATAGTCTACTGTTAAAACTGTTACCATTTTTTAGGATGGTGTAGTACAGTAAGCTTATTAATGGAGTGAAAGTTAACAGAAACAACATTTAGAGCTGGAATTAAAATGACAGAAAGTTTATAGTAGAAGAAACATTCCTAGGTAACAAGGTGAAAGGTGAACAACACATGTTTGGTAACAAGGTGTGAGGTGGTAACAAGGTGTGAGGTGAAAAAAAATATGTTGGTGACAACCTGAGAGGTGAAGAAGACAAGTTATCAGGTGATAGGTGAAGGATGTATATGAGGTGAGAAGGTGTGAGCTAAAACAAGGGGGTGTTGTAGCCACAAAGGTGAAAGATGGATAAATGTTCTAGTTTTAGAGATGAACAACAGCTTTGAAGTGATAGGAACATTTTTGGTGACATGGTCAAAGGTTTAAAAAGCTCTGATTCAACAAGGTGAAGGGCAATTTGGAGGTTACAGTGAAAGTTTAGCAGTGATAAAGTGAGATGTCAGAAGCTTTTCAGAAGGCAAGGTGTTGTTATGAACAGTTTTTAGTGACATTGAAATGTACAGGAATGTTTAACAGTGATACGATGAATAGTAAGCAAAGTTCTAAAATAATAAGGCATGGAGGAGATACAAGGTTTACTTGCACAGATTTTATTTGTCGAAATTCAGATGCATCTGGCCTACATGCTGTAGGAACTCAACATATTCACGCTCTCTGTGCATATCACACGGATCAAAGTGTGGCTAACTTTTCATTTTTCTCTAATCCTGTTTTGCCTCACAGCGTCAGGATACGAAGATATTTATAGACAGGCTTTTGTGTGCGCTTTATAAACAGTGTTTTTCACCACCTCTGTTATCTCTGAGGTCCACCATTTGCGCGGACCGCCTTTTTCTTTATATCCACTGTATCAGAGTAGTATTGCTGTTTGTGGCGCACTGTCTGTTATAATCTGCTTATGTGGCCGAACCTTTTAATTTGTTGTTGCTTGATGATGTTCAGTACTGATGTTGTACCCAATTTTTTTCTGATGTCATCATTTCTAAGCCAGTCTCTTCTTGATACTCCCAGCATTCTGCATAGACACTTCATCTCTGTGTGGCTAACATGATTGATAAAACAAACACAAAACAAACTTGCAGAGTTTAAACATTTACAAAACTTTCTTAAATGGGACATATCTTTATAAATACATACAGTATAGATCCTCCTGACATCTGTGATTGTCTCTCCTAACATCCTCATGTACCGATTTATTGTCAGATTATTAAGCTGCTTCAAGATTTCATCTTCTCCATATTTCAGGAAAGCAAGGGCAAATCTAAATAGAACCTGAAATATCAGAAATTGAACAATATCATAATGACTCATTCCCAAGCCACATAACTATAACCATTCACTCAATGTTTCCTTGAATCCTGGAGTGCGCAGTAGTTGAATTCTGTTCATGTGATTATTAAGTGGTATATGTCAGGTTTAAAAGAACATCTAGCCGAATGGCTAGAGTTACAGTTCCCATTCGGGAGACCAGGGTTCAATCCCCGGTAAGGTCAATGAGCTTTTTCTGTTGGGGGCTTAAAAAATCACAACCTCAACAGTTTCGTGGCGACTGCACTAGCCATGTGGCCACTAAGTTCCTCAGGCTCATGCCCCCCGTCCTACACTACCATAAAAAGCGGTATTACACAGACAGTAAAAATAGTTTTATATGTCAGGTTTGCGGCTGAAAAATAATGCTCTGATCTCTCCATGTAAGGTTGGTGATGTTACTTATTTCTTTAATATTATCAAGACACACATCCACATCTTGTTTGGACTTCAACTAAAACCACAAATTCTTTCAATTTATGGAAATCTGGTCACAATCTATATGGTTCATTTTGAAGCTTCAGAAACTACATTGTCACGCAAGTACCAGACATGTCTGTCTTCTTATTTCAAATATGAACATTATCTTTTGTTTAAACAAATACTAAATGTCTATTTTCTTTATCTATATTCACTTTGTGTCCTGTTTGACACAAAATGCTTCCACAAAAGATTCTATTGTTGCCATTCTGTCGCCTTTCTACCAATTCTTTTCCATGTCTGGTCACATTCTTTGATCTCTCTTTCCACAGTTATTTTCCATGTTTCTTTTGGACGTCCAGGTCTTCTTTTACCATCTGCTGTCCATTGGAGAGCTATTCTAGTCAATGTCCCTACTGGCATATGACCAATCCACACCCATCATCTTTTAATGATGGCCTCCCTAACATTCCAACATCCGATAGTAGATGTGCATTTGGGTGATAGAAGGTTAATAGCCAGGATGGAATCTTCCTTTCGGACGTGATTTCTTCCCTTCGTTAAATTAAATATTCAGGCAAGTACTAGACAAATATATCTCCTTATTTCAAATATAAATATTATCTTTGGTTTAAACAAGCATTAACTGTTGTTTTAAACAAAAAGTAAAGGAACCATTTTTATACCTCGAGCTATATTGGGTAATATGATGTTAGGTCCATATTTATCATTGACCTTCCGCACACGATGGGTGATGTGGTCAACAACACGTCAGCTGCTTTTACTTCCCAGTGTTTTTCTTGGTACCCGATTGAGACTGGGTCGACCTGATAGCTGCTACAGTTGGAAAAATATTCGACACCTGCTGTTGAATTGAACCCGGACCACTAGACTAAGAAGCAAGTTCACTAACAATTACACTACTACTACCCTCAGCATTAAATGTGTTTACAGATAAACAATAGGATACTTACTTTGCTGCCTTCATACAAGAAAACATCCCAGACTCTGAGAAATAACTCTGGGTTGACGCCATCAACAAACACTGTCAGAAACCAGTTGAATGTGAAGAAAGAGAGATCCACATCATTTGCTTCGAGGTGTGCAAACAATTTTGGACACTTCTCTTGGACAAGGTCTTTCAGCACTCTCTGAAAGGGGAAGAATTAACAATGACTGGTGGTAAAGATAGGTGATTATTGCCCTTGTTAAAATTAGTTGATCAATGAGTACTTTCTGGATAGATCTATTTGTTCTCTTCTCTACCCATGATATTTGGAGGACTCTCCTGCAACACTTTTATTCAAAAGCACTTATAGGTTTGTTAAATGTCCATGCTTCACACCCATACATTGCCGCTGGGAATATGCATGCTCTTAGTAGTCTCATAATATCAGTTGTATATATCCAGTTTTTATAGTATTCTAAAATGTGTTTGATGTTGAATAAATATGATTAACAGACTCAGAGCACGACTACTCAAAATGTATTTCTGAGACACTGTCACTTATGACTGCGAAGCACCCAGGCAGACCCCAGAACATATCTTGCAAGACAGCCCTACCCTGGCTTGTTCAAAGAACAGATATGAAGCACCCAGGCAGACCTCAGAATATATCTTACAAGACTGCCCTACCCTGGCTGGTTCAAAGACCTCAGAACAAATCTTGCAAGACTGCCCTACCCTAGCTGGTTCAAAGAACAGATATGAAGCACCCAGGCAGACTCCAGAACATATCTTGCTAGACTGCCTTATCCTTGCTGGTCAAAGAACAGAAATCTTGTCTAAGAGAGCAACATTTTGTAATATATTATCTAAGAGAGCAACATTTTGTAATATATTATTGGGGACCGGCAAAGATCTCAGAAGCATTTTCCTGTTTGTGACTTATTATGACGGAATAAAGGCATAGTTGACACTGAAAAGAAATAAACATGACAAGAGAACAATGACCCAATAAAATATGGCAAAAATATAGACGTAGATACATTTTTAAAGACCTAAACGCAAAGGATTGACTGCAGTCACCGATTTTCCCCACATGGCTCAGTTCCCTATTGGCAGAAATGTTGAAAGTGTTACACAATGCACAAACTCCGTAGCTCCAGTAACAATCCTAGGAATCTCATGAAAAAATTGTCACGTGACTCGTTCCGGATTCGAACCATCAACATTCACAACAACAGGCAAACATCTTAAACACATCACCTTAGAGACCCTAAAATTAAAAAAGGTTTACCTGATCAGCCTGAGCGCCTGCGAGGGTTACAGTGTAGTAATCTGCAGGCATTAAATGTTCAGTAACAGCCACCAAACACCAGAACGCATCTTCTTCACACAAGAAAAGTAAAGCAATTGCTGCAATTCTGTTAATTCCCTGTTTCAGAAAACAAAAATGCTATAACAGATAACAAACCATATTTGTGTGCATAGTATCACCATCTGAATACATGAATAAGTATTTTATAATAATAATAATAATAATTCCTCTCGTACCGTTATCGTTACATAGGGCCTGCAAGTAATTTCTTCATACCGCTCTATCCTGAGCAACTCGCTCAATCTCCTCCATGGAACTGAGACCGATATTTCCTGCCTCTCTCAGCAAAGTTCGTTTCAGGATCTCCTTAGGTCGACCTCTCTTTCTTGAACCCTTTGCATCCCACTTCAATGCCTGCTTTGATATTCATTGATCATTTCTCCTCAAGGTGTGCCCAACATATCTCCATCTTCTCTTTCTTATAACAGTTGTCACTAGTGGTTGACCAGACATGTTCCTGATTTCATCACTTCTCCCGAATTCGTTCCATTTTATATTCATTATTTTTCGCAGACATCTATTTAAGTATTTTATACTGAAAGTAAATAAACTATAAGTTTCTGCATGATTGGTTTTTAAAAAAATGTTACTTCTATTTTCATCTTCCCTTCTTCAACATACTTATGGTATTGTGCATCTAGAATTATACCTGACAATTGTTTATTAATTTCCACTTTGTGTACCTTGATGCGACTTTTCAGATGTTCCATCATTTAGAAATGTGGGTGAAAGTATAACATCAGACTGAAGACAATGCAAGATTTATATTTCATTGTCGTCAACAATCCATAGGATATGACAATGCTTCGAGCACAAAGCAAAGGATATATATTATCAACTGGCGAGAAGAGATCAGGTAGTCATGTTTCATCTCAGAATAAAATACAACAAAATGAGTTACTACTTAAACACCAAATTCACACCTCTAGATTGAATTAGCAGATAGGATGACAAAAAATGTATTCAAGCTTGTCCACAGCAGGCAGTTTGGAGGAAAAGAATGGGGCCTGTGATACTAACTGCCTTCAAAGAGAAACTGAATGGTGGAACTGAAATCTTGAAACAGAGAGTAGACTATATCAGAGAATCTGGAATCCCAGTCTAAAATTAGTGATGATCGCAGAAGTAAAAGAATATGACCATACTTTATTCCTAAATTTGAGCCAACATATAATATGATAGAATATGTGGAATAAGTGAACAAAAAGCAGGAAGGATTGCATTGGGTCTTGCCATATGGTTCAGAACCTCTCTGCAGAAATGGCAAGCGACCCATTTCTGTCATAACAATCATTTTGACATTTCAAGAAATGGATTGAGAGTCAGACACAAGAATGCTCCTTCTGAGGTTGCTTCCAAAAGCACAGCCCAGAGCTGTAGTACTAAATTAAATCTTTCAGTTTGGAATAATACTAAAAATTTAATTTTCAGTTTGAGATAATACTTGCACATGTGTTGCCGGACCCTCAAGAGTTGCAAAGAATTGTAACACTGCGACCTACAAGGCATGTTGTAAGAGGCGACTGAGGTAGGGGCCTAGGGAAGCTATTCTAGCAAATAAGCGGAAATCAGATGTGCTGGCCTACTTTAAGGCGCATAACTGGCACAACATACATTCGCTGTTAGGCTCAGATCACATACAAATCACAAAGAGTGGTTAACAAGTGGTCGATGTGGAGCGTTCGAAGAAGAAATAATACTAATAAATTAAACTTTATCATGAATACTTTACCTGGCAGTAACCAATCAAAGGATTGTGAATACTATAAGACAGCAAAATTCTCGTAGTTTTTAATGCCTGGAGAGTCAATTTTATCAAAATACTTGTTGTCTGGCAGAGTCCGCAACAAGTCTAACTCTATCTGAAAAACAAACGATTGTTTACAAAACATGTAAAAGGTTTCATGAGTTAAGTAAAAGTCAAATGGGATTCAGACTTTTGTCAACGGATATCTTCAGCGTGTTCTCGGACTGGGATGGTGTGATTAAGTTGCAGACATGGACCTGTGGCTGGAAGCGGGACGGGGACCCATGGTGACGCAGGTTAAGAGGGGAAACTGGCAATGAGTTGGCATGCCCTACAGGGGACTCGGTCAAGTGTCACTAAACAAGCGTTCGAGTGGAACCCTCCCAGGGAAAACTGAAGGGGGGCCATCCTAAGCAGACCTGGAGACGGTGTCTTCTTGTGGAACTAGGGAGTGCTGGACTGTCCTGGAAGGCCACAAAGAAAGCAGCCAGAGACCAGGAAAAGTGGCAAACAACTGTTGAGGTACTATGCTCCATGAGAGGAATAAGTAAGTAGGTATAACAAGCCTGCACAATATTTCTTTTATCCAAGACTGAACAGCAAATGGTAGATGGCAAACGGCAGAGAAAAGAAACACTTGACCTCATCTTATTAGTATCAACGAGAACCTGGTAAACTGCTTGACCATATGTATGGAGTTAATCTACCCAACTATATCTTCTTTGTGCCCCATTTGACACATAAGGCTTCCACAAGAGATTTCCAGTGTTACTGTGCTGCCACCTTTCTACTAATTGTTTCTTATGTCAGGCCACAATTTTGTTCAACTATTTCCACAAGTCTTCCTCTGTGTTTCCTTTGGACACACAGGTCTTCTTTTCCCATCTGCTGTCCATCAAAGAGCTGTCCTAGTCAATGTCCTTCATGATATCAACATACATGCAAAATCCACATCCATCTTTGTCAGTTATCAATGGTCTCCAATGATGCACATTTTGTTTGTAGAGTTAAAATAGGTGATAAATTCATTATGTTATTCGATCGACATTATGACCCATTGGGCATTCCCTGTCCTCCGCTGCAGCAGCCATCCCAAAGTTCACTTGCTCACCGTGCCCATGAGAAGTTGATTAGCATATCTTCTCTCTTTACCATAAAGACGACACTGTCTGGCATGTCGAAACTTAACTTCAAATTCTCAAACTCGTTACAGTGACTCATCCATGTCACATAAATGAGAGCGTACCGCATTGATGACATCAGCTCTGTCCATACTTCTGTCCGCTTGTGCCGGGGAATTGTTTACAATAAAGTCAACATGTTTGTTACCTTACACTCCAGCATGTACAGTCTGAGTATGAATTAATTCATATTCCCCTGATGTAAATAAAAATTAATAAATACCTGTTTGATTGCAGGATTCGACTTGTTATTTTTTGCTCTTTCTTCTAAATGTTTGTAATATTTGTTGCCAAGTTTTATTCTTGTTTGCCTCACATACAAATTATTGCAGCTGTAAACAGAATTTTATCAAAGGAATTTAAAAAATAGTCTACATAAAAAAACACAATAAAATAGCTTGTAAGAGTAGGTAAAAGTTAACGATATTTTAATAACCTAACAATCAAAATAATGTTTGTTTTTGGAATTATAAATTTTTAGGCTGAACCATTAATAATTAGTTTAGTAGTTGCATCATCATCACTGCACATCTAACCAATTAGTCCATAAGTGCTCTGATCTTTTCCTCAGTATGTCTCTCAACGTATGGCAACTAATGACACCGGTTCTTTGTTGGTTTACTATTCTTCTTTAGCTATCTGTATAGCGAGAGCTCTTGTCTAGCTGCACCATATTTGACTTGGTATTCTTGCAGTTTGGTTATGGTTATAGGTTGAAGGTAATAATTAATTGATACTAACAATATGGAAAACCATGACAGCATAATGGTTAGTGCACTTGCTTACTAAACAAATGTCCTCGATTGTAGTAGGATTTTTCTAACTCTAAACTCACAAGCCAATCCAGCCTCAATTTGGTTTCAAAGAAAAACAAGTGATGTAATGAAAATTGTGATAGCTGCTTTTATTTCCCAGATATAATGTGGTGTTGGTAAAAAAAAACAATTTCAACACTATGTTCCACTAGAAATGTTGAATTTAAAAACTAATATAAATGTTGGTTTTAAGTTGCAGCTCTTTGTTTCAAAGGTAGAGATGTAAAATATTGATATATTCTAATTTTGTATTTGTGAGTAGAAGGTTGGTATAAAGATATTAATAATAATTATTTGTGTGATATAATGCAAAGAGGTGGTTTAGAACTTTTGGTGGCAACAGGTAAAATACAGGGAAAGAGATTGAGGAAGGCAGAGGGAGAAGATGTTGGATGGTCTGACATTATTGTTTGACAAGAGATCGGCATAAGAACTGATAAACTGCGTCAGGGAGAGAAAATTCTGGAGAAACATGATCACCTATCTCGACAGACATGGCACTTGAGTGATAATAAATTATATATTATGTTGCGTGATCAACATAATGGCACAATGGAAATTCCCATACGTCTTTCATTGCAGCAGTCATCCCAAATTCACCTGCTCACTGCACCAATGAGAAATTGATTATTACATCTTATTTTTTACCATGAAGACGACCTTGTCTGGCTGTCCAGAATTAACTCCCAATTCTTGCAATTGTTCTAGTGTCTGAGACCCATCCATATCATACAGCTGAGTGCGTAATGCATTAATGACAACAGCCATGTTTATACTTCTGTCAGTTTGAATAAAGAAATCACCTGTGTTGCTGGGGCTTGCAAGGGAGCAAAGAATATTAACACTGCAACCTACAAGGCATGTTGTAAGAGGCGACTGAGGTAGGGGCCTAAGAAAGCTACCCTAGTAAATAAAAAGCATCGCAGAAATTAGATGTGTTGACCTACTTGTAGGTGCATAACTGGGAGAACGTACAAATGCTCTTAGACTTGGATCACATAAAATCACAAAGAGTGGTTAACAAGTGATATGGAGCGTCGAAGAAGAAGAATAAAGAAATTATTTGCAATGCAAGCCAGTCAGCACATTCGTTGCCCAAACTCTAGGTGTATACAGCCAAGTCATGGTCTTGAGATGTGACCATCAAATGCTGTCCACCCATTCTGCGAGAAAACTTTTGAATAAAATTCTATGATATAACTTACCCCTTCCAAATTTTTTCCCTATACTGATGTGGAACACCTTGACGTAGAAGAAATTTGATATCAGTTGACCGCACCAGATGCTTGTTCGGTGATAGCCCAACCATAAAGTTTTCCCACTTGATCTGTTTTGATATTTCTTCATCAGCATCCTGACAGTAGAAATCAAAAGTTGATAGTAAATGAGTCCTTTAGAATAAATTGCCAGTTCTGCATAAACAGCTCACTAATACAAGCCCTACTAGAGATATCATAATTATAAAACTGATTGTCTGTTTGTGTGTCACAGGAAAACTTGAGAAATCTGGAATCATAAGATTTGGAAAGCTTATTCCTGCAGAAATTTGTAGGTGAACGGAACCATTGTCAACTCTTTATGAGTTTTTTTTTACCAAATTATAAGATAGCTAAGTTGATTCATCAGCATGTTCAGTCAGTCATTAGACTAGGTCATTGAGCATGACCAGAGGTAAATGGGGAAAAACAAAGCTGCACCATTTGTGAATGGGGAATATCAATTTAAAAATCGGATTTCTTTTCTATTTTTTAATGTAAAATATAATAGAGTATATCATTCATAAATAAAATGTAAAAGAAGTAAAGAAACCTGTTTTCATACCATGAAGTATATTGGTGAATACGGTGCTAGACCCACATTTTTCTTTGACCTATGGCACACAGTGTGTGATGTGGTCAACACCATGGTAACACCTTTATTTCCCAGTGTTTCTCTAGTGCACAATTTAAGCTGGGTCGACCTGAGAGTCGTTGTCGTTGGAAAGAAATTCCACATGCAATTCCCATAACAAGCTGGTTAGTAAAGCTTAATGCAAGTTCTGCTATAGATAATTTCTTAAGACAAAACTCAATACAAGTCCTGCTGAAGATAATTAAGTCAAAACTCAAAACAAGTCCTGCTCAAGATAATTAAGACAAAACTCAAAACAAGTCCTGCTCAAGATAATTAAGACAAAACTCAAAACAAGTTCTGTTCAAGATAATTAAGACAAAACTCAATACAAGTTCTGATATAGATAATTTAGACAAAACTCAATACTTGATAGGATCTTGCATAACCATCTTAGAAAAACAATGAACAAAGAAGCCATGAAGGAGATAATTGTAGGAGATGATTGTATAAAACAGAAAAGTGTGTAATAAGCAATGAATGGGTACACATAAATCCTGGAAGGATAGAGAGAGTATGGGTATCAAACTGTGTATTGGTTGACTGATATGATCATCATCATTGCACTTTGGTGAGTAACCATGTGTGCTCTGATCTCTTTCTTACACATGAAGATCTCCATGACGGTGCACAACTCCGTAGCGCCGCGAGGTCCCCAATGTACTTTAGAAGGTGATGAAAATATTTTTAGGAATTTTTTTATTATTTAATCTTTCTAATGATATTTGTCCGGGCAGCGGCTTTCCAGCCTCCTCTTTTCAATTTTGAGTTGCAAAGGATTCTTTTACGTGATCAACTTAATTTTTTAATTATTTAATCTTTCTAATGATATTTGTCCGTTCAGCGGCTTTCCAGCCTCCTCTTCTAAATTTTGAGCTGCAAAGGATTCTTTTACATGATCAACTTAAACACGAGACATACGTTTTATCGTCCGTCTCTGATAGGACTAGGAACTCAATTTCACCTACGCTGAGATCAGGGATCTCTGGAAAAACATACCAATGGCGCTACAAGGGAGCAAACTGAGTACTTTTGAAACAAGAGGTGAGCACCTAATCTCTACGCCACAGAAGACCCCACCTTAAGATGGTTAACTGTGTAAAGAATGCTGAAAACATATACCTTACCCTTATTTGGTATTCAATCTCTAATGACTTTCTCTGTAGAATTTTTGCTCTAGTAACCAACACATTTCCATCTTCATGTCCAAACTTGAGGAATCCATAGCAATCATATTCTTTTCTGGTGGATAAATTTATAAGTTATGTAATGAATTTAACTCTTTTAATACCATTAACTCTGCTGAGTGTTGACAGCAACCGTTTTTGGACACCATAACTTTTATTAAAATTGTTGTGTTTATATTGTTTAAAGTAGGTATCACATTAATATATATACATATCTTCTTCTTCTTTGCGTTCGTTCTTTACGACCAATTTTAATCACTGTTTGTGATATGTTTGATCTTTGCCAAGAACGTGTATACGTTGCACATTGGTTTGGTAGGCCCCTAAACACATAGACTTCTACACGCTTAGGACATGTGCATCCGATTTCAGCCAAATATATACATATCATCTCTCTCTCTTTCGCGATCGTTCTTTTTGGTCATTTTGATCATTCTTATTGTGATATATAAACAGCCTTTACCAAGACGTGTTTTTTTAACGTCACAATCTTCAGCGCCATTTGGAGCTCTGGTGCTTGTCCTTCTACGATGTGTTCGATTTCAACTAGCGTTTACTTGGTTCGCTCTCTGTCAGCCTTTGGCTTACCCCAGCCAACCTGCAAGGCAGCAGGCTGCTATTTATTCTTTTAGGGTAGCGACCCTTCTGCTCAGGTCACCTGCCCTTTTTTGGACTACTTGGTTTGCCTACCGTCCAGTTTTGTGTAATATATCATCAATATATTATTTTTATATATCTTCATTTTACTATTAGTAGCAAAGATTAAAATGCGACAGGTATAGTACAAAGCAAAAGAAGGTGCTGTATATAAAAAACCACTACAGTTGCTAATGGTGTGATTGGCGAACATTTTAATGCCCCTAAGTAAAGTGGTACGAAAACAAAATTTATATATCAATGTGGCACAAACAAACAAAATGATAACAGATAAAACAAGCAGGACAAAGAATATTTTTATCAATGGAGAGAAAATAGAAACTATGAACAGTTTTGAATATCTCAGTTCTCTGCTCACAAAAGATATGGGATGGATGAAATTAAAGGAAGAACAAAAACGGCCTTACAGAAAATTTAATAACTAAAAACAATAGAATGAAATTGATGGGAAAACAAAGATCAGAATACTCAGAGCATGCTTATTCCCAGTGGCAACGTATGGGTGTGAATCATACAAGGCAGTACATGTATGGGTACAAAACCATAAGTACAGAAAACATTAATAATTATGGTATATTCAATTGACTGATTGATTGATATGACCATCATCATTGCACATTGCACTTCGGTGAATAACCATGTATGCTCGATCGCTTTCTTACACAGGAAGATCTCAGCGACAGTGCACAAACTCCATAGCACTGTCGCTTTCTTACACAGGAAGATCTCAGCAACAGTGCACAAACTCCATAGTACTACGCTTTCTTACACAGGAAGATCTCAGCGACAGTGCACAAACTCCATAGCACTGTCGCTTTCTTACACAGGAAGATCTCGGCGACAGTGCACAAACTCTGTAGCACCGTCGCTTTCTTACACAGGAAGATCTCAGCGACAGTGCACAAACTCCATAGCACTGTCGCTTTCTTACACAGGAAGATCTCAGCGGCAGTGCAGAAACTCTGTAGCACCGTCGCTGAGATCCGGGATGTCATTTTAGAAGATGGTAAAAGTATTTGGTAGCATTTTTATTTTTAATCTGTCTACGGAATTTTGCCAGGGCAGTGGCTTTCCAATCTGTTCTTCTAGATTTTGAACTCCCAAGGGTTCTTTTACATGTTCAACTTGAAAACGGGACCTATGTTTCATCGTCCGTCTCCGATAAGACTAGGAATTCGATCTCACCTGCACTGAGATCAGGGATCTCTGGAAATTTGTTATTACAGATATAGTTTTAAAAAAAGCAAAGAACTTGTTTTTATACCATTTGGTATACTGGGGAATATGGGACTATGTCCATAATTTCTTTAACCAATGGCACACCAGAGGTGATATGGTCAACATCACACTGGTCACCTTTACTTTTCAATGCTTTATAGTAGATTCGGTTAACATGAGAGCTATAGGTTGAGGTTGGGTTAACATGAGAGCTATTTATGTAAGAAAAATTCCACTTTAAATGGGAAGCGAACCAAGACCATTAGTCTAGAAAGCAACAGCATCATGCTGAATATGACAACGCAAAATGGGAAATCACAATTTTGGCACAGATAACAGTTTTTGGCTCTTACCCTTGTGAAGATGTAAATGCTCTCTGGTTTTCATCAACATCCTGAGACTCAGTTTCTGATTCCAGAGCCTCTTGGATAAGCTGATTGACAATATCCTGATTTTTATTCTCATCACCTCCTGAGAGAAATATTGAACAAAATGTTTCAACAACAGAAAACAAAACACTAACTTTTGGTATAGACAAATAGAACTGTTCTTGACACTCGAGTGGTTACCGGGGCCCAAATTGTGATGTAAAGAATAGAACCACTGCTACCTGACATGCATGTCGTAAGAGGCGACAAAGGAGGTTGGGCATGGGGCTAGCTACCCCACATCGTAAAAAACACTGGATGGCTACAGAACCGGACACATCGCCGAAGGATAAGCACCAGGGCTCCAAATGGTGCTGAAGATGTGACGTAAAACACACCAATGCTAGGGCTGCATGAATCAGATCTCCACATGAATAGAATTTATGGGGAGGTCTGGTACATCGGTCTGGTCGGTGATCGAGAGAACTGTTCTCTTTTCTGTTACTTTAAAAATCAGTCAAACATGACGATTTACAACTAAAAATCAGAAAAATATTCTCTCATGACTTACATTTTTTTTTAAAAATACAGCAGTCTTTGTGTAGGAAATTCTCAAATTGTGCATGGAAATTAAACAAAATAATATTGAAAACTTCTATATTCCAACTTCACTCCTTTCGTTGACATGAAATATGGATATATTCAATGTTGTCTCTTGTATAAACGTCACTGTTTTTTATAGCTCATATGTGCAGTTTTTTTTAGTGGTGTTTCACTAGACCAGTGAGTTTGCCTCAGTATATAATATTCAGGGCAGTCTTGAAGTCTGTGCTCCGCAATCTGTGTGTTTGTTCACATGTACACATGGCTGAGCTGCCAATAATAACATTGAATACACGTGACTGAGGAATCAATTGTGTTCTGCTCTGAGGTGCATAATGATAGATAGTTCTAATCTGCACATATTTTGGTAGTTATCGTGTGTTAGTATTGGTGGCTTACTGATTAATTGAACCTTACTTTTCTTTTGATGATACATTAACTTGTACATCCGGTCACTCTCCTGCAGCATCTTCCTTGATCAGTTAATCTGTTGTCTCATTTTCTGGTAATCCAGTGAAACAGTATCCAATGCATGGAGACATTACGCTGTGATTAAACTTCTGAAGATAGTGACAATTTATTTGGGAATTTTATCTTTAATGAATTTTATCCGAGCAGCAGGTTTCCAGTCTATTCTTATTGATTTTCAACTGCCACATGTTCTTTTACTTGCTCAACTTAAACACTGTACCTACATTTTATTATCAGTCTACAATAGGACTGAGAGCTCAAACTATAACATCAAGATCACAGGATCACTGGACAAATGACCGGATCGATCCACATAGGAAATGAACAGAGTACCTTTTGAGCATGAGTCAAGTCCTTCCCTCAAAGCCATATATTCCCCCCCTCCCAAAATAATGTTTATTTTGTCCTTCTCTGCTTTTTTGCCATTAGGCATAGCAGGTTTAACTGATGATCGGTTTCTGAGATAGTGCACGATCGGTCGTTTTATATGCAGTGGTATTGGGGAGTTTTAAGATGTCTGTAACTCCATCAATCCATCTTTTCTTGGTCTGCCCCTTCCTCTTGATGATTTCTTTATCAGGTTGTACACTCTTGCAACTGGTATATTCGGGTTCATTCTCACCAAGTGGTCAAACCATTTGAGTCTATTTTTCAATGAATCTAATAGCAGGTTTTGTTCCTGCTAGTAGATTCATCGAAAACCAGAGACTCAAATATAAAAAGGGTAAAAAAATTAGCAAGTGTTTTACAGCCAACGTTCTACAAGGAGATCTGATTTGTTAAACAATCTTCATCTCATAAAATCAAACCTAACAATGCACTTTCACTGCAGCAATGAAATATATAAACTTTGAAACGAGAGTGAAATAAAAAAAACTTTAACTATACAAAAAAGATGAAATAAATCATTACTTATCATGTTGGCTTGGTGTGGTGATTTAACAAAATTGTTCCCTCTTATAAACACACTAGAATGAAAACTTCCTCCATTATCCACAGTTCTGTGGTGCAAATGGTATATAACAGATTTTCCACCACTTGGCGGACTTGCACATTGCAGGCACAATGATTTTATAAACTTTTGTTTAACTGTACCCATTATGATCAATTCTGTAATTTACAACTTTCTAATTAATTATGCACATTGCGTTCCATAATATCCATATAATTTACTGCCACAGAAGAAACACAAGATCTTGTATTTGCGCTGTCACCGGTATCTTGGCAGGATTTATAACACTCAGTTTTCAGATCATTGTCTATACAGCTGTCTTTTATAACCCCTTTTAAAACACAAATATTAGGTCCGTATATTAAACAGCAGTCAGAGAAGTCAATATTCTGTTGGTATTATTGCAGAGAGAGAAATATTTAGTCAAATCAATGTTCATACAATAAATTAAACTGAATAAAGTAACAATAAACCAGATAAAATCATCTCTACCACAGATAATAAAAGATGTAGCAATAAAATCTAATTTTACTAGCCAAAAAATGGTGTAGTCCTAAAATTAAAGTTATTGCAGTTAAAAATCTTTTACTATAGTTAATAAATATTTTAGTTATAAAACCAACTTTACTACAACTAATAAATGTTGTAGTTATAAAATAATTTTATTACAGTTAACAAAATGTTGTAGTTATAAAACCAATTTTATTACAGTTAACAAAATGTTGTAGTTATAAAACCAATTTTATTACAGTTAACAAAATGTTGTAGTTATAAAACCAATTTTATTACAGTTAACAAAATGTTGTAGTTATAAAACCAATTTTATTACAGTTAACAAAATGTTGTAGTTATAAAACCAATTTTATTACAGTTAACAAAATGTTGTAGTTATAAAATAATTTTATTACAGTTAACAAAATCTTGTAGTTATAAAACCAACTTTAATACAACTAATAAATGTAGTTATAAAATCACTTTTATTACAGTTAACAAAATGTTGTAGTTCTAAAACCAACTTTACTACAACTAATAAATGTTGTAGTTATAAAATAATTTTATTACAGTTAAGAAAATGTTGTAGTTCTAAAACCAACTTTACTACAACTAATAAATGTTGTAGTTATAAAATAATTTTATTACAGTTAACAAAATGTTGTAGTTATAAAATTAATTTGAGTATCATCAATATAAATATTAATATAAAATTTGTACACTTCATATTTCGAACTGAATATGCCAGACCTCACAACAATCAAAAATTACATTTAAGATTTTACAAAACTAATCAAAACTTTAGTCATAATTGTTTCAAAACAAGCACAATTTTGACAGAAAAAAATTCAAACAAAAGATCAGCATAATGTTACACCAATGAGTATATGTTTCCATATACAGAAGCAATGTGAGCCAGTCATTCATATAAAACACAACATATCACTGAGTACACATAATAACACTGTGACAAATAACACAAGAGTTTTGCAGTGAGGGACAAATATTGATTATTTCTTGACTCAGATTCAAACCGAAAATTTATATGAATCATTTACGTATAATAAAATGATCGATATATTCATTTCCCAAATACCTAAATAACTCTAAAAATTTGTATAAATCATTTATTGCAATGATAGTTTTCCTATGGATTCTCCGATATGAGTTTATTCTTATTTTTCATGTTTATTGCTATGAAATAGCCAGTAAAAGGCTTGTACGTAGGTTGAAAGAGCATACCTCAGCTTAAAGAGGCTTTAATACCCTACATAACAAACAAAGAATTATTGCAATGATACATGATACATTAAATTATAATATCATTAAATATATCATAATGTTTGGATGAATTATCTGGCTGAAGTTAAACATGAACATTTTACAATGTGTCAAATAGTGTGTCTAGATGTAGATCTTATTTCAGATCTCTGTACACTAAATGTAATGAGAGTCGCAATAGCCATTGAATATTGCACATGTTTCGAATGTGTGTGGTCCAAGGATCAAATTTCACAGTTGGAGTAGGAATTTTTTCAATTGTAACAGCCCTCAGGTCAACCCAGCCTTAATTGAGTATCAGAGAAACACTGGAACGTAAAGGAGGTCAGGGTGATGTTGATAACATCAGGTGTGGTATGCTGAAGGTCAAAGAAAAATATGGGTCTAATAATGTATTCCTCAACGTATCTCATGGTATGACAATGGGTTGTTTACTTACTGTTACTTATCTTCTTCTTCTCTTCCACCATTTACTTCTTTATTAAAGTGTTGGCGGGAAACATAGTGATCTTTGTGTGCTTGTTTTAAGGCACTTTGTAAGCTGATATTCATTTTTGTAAGGCTGTTCTTGATGCCGTCGCTCCATCTTTGCGTGGTCTTCCTCTTGCTTTGTACTCATTATACTTTTTCTGTGTGGCTCTCTGTGATAGGCGATACCAGGGCATTCTTGTCAGGTGTCCAAACCCTTTAATCTGTTGTTCTTTTATGAATTGCATAACTGGTTTCACATCCAGTCTTCTGATTTCTTCATTTCTAATTTTGTCTCTTATTGTCACACCTGCAGCTCTTCTAAGACATCTCATCTCTGTTGTTATGATTTTCCGCTCATTAGCTGCTGTTATTGGCCATGTTTGATATACACTTTTACTTATACTAAATGTAAAACAGAGAAAAGGAGAGAGTAGGATAAAGTCAGATTGATGGGTCAACCAATATGTAACTACCTCTGTTCTAATGACCAACAACCCAATATGTAACTACATCTGTTCTAATGACCAACAACCCAATATGTAACTACATCTGTTCTAATGACCAACAACCCATTATGTAACTACCTCTGTTCTAATGACCAACAACCCATTATGTAACCACATCTGTTCTAATGACCAACAACCCAATATGTAACCACATCTGTTCTAATGACCAACAACCCATTATGTAACTACCTCTGTTCTAATGACCAACAACCCATTATGTAACCACATCTGTTCTAATGACCAACAACCCAATACCTGTCAGACTGACCAACAACCAATAGGTAACCACATTTGTTCTATTGAGCCCACAACAGAATATATAACCACACTTGTTCTACTGACTAATAACTAATATGTGACCAAGTCTATTTTATTGACCATTATGTGACCAAGTCTGTTCTATTGACCAATATGTGACCAAATCAAATCTATTCTACTGACCAATATGTGACCAAGTCTATTCCATTGACCAATATGTGACCAAGTCTGTTCTATTGACTAATATGTGACTAAATCTATTCTATTGACCAATATGTGACCAAATCAAATCTATTCTACTGACCAATATGTGACCAAGTCTATTCCATTGACTAATATGTGACCAAGTCTGTTCTATTGACTAATAACTAATGTAAGGCTGACTATAGGTATGTCCAAGAGAACCATCAGTATGCCTCCCCCTTGCTATCTGCTGGATGCGACTGTGGACATAGACCACCTATGGGTCAGACAAAACCCCCAAACAGCTGACGTCTGTTTAGTAACCAACAACCAGTTATAGGATGATAACTTGAAGATGATGCACAGAAACAACATCTAACTTACCAATACTCATACTTGAACACAAATATAGTAAGCTATATTAGCATTTAACACAAATAAGGTATCCTCAAACTATCCTATTTACATATTGTACATGCCAAATGAATAAAACATATATTTCAGATTACTATCCACACTAATGCAAGCACACAGCTGTTGTTTTATGAGTAGCAAGATTCAAAAACAAACTAAAAACAAAGCGTTAAATTTGTGAAACAACTGCTGCGTCTGCTAGCAATTAACAATGCTGATTTTATCTAAACCAATGCATACAGCAGGATGTCATGTTTTCAGATTGTTACACTACTAAGAGACAGACCTACACTACTAAGAGACAGACCTACACTACTAAGAGACAGACCTACACTACTAAGAGACAGACCTACACTACTAAGAGACAGACCTACACTACTAAGAGACAGACCTACACTACTAAGAGACAGACCTACACTACTTAGAAACAGACCTATGTTTATATACTACATTTTTTAAAGCAACAAATTTCAGAAGTTGATTCCAATGGTTTTTGTGTGTTTTTTCCGATCTAGAAGCACTTGAGCTGAAAGCTCTTGGCTCGGTGTCATGGACATCGTAACCCTTCGGCTCGGAGCCACGAACACCGTAAATCTGGGGAACCTGTAGCTTTTCTGCCAGTCCGCGAGTTGAACCCGCACTTACAGAGGACTAGTCACCCATAGTCCAACGCGCTACGAACACGCTGGGCACGCGGGCGATTCCAATGTTAAAGAAGTTCTGCTGTATCAGTCAGAAACATAAAGAATGACTAAAATAATAAAGCATAAATTGTAAACATCAACTATAGTCTGTTCATTAATTTGTGAGCACGTTTGAAATTGATTTTCTCGAAAACTACCTGTTGGATCTCAGTGATTTTTGCAAGCAGCCTTAGAATATCCATGACGCTAGAGAAATATTTTTTCCAAGAAAATTTGATGTAGTTTGAAATATTTCTTCTTCAGGTTATATTAAAATCAACCTCACCGGATTGTACACAATAGTAACAGATCTACGGTACACAGATGCGTTGTTCTAAAAATACATTATGGTAACATTGAAATATCGTGAGTAAACAACAATTTCACGGAATTCCGTGCACCTAACCAGTCGACTTTGAAAGCGGAAAGCATATGACGTTATAATTGAGATACCGTTGTATAGTTATAGGTGTATCTCGCTATTTGTATGAAGCTATTGTATCATATTTGTTGGCTTATCAAAACTGACATTGATATCACATTCATAATGAGTCTGAAGTGCACATTTATAACAATGCAGAAGGTTACAGTTTTACTATACCAACACTTCCGTAAGGAATCTAAGAGAGGTCATCTATATTGCGATATTCATAACCCTGAGAACGAACGCAACTGGCGCTTGGTCTGAATAGAGAATACTTTTCCGATGGATTAAACAGGACACAAAGTGCACTAATGTCAAACAAGGAAGGAAAAGAACAATTGACGACTTTGACATAGATGTCATAAGCGGAGCTCTTGAAAATGTTTGCGACAAATCAACTTGTTACTCTCAAGAAACTGAAATTAAAACTGCAATCAGATTGCAGCATAGACATTTCTAAAAGTACTCTATGGAAAATTGTAAGACATGCTTCACCTTCAGAAAAAACTATTGGCGGCAGGAATATTATTTGTGAAAGCCACATTTAATTGCTGCCCGAAGTAAATACCTGAGGCAGATCCGTGAGGGAGGCAAGGCTATGATATTGTATATTTGGACGAATCCTGGGTCAATGCTCACCACACCAATGCTAAAGAATGGCAATCAGTAGACGGTGAACAGAAAAGAAAATACCAAGCAGCAAAGGCCAGCGTATTATACTAACACATGCAGGAAGCAGTGAAGAAGGTCTTGTCCATGACGCTGGACTTATTTTCCAATCAAAAGTACCGCGGTAGGGACTACCACACAGAAATGAATGGACATATTTTCAGGCACTGGATGGAGAAAGATCTACTTCCAATTCTAAACAGACCATCATGCTTGGTAATGGATAATGCATCCTATCACAACGCAGTATCAGCGGAAGACAAAGTACCAACTGCATCAAATACAAAAGATCAAATTAGGACTTGGCTTGCTAAGGAAAATGTCAGCTTCGATGATACATATTTGAAACCCGAGTTGTTGCACCTGGTGAGGATGACAAATAAGACAAAGGTGTTTCATATTGACAAAATCATTGCGGAATACGGCCACACGTCTTTCGACTACCTCCATATCATGCTCACCTCAATCCGATAGAGCTTGTCTGGGCTAAAGTAAAGGGCAAGTTGCCGAACAGAACAGGACGTTTAAAATGTGTGATGTTGAAGTTCTGACACGTGAGTCCCTCTCAATGATAGACATGCAGTTCTGGAAGAAGTGTGTTGAACATGTGCTCGAGAGGAAGGCAGTACTGGCACCGAGATGGATTACAATTTGTCCAGCCAGTAACAATTATCAACCTCATGGAATCGTCAGATTCGGGATGATACAAATCATATTTTGATTACAGACTGAGAAATAGCAACGTATACATTTCCATATCCAAATTCGTCTACCATCATACAATTTGTGGTGAAGTTAAGACACCCTGGGTCTAATGGTGACCGAAGAGGAGGACTAACTGTTGCATATTGTATCCAAGTTCACGATTGCACATAAAGGGCAACACACTTAATTACTTGACCTATCAAGTTAATATGGAGATACACCTATGAATAGAATTGACATGGACAAATTCTAGGGATTACTGTAAAATCTAAAATTTGAGCCCCGTATTTGCAATTGTCATAAAAGATCAAAGGAATTCGCTGATGTGCAAAATCCGTAGCATCTATGGACTACTGGTTAGTTTTATTTTAGCGTCATGGATATTCTAAGGCTGCATGCAAAAAATCACTGAGATCCAACAGGTAGTTTTCGAGAAAATCAATTTCAAACGTGCTCACGAATTAATGGACAGACTATAGTATCTGTGCAGAATAGAGAGACTGAGATGGTATGATAGGGTCACAAATGAGGAGCTTATAAAGAGATCAAGACAGATTTCAGTGAACCAAGAGGTTAAAAAAAGATGCTGGCGTTGGATAGGACACATTTGAGAAAATCCAAGAGGAATATAACAGAATATAACAAGAAGGGCTCTTTCCTGGAACCCCCAGGGACAGAGGAAGGCCTAGAAATACATGGAGATGAGATTTGGAGACAGATCAACAATATAAAGAAGAGCTGGAGGGAGCTGCATGAGATAGAAAGACTTGGCATAAGTTGGTGGAGGGTCTATGCCCCAATCAAGATTATAAAGGCATGAGAGAGCGAGATATTCATACTCTATTTATAATTTGTATAGGTTTTATCTTCATCCTATTATTTGAGATGAAATAGTTTGTCTTGAGCAGAACTTTACCGCTGTAATATTCTTTCAGAATTTCTCTCTCTCATAAAGAAGGTGTTCCGTCCCTGTAACCGTCATACTCAAATCATCAGTTACATCAAGAATCTATCTTTTCTGTGGTCTTCCTCCTCTCCTCTTTACCAGGATATATCCTTTCATAAAGGTATTCTCCAATCCTTCATGTCTTTTTATGCCCAAAGTGCCTAAATTTGCAGTGCTAAATCAGCCAGTTTTCTTTGATTTTCTGTTCATTCTGGATAAATCTATTTTGTTTTCTTCTCTGTACATGATATACAGAAGACTCTTCTGTAACACTTATTCAAAAGCACATTTATGCTTTTAAATGTCCATGTTTCACACCCACACATAGATTATACCTGTTCTTAGTATTCTGATCATTGTTTTCTTATCTTCATTCCATACTGTATTTAGCTATGGTTTTTATTAAGACTAGATAACAATACAGCTATTTCACATTTTCTGTCATGGCTCTGAAGACTTCACATAACTTATAACAACATTGTGACATCTCATGTTTAAATAAAAGATACTTAATGTGGACAGAGACTGAAAAATTATCACATTTGAGACAAATAAAACACTAAACCAATACCAAAGATATATATAATTATAACCACAAGGAATAATATGCAAACAATAATCCGATGTGTACAAATAAATGAGATCCCGTCCCAGTAGGAAATACACAGTATATGACACTGTAGATATATTGATCACATCTCCTGCTCATATTTTGTATTCAGCATTATGGTGACATATGGTGCCCAGTTATTCAATATTTCTTTTTTAAGATGCAACGTTTACCATCAATAAACAGTTATAAGGATGGATTATGGATTGTCCACATACAAGGAAAAGTAACCATATATTTTGTTAATTTTTTATGTAAGGGTTGTTGCCTCACCATAACAACGCAATAAATATTTGAAACTTTCATGCAAAAAAAAATTATATAAATATCAGAAGTGGTGATAACAATAGCCATGTAGTGAATGACATTTTGACTTTCCTCTTTATAGGCTAATACTTTTTCCCCTTTTTGAAGAAGTAAAACAATCAGCCAAAATACTAAAGCATTTGTGTTTAACACAACAATGCGATGGCCTACTACTACCTGACCATTGTTGGGAGCACCTTCTTCTTCTATTATCTAATCCATACAAAGAGATTTATAGAAGGAGCATTTGTGTGCGCATCATAAACAGTGTTGTTCACCTCCTCTGCTATCTCTGAGGTCCCCCTTTTGAGTGGACGACCTTTTGCTAGTATTTATTGAATCGAAGTAACATTGCCCTTTGAGGCGTACTGCATGTTGGTAATCTGCTTACGTTGTCTTTTATCTTAACCACATTTGCGTGAAGCGTGGGGAGATTTAGTTTTCTATCTTGTGCCAGATGTGTTGTCAGTCCATGCTTTCGCAAGGACTCTGAGATGTTATCTATCCATCATGTTCTTGGCCTGCCTCATGCTCTGCGACCTGAGTGGCTTATGTTGTCAAACCATTTAATTTGCTGTTTCTTGATGAAGTTCAGTACTGCTGTTGTACCCATTTTTTCCTGATGTCTTCATTTCTAAACTGGTCTCTTCTTGATGTTTCCAGTATTCTGTGTAAACACTGCATCTCTGTTGTGACTAGTTTTCTTCTATCACTTGATGTACAGTTACAGGTATGTTGGGAGAAAGATTGTGTTGAACAATGCTCTTTTAGCGTTCATTATGAAATATTTGTATTTCAAAATTTGCACCATTTGTCCTATGATTTCTTCTTCTTCATTGAATGCTCCCTATCGATCACTTGTTAAATCACTATGTGATCTGAGCCTAAGAGCAATTGTACATTGTGCCAGTTATGTGCCTATAAGTAGGCCAGCATATCCGATGTCTGTGACCCTTTTATTTACTAGGGCAGCTTCCTACGCCCTATCACAGCCGCTCTTACACCATGCCTTGTAGGTCGAGTGTTACTATTCTTTGCTTCCTTGCTGTCCCGGCAATACATCTAGTCTTGTCCTATGATTTCATTTGTTTTATTGCATCTATGATGGATTTTGTTAGTTCGGAACACCAGCTGTGTAATATTACATTACTACTACATATCTCATATTCAGGGATTAAAACAACATAAATGCTTCTTATACACAAAGTCTCAGAAAAGTACACAATTGACTCCATAGCCGCATGTAGACCAAATTTCAGATCTGCAATTCAGCCATGTGTGCATGTAGGCAGGCACCAGACTACAGACCACATACTTCAAGACTGCCCCGAATATGATATACTGAAGCAAACTCAATGGCCTAGTGAAACAACACTAAAAATAAAACTACACAGAACTCTGAGTGGACTGCAAAGTATAGTGACATTTATACTTCTTCTTCTCCTTCAAACGCTCCATACAGACGACTTGTTAAACACGCTGAGTGATCTGTATGTGATCTGAGCCTAAGATTGATTGTACATTGTGTCAGTTATGCGCCAGCAAGTAGGTCAGCACATTCGGTTTCTGCTATGCTTTTTATTTACCAGGGTAGCTTCCCTAGGTCCTACATCAGTCGCCTCTTACGACATGTATTGTAGGTCACAGTGGTACTATTCTTTGCTTCCTCGGCCCCAGCACCATATAGGACAGAAATTTATACAAAAGACAACATTGCAGATATAAACAACATTTCAAGTAAAATAAAGGAAGAAAGGATACATAACATTTGGTATGTTAAATGTAGCCGCTTGTATAAATTTCTAATCCAGCAATGGATAACTAATGAAATCAAATGTGAATAGGTTTTCTCAAGAGTAAGTCAGAAATCTTATATGAAACTACACATGTACGTTGAACCCAACATAATTCTATCATTTAGAAAACAAATTTAATTATGTTAATAATAAAGTAAATTCATCTATGTGTTATAAGTTTACGGTGTTGACCACAAAAGTGTGATGACTACAAGGCTATTTTTGTTATTTAAAAGCAAAGGATTGATTTCATAGCACAAGAATTTCCTCTATGACTTAGTCACTATCCGCAAAAATGTAACAGAAGTATGAATGGTGCACATTTAAACTTCTCATACGCCCGAGTGGTTACCAGGGCCCAAATGTGGGTGTAAAGAATAGAACCACTGTTACCTGCCATGCATGTCATAAGAGGAGACTAAGGAGGTTTGGCTGAAATCGGATGCACGTGTCCTAAACATGTAGAAGTCTATGCGTTTAGGTGCCTACCAAACAAATGTGCAACGTATACACGTTCTTGGCAAAGATCAAACATATCACAAAGAGTGATTAAAATTGGTGGTAAAGAACGAAAGCAAAGAAGAAGAAGAAACTTCTCATACAACAATCACCACATAATTCCCCAAACTACAACACTCACCTCGTACTGGAGTTTGTATCTCATTGAGAAGATACAAATATTTGCTGCTCAACTGACAGAATTGAGCCTCTAAATTGTCAATACGCCTGTTGTACAGAAAATGGAAATCAGATTAGTATCTTTTGGGCTTTTTGTGCCAAAGTGTACTTGAAGTGGTTGCCAACTTCTTATGGTCTAACAATTTTGCTGCTGATTATATCTAGAACTTTGATTTGAAGAATTTATCTAAGCCAATGCGGGGGATACAAAATTGATGAGACACTGCAGGATGCTACAGAAAGTAATTAATCTAGTAACGGCAACATATTTGGACATGAAATATAGTGTTCTTCATGAGGGAAAATTGACACTTTTGGAACAGAACTGCGACAAGGATGCCTTATATCACCTTTGTTGTTCTTGCTGACTATAGAATGGATTATGAAAGTAACAGTAAATATCACCAGAAATGGAATTCAATGAACGATCTCGATTTTGCTGATGATATAGTCCTCCTGTCTCATGCAAGTAACAGATGCAGTATAAACTAAACACACTCGATAGGAGGTCACAACAACTGGGGCTAAACATTAATAAGGAAAAGACAAAGATAATGAGAATTAACCAAGCAAACGATAACCTGATCTCCCTGGGTGAAATCACACTTCAAGAGGTAGAATCAAACACATACTTTGGCAGCAATGTAGACAAAGAAGGATAAACAGATAGAGATGTCAGCATAAGAATACTTCCTTCTTCTTTCTTCTTCTGCATTCTCACTAGATTGGAATTTCAGATTCTCTAATAAAGGCAGCAGTCTGCCTCAGATTATCAGCCACCCCATACAGTTTGTCTTGGACGCTAGTGTAAGTGGGCCACCTCTTTCTTTTCAAGTCTGCATACTGGGGGTAGTTCTGTAGGATATAATTCCTATGATTTCTGCTTCCCATTTGTGCCAACCTCTTCCCGCAGTAAGTTTTGGCTACCCTCCTGATGGTAGGTCTGACATTCTTACTGCGTGGCTAAACTCCGAGGCAGATTGGCGACCGTAGAATCCGTTATCCCATTCCTCATTGTGAGGGGTCATTGCACCATGTTATGCGCCTTACGGTCTGGTGCATCCGTTTTCTGCAAGCATTTGTTTGGGGTTAGCATTCCCTAGCGGACACATGCATCCGATTTCAATGAAACCTCCTTAGTCGCCTCTTACAACATGCGAGGCAGGTAACAGTGGTTCTATTCTTTACTCCCAAAATTTGGGCCCCAGTAACCACTCGGGCGATAAGAATACAGAATGCAAAAGAAACTTTCATTGCACTAGGAAACCAATGAAAGTCTAAAGAAGTAAAATCTAGAACCAAAATTAGGATATTTAACTTCAATGTAAAACAGTTCTGTTGTACAAGTCAGAAACATGAAGAAGAATTAAAACAATAACAAATAAACTGCAAACATTCATCGGAAAGTCTAAAGAAGTCAAATCTAGAACCAAAATTAGGATATTTAACTTCACTGTTAAAACAGTTCTGTTGTACGGGTCAGAAACATGGAGAACTAAAACAATAATAAATAAACTGCAAACATTCATCAACTGGCGTCTGCATAGAATAGAAGAACTGAGATGGTATGATTGGGTCTATGAGGTTACGGAGAGAACTAGACAGATCCAAGTGAACCAAACAGAAAAGACACTAGCGCTTTACCTCCTGCTTACCATGAGCTTTGAAATGTGAAGTGATATACACTTCGTAACACACTGTCTACAAAGGATACAAGAAATTTTCATTTTAATGAGTGCAGAATTAAGCTAGTGAGGGTCTTCAGCACATACTAAAATGAAACCTACATTTTTGCCAAAACATAAATATTAGCACATTACGTATCAAATTTTGCAGCCTGCTCCCGTATGTCTGTTCCATTTGACCATGTGCCAAGGACTGTATCCTGATTTGTTTAATTGTCAAAGAAGCTTTAAATTTATTTCATTGCATTCTGATTATTACCGGTTCTTAATTTATTCTCTCACATTCTAATATCTTGTGATAAAAGTATGTTCACTTATCTACAAAACCTACAAGTCATTCATCAAATTTCATTAAAAAATAAGAAAACTACAGCTTAATTTGTACATCTTCTATTTTTTTTTAGTACGGTTAAGGTGAACTCAAAAGAGCTTTTTGGTTTCAGCATCAATAGTTTAATGTTACAAAATATAATTTGATGACTCATCGCCGTTTTGGTGCAAAATAAATAATTTATCTACCGCACAAATCTCCTTCTGTCTCCTTCTTCTTGTGTTTGCCTGTTTTTAATTCAGGCATAGTCAGAGTACAATGTATGGCTCTTCTGGCTGATTTTTGTGTGAATGCCTGTTTCCTTTTTATCAGTGTCCCCTGTCATACAGGCATGCCTTCTCCGACTTCAGAGGTACTTGTAGTTTAGATCTTCAAGTATTGATCTGACACAAAACTTCTCTAACTGTAGCATTTTACTATCACACTTGCATGTAATGTGATGGAATCATATAACATTTACTATGTAATAGAAGTTTGGAAGTCTAGAAATACATAGAGATTTAGAGGAAGAGATTAACGATTTACAGAAAAGCTGGTAAGAACTGCAAGAAATAGCTAAAGATATAAAGACTTGGTATGAGTTGGTTGTGGGCCTATGCCCCAATTGGAACTAAAAATTGATTATATTTTAAGTAGATCTGTACCACTTTTTAATGTTCTATCGTGTGTGTTTAATTTGGTTTTTTTGGCTGTGGTGATTGTTTAATAAAAGGAAGTTGGCACAATACTGTGGCAGTAGGCTGGATTCAATCACTAATGTATAGTTTTTCAATTAGTAGTATGGTCAGTTTTCTAGTCTATCCATCTGAAAGTGAGTATCGGTACTTTCTGAGTTTTGAGAATTAGGAATCATCATTGACATCTTCTTCTATGTAAGTGCTCTACCGCTGAAACTTTCAGCAAACTGAAAGAGACTGAGAACCTATACTTTGAATGCAGAGACCTTGATTCTGACCAGTTTTCCTGTACTTTTTAAAGTCTAACTTTGACTGACGGTTCTGACCATCCAGTTATTTTTGCTTAAACTATTTAAGACAAGAGTACATATCTTTTCACTTCTATTTTGTTATGTTGCAGTTTATAATATTTTTCTTTACGTCCCTTTCATCCACTAATGGACATCCTAGGGAAACCTTGAAACGAACTCTGCTTTGAGAGGCAAGAATATTGGACAATTCCAATGAAGAGATTGAGTGAGTTGCCCAAGACAGAGTGGAATGGACAAATTACTCACAGGTCATATGTAATGTATAACGGAGTCAAGTAGTAGCATCACCTTGCGAACGTCACTTTCATCACAGCCCACATGAAAAACTATTTGTCTAGAAAATTCTTCTGCCTCTTCCATCGTCATGTTCTAGGTTTCTTTGATGTCCTGCTGCCACCTTTGCCTTGGTCATCCCTGCCTTGTACTCCAGGAACCATGTCTTCCATTACCAATCTCTCCAAACCAATGTGACATTAAAGCGCCAAAATATTTCATCTTCCGGGACATGTTATTTATGAGTCAATGCTCCTTGAACGTATAACAGAATGAGAGGAATATACATACATATATATATATATGACTATATGGCTCAGAAACATGGACAGCCTACTCAAGACACGAGAGGAGACTTAACATCTTTCACCTTCGATGTCTCCGCAAGATTATGAACATCAGGTGGTACGACAAGATAACCAACTCTGAAGTACTGCAATGTACAAACCTGCCTTCCATCATGGGCATGCTCAGCAGTAGACGACTAAGATGGTTGGGGCATGTGAGAAGAATGGAAACTTATTGCATACCAAAACAAATGTTGTTCTGTGAACTTTTGGAAGGAAAGAGGCACCAGGGCAGACCACTGCTCAGATATAAAGATGTCTGCAAAGCCTCAATGAAAAACTTCTATAGGTCCCAGCACATGGGAGGGACTAGTTGATGACAGAGTTGTGTGGAAAGCCAAATTACGAAAGGCGCAGAGTCTTTTGAGAAGAGACTTATGTATGAGCTGAACGACAAGAGAGAAAGCGAAAACTCAGAAGTTGTCACAGTAAAACACTTGCCAATCGACCGTCTGTAAAGACGAAAAGGCCATATATATATATATATATATATATATACATATAATTTTTACAATCTGAAGACAATTTTTTTCATTATACTTACAGTCTAAGAAGTCTCTCTCTAGTTTCATCATCCTGTCTCAGTGCATTCAGCTCAAGAATCTCATTGGTTAGGAATTTATTCTGGTCTTCATAAGCTTTACACATATCCTGCATGTAATATAGAAAATTATAATGCTTCAAATGATAAAACATTTAGCAAGAAAATACTTATTTTCCTACCACATTGGGGAATACTGTTTTAAGCCTGTTTTTTTCTTTGACCACTTGTACATGATGTGTGATCAGTATCACGCGCAATTTTACTTTCCTATATTTCTCTGGTATACAATGTATGGGCGTGAAGCATGGACATTTAACAAGGCAGTGGAAAAACATATATGTGCTTTTGAATATAAGTGTTACAGAACAGTCCTCTGTATATCATGACAGAGAAGAAAACAAATAGATCTATTCAGAAAAAACTTAAAATGAAATAAAACTGGCTGATGCTACAAATGAGAATGAGAAAATTGAAGTATTTTGTAAATATAAAGAGATGAAGGGTTGGAGAATGCCATTATGGTAGGAGACATCCCGGTAAAGAAGAGAAGAAGATCAAGGAAAAGATGGATTCAGGATGTAACATGATTTGAGCATGATGGCTGCAGAGACGTGATATCTGGCCTATGAGAGAGAGAGACTGTTGGGGTGGCAAAGTTCTGCTCAGAACAAGCTATTTGATGATGATGATACAACTGATGTTGGGTTGACCTGAGAGCCATTACGGCCTGAAAAAAAGGTACACTCTAGTTCAGTGAAATTTAATCCTGGGACCATGTTTCTACAAAGAAAGTGAACAATAAATACTGTGCTATTATGGCTCTCTATTTATATTCAACATGCTATATAACTTTTAACTGTGAATTTACAAAACATAATACATTCTTTAACTTTATATGAAGCATGACATCTTACTTATTCCTCTCCGCTCCTCATGCAGCATAGGGCTTCAACAGTTGTTCGCCACTCTTCTTGGTTTCTGGCTGTTTCTCCCAGGACAGTTCAGCACTCTTCAGTTCCTCAAGAAGACTTCGTCTCCAGGTCTGTTTATGGCATCCTCTTTTCGGACGCTATGCCGACAGGGTTACCCAAGCCGGATAGGTCAAAGGAGAGAGGTCAGACTAAATGTGGCCTTCTGGTCCACCAGGTTGGGGTTGTGCGATGGGCTAACTACCCATCCATTTAAAAAAAAACTTAGTTCAGTTACAGAAACTGAAGCATGACATTAGTATACATAATCAATGTAATTTGAAAATGGAAAAGGTGTGAGTACCTATAGAGGTATTCTGAATGCAGAGACATCAATCCTAACCAGTTTTTTTTAAAGCAAGAACTAAATTTAATTAATAGTCATTTAATGAGTTAGAATTGAATACGCCTAATGAAAAGTAAGTACATACATTTAATCTCTCTAACTCTTTTCTGTCAACTGTCACAGATGTTGAATTATTTGGGAAAATGCCATCTGATTTCTCCTCTACTATGGTCAAGCCAGGGTTGATGGTATTATTTAATTCTTGATTTGTATTGGTTAGGCTGATAATCATTTCATCCTTTACTGCTAGTGTTTGCTGAAACATGGAGATCTGGTCTCCAAGATTCTTCAATGTATTGTCGTTAGACCTATAATTTGAAGTAAAAAAACAAATACAATGTTTTATGAAAGTATTAAATTTTGATGTGACATTTTTAATCTGCAAACTGATTGGATCTCAGGAGCCCACTGGTGGAGCCCCAAAACATATCTTGCAAGACTGCCCCAGCCTTAGCAGAGTGATAATGGAAATATGGCCAACAGAAACAACCCTTCAGAACAAACTATGGGGGACCAGTGAAGACCTCAAGTGCAATGCCATGTTTATGACACATACCGATGAAGCCGCACAGCAGAAGTTGATTGCAGAAGAAGAATCTGCAAACACAATCTAGAATATCAAAAAAACTAAATGCACATGAGATTCTGTTATACACTATATTAGTACCGACTTTGATAATCAAAGAGAAAACATGTTAAAACAAAGTAAGGTAGTTCAATAAGGTAAAAGAACAAGGTACAGCTACATTCGATCAAAAGGCCTTTATCAAACAAAGGATATAGAACAAATGGAATGATACTATGGCCCTATCTATACACTAGACATCACAGACTGTGAGATGATACAATTCTAATTTTCTGACAGGTTATATGATGTTCTAACAAAAATAAAACCATGCATGTGGTGTTGACTTAGCACCACAGAACATGACAAAAGATTATGAGGATCATATTGTGCATGAAACTGTATCACCACAATGACTAACCTCAACGATGTCATTTTAGAAATGAAGACATCTGGAAAAAGTGGGTACAACATCAGTACTGAACTTCATCAAGAAACAACAAATTGAATGGTTTGGACACAAAACCAGATTACCAACAGACAGTGCACCTCAAAGAGCAATGCTACTCTGATGAAGTGGAAATAAAGCAAAAGGTTATCTAAGCAAAAGATGGACCTCAGAGATAACAGAGGCAGTGAAAAACACTGTTTATGAAGTGCACACAAAAGCCAGTTCTAGAAATCTCTTCTTATTCTGATGCTGTGAGAAAAAACAGGATTAGAGAACAGAAAAGAAGACTAACCCAAAGCTAAAATTAGACTGCATGCTAATAATCAACAAACCTCTGTTCCTGAACTAACATATTTTTCTCCTCTAAGAGAGCGGCCAAGCTATGTTCCAATTCCACTATGTGTTTATCCTTCAGGTGTAAGACTTGCATGATCTCTTCCTCACTTTTCTTCTCACAATCTTTCCTGAAAAATAATAAATTGCTGGAGTCAAACAACAAGTTTTCAAGAGATATTCAAATAAAAAACAATGAGCAAAAACTAAAAAACTAAACAGAACATTAACACCCTGTACATGTATTCATCATCTTTAGACTTTAGATACGACAGTAAAGTCCAGGACTGGTGATTGTTTTGTTTGACAATGTCTATCTATTGTATGATGCTCACTATATAGGCACCATTAGGGGCTTATTGTCTAATTGTATATGCTATGTCTGTTGTTTAAGAAGTGAATTTTTTCCCTTTTGGTGTTATCTTTGCTTGATAAAGGCCTTTTGGTGGAAACGTCACTGTGTATTGTTAATGTTTTTGCACTTTGAAAAACTATAGTACTTTGTTTTTACATGCTTCACCATTGTATGATGCCCTAGGTTGTTCTAGTTAATAGATCAGCATAAATCTGAGAATGTGACAAGTGAAGAGGATCCTAGTGCCTTTCATTTCCAACAAAGTCTTCACTAGGGTTATATTGAACACGATGAAAGAGACCATCAACTAGAGATTTAGAGATAAACAGGAAAGATTCAGGAAAGATAGATCTTGTAATGACTAGATAATGGCCCTGAGAATTATCGTTGATCAAGCAAAGAAGTGACAGACTCCATTCTGTGTTTTGTTGATTTCAAGAAGGCATTTTATAGTGTAGACAGGGAATCAATATGGAAGTCCTGAAACACTAAGGGGTACCAGAGAAGACTACCATCATTCAGCAACTTTATGAGAGGTTTGCTTGCTAGGTTATCTCGCATGGAAGACTGTAAAATGTCATCTCTCTACTGGTGTTAAGACAAGGATATCTAATGTCTCCTCTTCTTGGTGTTGCTCAATTTGGTTACACACACAACATATGCCAGGTCCATAGAAGACATTCAGTGGACAATCAAAACTGGAGGACTAAAAACCGCAGCTGATCTTGCCTTACTCTCACACAGACTACAAGATTAGCAGAAAAAAGTTGATGCTCTGGCAGAAATAGTGTAGCAGGTCAGTCTTAAAATCAACCAAGAGAAGACGATAGAACTGCAAAGCAACAACATACTTGAAGACTCAGTCGCCCAGATGGTGCCGGGGCCTGCAAGGAAAGCAAATAATAGTACCACTGCGACCTACAAGGCATGAGAAAAGAGGTGACGAATGTAGGACCTAGGAAGCAACCTAGTAAATAAAAAGCATCGCAGAAATCGGATGTGCTGGCCTATTTGTAGGTGACGATTATCGAAAAAGGGGAAAGACTGCACTAAAACTTGGTATTCTTACCTACTACGTCCTGACGAATAGTTGCAGCAATATGGTCGACGATTATCGAAAAAGGGGGAAAACTGCAGTAAAACTTGGTGTCTATATGTGTATTTGCTTCATATATATAAGTTATATATTCACTTGATTGTTTATTGTTTCTCTTCTTTTCCACTTCTAGTTTTGTGTTGCACTTATTTCGTTATTCGTTTTTATTCCAAGATTTTCATTAGATACGTTTGAATGTTTCTGTAATCGTCCATTTGTAGTGTTCTTTGAAATTCGTCACTCCCGTTGTATCATTTGCTTGATAAAGGCCTTTTGGTCAAAAAGTTGCTGTTTATCGTCACTGTTTCTGTATTTTGTAAAACTATAGTACTTTGTACGTGTTTCGATATTTGTAGGTGCATAACTGGCACAGTGTATAATCGCTCTTAGGCTCAGATTGCATACAAATCACACAGAGTGGTTAACAAGTGGTCGATATGGAGTGTTCCAAGAAGAAGAATGAAAGATAGTTTCCAAAGATACGGTCATGTGTCTATAATACAGCAATTTTGTCCTTCTTTACAATTGACAGAAACTTCTCATATTGTCAAGATTTCTCAATGAGTTTATTATTGTGCTTACAATACACCACATCATCAAGCAGTGTGTCCCTTCCAGAACTTGGCTCCCATGACAGCAGTCCTGAAAAACTCTCTGTTCTGTGCAAGTTGGCCAGCATCAGCAGCAGTCATTCTCAGATCGTCAATGACATCTTGCACCCATCGTCTTCTAGGTCTTCCACTCATTCTTCTTACAGGCATCATTCCATCCAAAATTATTTTCTCTATGCACTCATGTCATTTAATGTGTCCGAAATATTTAATTTTCCTTATTTTTATGTTCTATAATAGCCAGCTCTCTTTAATATCAAGCTGTTGCAGAACAGAGGCGTTTGTTCTTTTCTGTGTCCATGATATTCTAAGTACTCTTCGGTAACATTTGCATTCAAAGGCATTAATCATCTTCTCTGCCTCTTTGTTGATGTTCCATGTCTCACAACCATATGTTCCCAAGGAAAAAACGCAGGCTACAATAAACATACTTTTTTCTAAATATCCACAGATTCCAACAAATATTTCACCTGGTACTCATCCCTGCTTTCATAACATCCACCTCTTTTTGTAACTGTCCAGCAATTGCCCTGTTTGCATTTAACTCTTCCTCTGTAGTCTTGAGTTCTTCCTTCACGGACAACAACTCATCACCAAGCTGTGACATGAAAAGACAATAACAAGCAGTTTTAGATAGGTAGCAGAAACTGGACAAAACCCATAATTATGAACAAAATGTCTTTTTTTTTTTTTTTTTTGTCCGCTTTCAACTCAGACGAAGTTTCATCTCTGAAACTGATTTTTGCGTGAAAATCCGTTTTTTCCAATTTCTTACGATGGCAGCAGCGTGCACATTGTAAATTACTTTACACTGGCAGCCGTGTGCTCAATGTACTCGTAATTAGTATTCCTCGCCATACAGGCAGATTTTCTCCGACTTCAGAGGTACTCACGTTATCGTCCTGAGTAAGACCAGGGGACCGAACAAATGCCGGACAGTAGGTTCGAACCCGAGCTATGAGGCGTCTCACAGCTAGCAGGCCGAGCTACTATCAACTACTCTAGGCAGTCCCCCTGAACAAAATGTCTTTATCAGGGACATGCAATCATTGACCAACTTATAATGTCTCTTCACTGTACCCCTTTCCTGTCACTTATCTCGAACGCAGCATAAGTCTGTACCCATATAACCCTGCATTATCATGCATTGAAGTTGGTCCTTAGACGATTCCATCTCTTCTAAATTTTAACTTTTAAATTTTCTGCTGTATAAATATTTGTCTACTATTGTGACCAATATAAGTTGAGCGAGTTGCCCAGGACAGAGCGGTATGGAGAAATTACTTGCAGGCCATATGTGGCATATCACGGTACGATAGGAATATATATATATATATTGTGACCAAGTCAGAAAAATGTACAAATTTTGCATTCATTTCAGCAGTGAACTAAAAAAATAAATAATAATAATGAGAGAAAAGTAATTAGGAGACAAAACTGCAACCTTTGAGATGTAGATTTATAGAAGAATTTGGTGCATTTTAAGGACATGAATACAAACAAATGAAGTCCTACAAAGTTCAGACTAAAGAGGGAAATGTTGAAGGAGATCAAACAGTGACAACAAATATATTAGAAACATCAAGAGACATGTTAGTATGTTTAAAATAATACTGGAGGGAAAGATGTGTCAAATTTGGGCCCCGGTAACCACTCGGGCGCCTGAGTGAATGAAGCAACAACAATGCCATGAGTGAGTGAAGCAACAACAATGCCACAAGTGATGGAAACAACAACAATGCCATGAGTGATTGAAGTAACAACAATGTCACGAGTGATTGAAGTAACAACAATGTCATGAGTGATTGAAGTAACAACAATGCCATGAGTGATTGAAGTAACAACAATGCCATGAGTGATTGAAGAACAATGCCACAAGTGATTGAAGTAACAACAATGCCATGAGTGATTGAAGCAACAACGTCATGAGTGATTGAAGCAGCAACAATGCCATGAGTGATTGAAGTAACAACAATGCCATGAGTGATTGACACAACAACAATGCCACGAGTGATTGAAGTAACAACAATGCCATGAGTGATTGAAGCAACAACGTCATGAGTGATTGAAGCAGCAACAATGCCATGAGTGATTGAAGTAACAACAATGTCATGAGTGATTGAAGCAACAACAATGTCATGAGTGATTGAAGCAGCAACAATGCCATGAGTGATTGAAGACACACCAATGCCACGAATGATGACACAACAATGCCCCGAGTGATTGACACAACAATGCCACGAGTGATTGAAGTAACAACAATGCCACGAGTGATTGAAGCAACAACAATGACACAAGTGATTGAAGTAACAACAATGACACGAGTAATTGAAAACACAAAAAGAGCAAGTCCTACTTCTATCACTACCACTTAATTCTCTCTTCTAAACCTTACCGTTTTACATCTGTAGCAATAGAGCGCAGTGTTCAAAGCATTTTCTGGAGATGTTAATACTGTTTGTTTCGAATCAAGTTCATTTTTTCTCTTTTACTGTGTCCTTCATTATTTTAAAATTATTTTTCAGAACTGATATAAACTTTAATTTTCCATTTGTAGCATTTATAAATGATGGAGAAACCGCATTGGTTGTCGGTGAATGGATGTCGTCAAATGATAATGATTTTGATTTATTGGCAGTTAATGTCGCGGATGAGCTTGATTGGTTGGCCACATTTTGACATATATTTGAGTCACTAGTAAAAATGCTTCCATGCTCGGATTCATGATGAGATTCAGGATTTATGAATGGTGTTTCACCATCTTTTGAGTCAACAGATGATTCATCAAAATTAACGTGCCACTGAGTGCTCAAGTTATTCACTAGTGGAAGTGAACATGGTGGTAAGGGACAGTCATTAATAAGAATCCAGTCTTCATTTGGGGTGTATGATAAGTCACTGTTAGGTCTTCCTGGTGAATTACTGTTGGGTTTCCCTGATAAGTCACTGTTAGGTTTTCCTGAGGAGTCACTGTTGGGTTTTCCTGATGAATCACTGTTTTGTTTTCCTAATGAATCACTGTTAGATTTTCCTGGTGAGTCACTGCTAGATTTTCCTGGTGACTCACTGCTAGGATTTCCTGATGCGTCACTGTTAGGTTTTCCTGGTGAGTCACTGCTAGGATTTCCTGATGAGTCACTGTTAGGTTTTCCTGGTGAGTCACTGCTAGGATTTCCTGATGAGTCACTGTTAGATTTTCCAGACGTTTCACTGTTAGGTCTCCCTTTGCCTGTGAAGTATACAAATATGTATCATAAATATTAATTGTGCTCTAAAACTTACAAATGGCAGTAATGTTATATATATATTATCTTACACTATACCCATATTGAAAACTGGCTGTTGCTACAAATAAGAAAGAGAAAATTGAGATATTTTGGACATACATAAGTTGCAAAGGGCTGGAGAAGACCATCATGGAGGGAGGCATACCTGCAAAGAAGAGAAGAGGAAGACCACGGAGAAGATAGATTCAGGATGTAACTGATGGCTTGAACATGCCGACTGCAGAGACGGGACATCTGGCCTGAGAGAGAAATTCCGAAGGACTGTTGGGGTGGCAAAGTTCTTCTCAGGACAAGGTATTTGATGATGATTCTCATATTGATGCGATAGAGTAGTGATTGGTGCACTTGCTACATAGACGTGTGGTCCCAGGGTCAAATTTCAGTGAGAGTGGGATATATTTCAAACCATACAGCCCTCAGGTCGACCTAGCCTAAATTAGGTACCAGAGAAACACTGAAAAGTAAAGGTGGCTAAACATACGATTATCATGTCAGACTCGATAAATATGGTTCAAAAGATTGAATTTGGAAGTCTGCGAGCGGAATGGGTAGACAGCGTTCAGGGTCCCATTTAAAAAAACTAACTTGACTGTACACACTTGGACACGTTGGAGTGCAGGGCAACGAACATTCTGACTTTCTTGCACACACTGCCCCGACTCAAGCCGGCAGAAATATGGACAGAGTCTGTAAGTCATCAATGCAGTGCTTATTTATGTGATATGGGCTAGTCTCAGACACTGGAATGATAGTGAGAATTAGGAGTTCAGTTTTGTAGTAGAGAGAAGATATACTAATCAACTTCTCATGGGTATGGTGAGTAAGTGGACTTTAGGATGGCTGCTGCAGCAGATGACAGAGCATGTCTGGGAATGTCCAATGTGCCATGATATCGATCACATAACATAACTGTGGATAAAATTAGTAAATAAATTGAACTAGATTAAACCTTGATACCTAAAACATAAGGGGCTAAGATATAACTGAGAAAACTAAAGAGCTGATTCATAAAACCTGTGGATTGACATAAAACTGAATAAAAAATGTGATACATTTGAAAATAATTATAACTAGACGTTTTACTGAGGCAAGAACATAACTGATGATGGCCTTTTCTCATCCTGGTCTTGGTCATCATGGGTTCCTACTCTATCCCCAGGTCTGTGTTTACCACTCTGTTATACAATCTTCTTCGAAGGCTCCATATCGATAACTTGTTAAACCACTGTTTGTGATTTGTATGTAATCTGAGCCTAAGAGCAATTGTACATTGTGCCAGTTATGCGCCTATAAGTAGACCAGCACATCCTATTTCTGCAACGCTTTTTTATTTACTAGGGTAGATTCCCTAGACCCCTACCTCAGTCGCATCTTACAACATGCCTTGTAGGTTGCAGTGTTACTATTCTTTGCTCCCCTTCTGAGCCCTGGCAACACACAGGTGGTTATATAATTTCAGTCTGATAATCCATCCCAAAGACATTTGTTGATAAAGGTATGAATCTTACCTAATTGGTTTGTCAGGGTAGACAAATTCACCATCTTCTATAGTCCTTACCTCAATTAATACCGGGTATTCCTGTATGTTTTTTCTTTGCTGTACTTCTTTTTTTTTTTTTTTTTTTCCGCTTTCAACTCAGACGAAGTTTCATCTCTGAAACTGATTTTTGCCTGAAAATCTGTTTTTCCAATATCTTACAATGGCAGCAGCGTGCACATTGTAAATTACTTTACACTGGCAGCCGTGTGCTCAATGTACACTGTAATTAGTATTCCCTCGCCATACAGGCAGATTTTCTCCGACTTCAGAGGTACTCACGTTATCGTCCTGAGTAAGACCAGCAGGGACTTGAACAAATGCCGGACAGTAGGATCGAACCCGAGCTATGAGGCGTCTCACAGCTAGCAGGCCGAGCTACTATCAACTACTCTAGGCAGTCCCCCGCTGTACTTCTGATTGGCTGATCTTACAGCCAGGGTAGACAAATTCACCAACCCAACTCTCGTCCAGTGGTTACCGGGCCCAAATTTGGGGTGTAAAGAATAGAACCACTGTTACCTACCAAGCATGTCGTAAGAGGCGACTAAGAAGGTTTGGCTGAAATTGGATGCACATGTCCTAAATGTGTACAAGTCTATGCGTTTACGGACCTACCAAAACCAATGTGCACAATGTGCAACGTATACACATTCTTGGCAAAAATCAAACATATCACAAAAAGTGATTAAAATTGGTCATAAAGAATGAACGCAAAGAAGAAGACCAACCCAACATCTTCTATAACCCTTCCCTATTTCTATACAGGGTCTTCCTGCATGTTGCTACTTCGCACGTACTTTTGTCTTCTCTTGGTTGATTTTAAGACTGATCTGTTGCATCATTTCTGCCCCAGCATCTATTTCTTCCTAGATATACATAGCGTCCTCTCATATTTGTCTATAAATTATATTTTTTTAGTAATGGGAACATTTACATTATGATTTCCCACCTGTTACAGGGATGTTGCTTGTGGATACTGCAACTTCTATATTGGTATGAAGGCTTTCCATACTTTCAATGGATTCTCTGTTTAAATCTGCAGAAGCTTGACCCAAAAGTCCACTGACAAAGATGTGTTTCTGAAGATTGCAACAATTTTACAAAACTTAGTTCATGATATAGAAGTTACAGAACAGGAAAAATATTTCAATTTTTTTATAAAATATGACAAATAAATTATATATATGGTTGGCACCTTTCCAGATGATAGTGTGTAAGTTATGCTCTAAAGAGGTTAAAAACTACAATCCATGACAATGAGGCATGTGGCTTGCAAAACGATCCTGTGCCGGGAGGTTTTCCACAATTGTGGATTTCAAGGACAATGCAGCCACCTTCTGCAAGAGAGACCGTGTCTCAGAAGCAAAGAGGTTGTCATACTTCAATTTTTTTTTTAAACTTTCCCCACATATTTTACTTAAAATTAACTGTTGATATTTTAGTTGACAACATTACAGACTGATTAAATAACAATATGAATGTACAGCAGACTTTTTAAAAAAAATTGCCATTCTAAATATCCACACCTTCTTTTACAAAGTCAATACAGACATAAGTTCATTCGGAAGTGGAAATAAAAAAACAGCCTCATTCAGCCCAATTTTATTTTTCCTAGTGCTGATTGTACAGCCTATTCTCAGACACTTGAGGCAGTTCTGAATTTATTTACCGAATTCACATTCCCATTATCAGCTGGGTCGACTGGAGTGTCATCCATATCAGGCCACAATCAAGGTTAAGAAACCAGCTCACTACCATGATAAAGAAAATTGTGAACAGCAGGTATAAACAAGGCCGTTTGAGTCTAAGAGGATTTTACTTAACAAAAGATTGGTAATAATTCCTAGGGCAGACACAAATTATTTCAAATGTGGGAAAAAACAGGAGTCAATTTTTATGCACTCAGAGCATCCCACTTTAAGCAGCACTCAATGTGTCTCCCCCACATGTTCCAATCCCTTTCTTTTGTATTCTTGCCAGCGATCATTATATTAGTTGGCATGAGTTAGCTCTGATGGCTTTCGTATGACCAATGAAATATGATATCATGCTACAGTAAAACTCCAGATGTGGTACTTTAAAGTAGGGTTTTTCTGTTTGCAAAATCTTACTGCTATCCATCTCTACAAATTTTTGTTTTGTTGGATTTCCTTCTTCTTCTTTGCGTTCATTCTTTATGATCAATTTTAATCACTCTTTGTGATATGTTTGATCTTTGCCAAGAACGTGTATATGTTGCACATTGGTTTGGTAGGCCAATAAACACATAGACCTGAACATGTTTAGGACATGTGCATCCGATTTCAGCCAAACCTACTTAGTCGCCTCTTACGACATGCGTGGCAGGTAACAGTGGTTCTATTCTTTACACCCCAAATTTGGGCCCCAGTAACCACTTGGGCGGTTTTGTTGGATAATATGCATTCATTTTGGCTGAAATTTCTAAGCGCCTGTTCTACATCCCGTAGGGGCCTAGTGGGGGCACAACATATTCACATTCTTGGTTTCTAATTATATACAGATTCCAAAAAGGTGGTTAACTTGGTTGATAAGAATGAATGCAAACCACATTAGATTAGTAGACCAGAGGCCTATATGATTCTTGTGGTGCGGTGCATGTCCCCCGCTGTACTGTAGAGTTTGATTTCCTCTAAGGTCATAGCGGTAGGTCTGCATCTCAACAATCTTAAACTGCATGTACATGTGGCTCTGGAGTCTGTTGTGACCCATCCGGAGACTTCTTCGAACGCTCTATATCGAATACTTGTTACACCACTCTGTGATATGTATTGAGCAGCCTTAGAGCGATTGTATGTTGTGCCAGTTATGCACCTACAAGTAGGCCAGCACATCAGATTTCTGTGATGATTTTTATTTACTAGGGTAATTTTCCTAGGCCCCTACCTCAGTCGCCTCTTATGACATGCCTTGTAGGTCGCAGTGTTACTATTCTTTGCTCTCCTTGTGAGCCCCGGTAACATACAAGTGATACGGAGTCTGAATATTGATATCTTTTACTTATGTGGAAGTGAGCTTATTGAGTAATTAGGGTCATTGTCTGGGTGATGTTCCCTCAGTTGTCTTATAATAACTGCCTTGATTTGCATTTTTGATTCTTCATATGAGTAGCCTGAGACTGATTGTTCCACGAACAACAACCCATCCCCTACTTACCAGGAAGTCAGCTCCATTATTTCCTGGAAGCCAATGGAATATTACTTGTTTACCTACCCAACTCAGTTGATAGAGTAAATGTCTACGTCTATTTTGGTGGAGATTTGTGTGCTCTTTGCTCCTTTTCAGAAAATGAAAATGTCAGCAGTGGTACATACACAGTTGGTTTTGTGCTATTTCTTGAGTTTTCCCAACCTCATAAAGTCAGGGCACCCGTTTTAATCTGGGTGACAGGAGAGCTACTATACTAGTAAGTGATACACCATTCATTGGTGTGCTAATCCGGCTCACTGTACTGTGTTATGCCGACTCCCTATGTGATGAATTGAGCAGAAGACATTTCGAGCAGAGTGTGAGAGCAGGCTCAATATATACAACAACAAAATCAATCAAGGATGATAGAAAAAATTAAAAACAGTATAATAACATGGAGTTTGTCTGATTTGATTATAAGAACTGATAGATAACACTTGAGACTCATAAACATGAAGACATGGTTAGCTGTACATGAAGTAGAGACATTTAATTACAAATGTTAAGATAATGATGTTAATGTGTGTTTATTTGTTTGCGTTCGCTCTTATCAACTAATTTAATCACTCTTTGTAATCTGTGTGGTTTACACAAGGAACATGAGTATGTTGCGACCCTATTAGGCCACTACAGGCACATTAAAATTTCAGTTAAAATTGAATTATACTGTATCTGGAGTTATACTATAGCATGGTATCAGTTCTGATTAGTTATAGGGAGGACGCCAGAGCTAAGATCAAATAATGAAAATGAAAAGTAATGATACAGCGACTGACCTTTCTTCCAAAGAAAAGATCTTGTGCAAGTTCAGACTGTTTTAAACTGAAGGCTCTCCGCTTCTGCTGCAATGCATCTAACCACTTGAACATATGTTGACTTTCTTGGGCATCAATGCTGTACGTTTTACCTCCAGATCTGATGAGAAATTAAATCACAGCAGAAATTAGATCAGGTATATTCAGAAATTAGAAGTACCACGAGTCGTTTAGATTGTGCTCTTTCAGGGTATATACTTCATTCACCTGGCCGGATTATATGGAAGAAGCACCACATTGCTAGATCTATAATTTTCAGACTGACAAGTGAAGTAGACAAGTGGTAATGAAGGTTTCAGCGTCTTAAATTATGTCTTACTAGACTATTTTGCACATCTCTGGCAAGAGCCTCTGTCCTCAGTTTTACTTTTGGGTCAGGATTTGTTTCCCTAGCTGTTACCCATTCATGGATTGTCAACAAGACAGCAGAAGTTTGACCCTTTTTTTTATTCCAGATGGTTTGTCTTACTTGGTTAATCGGTTCCATCTGCTCATGGCTTGAAATCAGTTTTCCTCTCCTAGAATGATTGTCATCCAGTTTTTATTCGAGGACTACTATATTGTGTTTTCTTTTTCCCACAATATTCATATCGCAGAGAATGTTTTGTCGGATTCAGTCATATGGCATATCTCATATTGTCAAGTACTTTGTAAGAGAACAACTTGGTGTCTTGCAGAATCATCATATTGTTAACATAAAAAATGATAAAATATACTTACCCTATCAGAAAATGTTAACACGAAGCCTCACTAGCAGGTTTTAAGAATCAGATACATCTGGTTAATGGGGATCAGATACATCTGGTTAATGGGGATCAGACAATCACACACCTGCTGCCTTGCAGGTCGGCTGGGGACAGCCAAAGGCTGACGTAGAACGAACCCTGCAAACGCTGACTGAAACCGGACACATCACCGAAGGATAAGCACCAGAGCTTACAAATGGCGCTGAAGATGTGACGAAACCCACCCATGCTAAGGCTGCATGAATCAGGTTTCCACATGAATATGATTTATGGGGAAATCTGGTACATCAGTCTAAGGGTGATTGCAAGAGAGAGAGAGACAATCACACCTTCTACCAGTAACAATGTTTAAAATATAACAATAATTTGTGTAGACTGATAATTTGTTATTAACTTGATAGATATTGTGGGGTGCTTCACTGTGAATCGCAAATCACCACAATGAAACTCGCAAATCACCACAATGATAGTCAGTCACAATGTACGATTTATATAGACAACACCTACCACAGTCATTGAAGCATATACATAATACACAGTAAAGTTAATAGTATGAGTTGTTATGTACTTGGAACACTTGGACTGAGCTTGAGTACATTCAACATTGTTGTCAATAACAGAAAAATGTGTCTAAATCACAATGAAATAACTATTTTGATTGTCTTTCTTTCTTTCTTTCTCGAATCCTGTATGCCTCACAGCGTCAGGTCAGGAAGAGATTTCTAAAACGGGCCCTAGTATGCGCTTCGTAGATAGTCTCTTTCGTCGCCTCTGTTATCTCTGAGGTCCATCTTTTGCGTGGCCGGCCTTTTGCTTTGTACCCATTGTATCGGAGCAGCATTGCTCTTTGGGGTGCACTGTCTGATGGTAATCTGCTTACGTGACCGAACCATTTAATTTGTTGTTTCTTGATGAAGTCTAGTACTGATGTTGTACCCACTTTTTCCTGATGTCTTCATTTCTCAACCGGTCTCTTCTTGTTACACCCAGCATTCTGCGTAGACACTTCATCTCTGTTGTGACTAGTTTTCTTCTATCGTTTGTTGTCAGCGTCCAGGTTTGGCACTGGTAACATAAATTTTTTTGATTGTATGAAGACATTATATGGAGTATATAGCCTAACGTCTAAGTTTCATTATTGTAATTAAATTTATGATCGACAAGTTTAATTATAAACACAGTGTTAGTGTATTATCATTATGTACGGATGTTCAATTCAACAATTACAATGTATAGGCCTAGTCTAAGTGAGATACAATTAACAATATTGTCAATATACTGATACATTGGGTAACATTACATGAATGAATGGAATACAATCATTGAATTAAATCAATATATTGTTGAAAAATCAGTGGAGCATTTAAAAAACACCGTTTTTGCTGTCTGAAAATGAAAAACAAATTATTAAAATGAAATTAGAATCAACAAACCTGATTTCAAATAAGCCTGGTTTATCCCTGTTACTAGCATCGTATGTCAAGGACGATTGTTTCAAATCAATCTCTCCCATTGGCATTACATCATGAGGGTGTTGATAGTAGTACAGTTTACCAGTGTCTTCTCCATAAACGAACCACAATTGCTTTACTGTCTTACGAAAACCCTGTACTGCAAGTTTTAGCCAACCTTCGAGTTTAATTTCATCCGGTAATGAAGACTTTTTCATACAAGTTTCCAACACCGCCAACGGTGACTCGCTGCTGTCAGACGATGATAACATTTCAGTACGTATTTCCTCATTACTTACCCCATTCTCGCATTCATTTACATCCATTTCTTCTGAAGTGTTGCTGCTCGAACTGTTGTTATAACCGTCCCTCACTAGTAGTAACTAGCAACACATACAGCACCGATACAGCACGCACATAACAACACGCTGTCCCCTTACTGACTAATTAGACCCCTACCGTCGCCGCGTATGTTTGCTTTATTACTTCCTCAAACTTTTGAAGCGACAAGCTTTTATCACGGATTAAAAACATTATCTAAACAACAGCAAAACAAGCTATCACTATCAGATTAAGAGCTCAATAATATGGGGGGAAATGTTTTAGAAGTTCCTGAATGGGATTGCACATCCTAGGAAGTTAATACTATATGACACAATAACAAACAATACAATATTAACATGGTGTAACTGAACTCAACTGTCTCTTCTCTATTGTTGTTGTTATGACCGTATCATACGACATACGGCGTATGACACTTGGAAACAAAACTTGGAGTGAAACGCTGAATGTGGGTGATTTATATAGGAATGGCTTCGTACAACTTGCTATATTATAGTATATTGTCTCATTAATGTTGTCAAATCTAACTGAATGTTATTACCTGAAGTTGAATGGAATTCATGCAACCGGTCACGGCACAGTGGCTTTTGTGTGTTGTTCCAGAGCCAACTATAAACTACTGGGCCTTCGCTAGAGCCAGGCTGTGGTTGTTCCGTGTTAACTATACTGTTACTACAATTGTATCCGCCTTCAGTCAGTCAGTCTGTCAATGGGGCGACATCTGGCTGATGGGCATCATGCCCCTGACCTCTTCCCCAGTGTGAGGGCACCACTGGGGTGACCGTATAATACCCCTCATCCTCTTATTAACTAATCATGAATAACCAAACAAAACTAATCGATCCTCGCCGGAGCTACGGAGTACGTGCATCTGTGCTGAGAACCGATGCAGCAGAACCACCAAAGAAAAAAAAGGAAAAGAGGACAACATGGAAGACGAAAGAGGAAGAGACGTGCTGGTGTCAGGAAAAGTATGCCAAAAACAGAGAGGCTTGGGTTAAAACACATCCGTATCCTTTATTTGAACTGCAGGAGTGTTCGTCAAAGAGGCCCTGTCTTGGAGAAACTTATTTATGAAGCAGACATAATCGCACTCCAAGAAACTCGTCTTCACCAGGCGGATAGATTGACATTTGCAGGTTTCAACGCTTTCCGCAATGACACTAACGTGGGTCAAGCAGTCCTGGTTAGGAAAGATCTCCAGGCCTCGGAGATGGACACTTCTGCATGGAACTCGGACGACTTGCAGTTCCAGGCAGTAACAATTACCGCACCAAAAAGTTACACGTGTTAATATCTATGCCTGCAATCACAAGATGGACAAAGACAGGTGGAAGATATTACAAGATATCTGTCTTCATGCTCCATCAAGTGTCATTATGTGCGGTGACTTTAACGCCAGGGGAAAGTTGTGGGGCAATAGTATTGTTAATGAGCAGGGTGAAGCACTGGAAGAAGTATTGACTGAAACGGACTTGGTCTGTCTGAATGATGGCAGGCCAACACGGCTACCTGACCGACAGGGTGACATAGATAGTGTACTTGATCTCGCTCTGGTTTCTCCAGATTTGAATGCATTCTGTCGCTGGGATGTTCTCGGACACCATGGCAGTGATCATCTACCTTGTGCAATACTGTAATACTGGTAAAAAAAATCAGCTAGGATGAGATCACAGCATCGTGCCTCAGACACCAACCTAATGTCATCAGTCAGCTGCGACTAAAGGCACATTGTTCATCAATTAAAACAAGAACTTCTTTCCAGCAGCCACCATGGTGGACACCTGAGATTGCGGAGGCATGGGCGGAAAAAAAAAGGATGGCAACCAGAGTATGGGAAAAAGCCAGAAAATCACGAAATCTCTCAGAGGAACGTAGAAAGGCCCTGACAGAACGAAAGAACAGTCTGGCAATACATTTCAAGCAGATTGCAAGAGAAGCCAAGCACATTGTATGGGAGAAATTCTGCGTTGAAATTGGAAACGAGTAATCACTCGCAAAATTCTGAAGATTGCATCACAGCATGAATGGCGGTCGGAGACCTTTTTCAATGCCTAATCTGACTATGGACAGTGGGGTAATCTTGATGACAGATGAGGAGAGGGGTGAGGCATTCTTGCATAACTTTATTCTCCAGACAGAAAAGAAAGACAGAGAGGAACGTAAAAGAAGGCAGCAGATCGTACACCATGCGCTTGAGATGCAGACTGTCATAGATGACGATACAGAACACATTTCTGTCGATAATATCAAATCAATACTAAAGACCTGCTCGGATACAGCGCCTGGTCCTGATGGTATTCGGTACAGTCACATAAAATGTCTGGAGGACAAAGATCTTGCTGAATTATGCAGGTTTTTCAATAAGAGTATCCATACTGGCGCTATTCCTGATGATTGGCTTCACAGCTATCTGAGACCCTTGCCTAAACCTGGCAAAGACCTCACAAGCACAAGTGGATATAGAATTATTACCTTGCAAAACACTATCGGCAAACTGCTTGAAAAATTCATAGCCCGTAGAGTTTCAAATATAATGGAGACAAATGGTCTGTTCCCATCCACACTCGGCGGCTATCGTCCAGAAAAGGACACCCGGTGCAATGCAGCGGTTTTTGCATATGAGATGCGTATGAGGGGTTTGAGATGGGGATGGAAACAGCAGCAGCAGCCATTGATTTACAGGGCGCATATAACAATGTCTCTTACAACTTACTTATGCAGTCATTAATGGATATGCAGGTGGAGTCAGGCTTGGTCAGGTGGATTGCTGCTGCACTTTTTGAACGCACAATATCATTGCGTTGTGGTTCATGGGCATCACAACCACAACAAGTCCTTATGAGTCTTCCTCAGGGATCACCACTCTCGCCAGTCCTGTTCAATGTATACACAGTCAGGGTAACCAACACACAGAGGGTCGGCATTGGCAGAACAATGTTGTACGCCGATGACATTCTGGTGTATCGCATGGGCAAGGACAGAAATGAGATCTCATCTGCATTACAATGTGAACTGAATAGGATTGGTGACTGGTGCAATGCATTCAAAGCGAGTGTGAACCCAGCAAAGGCTTCTCTGACATGGTTCTCTCTTGACACTCACATAGTAAAGACACCTACTCCAGTTGTCAGCATGTGTAACAAAGACATAGAAAGAAGCGAAACACTCAAATATCTTGGTATAACAGTTGACAGAAGCCTGTCATTTAAGAGTCATGTTGAGAACGTAATCCTAAAGGCAAGAAAAGGGCTAACTACCCTCAAAGTTATGGCGGAGGCGGATATTGAACAACGTCTGCTGCTTCTTCTTTATCAAGGACTAGTGCTGAGCGTGGTGGACTATGGTCTTGGCCTTCTGACAGTAAGCAGAACATCGCTGGATAAGTTAGACAGGGTCCAAAATGAAGCGATGAGGTTTATACTTGGTTGCACACGGGACACTTCATGTGCGGCAATGCGCTATGTCCTTGGATTGCCAACGATGGCCATCAGACACAAAGTCGCACAGGTAAAAGCTTATCTGAGCGTTTCTGCTGACAAAAATCACCATCTGCACACATCCATCAATGAAAACAAGGGTAGGCGATTGAAGAGAGGCCGATCCTGGATGGCCGAGGCAGAGGATGTTATTAAACAGGTCTGTACTCTGGATGAGCTGAGACATGGTGAAGAATGGGTGCCTATATCAGAGGATATGACTGCTTACACCATGGTTGTCAGTACACTTGGGGGACGCTGTAGAGAATGGGCCCCGGGCGTCGTCAATGCGGAGATTCTTGCACTCGTGGATGAGCACTCCCATCCAGATGATATCATTATCTACACCGATGGCTCTGTCAGACGCGGAACCAGATCATCGTGGGCTTATTCAGCACAGCGAAATGGTCGCACACTTCATGAGGACTGCGGCGCTTTCGAGACAACGACATCGAGCATGACTATGGAGATCACTGCTGCCTCCAGGGCTCTGTCATGGGTGGCTGAGTAACAGGTTACCCATACGATCATCATATCAGACTCGATGAATATGCTTCAACTGATTGAATCTGGAAGTATGCGTGTGGAATGGGTGGACAGCATTCGGAGATCACATCTCAAGAAAATGACTTGGCTGTACACACCTGGACATGCTGGAGTGCAGGGTAACGAGCGTGCAGACTTTCTTGTAAACAATGCCCCGACTCAAACGGGCAGAAGTATGGACAGAGCCGATATCATTAATGCGGTACGCTCTCAATTGTGTGACATGGGCGGGTCTCAGACACTGGAACGAGTTCGAGAATTAGGCGTTAAGTGTGGACATGCCAGACAGTGTCGTCTTCGTGGTAGAGAGAGAAGATATAGTAATCAACTTCTCATGGGTACGATGAGCAAATGGACTTTAGGATAGCTGCTGCAGCGGAGGACAGAGCATGCATGGGAATGCCCAATGTGCCGTGACGTCGATCGCATAACATAACATAACATAACATAACTACAATTATAAACTATTCAAGTATAGGCCTCCGCTTATCTCTGTACCATCGCGGAACTGTATGCTCCATTGGAGGGTACCAAGTGTTTGATATAATAGTAACATCTTAATGTAGATAAGCGGTTGTAAAGTTACCGAGAAAAGTAATCGGAGCCTCATACAAATCCATTTTTACGTCCACTGGTTGATAAAATCCTTCATCTACATGTCCTGTTTGTGACATCGTGCAGCATCAAGGGAGTGTTACCACACACACACACATACAACACACAGACTGGTGCTAGTCTACGAATTTATAAATATGTTGATGAAATTAAAAACTAATAAAACAAGCATGACAAATTATATTTTTATCAAGGGAGAGAAAATAGATAATGTTAACGGTTGTTAAAATCTCTCAATTCACTGCAAACAAGTTGCCTGTGTGTTGCCGGGCTTTCAAGGAGAGCAAAGAATAGTAATACTGTGACCTACAAGGCTTGTCGTAAGAGGCGACTGAGGTAGGGGCCTAGGAAAGCTACCCTAGTAAATAAAAAGGATCCCAGAAATCGGATATGCTAGCCTACTTGTAGGCGCATAACTAGCACAACGTACAATCGCTCTTAGGCTTGGAACACATACAAATCACAAAGAGTGAGGGTGGACAGCATTCGGAGATCACATCTCAAGAAAATGACTTGGCTGTACATACCTGGACATACTGGAGTGCAGGGTAACGAGCGTACATACTTTCTTGCAAACAATGCCTCGACTCAAACGGGCAGAAGTATGGACAGAGCCGATATCACCAATGCGGTACGCTCTCAATTATGTGACATGGGCACGTCTCAGACACTGGAACGAGTTCGAGAATTAGGCGTTAAGTGTGGACATGCCAGACAGTGTCGTCTTCGTGGTAGAGAGAGAAGATATAGTAATCAACTTCTCATGCGTACGGTGAGCAAATGGACTTTAGGATGGCTGCTGCAGCGGAGGACAGAGCATGCATGGGAATGCCCAATGTGCCGTGACGTCGATCGCATAACATAACATAACAAAGAGTGATTAAAAAGTGGTCCATATGAATCGTTCGAGGAAGACTGTAAAAAAAGAAATGGAATGAAGGAAATCAAAAGAACAAACACACCCTTATAAAAATGTAACTAAAAATAGTATTTTCTTATTTTCTCCAATCCTATTTTGACTCACAGCGTCAGGATAAGAAGAGATTTCTAGAACGGGCTTTTGTGTGCGCTTCATAAACAGTGTCTTTCGTCGCCTCTGTTATCTATGAGGTCCACCTTTTGCAAGGACATCCTTTTGCTCTGTATCCACTGTATCGAAGTAACATTGCTCTTTGAGACGCACTGTATGTTGGTAATCTGCTTATATGGCCGAACCATTTCATTTGTTGTTTCGTGATGAAGTTCAGTGCTAATGTTATACCCACTTTTTTCTTGACGTCTTCATTTCTAAACCGGTCTCTTTTTGATATTCCCAGCATTCTGCATAGACACTTCATCTCTGTGGTGACTAGTTTTATTCTATCATTTGATGTCAGCGTCCAGGTTTGGCACTGATAACATAACGTGGTTAGAAAGATTGTGGGGAGAAACAATGCTCTTTTCGTGGTGACATGTTCGCGTTTTAAAATTGGCGCCAATTGTCCTATTATTTGATTTGCTTTGTTGCATCTATGTTGGATTTCGTTAGTTATCCCGTTTGCTGAAAAAATACTCCATAGGTATGTAAATTTTTTTACTTGTTTCAATGGGCGTTTGTGGATGGAGATATTAATAGTGTTTTCCTCTCTAGCTAATGTCATTACTTCGGCTTGTCGGTGTTTATTCTCATATTGTATTCATTGCATATTAAATGGTTTCTGTTGTTTATCTGATTACCTGATCGTCGGCAAAAAATCAATTCGTTTATGAGTTCCCCAAGGTTGTTTCCTTCACTGGGATAGGCTATTTATTTTATTTAAAATATATATATATTTTTTTTTTTTAAATAGTATGGAATGGTACTAATAGGAAAACACAGATCAGAATACGCTCTCTCTCTCTCTCACTCACGGTTTACTCTGATATAATCAAATCTCTTCTTTATGTGTTATGCGATCGACATCATGGTACCCATACGTGCTTCATATTCCGCTGCAGCAGACATCCCAAGCTCCACCCGCTCACCGTAGTACCCATGAGAAGTTGACTGTTATATCTTATTTCTCGACCACGAAAACGACACTGGTTGGCATGTCCAAACTTAACTCACAATTCTCGAAATCGTTCCAGTTTCTGAGACTCGCCCATATCACATAATCTTCCCTATGTATTTCTAGGCTTCCATACCGTTCACTTTTTCTTTGGGTTCCAGGAAAGGTCTCCTCTTGTTATATTCGCCTCTTGTCTTCTCAAGGTGTGTCCTATCCAGTGTCCTCATTGTGGTCTGCCTCGTTATCTCCATAAGCTCCTCATTTGTGACCTTATCACAAAAGAGCAGTTCTCCCTATTCTGTGCAGACACCAGATAATTAATGCTCGCAATTTATTAGTTATATTGTGTTAGTCGTTTGTATCAGAATAACTTCTTCTTCTTCTGCGTTCTCACTAGATTGGGATTTCGGATTCTCTAATAAAGGCAACCGTCTGCCTCAGATTATCAACCATGCCATACAGTTTGTCTTGGACGCTAGTGTAAGTGGGCCACCTCTTTCTTCTCAAGTCTGCATACTGGGGACACTTCTTTAGGATATAACTCCTATGATTTCTGCTTCCCGTTTGTGCCGACCTCTTCCCGCAGTAAGTTTTGGCCACCCTCGTGATGGTAGGTCTGACATTTTTACTGCGTGACTAAATCTACGTAGAATCCGTTATCCCATTCCTCATTGTGAGGGTCGTTGCACCATGTTATGCGCCATACGGCATGGTGCATCCGTTATCTGCAAGCATTTATTTCGGGTTAGCATTCCCTAGCGGACACATGCATCCAATTTCAGTCAAACCTCCTTTGTCGCCTCTTACGACATGCGTGGCAGGTAACAGTGGTTCTATTCTTGACACCCCAAATTTGGGCCCCAGTAACCACTCGGGCGTATCAGAATAACAAGGTCGTGTATATTCCCAGTCTCAATGTATAAGTATAGAACATGAATACTTAAGACCCTGAAAAAAACGTATATGAGCTTTTGAATATGTCACAGAAAAGTAATCTGAATACCACGGACATAGAAGAGAACAAATAGATGTATCGAGAAGACACTCAAAATCGAAGAAAAACTGGCTGATGCTACAATTAAGAATGAGAAAAATGAAATATTTTAGACATATAAAAAGACACGCGGTTGAAAAAGACACTTGTGGAAGGAGGCATTCCGGTAAAAGAAGAAAAGGTAAACCATGGAGAAGATGGATTTATGATGTAACTGATGATCTGAACATGACGGCTGCAGAGGCGGGACATATGGGAGAGAGAAATTCAGAAGGACTGTTAGGTTGGTAAGGCTCTGCTCAGAACAAGTTATTTGATAATGATCGCATTAATATAAATATTTTTTGTCTCCCTTTCTTTAAACCCTTTTCCGTACCTCGAAGTATATTGGGTAATTATATTATGTGACATGGGCACGTCTCAGACACTGGAACGAGTTCGAGAATTTGGCGTTAAGTGTGGACATGCCAGACAGTGTCGTCTTCGTGGTAGAGAGAGAAGATATAGTAATCAACTTCTCATGCGTACGGTGAGCAAATGGACTTTATGATGGCTGCTACAGCGGAGGACAGAGCATGCATGGGAATGCCCAATGTGCCGTGGCGTCGATCGCATAACATAACATAACATAACATATTGGGTAATACGGTGTTGGGTTCGTATTTTTTATTGACCGTCGTCACACGATGGGTGATGTGTTCAACATCCTACTGGCCGCCTTTATTTCCCAGTACTTTTCTTGGTACCCAATTAAGGCTGGGTCGACCTGAGAGCTGTTACCATCGGAAATATATTCCACACCCACTGTGGAATTTAAACTGGACCACTAGCCTAAGAAGTGAGTTTACTAACAACTACGCTACTGCAGCTATCATCATTAACTAGTGCTCTTGGTGGTTGTCTATGGACTAGGCCTCCTGACAATCAGCAGAGCCCTACTGAAGAGGTTGGATAGGGCTATGAGATTTATCATTAGACACACAAGACACTTAATGCCAAGCTATGTGATACCTGCTTGATTTACTAGCCATGTTCTAGAAGACACAAGACACTTAACGCTAAGCTATGTGATACATGCTTGATTTACTAGCCATGTTCTAGAAGACACTTAATGCTAAGCTATGTGATACATGCTTGATTTACTAGCCATGTTCTAGAAGACACAAGACACTTAATGCTAAGCTATGTGATACATGCTTGATTTACCAGGCATGTTCTAGAAGACACAAGATTACCCAGATGAAGGCATACTTATGTGTCTCTGCTGATAGACGGCATCCATCACAAGGCTGTCTGAGGAAGCAAAAACAGAACAGCTTGTCCCAGTTTATCAACATGTCTCTGATCCCTACGAACATGGGCATTCACAAACGTTCTTTCCAGGGAGGGGCAAAATGTAAAAATAAATTTTTAGTTGGTAGCTTACTACGCAGAAATGGAGACCATATGCGCATAAAACAGTTTTTCAAAAATCCATTTTCCAGGGGTGGCACTTACAATAGCAAAATTGATAACTCACTGCACTAGTGACCACATGCCATGGAAACTCTGGGCTTCGAGGCCAGCTTGGTCCAAAAATATTTGGTTTGCACACGTTATTGTGGTCACATTACAAGAGACCCTGATCCTTTACTTGGGTATCTAAATTACAAGTACGTCTGAAGTCAGAGTAAAACACACTTGAATGGCAAGGGACACTGGGATAAAGAAAGCAAGACTTCATGCAAAAATAAGTCAGAGGAGCCATGACTACGTCTGAATTCATAGCAGGAAGAAAAAAAATTCAATTCTAATAATAATGACAGTAGACTACAGACATCATTGTTTCTTAAAAATATATAAATAATGAAAAATGACTGCAACAGTATAAAGTTGTAATTTAATAAAGAATTTTAATTATGTAAACAGTACAGATATAAATACATTGTGTGAATTAATGTTGTCAAAGAAACATTTTTTAACATCAGAAAAGAAATCCAAATATGAATTCATGTAACTGCAACATTTTCAGAACTAATAATGGTGCTGAAGTCAGCGTTACTAGGTGCAATTATTGTAACATGCATATCACGCTTATATATGATGATTATACCATCCCACCCATGTGGTGCCGGGGCCCTCAAGGGAAGCAAAGAATAGTACCACTGTGACCTACAAGGCATGCCATAAGAGGCAACTGATGTAAGACCTAGGGAAGCTACCCTAGTAATAAAAAAGCATCTCAGAAATCAGATGTGCTGGCCTATTTGTAGCCGCATAACTGGCACAACATACTATTGCTCTTAGGCTCAGATCACATACAAATCACACAAGTGGTTAACAAATGGTCAATATGGAGCGTTGAGTAGAAGATACCATCCGATAAAACTTATGCTGTTGATCAACCTACCGAGCCTCACATAGTCAAGTCGCTACATTCAAAGCTACACATCATCAGAGATGGACTCCAGACAAGTTGACTTCATCAGCCAAATAGTGATCACAGGAAGGAAAACTAATAATAATATTTGACAACTCGACTCTTTTCGTACCTGCGACTGATTATTTAGTCACAATAATGTTTTTGAATGTACCATCAGTTGAATATTTGGTCAGCTAACTTGTCCATATTCTTTTGTTTTGAACAACTCTCCCAATTTTATTGTAACTAATTAACTAACTATATATATATATATATATATATATATATATATATATATATATATATATATATATATATATATATATATATATATATATATATATATATATATATATATATATATATATATATATATATATATATATATATATATATATATATATATATATATATATATATATATATATATATATATATATATATATATATATATAAATCCTAATTATTTACAAGTACATCTAAGTAATTGTACTTGACTCAGCATGTAAACTGACTCTATTTCTCTGTCTCTCTTTCTCCTCTCAATATATATATAAGGGCTAACTATATATATATATATATATATATATATATATATATATATATATATATATATATATATATATATATAGTTAGCCCTTATATATATATTGAGAGAGAGAAAGAGAGACAGAGAGAAATAGGAGTCAGTTACATGCTGGAGTCAAGTACAATTACTTAGATGTACTTGTAAATAATTAGGGATTTATTCACTTATTTGTGCTGAAAATGTGCTGTAGCAGTTTTATTCTTTTCAAATGTCACTAAGACAGGAGTAAGTTGATATGCTTTTGTAACCAGAACTAGTATAGTGGCTATGTGTTGTCGGGGCCCACAGGGGAAGCAAAGAATAGTGGCACTGTGACCTACAAAGCATGTCGTAAGAGGCGACTGAGGTAGGTGTCTAGAAAAGATACCCTAGTAAACAAAAGGCATAGCAGAAATCAGATGTGCTGGCCTACTTGCAGGCGCATAGCTGCACAATCACTCTTAGGCTCAGATCACATACAAGTCACAAAGAGTGGTTTAACAAGTGGTCGATGTGGAGTGTTCGAAGAAGAATCACTAGTATTCTTTCATTCCCATTTTCTTTGTCAATTACCGGGAAGAAAGTGATTGAGGACTACATGAAAAGAAGAGTGTAGAATTTAACATAAATACATACAAATGGGTTCACAATAGGATAAACAACTTTTGTAACAGTAACGTTGTGAATAAACATGATATGTACAGTCATGGAACTTGATGCCAATTAAGTTATCTTCCTCTATGGATATTATTTTAGCTGTGTCTTCTGTAAAATTACATGGGAGAATAAAGCAACAATGCTACAAATGTTGTTCTGGAGTGTCCAACATTGTGTCATATCTTACCTTATGTTTATAGAAAGTAAGTTGAATGCATTTGAAAATAGATATCTGTGAAAAATAATGAATATAAAATGGACCGAATTCAGGAGAAGTGATGAAATCAGAGAAATGTCTGGTCAACCAATAGTAACAACTGTTATAAGAAGGAGAAGGTGGAGATAAGTTGGACACACCTTGAGAAGAAAGGATCAAAGAATATCAAAGCAAGCATTGAAGTGGGATGCAAAAGATTCTAGAAAGAGAGGACGACCTAAGGAGACAGTGAAACGGACTTTACCGAGAGGCAATAAATTTCAGTCTCAGTTCCATGGAAATTGAGCGAGTTGTCCAGGATAGATCGGCATGGAGAAATTTCTGGCAGGCCTTGTTTAATGTGGAAAGGTAGGAGAGGAATTATTATTATATCTTATGTTATTGTGACAATATGTGCAGTGAAGCATCATGCATCTTGGGAGTTTTCTATTTTGGGGCAGATGTATTGCATCTCTAGCTGTTAGTACAGGTTATCATAAGATCTCTGTGATATTTTCTATCCATCAGGTTCTTGGTCTTCCTTATGCCTTGTTCTCAATTTTTATAGGCACAAGATGGTAGTAGATTTAGTTACATTCTCATTAGGTGACAGATCCACTTTATTATTTGTCTTTATATTTGTTGGAGTACATATGGTTACTCACCGAAGCGCAATGATGATGGTTTCCTATCAATCAATCTACGGATGCAGTTGTGACTCCAATAATGTATCTAATATTCTCATGTTTTACTCTATCACGTCTTGCAATATTGATAGTTTTTTTTAAAAACATTGTGTCATTGACCAAAGTAATTCAAATGTGAATTTGCGCCTGAGTGGTTACGGGCCCAAATTGGGGTGTAAAGAATAGAACCACTGTTACCTGCCACGCATATCATAAGAGACGACTAAGGAGGTTGAGCGTGGGGCTAGCTACCCACACCGTAAAAAACACTAGATGGCTACAGAACAGAGAGCGAACCGAGTAAACGCTGGCTGAAACCGGACACATCGCGAAGGATAAGCACCAGAGCTCCAAATGGTACTGAAGATGTGATGTAAAACACACCAATGCTAAGGCTGCATGAATCAGATTTCCACATGAATAGAATTTATGGGGAGGTCTGGTACATCGGTCTGGGCGGTGATCGTGAAAGAGAGAAAATGTGACTTCTCAATAATTTCAAACAATTATAGTCATAAATAAATGGTAGCTCAAAGTTTTAGCTTAGAACCAGAAGTTGATCGATACTTTGAGATATTTTTATGGTCTTGTTGACTTATAAGTCTTCTCTGCCGCTGTTGTTCCTGAAGATGGGGTTTTTGTTGCTGCTGTTCCTGCTGATATAGTTTCTGTGGCTGCTGCTGTTCACTAAACTGCATATGATTCTCCTTTACTTGTTTCCCATGATGCATTGATTCAAGCATGTGTTTCAAATCTTGGATCTGAGATTTCAAAGTTGCAATTTCTTGCTCATAGTTTTCCTTCATGTGTTGCATTTTCTGAAAGAAATATAAGAACATATCATGGCTTGTTAAATTACAATTATATTTTTAGTGATAATAACATATTTCTGTAATGTCCTAAACTATCTTTAGAGAAGAGAGCAAGGAGTTTTAAGAACCCGAAGTACCGGAGCCAATGAGTATGATCAATAAATAGACATTGAACAAGTATTAGGTACACCCAGTGTTGTAGACCAAGAAACTTTTAATAGTGAGGTCAAAAGCTAACGGGGCTCTTGCTTGACAGGAGGATGGACTCCCTAGATTTTTTTTACATAAGTTGGCGGACCAAAATAAAATGAATGCAGAAACCGGATGTGGCTGGTCTACAGGTGCCTAATTGGCACAACAAACTCACACTCCTAAAGCGCTAATCATATCATCATCATCAGGCGCTGTGCTGGCTGGCGTAGGCGATCATGGATCTCCATAAATCTCTGGTGTTTGCAATCACCTCAGATGTTGATGCTCTTCCGTGCCAGGAAGTCAATCTATCCACAATTTTCTCTCTCCGTCTCGTTTCCCTTCGATTTTGCCAGTTGTTTCAATGTGTTCTAAACCTCCCTTTCTCATCATATGTCCGAAAAATGATTGTTTCTTTCTTATATTGATGATAAGTTTTCTCTGTGTCTTGATCTCATTCAACACCTCCCCATTAGTCATTTTAGCAGCCCATAGGATTCTAATCCTTCTTCTGTAAAACCACATCTTTGTGGCCCTCAGAGATTTTTTTATCTCTATGTTTAACTGTCCATGACTCGCATCCGCATGTCAGTATTGGTTTTATGTAGCACTGTATAACTCTCATTTCTATCTCAATTTACAATGACGTGTTGCATATAATGCTTCTCATTTTCTGGGATGATGCTTTTCCTGCACTATTCTGTTCTTTATTTCTGATCTGCATCTGCCATCTGATGTTACCAGGACTCTGAGGTATTCAAATTGTTGTACTTGTCTTAGCTCAGTCCCATTGACTTATACCGGTGGACACTGAGTATCGCCCTATAAGCGGACATCTCTGCTGTCAGTCAGAGAGGTGCACTCACTTGTCCTGACAACCACAAATGCTTGTCCAAGATGGAGAATAGCTCCTCATGTGGATGTGAAAGGCAAGGGGAAACCACCACATTATTTTCCCAATAAAAATTAATGGATCAACACATATCACATACTGACCTCAAAAAGTGGTTTAACAAGTGGTAGATGTAGATAGATTGCCTGGAGAGAACAGTATGGAGGGCAAGGTCCCAGGACGCAGAGGCAGACCAAGAAGAAATGGCTACAAGATATTAAAGAAACCCTGACCATCGGCAAAGTGGGTGAACTGGCTAGAGACAGAGTGAATTTCAGATGCGCTGCAAAGAGAGCAATATCCTATAAAGGACACGCACCTTGATGATGATGAGATGTAGAGCAAACGAAGAAGAATGAAGAAGTTAGTGGTTTCCACTTCAAGTCACAAAAGTTTAATAATAACAAAGAACAGTAATGAAAACATAAAAGTATAATACCCCAAAGGATAAATATCGATATATGAAAGAAAAACATCAATAAAATACTCTAGTTGATAAGACTTGCCTTTCTTAGAATATCCTGATTAAGAACCTGTTGATGATGCTGGAGGTACTGTGCTTTCTGTCTGTGTGCTTTGGCTAACTTACTCTCATACTATCAGGAGAAGATAATAGCAACAATTATACATCTTCAAGGTTATGGATACTTTCTTCTTCTCAACTCCCCTTGAAACATAAGACTTCAACAAATTTCCTTCAACCGGACCTGTCTTCAGCAAGCCAGCTTAGTTCATTCCAGGTCTTTCCCACTGTTTTTCTTTCTCTGTCTACAGTTTGTCTCCATGTCTCTCTAGGTTGCCTCATGTCTCTTGCCTCTCGGATTCAATTTCAAAGCAACATGTAGGTGCCTGATCTTCTGCATTCTTAATGTATGTCCTAACCACTTCCATCTCTTTTCCCCTCTGTGGTAACTGGGGTAGTGAAAAACTGAACCACTGTCTCCTCTACTATGTTATAAAAAGCGGCTATGAAAATTTGCATATTGGGGATGGATGGGTTTGCTAAATGAGTATCCACTTACGTAAAGAATTATTTTCCCGCCATGAGATATATTGGGGAATACAGTCCTACCTACTAGTCATAACAGAGATGAAGTGACTACGTGGAATGCTGGGAGTATCATGAAGAGACTGGTTTAGAAATGAAGACATCATGAAAAAAGTGGGTACAACATCAGTACTGAACTTCATCAAGAAACAACACAGCAAAAGGCAGTCCATGCAAAAGGTGGACCACAAATATAACAGAGGTGGTGAAAAACACTATTTATGAAGCGCACACAAAAGCCTATTTCGTAATCTCTTCTTATCCTGATGCTGTGAGGTAAAACAGGATTCGAGAAAAGAAAGATAAGAAACAGTCCTACTTGGAAGGAGCATGTCATGGACAGATCCAGCTGGAGAAAGGCTCTGAAAATGGGTCTCAGAACTAGTGAAACCAAACTAAGATAACTTGATAACATAAAATATGCCAAGAGGAAGCAGAAATTAAAACATACCATGCACAGATTATTGGATTATAATCCATTGTCTCATTAGACTAACAGGATGCCATCATCATCACAGTGTTAATTCAATTTTTTTTACCAAAGGCACACAATGCGTGATGCTGTCAATAACATGCCAGCCACTTTTATTTCCCAGAATATCTCTGGTACCCAATTTAGGCTTATATGAATTTATAGATAAATCTCAAGCTAGTGCATCTAACTAGCTCAGCCTGAAACTAGTGCAATTATATTGATAATTAATTTCAAGCTAGTGTACCCATAGAGTTCATTAACCTGATACTAGTGTTATTATATATCTCATTGTTCTGCATGTACTATGCCCTGTAGAGGACCATTGTTTTTATTTTTGGTCCTTAATGTGTTTTGTATCCTAGCTTGATAAAAACATCTATTTAGCCTGAGACTATACAGAAAATTAACTTACCAAGAACCAAAAGTAAACAAATTTAGTACCTCCATTGTAATTTTAGATAAAGTCTTGTCTTTGTCTTTTTGTACATCTTCAAGATGGGACTGAAGTGATAGTTTGGCTTCTATTTCTGCTTTCAACTGACAATCTATATCTGCAAGCTTTTTATCATCTGTAGAAGTACAGTTACATTCAATTTTATAAATGGTTTACAATGTGTGTTATGTGCCAGACTCTGCATCCAGTAGAGTTGGGGTCAGCTAGTCTCTCTTAGGAAAAGCGAAAAATTAGTAGCCTGCTGATGATCGTAGAACGCGGAAGCCAACCCCACTTCCCAGTTGTGTAGACCAGGAAACTTTGACCACGAGATACAAGACTAATGCCACTCTGGTTCGCTTAGGGAGATGGACTCCACCAGGTCAGTTTTTTTGTTGGGCTGTCTTACTTAGGCATTCAAACTCGAATAAAAAGCATACAGATTCTAGATGTTCTGGTCTCTGGGTTTGTAGGCACCTAACTCACGCTGTAAGGCGCAAATCACATACAGACCACAGAGTGGGTCTAACTCCTTCACCCTTCTGAGTCGATATGTCAACTCACTGTTCTTTTGTTTAAGATGACGCAAAACTAGTATACCGGCTATTTTTAGTATACATTGCAATATAAATGAGTCTGGATGTAATAATTACAGTGTGAAAGGGTTAACAAGTGGTTGATGTAGAGCAATCAAAGAAGAAGAATGTTATAAACACAACAATGTAGCTGACATCTAAACCCGAAGGATTGATTTTATTGCGCCAGGTTTTACCCCATATGACTCGGTCCCTCTCCGCATAAATGGCAAGCCATCTGCCAAGAGTACTGCTCAAAGCACGAACTCTGTAGTTCCTGCAACAATCCTAGGGTCTCTGAAAAAATACACCCATGAACAGAACGTTGCAGTCTGGATTCGAACCCTCAACCTTCGGAACCTAAGTCAAGGGTTTAACTCTGGACAGACAAGTTACTCTGAGCCTTTCAGCAGATGATAAAAGGTGTACAATTTGATGGATCCTGTGGCTCACTCAATGTTATTTTTTTCTTTGCATTGTGGATTACCAGAAAATGAGACAACAGAACAACTAGCCAAGAAAGGTGCTGCATGCAGGAGAACAACTATATGTACCAGTTACTTATCATCCAAGAAAGGGATAAATCAATCAGAAAACCATCAATACTAACAGAGGATGACTACCAACATATGAGCAGATTAGAACCAGGATGACTACCAACATATGAGCAGATTAGAACAAGTTATTCTGCACCTCAGAACAGGACCTCAATCTGCAGTCATATGCGTACCAAATTCAATATTGGCAATTCATCCATATGTACACATGAAAAAGCACTCCAGAGTGCAGATCACATACTTCAATACTGCCCCAGATATTACATACTGAGACCAACTCACTGACTTAGTATAAAAACACTGAAAAGAAAACTACACAGACTTCTCTGGGAGCTACAGTAAAGTTTATTTTATACAGGAGACAACATTGAATACATAGATAATATATAAGAGTGGTTCAGAAGGTCATGGGCTCAAATCCGGACCTCTCTGTTCTGTTCTTGAGCAAATTTTTTTCCATAGATCCCTAGGATTGTAGCCAGAGTTTGTGCTTTGTGGAATACTCTCGGCAGGTGGGGTGCAATTTCTCCAGAGAGAGACTGAGCCATAGGGAATACCCAGTGCAATTAAATCAATCCTTCACCTTTAGACCCTTATGTAATGCTTTAGTCAAACAAAACTGCCTGTGTGTTGCCAGGGCCTGCAAGGGAAGCAAAGAATAGTACCACTGTGGCCTACAAAGCATGTTGTAAGAGGCAACTGAGGTATGGACCTAGGGAAGCTACCTTAGTAAATAAAAAGTGTTATAGAAATCAGATGTGCTGGCCTATTTGTAGGCGCATAACTGGCACAATGTACATTCGCTCTTAGGCTTAGATCACATTCAAATCACAAAGAGTTGTTAACAAGTGGTCGATATGGAGCATTCGAAGAAGTACTCAAACAAAACTGAAGATAGATATGCCTAAAGAACTTGATGTGTATGAAAGTTTCATAGTGCTAAATTGACTTCGTTTAAAGGTCTAAAATGCTGCAGTGTGCAAGAGTTAATGTTCATATTTATAGTGATTCATAATACTGTCAGATCATATGTCATATTGCTATAAAAGATGACACACACTACAGACAATGCAAAAGTATTATCAATATCATTATAAACTTTACTTACATTCTGCTTCAAGATTTGTCAATACTGATTCCTTCTCAATTTCATTATCTTTTTTGATTTTCTCTATTACTGCCTTGTTCTGAATACTCTCCACTTGCAAGGTCTAGAATAAATAACAAGAATAAATAACTTATGTAATATAATCAATATACTTTATGATATTATATGATATATTCCTCTTCTACTATTAAATGTCACATAGGGCGTCAGTAATTTCTCCATACCACTCTATCATGTGATGGGTCATCACATACTGAGCATAAGTGAGATTTATTGCCTTACAGACACCACAAGGTGTGTTGGCCAGATTGTTTTGTCAATTCATATAGTAACTTCTTCTTGCATTCGCCTTCTAGCAAAACATGTAATAATAAAGTACTGTAGTTTTACAAAAATAATGACAATACACAGCAACGTTTCGACCAAAAAGGACTTTATCAAACAATACAACAAAAGTGACAAATGTCACAGAACACTACATATAGACTTTGACATTCTATATGTGCGTTCGATATTCTTTGAATTATGATATTCGTTCGCCTTCTATGATTTCAAGCATAGTCAGGGCGTCTGGCTTAGTACATCTGACTGATTTTGCATGAAGGCCTGCTTTCCTTATTATCAGTAAAGGCGTACCTTCTTCGACTTCAGAGGTATATAGTAACTAAAAACTGATCTTACAGTACTGTCATAGATACACTGATATAAAGAAGTAATAATTTACTTGAAAACTCCCATACCTGATCTTTGTCTGCAACCTCTTGTTTCAAGTATCGCACTTCATCTTAAAGTAAAATGAAAGAACTATATATGACAGAGAGTGAATGTGTGTAAAAAAAAGATGGAAAATGTGTGCGTATAATGAAAATAGATATAAAAGAACTTGTGTAAGAAAGAGAGACAGAGAATATATGTGTGTGTGTAAGAGAGAATAAGTGTGTGTGCATAAGAAAAATAGACAGAGAGAATGTGTGTTTGTGTGTAAGAGAGAGTATGTGTGTGTGTGTGTGTGTGTGTAAGAAAAAGATACAGAAATAATGTGTGTATAAAAGAAAAACTGAGAGAGAATAAAAAAGGGTCTAACGGCGGAGGATTGACTTCATTGAACTTAGTTTCCCCATAAAGCTTGGTCCCTCTTCATGAATGAAAAATACACTTGTGAATAGAACGGCGCGATCCAGATTTGAATGCATGACCTTGAGAACACAATGCAAGCATCTTAGCCACAGAGACCCTGATATAGAGAGAGAATATGTTTATGTAAGAAAGAGAGACAGAGAGCGAGACTATATCTGTGTGTGTATAAGGAAGGGGGAAAATATGGATATGTAAGACAGCGAGACAAAGAGAGTGTGTGTGTAAGAAAGAGAGACACATCTTCTGAATTAAACTGTTGCATGGTATCAGATTTGATTGTCATAGTGGATGCAATCAGAGCGGATTTATGCTAGTTACACATACTAGGGAAATTATCCCTTTTCTCAAATAAAATATTACCTCTGTAGTCAGAGTAAGTTTCACCTGAATGGCGAGGGACATGGTGATAAGGAAAGCATGCCTTCATGCAAAAATCAACGCGAGGTGCCATTTAAGGCACCATTACTACGCCTGAATTTATAGCGAGCAAAAAAATATATATATAAAGTAGTTTCCAAATTTCATTGCAAGTTAGATAAAATGTTAAATTGTAACATTCTAGAAATACTACACATAATACTACATAAAATATGATATTACTACATATAATATTTGGACATGAGCAGCTACATGACTGTTGGGGAGTTCAGGATGGATAAGGGGGATGTTGTTGGATGAGGGCACTAAAACTGATGTTGAATCCAGGGAATTTGGAATTACATATTGTACAAGTAGAGCTGGATGCTTGAGGGGAAGAGAGAGAGGTGTGTTTAACCAGCCAGCCACAAGAGCCATCAGTATGCATACCCTTTACATCTGTTGGAGGAGACTGAGCACCTATGAGTCTGCCCGGAGTGCTGTGATGTTAGTTCAGTAACCAATAACCAAAGCAATACTACATACAGCATATAAATCTCAAACACAATACCTTCTAGTTTACACACAATGTGCAGCTGCTGCTGGCAATGAGAGACTGTTTCTTGCAATATGCTAGATTCTGACAAAACAATAATATATAAAGCATAAATCAAAAGGAGATGAGACAGAGGAAGGCAGAGAGAGAAAATACTAGCCAGTCTGACATTATGGCACGGAAGAGCGTCAACATCTGAGATGATAGCAGATACCAGGGACAGAGATTTGTGGAGATCCATGAATGCCTACGTCAGCCTGCACAGCACCTGATGATAATGATACATATAAAGACTAAAGTATAAATTTACATACATTTAGTTAGTAAATTAGAACAGAACATCCTAGACAATGAAGAGGAAAAACAGAGAGATCTGAACATCAAGGAATATTGGTTGACAGGCAATATCATATCTCTCAAACTGAAATATTTTGGTCACATTAAATGTCACAGTGACTTTATCATACTTGTAGAGATCATACTTGTAGGCGCATAACTGGCACAACATACAATCTCTCTTAGGTTCAGATCACATACAAATCACAAAGAGTGGTTAACGAGTGGTCGATATGGAGTGTTCGAAGAAGAAGAACACATGATCCACGCTTTGTTGTCCATCTCTGTTAGAACTAAGAACTCAATTTTACCTACATTGAGATTAGAGATAACAAAGTTAATGTATTTTACTTTACAATTCTGAAAACTTACAGTATATAGATTCATCAAATTAATAATGAAATAAGCAAAGACAGGCTTACCAGTCTGGAGTCTAGAATTTGCTTTTGTGAGGGTTTCTATAAGTACTGCTGATTTTTTTAGGTTTTCTTCTTTATCTGCTAATTGACTTGAAGCTTCTGTATAATGCTGTTTGAAGTGATACAGTTCAATAATAAAGTATTTCACAACAAATGTTGGAGAACATTTTATTACTAGCCTTGCAATTCAATTCTTTCCTCTGTTCATATTGTGCCTTTTGGCATTCAGAGTATGCAGAGTTCGGGATAGTGTTCTAGAATGTGTCTCGTATATATGATGCTTTCTACTGTCTCTGATGTTTCTGTGGGTCAGACCTTTGGTTTTGAAATTATTGTATCTGAATAGTAGTGCTGACTGTGGTGTATTGTTGAGCAGCAATCGTGTTTCATGGTCGAACCAATAGTCTTGCACATAATCTATATACAACTCATATGAATCTCTTCATGTGATAATTGAAACAAAGAATAAAAACACTGCACTAAAACTAGAAAACTTGTCAGAATTGAGTCAAAACCCTATTGTAGCTCAGTACCTTTACTTGTTGAAAGTGTCAGAGCACTTAATAGCAAGAGTGATAATTTCTAATTTGTCCCACAACTCTGAAAGTCTACTAATTTTCATCTTGGTAGACTAAAGAATATGCAATGTCAAGAGATAAACACTACATGCTGAAGATTGAATCCAACGCACAGCTACTATGTTATATTTACTCTCCTGCACTAAACCCAAAAATGTGCCATAATGCCAAAAATGTAAGGCTGTTGGACTAGCAACCTCAACATGCAAAACAAACTGCAAGTGGTGATAAACCTCAACCTAGACGTGTTCACATGATAGGACAGTTGGATGACCAAGTGGTACCAACTCTGGTCTAAATCAGTTTTCTCTTCTTGTTACGTTACAGCGTTACACCACACACAAAACGAGTAATTGTACTACTTTGGGTTTTGTTTGGATTGACAAATAACAAAACAATGTTAAATAAAGCAAACTTTAAAACGAAATTTTCTGGTAATATTAAATTGTACCAGGGCAGCGTCCTAGTGTGTCTTGGCGTGACAACATCACTGCTTCGCTTATCATTATGCACTCATCGGTGATAGTGAAAAAAGTAGTAATATAACAATAATAACAAACATATATGACTTATCGATTGAAATGAAAAGTTAGGAAAACATCGAGCATCTAAAGTGGTCTAATACAGTTTGCTGCAATTATAATTCAAATTATCGACACAATACACATAATAAATAAACAAAATTACAGAAACGAACATTTCACTGCCTAAATATTGTAACTCGGTACTAATTAGTAACTGCTTACCTTAAACCAAACATCAAATACGTCTACAATATTTTCTTCCTCCATTGACATAATTTCGCTTCTTCCTTTAATACTCTTTTGTATTTATGAGATATTTATTATTTGATCCTACACAATAATTAGGAGGTGCAAAACAAAGACTATGGACTTCTCCTATAATTAGTTAATCTGTTGTATTTAGGATGTATTCTCATGTAATTGTAAATCATATAATTCGAAAATTCGTGCACCAAACATCCAGGGAAGCCAGACGACAATTTTGATTTCAACAATAAACATTTATTTTAAAAAGCCAAATATATTAAAACATATTTTTCATACATACGCTATGACATGATGTCAATTTATTTTATTACTGTCATCATCAATCAAACAAGTAGATCATATAGCATAGATATTGTCAGATGTAAAGATTTTCAACCTTTTTTGCAGATATTTTAAATATATTTAACTCAAATGTTCACAATAGAAAGGATTGCTTGATCTGGACCAATGTAGTAAGAAGACATGAAAACTAAAACTTTGTTCAAGTTATGCGATCGACGTCATGGCACAATGGGCATTCCCATGCGCGCTCTGTCTTCCACTGCAACAGTCACCCTAACGTCCATTTGCTCATCGTACCCATGAGAAGTTTATTTACTTTCGTTCTCTACCACGAAGAAAACAGAGGCTATGGTTGTCTCCAAGAAACAAGAAACACCAACATGCAATATCAAAATAAATAACACAACACTGAAACAAGTCCATCGATTCAAGTATCTAGGAACATTCTTAACACGAGATGGAAGATGTACAACAGAGATTAGGAGTAGAATAGCTCAAACGAAAGCAGCTTTTATGAAAATGAAGAACACACTATGCGTGAACTCACTACCAATGACACTGCGAAAACGAGTACTCCAATGCTATATTGAACCAATTCTTATGTATGGCAGCGAATCATGGACACTGAACAAACAATCAATACGATCATTGGAAGCCACAGAGATGTGGTTTTACAGAAGAATGTTGAGAATTCCATGGACAGCAAAGAAAACAAACGTGGAGGTTTTAAATCAGGCCTGCACACAAAGAAACCTTATCAAAAGAATAAGAATCCGACAATCAAGGTTCTTCGGGCATATAATGCGAAGAGAAGGTTTAGAACATTTGGTGACTACAGGTAAAATTCAGGGAAGGAGAGATCGTGGAAGACAGAGGAGAAGATGTTGGATGGCCTGACATCATGGTTCGACAAAATATCGACGTCAGAACTGATTACATGCACCAAGCAAAGAGAGTTGTGGAGAGACATGATCGCCTACGCCGGCAGGCATGGCACTTGATTGAACCACGAAGACGACAATGTATGGCATGTCCAAACTTAACACCTAATTCTCGCAGTCTCCAGTGTCTGAGACTCGCCCATATCACATAAATGAGAGCATACTGCATTGATGACATCGGCTCTGTCCATACTTCTGCCCGTTTGAGTCGGGGCATTGTTTGCAAGAAAGTCAGCAAATTCGTTACCCTGCACTCCAGCATGTCCAGGTGTGTACAGCCAAGTCATTTTCTTGAGATGTGATCTCCGAATGCTGTCCACCCATTCCACACGCATACTTCCAGATTGAATCAGTTGAAGCATATTCATCGAGTCTGATATGATAATCGCATGGGTAACCTGTTGCTCAGCCACCCATGACAGAGCCCTGGAGGCAGCAGTGATTTCCATAGTCATGCTCGATGTCGTTGTCTCGAAAGCGCCGCAGTCCTCATGAAGTGTGCGACCGTTTCGCTGTGCTGAATAAGCCCACGATGATCTGGTTCCGCGTCTGACAGAGCCATCGGTGTAGATAATGATATCACCAGGATGGGAGTGTTGATCACGAGTGCAAGAATCTCCGCATTTAGCGACGCCAGGCACACACACGAGTGCAAGAATCTCCGCATTGGCGACGCCGCGCACCTCCGCGCGCAGACACACATTTATACGTCGAAACATCAACACAAGTATACAACCTTCTTTGTTGCAAATATAACTGAATCTACTTATGATTGGTTTGTTCATAATATATGTATAGTTTAGTTGTAAGATCATCATCACTGTACATCGAGACGATTAGTTCACAGTGCTCAGATTGTGTGTCTTTCGACGTTTGTCATCTAACGACTTATTATTCTTCCTTGACTTCAAGTATGCTGCCCTTGTCGAGCTACATCACATTTTATTTAGTATTCTTGCAGTGTGATTAGGGTTGCAAATGCATGCCCTTTCCTTGAATTGTTTACACATAAAGAATATCTGCCTTGTTCATTGCATGGCCACTAGCATTAGCGAGTCATCACTCGAGTGCTCTGGCACAAAAATTAAATAAAAATTGTGCGTCAGCCGGGAATCGAACCCGGATCGACTGCTTGGAAGGCAACCATGCTAACCTTTACACCACCGACGCCTACGTTTATAGCTATGTGTGATAAACACAAATGCTAAATATATCTCTGACCTAATTTTCCTTGTGTAGCAGATGATAATTTTCTTGTGTAGTAGATGCTGCTGGAAATATATAGACAAAAAGGCAGAAGAAACATATCACACACTGAAAGTAAAGACACTTGAGCACATCGACACCTCATACCACCGATCCTAGTGAGCCGATGGATCATGCATTTTAGACACTACAACGAGGAAAGGAAGAGCTTGATGCCACAAAAATACTGCAGAAAAGAAACACACAAAATTGTCTTCCCTTGCGACTGCATGTCAGTCCTGCAGGCCACACAAACGAAACCACGAGATAATATGGAGTGAGGGAGAGAGCTCTGGGAAAGTATTCCTAATCAGATCACTATCACAGTCAATTGGGACTCATATCTCTTGAATCAGACTGGGGTTTCTTGGCTAGTGCGCATCCAACTATAAACTTATCTAGAGTTGGCTGTGGGTAGGGTCGTTGCAGAGGGAAGCTGAGCATACAGTACAGACTACAGGAGAACTACTTCCAGTATGAGGATCATGGAGGTTGATGCACAACTTTAAATTGTCTTTCTTATGAACATAAATGCACTTTGATCTTTTACCTGTTTTGGACCGGACTGCACTCTTCCAGATGTTCACGCATGCTCTATAATAAATGTGGACGCTGATGTCTCCTGCTTGAATTAGTCCATTTGGTATATCATCGCATTCTGTTACCTTTTTCGTTTTTTACGATTTTGATTGTTGAACATACGTGCCTGTAATATAGGCTCTGACAGAAATATGTAAACACTTTACATCCACACATCAAAAGGACATTTTCTCTTCATATGAAACGAAACTGTACAAGTCAACATAACAATTACTAGCAACATAGATTTCACCGACATATACTAACATAAAACATATATTTTTTTTTTTCGTCCGCTTTCAACTCAGACGAAGTTTCATCTCTGAAACTGATTTTTGCGTGAAAATCTGTTTTTCCAATATCTTACAATGGCAGCAGCGTGCACATTGTAAATTACTTTACACTGGCAGCCGTGTGCTCAATGTACTCGTAATTAGTATTCCCTCGCCATACAGGCAGATTTTCTCCGACTTCAGAGGTACTCACGCTATCGTCCTGAGTAAGACCAGGGGACTTGAACAAATGCCGGACAGTAGGATCGAACCCGAGCTATGAGGCGTCTCACAGCTAGCAGGCCGAGCTACTATCAACTACTCTAGGCAGTCCCCCCAAACATATATATACTACTCATTTAGAATTACAATTATTAAAGTTCTTCAAAAATTCACAAAATGCGACCATCTTGTCATTTTAATTTTAGCAATAAACTATACAGCAAATAAATATATTTATCGAACAAAATAAGATACAATGTGTAAATAGCATATATTAGCTATTCCCTAAAGTTTACAAGATTAGTAGTTGTGAATATCATGCATCTCTTGCTGTATGGTTCATGCAATTTATCACATCTTGTAGGCCTATCCATCTTTGTCTTTGTTGCTACTGGAAATACGCATGCTCAATTGTAGTATGATTTTTGTTCCCATATCTTGCTTAGGCAGCAAATGTTACTTTGGTCAAGACATCGTAAGACTGACTCTAGTCAAGACATCGTAACACTGACTCTAGTCAAGACATCGTAAGACTGACTCTAGTCAAGACATCGTAAGACTGACTCTAGTCAAGACATCGTAAGACTGACTCCAGTCAAGACATCGTAAAACTGACTCTAGTCAAGACATCGTACGACTGACTCCAGTCAAGACATCGTAAGACTGACTCCAGTCAAGACATCGTAAGACTGACTCCAGTCAAGACATCGTAAGACTGACTCTAGTCAAGACATCGTAAGACTGACTCTAGTCAAGACATCGTAAGACTGACTCCAGTCAAGACATCGTAAAACTGACTCTAGTCAAGACATCGTACGACTGACTCCAGTCAAGACATCGTAAGACTGACTCCAGTCAAGACATCGTAAGACTGACTCCAGTCAAGACATCATAAGACTGACTCCAGTCAAGACATCGTAAGACTGACTTTAGTCAAGACGTAGTAAGACTGACTTTAGTCAAGACGTAGTAAGACTGACTCTAGTCAAGTCATCGTAAGACTGACTCTAGTCAAGACATCGTAAGACTGACTTTAGTCAAGACATAGTAAGACTGACTCTAGTCAAGACACCGTAAGACTGACTCTAGTCAAGACATCGTAAGACTGACTCCAGTCAAGACATCGTAAGACTGACTCCAGTCAAGACATCGTAAGAATGACTCCAGTCAAGACATTGTAAGACTGATTCTAGTCAAGATATGGTAGACATGTGTCTAGTCAAGACATTCAAAAACTGACTCTAGTCAAGATATGGTAGACATGTGTCTAGTCAAGACATTCAAGGACTGACTCTAGTCAAGATATGGTAGACATGTGCCTAGTCAAGACATTCAAGGACTGACTAGTCAAGATATGGTAGACCTCTGTCTAGTCAAGACATTCAAAGACTGACTCTAGTCAAGATATGGTAGACCTCTGTCTAGTCAAAACATTCAAGGACTGTCGAAATCGAAGAAATGTTATCCAAGTTGAAGTATCACAAAACACTCTAGTTAACCCTTTCACTTCGTAATTTACTTTACCTCCGGACACATTTTCTTTGTAATGTTTACTGAATTACCCTGCAAACTGGCTTTGAATCATTTTTTTTAAACTGTGGGCCGGGATATTGGCTTGGAAGGGCGAAATGGTTAAGATATTACATTTTATCCATGTCAAAGCATCTTAGAAATGGCACAAAATGCAGATGTTACCTTAGTCAAAGAATTGTAAGATTGACTTCAGGCAACACAGCAAATGAATGTTTTTATGAAATCCAAAATTTATCCATGTCAAAGCATCTTAGAAATGGCACAAAATGCAGATGTTACCTTAGTCAAAGCATAGTAAGATTGACTTCAGGCAACACAGCAAATGGATGTTTTTATGAAATCCATCATTAGCATATGAAGCTTTGATTAATATATTATTCTAGTTTGGGAGAAATTGGTGGAGGGTGAGTTTTAGTCGGTTCAGAATGCATGTTTATCTTGCACAATCAGAACTCTGATAATTCATTTCCCTCTTGTCAATGTTATTTAATACACCATATCTTAAACCTGCATAGCAGAAATGGATAATGTGTGTCCTACACTACGTTGAGCTATTGTTCACGACCTATTCTATGTTTAGAGAAAGGAAGTCACAAATACTGTCTTTAACTTTCAAAATAAAATAGATCATTTGGCAACCCTTTAGTGCAGATCTGGACTGGTTCAGATTCTAGATATGGTAGGTTGATAATGCAACACTTGGTCATATAGCTTTTTAGCACTTAAAAATATGAAAATGTTTTTTCAATATTTATAAATTAAAAAAGTCACTGTGTCTCAACAAAACATAGTTAATATATGCAAAAGAAACACATAAAAAGTTGAAAGATTTAGTATACAAAGCAAAAATAAATGAATAAGCAAAATATATTATGTTCTCTTCTGCATCTTTGTTCAGGTTATTAGTGATATTATTCCATCAAGATTGTCATTCGGATAACGTCCCAGGTATTTATTCAGGTCATGTTATGTCATTAAGCTTGTCATTAGGATAAAGTCCCCAGTCTTTATTCAGGTCATGTTATGTCATTAAACTTGTCATTAGGATGAAGTCCCCAGTCTTTATTCAGACCATGTTACAGGTAGTATATTATATTTTGTATATAGCCACGATCTTCATTATATTTTGTTCACTCTAAAAGCAACATAGAACCGACACTGGCTTTTCTTAATTGAAGAAAGATTTCACTAAAACTTCTTTTTATTTTATACAGTGCCCATGTAGTAGCCTGCTAAGCATAAGGTTGCTAGTACTATGCATATTTCCTATTTAAAGTCAGAGTACATAACCTGCTTTCATACCATGAGGTATATTGGGGTATATGTTTCAGTTTATAATACCTTCATTGCACTCCAGACAAGTGCATAGGTGCTCAAATCTCCTCCGCAATATTTCCAACAGCATCCAGCGATATGTATGGGGTATATGTATGTTAGGTCAGTATTTTTCTTTGACCACCAGCACATGATGAGTGACATGGTCAACATTACACCAATTGCCATTATTTTCTGGTGTTTCTCTGGTAACCAAATGAAGCTGGATTGACCCGAGAGTTGTTACCGTCAGAAAAATGTCATTGAAGATAGTAACTAGAAAATTTAATCCGGGACAACTTGCATGCAAAACAAGTGCACTGACTACTCAACTATTGCAGCTCTTATATTTTATAACGTCCCTTTTTTATGTCACTTGCTAGAACTATGTTCTGTTATGTGAAGGGTAGGTTCAGTATATTTATTTTCTACATCAATTTGAAGGTTTTTCTGGGTCTAGGTCATTGTCTACACTAAAAGCATATTTTGTAAAAGTGATTAGAAAGCTTGAACATTGACTGCTGAATTCCATAAATAGTTATTTTAAAGTAATTACAGAAAAAACAACAAGTAGTTTTGTGTGCTTAAACAGGGGAGTCAGCTCTGATTGCCTCCCTTCAGGATGTGATTATTCTCTGGGAGGAATTCACATTATGCCACAATCTATTCTTTTTTTCTTACAGACAACCGGATGTAAATATCTTCTGGATATACATAGAATCAGAATAATGTACCCAGGAAAGAATTGGAAATTAATGCCTCCATATCAGATAGCTGCGAAGTGTCAGAAGAAAAGCCCCGAAATTCTAGATCTACACACTGTTATAGAGCTGCGATAGCATAGGAGGTAATGCACTTGCTTCATCAGCCCAGCTTTCAGTTCAACCCAGTCTCAGCTGGTTACCAGAGAAACACTAGGAAGCAAAAGCGGCCGGCATGATGCTGACCACATCATCCATCATATGTCTTTGATCAAAGAAAAATATGGACAGAGAAAAACACAGTATTTCCCTATATGTCTCATGGTATAAAAAAGGGTTGTTTACTTCAACTATGCCAAGGATAAAGCTTAGCACTGTCTGCAATAGTGATCATTTTAGTAGCTCTAGTTCTCAAGAACAGCATCCTTTCTTCGAAACAAGTACACAACTAGTTTTAAAAACAGAAGAAAGCTTCTTATTTTTTTCTGGCTATTATTAAAGCAAATTCACATAAATTAAAATGCACTATAAAATTGTAATTAATAAATAACATAAAACAAAATTGGAGATCAAATATTAAATGACAATAACCTTTTAAGACTAGTATTTTAGTGCATCATCCTACAATACAGAACCAAAGGGTTTATAAGGTCTCATGACCCTTTCGAGAGTTTCAACAGCTATCAGTGCAATACCAGGCGACATCATTGATTCAACTCATATCATAAATTTGATATATATATTTCTAATTATTCTACATCACCAGATATCATTTGCATGTAGATATCAAAATGTCCAAAATTGGTACTGGAAATTTTCATCTCAAATCAGGATTATTTTGGCTTTCTCTAAAGAAAATGCACTTATTTAGTTTGATGTTAGTTCTGATGCTCTTTTCCCACTTCAACTCCACTGCAGAGTGATATTTTTATTATTGATATTTAATAGTCTTCCATTAAATCTAAGAACATCTTCCTGTGAGACAAAAAGCTCATGATAAAATAATCTGATGAAAATATCTTATAAAATGTACACTCAGTAATCATCCTATGCCATACAGATAAACATAAGCGGTTATTGCTCACCATCTCACACAATGACCAGTCCATTATCAGGTTTGTCTTCATGTTTTGGTCATCATACTATGTTACCAGTCCATCTAGGTATTTATCTCTTCACCTTCCTCATACCTTTTCCCATCAAATTTGTAAGTTATCACTAAATTTTCAACTTTATTTCTTCTCAAAAATGCTCTAAAAATATTGACTGTCTACATCTAATTTCTCTAATCAATTTGTGGCTTTAATTTGTTTCTTGATGGACTGTGTCAATCTTTTTTCTGTCTGCTCATGGTATTCTTTGCACTGCTATCAGAAATCACATCTCCATTGACATTAGATGTTTGAATCCTACAAACCAGGTGCAAAATTTTGAATGACAATTTTAAAATTACATATAAAAAATATCAATATTCAAGCACATATCAATATAAATTCATGATGATCAATAAAGATATTATTCAGACTTGATAAATTTGACATGAGTCAGCAGCAGGGATCCATGAAAGCACAAAAGAACATGTGCATAATCAATGAGCTGCAGGAACTATCAGCATATATGCCATCATTTGATGAAAGACACTGAGCAATTAAGGATCTATCTGAAATGTACTGAATCCAATTCTGTGAACTAGTTAACAATACAAATTATACACAATAGACGATAATTTATGAAATATGAAAAATTTGTAAAAGAAATATTGACATACAGAGCACATATCTTCCCTGTCAAACATTTTTTGATTTGATCGAAAAAATGTGCTTGCTAAAAACACATCATTCTGTTCATTTCAGTGTTTCAGATGAGAAATAGAACAAGAACTGCACCTTGTCCTGAATATGTAGAGAGACAAATAGTACAGTGGTTTGGGCATTTATTGAGAATAGTCAAATCAGCTGCGGATGTGGGCTTAAAATAGCAGATGAGCTGGTTTTTAGAGTACAATATAACTGTTAAACTGCGAAACACAAGGTACAGAAACATTTCAAATGAAACATGGAAAATATCAACAATTGAATATCTTAGAATCCCAAGTTGAAATGGCACTAAATCAAAGCAAAAGAAGGAAGGCAGCAGGGATAGATGGTATAACAACAGAAATGTTACTTGTGTGTAAGACAACAGCAATAACATGGCTGACCAGAATTTTAACATAGCCTGGGAGGCACAAGAGGCTCCAGATGACTGGCAGAGAGCTATTATAGTCCCAATATGGAAGAACAAAGGAGACAAAAGAGAGTGTGAAACATACAGGGTATCTCTCTTTTGAGCCATATAGGAAAAATGTTTGCCCAAATATTGGAGCGAAGAGCAAGACATATATTAGAGCCCCAGTTAAGCAATAGCCAGTTTGGGTTTAGGAGGGTAAGAGCTGCACAGATGCAATATTTACACTAAGACAGATCTGCGAACAAACAATTGAATACAATCAAAGTAAACAGCTTATATTTATAGACCAAGAAAAGGCATTTGATAGAGTAAACACGTGCAAACTATGGAAGATCCTTGAAGAATATGGCGTACAGGGACAACTATTAGGTAATATCATGGCCTTATATCAAGATAGCCAGAGTACAGTAAGAACAACAGAAGGAATGACCGACTGGTTCTCCATTACATCAGGTGTTAGACAAGGTTGTGTCCTCTCACCACTACTCTTTATTGCATATATGGATAAAATAACTCAAGAGTCAAATTCAGATAATGATGAAATAAATGAACTGCTGTTTGCAGATGATCAGTGCCTGATACATCAAAATGAACAAGATCTACAACATCATATTGACACCTTGAACAAAAATTGTGTAAAACATGACATGAAAATCAACAACACTAAAACAGAAATAATGAATATGGGAAGAAAACATAATAATCTAGACATCCATGTCAATGGCACTAAAATAAACCAAGTGAAAGAATTCAAATACTTAGGAAGCATATTCACAGAAGACAGAAAACTGGATAGAGAGATAGAGGCTAGAGTACAAAAAGCAAATGCTGTAACCTACCAGCTAGCCCCATTGTTAAGGCACCCAAAAATTTCACAGGCAGCTAAGCAACAGATGATCAACAGCATTTTTATACCTACTTTGTGTTACCAGAGCCAAACATGGACATTGAGCAAAGCGCAGTCACAAAAAATAACTACATGTGAAATGTGTTGCCTGCGAAAAGTTACCAACAACACAAGAAAAGACAGAATCACCAACATCAGCATAAGAAAGAAAGTTGGCACAAAACCGTGCTTGAATTACATAGATAAACAAAGAATGAAGTGGTTTGGCATTAAGTGGCATTATTATTAATGCATCCAAACTCCACAGTATACAGAGTCTTCTACAACAGAACATCGGGAAAGAAGGCAAGAGGAAGACCACGGAAAAGATGGTTAGATGGCGTAGCAGAATCCTGTGAAAGAGCAAAGATAACAATCACACAAGCCACCAGAACAGCGCAAGACAAAAACAGAAAACCACGACACTGGGCAACAACCCGGTAGCAGTGTGACGACAAAAGAAGAAGAAAAATAGAAAAGCAGAAGAGAGATTGAAAATGAAAATCGTGGCATATCCTAAAGGACGTAGACATCAACCACAGTAAATGAGTCGTTGATTTTCTAGGCACCACTTATACGTTCAGTAGTTTGCCATTGCTTTCATAACGGTGAGGTCTATTTTTACCTTTTGTAAAAAAATCTCACGGAAACAAATTTGCTTCCAAACTTGCCCACCGTGGGGTTTGAACCAGGTACTCTTGGGTTTGTGATCGAGCCCACTACCGCTTGAGTTACAGACGCTCAAGACTCTTCAGACGAAGGAAGATTAGAAACTGTAGAAATTTACAATAATATGGATTTACTGCAACTGATGTGAATTACTTATCTTAGAACTGAAAACTCTTGACGACAGTGGAAAGAAAAACTAAAACTTTATAGAACGTTTCTTTATCCTATAACCTCACTGACAACTTTAGTAAAATACAGTTCACAAAATTTGTGCTTTTATGTGTAACTATTAATTAAACCTGCCAGTGTTAATCTTTTGATGCTGTAAATGTAGTGCAGTTGCTACTTCGAAGATCATAGCATCTATATTGCAAAGAAATAAATATGCACTAATATGTGCAACACTATAAAGGCAACATACTAAAATATTATGAAGAAAATATATTTTCTTAGAAATATAACAAGTAATCTGAATGAATGACTTTTTTTTTTGTAAAACAAATCTTGATTCAGTTAGATCATTTCCAGAACTCTAAAACTTTAAATCATCTGGAACTGAAGCACTATCTATGACTTTTGTCCATTACATTCTGGATCTACCATTGCTGACTGTTTGGTGAGTTCTTTCTTGGTGCAGTATCGCAAAGACAGAAGTACCATGACTGAAGATATCATTGTGAGGCTGATATCTAGAATACAATTTTGAGAAATGCATATAAGTTATTATTTTCGTTTCATAGTTTCAATTTTACATTCTCAACTTTAAGGTTCAAGTAAACAAAGAAGTTACACAATTCTCAAGACTTTAAAAAAAATAATTACATAAACTAGTATTTTATACGGATATTTTTAAAACATACACAGCAGTACTGTATAAGTACAATATTTATACACATTTTCAGCATTCATGCTAGTATCTGTAACAATAATAACCAGTTGCTTTCAAGACATTTATTATTGTATTAACCACAAAGTGTGTTCGTATGTATGTGCATGTGTGTGGACTTGCATGCATGTGTGTGTTTTTCCCAATTCTTCTCAGTGCACTTTTATCATACAGAAAAGTCTCTGAAAGATACAAAAAAAATAGACATAGCCTTAGAGATGACAACAGACATTGTTCTGACTACAAACTTGATGACAAATGACCTTAGCAAAGCATTAGAAACAAACTATAACTAGGTTGAAAATAAAAAATGCTAATAGCATTATATGGTGATTGAAGTGGAAACCTCTACACTCAAGGGTTGATGTTGAACAATAAAGAGTGCCAGTATCTAAGAAAATCAATGTTCTGTAATTCAAAGAAAACAGAAATAGATGAAGACTTACACAATTAAAAAATGCACTGAGGATATAACTATGAAGAATAGAAAAGTGGAAAGACTTCAAATGGATTACTGACAAAACTCACTGGACAAAAAAGCTTTGAAATATTAAATTGTAGAAATTTTCTTCAAATAAAGTTGTAAGACAAATGGTGCTGTCCAGAAAACTATTTTTCAGTTGCTACTGTTGTAAAACTCATTTTCGTTACATATGTTACACATTTTTGTTTATCATTTACTACTTGTAGCTGTCTATTTCTCTTAATTTATTGTCAACATCATACTGGCTGCCTTTACTTATCAGTATTTTTCTGGTATGTCATTTATGAAGAGAATAAATTAACACATAGTGGCTAGTGTGGTCCAAATTCAGTGGTTGCAATCTACTTGAAACAAGTAAATTTGTTAAATACAAGTAACACACACATACATATATAGATGTTATACATACCAGAAACGAGTTTACTTGAAGCCATATGCGCTACTATTGAGTAGTAAATTATGTCTGAAATATATTTTTTTAAATTATTCAATAGAAATATACATGTATTCACAACAACATGATAAAAATAACTGATGGAAAAGTAAAAACAAACCGTGTCCTTATCTCAGTGCATCATTGATAAAAAACTATAAAATAAATATGGATTTTCTTCTTTATTTTAAAGATCTTATGGCAAAGGACTGACTTCATTGCACCGGGTTTTCTCATATGGGTCTGTCTCTGTTTGCAAAAATGTCACGCCATCAGCCGCAAGTGTTGCCCAAGTGTTTTGCGAGTGTTTCTTCTTCATTTGCTCTAGTATAGCCAACTTAGATACCAATACTTATGATTTGTGTGTGTTTTGAGAATGTTTATGTTGGACTATGTTATCAGCAAAGTTGCAATATGGACATCTCTTGACCCAGAACTTATGATTTTGTAACACAATTTTTCTTCCTTGGGTTCACTCTCCTAGTTGTTTTATGACAGAAGATTTGGGTGGAATTAAATTTCAGCTTCTTATATATAAGATTGTGCATGGGCTGATTCAGACAGCTCACTCTTTTTTTTTCAATTTCTAATTGCCAAGAGATTATCTTCTTCTTTCTTTTGTCATCACCGGTTACGGTTGTTGCTCAGTGTCATGGATTTTTAGCTTTTTGTCTTGCACTGCTCTAGTGACTTGGGTTTTGTCATCACACTGCTACCAGTTGTTGCTCAGTGTCATGGATTTTAGGTTTTTGTTTTGCATTGCTCTAGTGGCTTGGGTTTTGTCATCACACTGTTACCAGTGTTGCTCAGTGTCATGGATTTTAGGTTTTTGTCTTGCGTTACTCTAGTGACTTGGGTTTTGTCATCACACTGTTACCGGTTGTTGCTCAGTGTCATGGGTTTTGTCATCACACTGTTACCGGTTGTTGCTCAGTGTCATGGATTTTAGCTTTTTGTCTTGCACTGCTCTAGTGACTTGGGTTTTGTCATCACACTGTTACTGGTTGTTGCTTAGTGTCATGGATTTTAGGTTTTTATCTTGTGCTGCTCTAGTGGCTTGGGTTTTATCATCACACTGTTACCGGTTGTTGCCTAGTGTCATGGAATTTAGTTTTTTGTCTCACGTTGCTCTAGTGACTTGGGTTTTGTCATCACACTGTTACCGGTTGTTGCTCAGTGTCATGGATTTTAGCTTTTTGTTTTGCGCTGCTCTAGTGGCTTGGGTGATTATTTATTTGTTTTTTGACAGGCTTCTGCTATACCATCTAACCATCTTTTTCATGGTCTTCCTCATGCCTTCTTTCCTGATGTTCTGTTGTAGATGACTCTGTAGACATTGGAGTTTGGTTGCATTCTTATTAAGTGGCCAAACCTAGTCATTTTTTATTTCTCAATGTAATTCAAGCAAGGTTCTGTCCCAACTTTCTTTCTTACAATGATGAATCTGTCTTTTCTGGTATTGTTTGTAGCTTTTTGTAGGTATCGCATCTCACAGGAATTTATTGTTGGCGACTGTGTTTTGCTCATTGTCCATGCTTGGCTCTGGTAATACAGAGTAGGCCTGAAAATGCTGTAGATAATGTGTTGTTTAACTTTAAATACAAACAATATTTTGGCATAATAATAGATTTTATTATTAACAATAATTATTAGAAAAGAATAACATAACATAAGTTTGACTTCACATTAGAATGTGAGTCATTTGGCTACTAAGAAAACCTCAATATGCAGAAGAAATGTTTTCTGAGAAAAAGATATCGAAGAGAAAGTTAATACTCATCATCATCATCAAATAGCTTGTCCTAAGCAGAACTTTGCCACCCCAACAGTCTTCCGAATTTCTCTCTCATAGGCCAGATGTCCTGCCTCTGCAGCCATCATGTTCAAACCATCAGTTACATCCTGAATCCATCTTCTCCGTGGTCTTCCTCTTCTTCTCTTTGCCGGTATGCCTCCTTCCATGATGGTCTTTTCTAGCCCTTCATGTCTTTTTTATGTCCAAAATATCTCAATTTTCTCTTTCTTATTTGTAGCATCAGCCAAGTTAATACTAGCCAAGGTAAAACACTTTCTGAAAGAATATGAATCTCCTCCTATCTTTAAATGACACAACTAGAATGAAAACTTGAACTAGACTAATCGAGAATCGGGTGGTTCAGACAACACAAAATCAAGAGGATACTTACTTGCAATCTGATATCCTGCTGCCATTGCACAAAATGTGACGACAAGTTCGACACATATCTGATTAATCATCCATCCAAGATCACCAAATGCCTTATATACTTTGTGACAATCATTAGAAGGCTTCAATTGATGAAAGAAACCCATTGAGAATAGAAGACTGTAACAATGAATATCAGTGAAAATTGGATAAAATCTCAATACAAGTCCATTGATACCTGTGAACAAACAAAATAAAACATTACAAATTGATTGATTGATTGGACCATCATCATTGTACTTTGGTGAATAAACTATATGCGCTTTAATTTCTTTCTTACATAGAAAGATCTTATCGGAAGTGCAAGAACATCATATCACGGATGAGGGTCTCGGTTGTAATGTTGATGATATAGAGAATTGATGTATGTTTTTTTTTTATTGTGCAATATTCTAATTTTCTAATTTCAAAATCTATCCTGTCGTAATCTGTCTTATAATATTGATGGCTTTTTTGATATATGTACATGTGGCACCATCAGGATGACAGAGACACACATACTGCAAGAATGTCCAACATACACGGAACAGAGAGAAAACACATGGCCAATCCCCATATCAGTCAAAGACAAGCTATACGGAGATGTACATGGACTCTGGTTGATCATTAACTACTTTAAAAGTATACAAATCGATGTCTGAAAACGTTGGAAGAAGAAGGTGAAGATGGCTTTTCTTAAACAGTTCATTTCATATGTTGTAATCTAATTAGTTATTACCTAAAATACCAAGCACAAAGTAGCCAGCAGCATTGTCTGAATTGTTTTTTCCTCTAGTCATCAATATCTTGACACCAAAAGTAACAAGTGACAATGAGCATACAAGTAGCAGCATTCTATAATCTGTGGTGATGTCTCTGGTACTGCTAGACAAAAAGCTAAGATGAATTCCTGGAAAGAAACAATAACAGCATTATAAATTAAGAAATGATTTATGTGAAAAGAACAGAAATGTGTGGAATTTTGCTGATGTGTGTTCATTTCTGATACAATAGGGACATTAAAGATGTTATGATGTTAGTTAGCTAGATATGCTACAAAAATAAGATGATGTTTATACGGGTGCATGGCCATTGAGTCATTCGTATGTGTCAATTCCTCCCCGCCAATAATGGTTGACACGTTCTGTTTCTGGGGACATCTTTTTTTTTGAGTTTGTTCTCTAGAAAGTTGCATTCCCCTGCAGACGAGATCTATCTTCCCAGGTTTATCTGGGGTCTCCTACTCTAGGGGACTTCAGTTTTCTGTCGCCAGGCTCACCAACCCATTTTATGCAGGGTGTGCTTCCTGGACACTGTAGTTTAATCCCATATACTTGGAGGAAAATGACATATAAGTAGAAGAGACGACAAGAACAAGGATGTCCTCTTCAAGGAGAGAGAGGACAACTGCTATTTGTCCCATAGCTGGGGGATGGGCTAGTTGCAGCCAGAGCATTTACTACTCGCAGTGGGTTCTGAGCTGTCACCTTATGAGGCCCCATCCTGCTCCCCTCACTTTGGTCTGACCTTTCACCTTCAGTCTGTTTGGGTTGGTTAGACCTGCCAGGAGTTAGACTCACGCCGACATAGTCTGAAGGATCCTAAAGGCACACAAACCCTCCAACCACGATAAGGTAGGCTAATGTGGAGAGAATGATGTTTATACAAGAGACAACATTTCAAGCGAAGAAAGACGCTAGCTAGCAAAATTGATGTAATTGCATTCTATTCAGACTATCAGGCTATCAATCTATTTCAGCTGATGGGCAAAGAGTATATCTGATTATTGTTGAGTTTCCATAGATTGCTAATTACACACTTGTCTAAAGGTTCATGAAAACTGGAGTAATACATGTGGTTCTTCTTCTTCTTCACCTGTCAATTCCCAATGGAGCACAAGTCTTCAACAAACTTCTTCCAACACTTCCTCTCTCTTGTCATCCCTTCCAATTCTGTCCATGTTTTACCTATCCTTTTAATATCAGACTCCAGCTATCTTCTCCAGGTCTGTCTAGGCTTTCCCCTGCTCTTTCCCGTGGGTTCCAAAACAGTGCCTGTCTTGCAATGCTTCCGGTCGGTCTTCTCAATGTATGTCCTATCCATAGCCAGCATCTCTTCCGTAGCTCTTTCTCCACTGGTATTTGTTTAGTTCTTTCTCTGAGTTCCTCGTCGTAATCTTATCATACCGGAGTCTCTGTGGCTAAGTGGTTAAGCCCTTTGCCTTGTGAGTCGAAGGTCGTGGGTTCAAGTCCAGACCGCGCCATTCTGTTCATGAGTGCAGTTTTTCCAGAGATCCCTAGGATTGTTGCTGGAGCTACGGAGTTCGTGTTTTTTGCAATATTCTCGGCAGGTGGCATGCCATTTCTGCGGAGAGGGACCGAGCCGTATGGGGTAAAACCGGTGCAATGAAGTCAATCCTTCGGCTTTTAAACCATTAAAAAAAAAATCTTATCATACCATCTCAGTCCCTCTATTCTACGTAGCCATTAATTTATGAAGGTCTGTAGTTTTTGGGTGGTTTCTTTTGTTGTCTTCCCCGTTTCTGAGCCATAGAACAACGTGTGGTTCTATCTGATAGAAATAATTTGGGTTAGACTGTAAAGTTATGTCCAAACTATCCACCTTTCATACAACTTGTCTGTGAATGATCTTACATGTGTTCTGTCCAAATACTATATTTAGCGAAGAACTACTTGTACAGTGTCAACAAAAGAATTTGAGCGCAACATCAAAAATAGACGCTGAGGACGGAACAGACATGTGATACGCATGGCGACTAACGGTCACGAAAACTGCCCTGAGATGGACACTAGAGAGTAAACAAAATCAAGGAAAACCCAAAATGACATGGAGGAGAACAGTAGTACAAGAACTGAAAGAAATTGGTTTAAAGAGATCTCGTCAAAGTTCAATATGAACATTGGAAGGCAGCAACAAGAACTAATGGAAACAGTCAAACACAGCCTCCTATCTATCATCCCTTTCTTGAGAATATTCAAGTTTACATTAGAGCATGTAAGTATACACCAAAGAGGTAATATCATTAATAATGTCTCTTTTTGCAATAATACTGTTTATAATTTACCTATTGCCCACCAAAGAATTGCACCAAGTCTCCATTTTAAATCACTTGTATTTAAGCTCACTGTACTGTCTGAATTGTTTTGTATATTTAATTCAGGTGCAGCACAGGGAGATGTTTTTTCTGTTGTCATTGTATTTGTTAAGAGTTCTTCATCTGTTGAACAATCTTCGATTGTTTTTCGATACAGCAGTGTGTCGACAAAGTCTTCTCCATCTGTTGCAGAATACAAAAATATGTATTTAAAGTATTCAAAGAAATGGGCAAAACTGGAAATAATACTTTCAAAACTACTGATTACATTTTTTCAATGCAGTCTCTCTTTGTTATACCAGAAGTGGAATACAGTCTCAACTTTAAGTAGAAAATACATACAAAACAATGTTTAGTATTTTACACATTACTAGAATAGTAGTTCAATATAGCATTGGTTCAACCCAATATTGAACCAATTGTTCTGTTTGGCAATGAATCATGGGCTACGAACAAACAATCAAAAAAGATCGCTGGAAGACACATAGATGTGGTTTCACAGAAGAATATTTTAAAATCCCATGGACAGCAAAAATGACAAAGGACGAGATTTAAAAAAAACAAGTCTTGCACACAGCGAAACCTGATAAAGAAAATAAGAACTAGACAATCAATAATGTTCTTGGAACACATAATGCAAAAATGATGTTTGGAATATCTGTTAGCCATGGGTAAAATACAGGGAAGAAGAGATAGAGTAAGGTAGAAGGAGAAGATGTTGGATGGCTTGACACGTTGTTTGAAAAGAGATAAGCATCAAAATGGATAAACTGCACCAAAGAGAGTGAGAGAGAGAGAGAGAGATGTGGAAATACATGAACGTTAACTGGCACACCAGTGTTTTTAGTTAATTTCAGGTATAATCTGGCGGTGCGAGCACCGCTGCTAATCGATATATCATGAAGATATATAGTAATTAATTGGTTGAATTTGATCAATAATTTTTAAGATAGTAAGGGAGATAAAAATTTTTTTTTTTTTTCGTGTGTGGTAGAGTTATCGTTTAAAAATTATAGTACATATAACACGTATTGACATAATAACATATAACAAAACGCTAGACATATATAAAATTTAATGGAAGCTTATGGATGAGTTGAATGATTCAGAGAATCATAGATACAACAGAGGTACAACATAGATACACATATACAGACATAGTGAGAACATAGGTACAACATTTATATATAGTAATACAGTCATCTCTATGTATCCGCTAAAGTATTCACTGAAAAGTCAAGTGGAATATCCACCAGTTCTGGAGACTGGACAGGTGTTTTCAAAGGGCGTACGGACAAGTCCAGTGGGGTGTCATCTGGTTCATAGGTCTGTGAAACTAACTGGCGACGGTTATATCACCGAAGTCGACCTCTTAATTCCTTTATAGATAAATATATCAACTCCTCCTTAGTCACACTTAGATCTATTATTGTGTATAGATGACTATACAATAAACTTTCGAATGTTTCAACTACACATGGATGAGCCAACTGGTTTCCTAAACCGGCTACACAGCCAGTGCAGTAAGACGTAAACTCCATTGTCATGGCCCTCCACAAACGTGTTCTAAGGGCATTGCTTAGCTCTCTGCGTGAACCCATTTCTGTAAAATAGCTGTAATAGAAGAAGAGATGTTATCAAAGATATAAGTAGTGTCAAACATTTATAACTAGACATAGCTAGAGATGGATCCTAGGTGGAAACATCCCTTTACAGCCCTTATCGCCGGACCAACTGGTAGTGGTAAAACTGTTTTTGTACACAAGTTCATGCAAGAACTTATGTCTATGGTCGACCCTCCACCAGAGGAGATTATATATTGCTATGGTGAGTGGCAAAGCATCTACGAAACTATGAGCGGTATTCAATTTATCCAGGGTTTGTCCGATATGGACCAGTGGATGGGTGATAAGAGGCGTCTGATTGTTATAGATGATCTGATGGCTGAAACAGATGACCGAGTAACTAAGCTGTTTACTAAAGGTAGTCACCATCGAAATATTAGCGTTATATATATTGTACAAAATCTATTTGGAAAAAATAAAGAACAACGGACCATTAGTCTTAATGCCCACTACCTAGTACTATTCAAAAATTCCCGTGATGGATCGCAGATTACTAATCTGGCCAAACAAATGTACCCGGGGCGCGTATCATATCTCCAAGAAAGTTTTAAAGATGCGACATCACCACCTCATGGTTATTTGCTAGTGGATCTTCGACAGGACACACCAGAGCAGTTGAGATTACGCACCAATATCTTTCCACAGGAAACTCAGGTCGTATATGTCCCCAAATAACATCATGTCGGAGAAGATGAAGCAACAAGCGGAAATGCTGCGATTCTTGAGGGCAGCCAAACCACCGGCGATCAAGGCCGTTATAAAAACAGCGTCACCGGAACTCGTACGAACCTTATGCGAATGCTGTCACAATGTGTTAAAAGGGAATGTTCCACTTACACATGTTCAGAAGAGACGAATGCAGCGCTATAAAAACAGTCTTAGAGCGATCACACGAAAGAAACTATCGATCAAAAAGCGGAAACAGATCTTACAACAAGGTGGATTTATAGGGTCTTATTGGGTCCAGTGTTAAATGTGCTGAAAGGAGTCCTAGGACTATGATGGCTAAGAAAATGATATTAATTGATCCCCGTCTTTTAGACCAACCGAAACAATATTTACCGCCCGATATTGTCAATGACAACCTATGCGAGCTAGATATACATATGCAACAAATCTTGGATAGAGAAGATATATTGCCACACGACAAAGCTAGAATGTATCAACAAGTTTTGCATCGCTATATGCAACGGCTCGACCAGCACAGAAACAAACCGATAGGACATGTGGACATCAAAACAACACAACCGACCCAACCGATCGAGGAACCAGTGATACAACCAACAACTATACTTAAAGAAGCAGACGAGGAAAGGCCGACCACAATTGAGACAAAGAGTCAAAAGAAGGTCGATGCTAGTATAATACAGACTACCCCAGCGTACTCACTCAGGGGGGAAAAGAAGACTAAAATTCCAACACCAACTTGGGATAAATCGCCAAAGGTGTGAATGTGTCGTTAAAAAAACAATACTACAATCCAAAACAACCAGGGTCTTATGGCGGTGCCGGTGCATTGCACCGTAGTACTAAAATCAATCCTAAAGTAATCAAAGAGTGGTTGAGGCAGCAAGATACGTACACTCTACACAAACCAATTCGATACCGCTTTAAACGACGACCCGTTATTGCAGGCGGGCCGTACCAACAATATCAAGCTGATCTAATAGATATGAGAGCTGTCAGAAAATACAACGATGGATTTTCTTATCTGGTGACATGTATTGATGTCTTTAGTAAATATGCCTGGGCCATCCCGATCAAGACAAAAACTGGAAAAACCTTGGTCGAAGTTATGAGTCACATATTTACCACTCGTAAACCAATAAATTTTCAAACTGACAAAGGCTCGGAATTTAAGAACAAGACATTTTTAAAGTTTCTTAACAACGAGGGTGTACATTTCTTTACTACAGAGAACGAAGATATAAAAGCCGGTATAGTTGAGCGGTTTAATCGTACATTAAAAGAAAAAATGTGGCGATACTTTACGAAAACAAATGAGCTTCGATATGTGGACGTAATAGATCGATTGCTACACAATTATAACCACTCATATCACCGAAGCATAGGAATGGCTCCAGCGCAGGTGACTATTGATAATCAAGAAGAAGTCTGGAATACACTATATTCAGCAGCTGACGTCATCGGCAGACAACGCTATAGAGAAGGGGACACAATCAGACTTCGGCAAGCCAGACAGGTATTTAAAAAAGGTTATACACCGTCGTGGACCGAAGAAATATTTACAATCAGCCGCGTAAATAATACAATACCGATCACGTATCGAGTAAAAGATAAAACGGGTAATGAACTGTTAGGTACATTTTACGTGGAAGAAATTCAGAAAGTAGGCGATAAACAAGTGTATCGAATCGAAACTCTTATACGACAACGTCGAGGCGTCCATGGAAATATACAGTACTTAGTCAAATGGTATGGATACAACTCATCATTCAACAGCTGGATATCAGCCAAACACATATCACGTTATGAAGACTAGTGATATGGAAATAGAAGAAGAAGCTAGCGTGGATACACCCGTCTTTGAGACAAACGTAGAAACATGCGTGGGGCCTAGACAATATTTCGGGAACCTTCTTCCACGCCCCGACATAGTTTTCATTTGTCAAATGATCGTTATATATTTTGTGATTGGTGTCTCACTATTTAATCTAACATACAGCAGTGCAGAGGGACCAGACGGCAAAATTTGGATCGCGTTAATGAGCAGTTGTCTTGGTTACATGCTTCCTAATCCTAAACTAGAAAATCAAAAATGAGTTTCTATATAACACTACCAAGTAATGCATCTTTGGGTAGCTATCCCAATAACACGGCCGGTAATTTCTATGTAAAACTAGCGCAAACAATTGAGCTAAGTTCGCAATACGAAGTTGGTCTGGCGGAAATTCAGTTTCCAAATACCTACTATAACGTGCTAGACGATGACGTATGGGTCGCGCAGGATGACGTATGTTGTTAAAGTAAATAAAGGATGAAAAAAAAGACCAAAAAATTTATTTTTATTTTTACATTCATTTCGTCCTAAAATATTAACTGTTTAAGCCCTGTATGTGTGTATGTATGTATGTAATTTAATGTCTATATGTAATGTACTGTGTATGTCTATAGGGCATGTACTGTACTGTATGATACATTGATCACCTAACAGAAGACCGACTGACTCTAATTGGTTTAAATCAGCTTCAAATATTGCTTTCATTTTATTATCTGAAAACAGTGGTAGTTTTTTGTGTTCAAATTCTGAATGGATGAATTTGAAATATGGTGTTACAAAATCAATACACGACTTTAAGTCTAGAAATACTACATCGGCTAGTTGACAAATGAATTCTTGATTGGCATAATGTAAAAACAGGATTGAGCTCGCTAAAATACGATAATTAAACAGAGTGCTCACTATATCGATTAAGACTATGTCGGCCATATAACGTATTTGACATTGCTTGTCAAGTGAAAATAAGTCGGGTTGCATCATATTGGCCAACTCAATGTAAATATTGACATAAACTATCGTGGTGTGTCTTTGTAATCGGTAGTCGATAGTCTGCAAAATTTTCTTTTCAATTTGTTTGATAATTTTCGGACTATAAACGTTATCGTAGATGTGAAGCATATCTCTTAGAAAGACACGATCGCCGTCTTCAAATTTACTTGCGATCCAAAAGCAAATTGGAACGATTAGATTCAAATCATTATTACATCGGCAGCTTTTACTACAAAAGCGATCAAAGACATCCATTGTCAAATGAAAGGTCTCATTATTAAATCTATAATCATTGCAGAGAGCCGAGACATATACTATTATTTTACTTCTTTTCATTTGTGGTACAAGTTTAGTTTGTACCAGTTGTCGGCTATACAAGCGAGTTCGATCATTCATTGTTTCTAATACTTTTTCTATTTCATGAAGTTTGGCCATTTTACCTCTTTGTTCTTTCTAATGTTAGAAGACGACTGTAGTGAGACAAGGTTAGAAAACAACTGCAGTGGTACAACGCGGTCGTCTTTTGTTAACGTTAGAAGATGAAATTGTAAACGCAACAATACCACGCTAAGAGATTTTCTTATTTGGTACAATAATAAGGATGTAGTCCCATTTTTAGCTGCTTTAGAAAAACAGGTTAGTTTTTATGCTCATCTAAAGATTGATATGTTTAAAGATGCCATATCGGTCCCTGGAATTACGTTAAAATATTTATTTAAAACTCTTGATAAAGAGGTCGCCTTTTCCTTGTGTTCCAATCGAGAGCAAGATCTGCATAAGACACTTAGAGCTAATATTGTGGGTGGTCCTTCTATTATATTTCATAGATATCATGAAAAAGGAAAAACTTGTATTAGGGGTAATAAGTTGGTCCAGGGTATCAAAGGTTACGATGCCAATGCTTTATATCTATGGGCCTTGATGCAGAAAATGACGACAGACTTTGTAGTTACCAGACAACCTGAGGATGGCTTCAGACCACACCGCGCTAATTATTACATCATCCAGTGTCGGGAATGGTTAACTTGGGTGGCCCACTTACATAGTATTGATTTAAAGACACAATTCAACGGTAGCGAGTTGAGCTTGGGTTCAAGACATATTAGAGTAGATGGGTGGGATAAACAAAATCGAACCGTGTATCAGTTTCACGGTTGTTTGTTTCATGGACATCCAAACTGTTCACTTACTCAAGGTAGAGATATTAACCCAATAAATAACAAACCCTTAGCTGACCTGTATAAAAAGACAGTAGATATTCGCGAGTACTTGACTAATGAAGTTAAGGTTTCTGTCATCGAAATGTGGGAATGTGAATGGCAGATTCTGAAAAAAAAATGATCAATCAGTCAGAAATTTTCTGTTGGCTAGACGCCCAAAACGTTTCAAATGTAAGTACCCTATCACCGAGGCAAAACTAGTTGCCGGTGTTTTAGATGAAACCCTATTTGGGTTGGTAGAGTGTGACATTCATGTCCCAGACAGTTTAAAAGAGTATTTTTCAGAGATGACTCCAATCTTTAAAAACATTGACGTCACAAGAGCTGATATAGGTGAATTTATGCGCGATTACGCCGTCAAACACAAACTTTTGTCAGGTAGTCGTCGAACTTTAATAGGTAGTTATCGAGGTGAAAAAATTTTACTAGCGACTCCGTTGTTAAAATGGTATCTCAAACATGGTTTAATTGTTAGTAAAATATATCGTGTGATTGAATACCAGCCCGTCTCTTGTTTCAAACAATTTGGCGATAGTGTATCAAATGCACGTCGCGCTGGGGATAGAGACATTGGGTCCGCCATAACCAGTGAGACCATGAAACTTTAGGGGAACGCTGCCTATGGTAAGACCTTGACGAATAAGGCCATGCACTTAGACGTATCATACTGTCGGGGGGCTGAGACAGGGGTCTTAATAAATAACACCCTGTTTAAACATATGACGCAAATAGGTGAGGATATTTATGCGGTAGAAATGTTTAAAAAGAATACTATTTGGGATCTTCCGTTACAGATAGGCTTTTTTGTTTATCAATACGCAAAATTACGAATGTTAGAGTTTTATTACGATTTTCTAGATAGGTTCGTAGATCGTTCCGATTTCCAATTGTGTGAAATGGACACTGATAGCTTATACTTAGCCCTTAGCGCAGCGACATTAGTTGAGGTTGTTAAGCCCCACCTACGTAGTGAGTTTTATCAGGTATATAATAACTGGTTTCCAGCAGAAACTTGTTTACAGCATCACTCAACCTTTATTAGTAGCCAGGGGACCATTAGTTTCGATTGCCCGAGTTGTCAGGCAAGACAATTATATGAGCTAAGAACTCCAGGCCTTTTCAAGTTAGAATATGAAGGATCTGGAATGGTCTCTTTGTGTAGTAAAACATACCACTGCTTCGGGGACTACAATAAAACTAGCACCAAGGGTTTGACAAAACAACACAATAAGTGTTATATATATATATCATTACACTGCCCTATTGTATTTCCATATTTGCTGTATCTCATAACACCACTTATGCACATATATATATACTTGGTGAATCAATAAATTTATATATATGTCTAGCGTTTTGTTATATGTTATTATGTCAATATGTGTTATATATACTATACTTTTTAAAGGATAACTCTACCACACACGAAAAAAAAAAAAAATTTTTTATCTCCCCTTACTATCTTAAAAATTATTGATCAAATTCAACCAATTAATTACTATATATCTTCATGATATATCGATTAGCAGCGGTGCTCGCACCGCCAGATAATACCTGAAATTAACTAAAAACACTACTCGCCACCTGATGATGAGAATAGTGATTACTGCATTCACAATAAACTCAGTATGCTTAGACATCAGACTGTCTAAATTGACAACGAATGAGAAACTTACACCAATTTGAATCAGGGTTAATATTTACCATTATATCAGGTCTTCATTGTCAAGCGCGTATCTGTATGTATATATGTACCATTGCCTACATAACTTTTTACCTGGAGTAGAGTTGGCCGTGTATGTACACAATTCATATGGAATTTTCATATTATTTAGAGGTGTGCTGAAGCACTGTACAAAATTACAAGAAGAATCCCAATGAACAGATAATATGTTTAAATTAGATTCAACATCGCCCGAATGGTTACCGGGCCCAAATTTGGGGTGTAAAGAATAGAATCACTGTTACCTGCCACGCATGTCATAAGAGGCGACTAAGAAGGTTAGGCTGAAATCGGATGCATGTGTCCTAAACGTGTAGAAGTCTATGTGTTTAGGGGCCTACCAAATCAATGTGCAACGTATTGATTCTTGGCAAAGATCAAACATATCACAAAGTGATTAAAATTGGTCGTAAAGAACGAACGCAAACAAGAAGAAGATTCAACATGTTTCATGAAGCTTAGTTTCAACGTATTTAGCTTGTACTATAAATGTGTTACACACTGTTACTTGTCCGCGCTAAACCTCCATTTCTTTCAGGCTGTTCAATGTCTGGTTAAATGTCTGATTCTGTTTCCATATCTGTGGAACAGAGAGCACTTAGGTTGTATACTCTATATGTACTTCTTTCACTTGCAATAGATGATGTTCCTCCTATTTATCTACCCTCTCATTTCCCATTCACTCTTCATTTTTCTGACTGTAAAGCTTGCAATATAGTTTCTTGTGGCAGGATATATATATATATATATATATATATATATAACATTACTCATACCTAACATTACAAATTCGTGTAAGGTAATTAGATTACTAAGATACAGGCAGGAAAACATGTAACAAACGAAAACACAATTATGCCATCATGAACATATTTTGGACAAACAATGCAAGTGTCAACCCAGATCACAGTTCTCACCAGATTTACTTGTTTCAGATCTCCTTGTGTGTATCACATCAATGAAAGCTGGGAAAATGCACATAAAGGGTATCAGCAAAACCGACACTAGAACGGTTTGCACAGAAAAATTAATCGTGGCCAGTTGGAATAGATGTTGTGTGGAGAAAATAATCGCTGCAGACATCCCCAGCAGTAAAACTGAACAAATAGTGTTGGCTCTGTTGAAATGTTAAATATTTCATGACATTGATCAATGATAATGGTGACTTGCAAGCAAACACTTAACATTGTTTTGTTTTGTTGTTGTTTATATTCGTTCTAACAATCAGACTGACATTTCTTTGTGATCTGCCTAGAACGTGGAAATGTTCTCCTCCCCTTTCTTCGCTGTTAAAAACCCCTACGACAGGTCCATCCAAATTTCGATCAAAGTGTATGCACATTATCCAACAGTACATACATTTGTACAAATAGGCAACTAAGATTTTAAAACATGAAATATTTCACTTTTAAAAAGTACGGTACTACATCTGGAGTAATACTCGTACTCATCATCATCAGGTGCCGTCTCCACATCGAAGGTTGGCTGCAATGAATCTCCAGCATCCTCTGTGTTTCGCCTTGGTGTTGCACACTGCCAGACTGTAACCTGTCCATTTCTTAAAGTTCCCTCCCACTTATCTCGGTCTTCCTCTTGCTCTTCCCCCCTCAACTTTCCCTCTAGTAAATGTTTTATCATGGTGTCATGTCTTTTATGTGCCCAAAATACTTTACTTGTCTGAATTTTATTTCTCTTAATAATTGTTTCTTCATGCCTAGTTTTCCTAAAACTTGTTTATTTGTCTGTTTTTCTGTCCATGAAACTCTGCCTATTCTTCTATATATCCACATCTCAAATGCATCAATTCTGTCTTCTAACTGCTTGTTCACTATCCATGTTTCCGAGCCATACATTAATATAGGATGTATATAACATTTGATCATTCTCATTTTTAGCCTGTTTGTAATTTGTTTGGATGTCAGTAACTTTCTCATACTATTGAAATTATCCTTGGTCATTCCTATTCTCTTTTTAATTTCTGTTATACATCTGCCATCATCTGTTATCATCTGACCGAGATATAAGAAGCTTTTTACTTGATGTAGTAATTCTCCATGTATTTTTATATTCATTTTAGGCTTTTTCATTTTCTTGTTGATTACCATTACTCGTACTATAGAATGGTATATATCAGATCTGATTGGTTTTAGGGAGGCCGTCAGAGCTACATGACTCCGCTCTAGAGCTGCATCTAGAGCAGAGTCATGTCGATAATTCCTATTCATTCTATTATTTCATAGTCATGTCATTCTAGTATTTTATATGCAAACAACTGTAATCAGCACTAGCTAGACATTACATGAATATAACACAATAGATTGACTGGCACGGCTACCTTCTCTTCTTCTTTGCGTTCGTTCTTTACGACCAATTTTAATCACTCTTTGTGATATGTTTGATCTTTGGCAAGAACGTGTAAACGTTGCACATTGGTTTGGTAGGCCCCTAAACGCATAGACTTCTACACGTTTAGGACACATGGCATCATATTTCAGCCAAACCTCCTTAGCCGCCTCTTACGACATGCGTGGCAGGTAACAGTGGTTCTATTCTTTACACCCCAAATTTGGGCCCCGGTAACCCCTCGGGTTTTCCCTTGATTTTGTAATGGTATGTTACAATTAAAAAGTTTTAATGAAACAATTATTAATTATGTGTGGGGAAACAATCACATTAACAAACATATTCATTGACTTGAGACAAACAAAGCACGGCTACCATATCAGAAGGAGCTGCAATGGACCGAAAGGACATTCTTAGCGCATTGAGAGTCTTTCAGAGCAGAAAAGTTTCAGGGTTGTTAATCCCAGTCGCTGACCAAATAGAGTGAGATGGGTATCTATATTGATGCAGCCCGAAAAGAACGACATACTAAATATGCAAAGAGATTGATCAATCAAAACCGAACTGGCGTGTTGGGCCGCTGGACGCTGCTGGATTTGTTTAGATGGGAATGGAAGAACCTATGGACATGTCCTGAGTGCTACGATGATAGTCTTCACATAACTGATGATTTATAGCTCTAATTTCATATTCCTCATCTGGTAGTAATATTTTCCCACCATGTTTTTTTCGTTGTCTTTGGAATATTCAAACATGCTCATAACAACATTTCACCGGTGAAACAGTATCTATCGAATATAATAACCTAAAACAAAATTGCTAAAGAGGGAAAATCGTGTTCATGCGAATGTTGCGAAAAAAACTAAAAAATAGTGTGTTTTCTTGGAATTTTTCTTCTTTCTTCTTTCGATCGTTTCTTGGAATCTGACTGAAGCTAAAAATGACAGCGCAAAATAGAGCGCCAATAATTTATTATACGTGAGCGCCGCGTTGGACAGCGATGTTGTACAGTCACACCTGGCTACACTTTTATACTCATGTCTGGCTTTACATAAATTAATTTCGTACAGACGCTCTTAAAAACTAGCGAATCTAGTCAGACCCCAGCTCAAAACGATGTCGCGGTTTGCCTGGTGATCACTCTGGCCTAAAGAGTACAAAGGACTCCAGCAAACATGCCAATTATTGTGTCTCAAGTTTATTCGTTTACTATTTTATATAGCTAAGGTCGCTCAACCTAATTTGAAAAATAATCCAGAAAATGTATTTGGCATTGGATAATTCCAGCTTGTGCTTGTTTTTGGGATATATTTTTTTGTATATAGTGAATTTAGTCTGATTGGAACTTTTTTTTTTTTTTTTTCGATGAAGGTTTATACACATGGCTGAATTTCCAATCTTTTTTTGTTGTTGTATACATATAGCTACAGACTGTATTCTTTATACTTTGTATTCTAAATATGGATTGGATGTGAATAGATCAATAGTGCAATAAATGCTAATTTATTATCTCATATTGCGACGTCAGTTTATGTAACTTTCATATCAAGTGTAGAGAAAATCTTCGGAAACTTATTAGCGTCGAATATATATTAAACGGCTGGTCTTTCTGTGACAGCCATTGTGATACTTGCACTTGTAAAAGCACACATAGAGTGAATGAAAAAGTTAATCGATTTGTGCTGCAGTAATTATTCTAGTTTTTCCTGATGTAGATTGATAGTGTCAGACCCTATCCTCATATTGCGTTGCTTAGTTCATGACAATAAGAATAATCATTATACATCTATGCATGGGCGTCCACGCTTTAAGGCAAGGTTGGAAAATGGCCTTTTGATAAAACATCTACATTTCCGAATAGTAAACTACGAATTTCGTGGACAGAGAAGAGAACAAATAGATCTATTCAGAAAGAACTCAAAATCAAAGAAAACTGGCTGATGCTATGAATAAGAAAAAGAAAATTGAGATATTTTGAACATTTAAAAATACACGAAGTGCTGGAGAAGACCATCATGGAAGGAGCCATACTGGCAAATAGAAGAAGAGGAAGACCACGGAGAAGATGGATTCAGGATGTAACTGATGGTTTGAACATGACAGCTGCGGAGGCAGGACATCTGGCCTATGAGAAAGAGAGATTCCGGAGGACTATTGGGGTGGCAAAGTTCTGCTCAGGAAAAGCTATTTGATGATGATGAAACCACGAATTAAAATTAATTTTATTCATTTTGACACCCCCACACTTTCCATCTTTAGAAAAAAATTTGTGGACGCCGTGCGTCTATGAGGGGACACAATCAATTCTGTATTTCTTCATAATTTATATTTTTATCAGAATGATGTAGTTTTTCTCCCTTCTTTGCTAAACTGTCGATCCCATTATTATCAGGCATGTTTGATTATTCCTCTCTGCTCCTCCTGGAGCACACGACCTCAAAAGTTGACACCCACTTTGTCTCTGGTCATATTCTTTATAACTTCTCAGAATTATGCAGTATCCGTCAGATCCTCAAGAAGACTCCGTTTGGGGCGTCCTATTCTTTGTTTTTTTATCGAGTTGTAGTCAAGTGTTTGCCTGATGACACTCGACTGTGTCTACTGCATGCAGAATATGCGCGACCCACCTCCATTTTCTCCTTCTGACCTGGGTCATCATGGGTTATTTTCAAGTATGTTAGAGTGAAATCGGATCCATTGTGCCATATGTTTTTAAACACTATACACAGAAAGATTCATTGACTGATTAACCCCTTCGTCCTTCTGAGCCGATATACCGGCTCACGGAATTATTTAAGACGACGCAAAGCCTGTATACTGGCTAATTCAGTATCCGTTGTAATATAAATGCATCCGAATGTGAAAAAGATAATTTCGGAGTAAAAGGGTTAATTGCAAGTTAAGATTTTTAAAAATCACTGCAACAGATTTCCAACGCTTCCTGCCCCTTGCCCCGGAGGTGCATTGTGCAAAACTGATCTAGATATTTTTCCAGAGATCCCTGATCTCAGTGTAAGTGAGGTAGATTTTCTAGTCCTATCGGAGACGGATGATAAGACACAGGTCCCGTGTTCAAGTTTAGCACGTAAAAAAACCCTTGGCAGTTCAAAATTGACAAGAGTAGGCCGAAAAGCCGCTGTCCGGGCAAAATTGACAAGAGTAGGCCGAAAAGCCGCTGTCCGGGAAAAATTCATTAGAAAAGATTAAAAATAAAATTTCTACAAAAATATCTTCACCATCTCCTAAATTACATCGGGTACCCTCGCAGTGGCTACGGAGTTCGTAAATTGTCGCTGAGATCTTCCTGTGTAAGAAAAAGATCGAAGCACACATGGTTACTCACCGTGTGCAATGATAATGGTCCTATCAATCAATCAATATATATGTAAACATAAAAACCTTTGTGTGATAACAATTCCGGTATAATAAAAAAAAAATCAGAAGTCTGGACATTAATGGTATTGAAAGAGTTAATAGTATATTTTCACGTGATAAACCTTTTTTCAGCCGTTTCATAGTTTTTGCTTATATCAAATTCACATTAAAAAAAACACACAATTTTGTCAAGTTGCTATTTGTTCAATGTCCATACTTCTGTGCAAGCACTGAATAGTTCTGTTGCTCACATTTTCAATCGTTATAAACATTCGAGAATCAATAATTTAATCGATATTAAAATACCTGAAAATCGATGCTGCAGCCATAGATGTTGCTTGGAACATGATCGATACGCCGGTGCCTAGTGAGAAGAAATAGGTGTTATATTTTCAGCACTGAATATATATTTTAAAAGAAAAAAGCCCACCTGCCCAGCGTGTTCGTAGCGCGTTGAACGACGGTGTGACAAGCCCTCTGTGAGTGCGTGTTCAATTCCGCGGGATGGCAGAAAAAGTCACAGGCCCTCCAGATTTACGGTGTTCGTGGCACCGAACCGAAGGGTTACGATGTCTATGGCACCGAGCCGAAGAGCTGAAAGCTCAAGTGCTTCTGGATCGAAAAAAAAAAGAAATATGGAAGCTAGATAGATCATGATTACTTTCCTTTTTTTTCTGCTCGTGGCTCTATTCTGTCTCAAACTTAAAAAAAAAATTAACTAAAATGTCATGGCTGTCCTTCTGTATGGAACGGAGACATGGAGAACAACTAAGGGGAACACCAAAGAGTTGCAGACATTCATCAATAGATGCCTGCGCAGAATACTCCATCTGCGATGACATGACAGGGTTGCAAACAGGGAACTGTGGGATAGAGCAGGGCAACGGTAAGTGGAACAAGAGATAAGGGCAGAAGGTGGCGATGGATCGGGCATACAGTGAGGATATACCCCTAACAGCATCACGAGACAAGCCCTCTGATGGAGCCCCCTGGGTTATAGAGGTAAGGGAAGACCAAGGGATACATGGGAACGGGAGTTAGAGACAGAATGCAAGAAAACGCGGAGAGAGTGGAGAGATCTAGAAAAGATGATCTTGGATATGAGAGCTTGGAAGGCCTTGATTGCGGACCTATGCCTTCCTAGGGGCGAAAGGTGAAGAAGAATTATAATAGTTTTTATTTTCATAATTTAAAAAATGTAGATGAGCTGAAACTAGTTAGCATTCTTACCGTACAGAACAACAAACGCTATTTCCTGCTTGCGAATTTCTGCGAATAGTGAAGGGGAAGTGATTCCAATGCCAAGTGTTGTGAAGCAGGCTCCAATAAACAATACAGGACCATAACCAATTGTCTGTAACAAGTAGCAAGTAGCTGGTGCTGAGGAACGTGATTTTATATGTATATAAGAAGACTGTAATGTAAGACCGTATATTATTGTGATCGTAAAATGCACTTTAAACACAAATTCAAGCTTGTAGAAAAAATGACAACTAGATCGTTTGTTATAAACATAATTATTGATTATTTGTCTTTAGATGATAACAAAGATTGCCTTTATTATAAGACTTTTATACTTCCATTTTCAGACAGCAACTTTCTTTTCTTTCTTTTCTCCAATTCTGTTTTACCTCACAGCGCCAGGACAAGTAGATATTTCTAGAACCGGCTTTTGTGTACGTTTTATAAACGGTGTTGTTCGTCGCAACAATTATCTCTGATGCCTACCTTTTACGTGGATGACATTTTGCTTTGTATCCACTGTATCGGACAGGTGCACACTGTCTGTTGGTAATCTGCTTATGTGACACGAACCATTTAATGTGTTGTTTCTTGATGAAGTTCAGTACTGATGTTGTACCCATTTTCTCCTGATGTCTTAATTTCTAAACCGGTCTCTTTTTTATAATCCCATGATTCTACGTAGATACTTAATCTCTGTCGTGACTAGTTTTTTTTTCACTATCGTTTGATGTCAGCATTCAGATTTAAAAAAAACCTGTCACGATAATAATTTGATAAAGGTTACAATCACATAATGCACGTGAGGATGGTGTTGTTTTTACCGATTGGCAAGTGCGTCGTGGGGAGGAGTCAGGATGGGGTTTCTTTGCTAGCGCGCATAGTAGAGTCGTTGCAGAGCAAAGTCCAGCATTCTTCTTCACGCTTCGCCCCTAGGGAGGCATAGGATCGCAAACAAGGCCTCTCAAGCCCGGCCTATCCAAGGCCATATTTTCAAGATCCCACATTCTCTCCTCATTTTCTTGCATTCTGTGTCTAACGCCCGTCTGCATTTGTTCCTGTGTCTTCCCTTACCTTTCTTGTCCTGGGGTTCCATCGAGAGCCTTTCTTGTGATGTAGTCTTGGGATTCCCTCAGTGTGTGTCCTCTCCATCGCCAACTTCTACCTCTTATATATTGTTCCACCTGTCGCCCGTGTGGTGCCGGGGCCCACAAGGAAGCAAAAAGAGTACCACTGCAACCTACAATGCATGTCGTAAGAGGCGACTGCTCTTGGCACTAGGGATGCTACCTAGCAAATAAAAGCAGCGCAGAAATCAGGTGTGCTGGCCTACTTGTAGTCACATCTGATTACTGGCACACCGTAAATCGCTCTTAGACTCAGATCACATAAAAATCACACAGAGTGGTTGACAAGAGGTCGATATGGAGCGTTCGAAGGAGAAGTTCCACCTGCCGTTGTCCCGCTCTATCCCACAGTTCAATATACAGGACAATTACTTCCAATAATAGGATGAAGACCGTTGAGACCGTTACGCTACCCTCCAGTAGCTCTCTGAGACTCCATTTACTGGGACCTCTGTTGTGTCTGACTTTCAGTCCATACTTCGAACGGTTAAAATTGCATATTTCGGTACGAGTGAATGTCGGCTATTGAGGTTTCAACGCTTGCATCAACACGATTGACCATCGGGGATTTCAGGATCAATAAGGGCGCTGTACTTCGGTATCTTGGCAACCGTCTGTTTGATGAGGACACTAAGCCCGTCTGTCCAGCGTGTTCGTAGCGCGCGTTGGACTACGGGTGACAAGCTCCCTGTGAGTGCGGGTTCAATTCCGCGGGCTGGCAGAAAAGCCACAGGTTCACCAGATTCACAGTGTTCGTGGCACCGAACCGAAGGGTTACGATGTCCACGGCACTGAGCCGAAGAGCTGAAAATCTCAAGTGCTTCTGGATCGGTTTAAAAAAAAAGGACACTAACATTAATGTTGAATCTATCCAGCGATTTAATGAATTTGAAATTACACGTTGTATAAGTAGAACTGTATGTCTGATGGTCAAAGTGAGGAGTGTGTTTAAGCAACGAGCCATTGAAACCATCAGTATGCATACCCTTCTGCAACATCTTCTGGTTGAGACTAAGCAACAATAGGTGTGCCCGAAGTGCTATAACACCTGTTCATTAACTCAATAGCAAATTATAATCAGCACTCTATCAGTGACACTACGATAAAGTGTTTCGTGAAGCTATACACTAGCAAATTATAATCAGCACTCTATCAGTGACACTACGATAAAGTGTTTCGTGAAGCTATACACTAGCAAATTATAATCAGCACTCTATCAGTGACACTACGATAAAGTGTTTCGTGAAGCTATACATTTTGTTTTAACCCATTTGCTCATCTGAGCGGATATACAGGCTCAGTGTTTTTTAAGAGGACGCCAAGACAGTATACTGGCTAATACCGTATACGTTGCAATATACATACGTCCGGAGGTAAAAAAAAATTACGGTATGAAATGGTTAATGTGCACACTGCTCACTATCGTGTGATGGGCAGATCTGCAACAGGTGTTTGGCTGTCATAGAGTTGGGGCTACGGGTACACATGCATATAAATTAACATTTAATGCCAAACATCCATGCCTGTGTACCCGCATCCATGCCTGTGTACACAATTTTGCACATTGTATTCAAAGGGTTTTTAAGCCGAAGGATTGACTTCATTGCACCGGGTTTTACCTCATATGACTTGGTCCTCTCCGCAGAAATGGCACGCCACCTGCCGAGAGTATTGCACAAAGCACGAACTCCGTAGCTCCGGCAACAATCCTGGGGGTCTATGGAAAACACTGCACTCGTGAACAGAAGGCCGCGGTCCGGATTCGAACCCACGACCTTCGACTCGCAAGGCAAAGGCTTAACCACTCAGCCACGAGACCCCCACACACATTGTATTCAAGGTAAGCGTAGCTTCTGTGTGGACTATGAAAGTGAAGTTATGCTGCTGTAGTTTTAGAGTTAACTGTTTATATGTTTTCAATCTTATAGTATAAAACAGATTGTCGACTTGTATGTTTGTGTGTCAGATGCAATCAGTGGCGGCTCGTAGTCATTTTTCTTGGTGGGGCCCGACACAAATTTTCGGAAAAATCATGGTTTTTGTAGTATTTACTATTATTTGTCTATTCCGGGAAGTTTTCCCCCGTTCGATTATTGGTGGGGCCAGGCTCCACTGGCCCTTAATGACGTGCCGCCCCTGCATGTAATATTTTTCAACGTCAAACTCTATTGCCATAAAATTTGTGGCAATAACGTAACCAACTTAGCAGCACCATGCGCGCTAGGCGACGGGTGTCGTAGGAAATGAGAGTAAGAGGTTCGAATCCTGTCTTTGTCTATTTGTTTTTTCGGAAGCTCTTAATACTTGTACACTGTTTATTTGTTGATCAGTGCCATTTATGAAGGAGAACATCAATTTAAAAAAACGGATCAATATGTATTTGATTATCAAAACACATGAGAGATATTTAGTTTCCATCCTCAGCGCGTGATGAAATAGTGGCAATTTAACCACCTTATGAGAGATATTTAGTTTCCATCCTCAGCGCGTGATGAAATAGTGGCAATTTAACCACCTTATGAGAGATATTTAGTTTCCATCCTCAGCGCGTGATGAAATAGTGCAATTTAACCACCTTATGAGAGATATTTAGTTTCCATCCTCAGCGCGTGATGAAATAGTGCAATTTAACCACCTTATGAGAGATATTTAGTTTCCATCCTCAGCGCGTGATGAAATAGTGGCAATTTAACCACCTTATGAGAGATGCTCTTCCAAAATCAAAATAATTAAAAAATGTGATTTGTGAACGATGATAGTACAGAAATTACGGTAAATCGGTGATTCTGTTATCCGCAAGGAATAAGTAATTTGTGATTTTTCTATACCGCAAAAATCATTTTCTGGTAGATTATTTCGGTAAAATATAATGGAATGTACCCTTTATATATGTAAAAAATACAATGTTCATACCATGAGGTATAATGGGGAACATAGTATAAGGGCTGTATTTTTCTTTGGGTTATAGTACACGATGACTAGTGTGGTCAATATCACGTCGGCCGCTCACCGCCCAGCATTTATGTGAAACCCTTTTGAGGCTGGATCGAAATTAGAGCCGTTACGGTCGGAAAAAATTGAGTTATGTTCACACGTAAATCTTAGGAGAAGCTAGACAGCAAAACTAGTCTTAGAATAATATGTAGTACAAATACTAATACACAAATACAATTTATGCAAGCTGTGTTTATTTGCGACAGGCGGTAACCGGATTTGACTCTCTAGGGATCTACATTCTTTATTTTACGTTCTCGTCGAGGTTCTCAAATTGTGTACCCTGGGCAATCACAGATCAGATGTGAACAACGCGGTTAAATTAAATGATGAATAAAGGTGCGTAGCATTATCTAAATATTTCTGTATTTCTTTGACTTTACCATCTTATTTATTAAGCTTTTGTGTATAGTTCGCCTTACGATTTTTTGTTGGACTTCAAGTTTGTCACGACTTCAAAAAGTTTGAGAACCATTGGTTTAGTAGGACATTTAACTTATCTTAAAGTTGCCTATACAACCAATATGATCAACAAATAAACAGGGTACATGTATTAAGAGCTTCCGAAAAACAAATAGACAAACACGGGACTCGAACCACTTACCCTAGTCCTTACGACACCAATCGCCTAGCCTAGCAATACGAGCGTTTTTACGAACACAACCAATGAGTATACAACCAATCCATATTTCTAGTGTTTTATTACCCTTTTGATAACACCTTTTCAAGCATGAACCATTCTTTCTCCTCTCTTCAATCCTGTTTTTTTCTCACAGCGTTAGGATAAGAAGAGATTTCTAGAACGAGCCCCTGTATTGGCTTCATAAATAGTGTCTTTTGTTGCCTCTGTTATCATAATGAAACATATATTGAATTCTGTTCTAAAAATTTAAGATGTGAAATGTAAAGAATAACAAAACACACACGCTACGAATCGGAGTATTTAACTCCATGCATATTTTGGCACATGCAGCTATCATTGATATTTATCTTTGAAGATTTAAAATAGAAATTGTATTTATATCTTTTATTAGTTTTGCTACACAGCCCGCATAGGATTTGCGTGGTAAATTTTTCTTTATCATAACGGCTATCATATATATCAAGCTGTAACTCTTAAACGTTCATGGTTTAATAAGGTTTGCTGTTATTTATGATGATCTGCTCTATTACTAGCAGCCATATATATTCTTTGCATTGAAAATAAGCATGTTATTTATTATCATATTTTTTTGCATCAGTTAACATATATTATATGCATTTAAATGCATCATAACTAATACACAAAAACGGCCAGTTCATAAATCGTGTAATTTCGTATAAATAAATAAGATATTCTTAATAGTCAGACGTTTAAGGGTTAATTGGGTACCAGAGAAGCAACGGGAAGAAAAAGTGGCTGGTGAGATATTGGCTACGCCACCCACTGTGTGTCGTAGATCAAAGAAATATACGAGCCTAACACTACCTCGTGGTATCAAGACGGTTTATGTTACTTTTTATGTTTTATTTATAATTTGTATATTAAATTATATTTTTTTCTTCTTTATCTTTCGCCCCCAAGGAGGCATAGGTCCTCAACCACGGCATTGCAAGCTCTCATAAGTTTGGCTGTAGTTTTTATAGCTGAGTATTTTTACAGGGTGGGAAGCTAATCCCACGCCAAAACTTCGCTTTCGCTGTATACAGCATGTGGTATGTAGTTGTGGTTCGATTCTTTACCCCGAATTCGGCTGAGACGCGTTCTTATGGTGAAGTCGACTTTGTTTGGAGCTCATCTCTCGTGCTATGTAGTTTTGAATGTAATGTTGGGTTGTAGGGTCAGCATTACTTTGTATGGAGGACATACAGGGGACAGTCTTGCAGGACATGTTCTGTGGTTTGATTAGCTGTGCCACAGGAACACAAGAGGAGATGGGGACAATTGTAGCCTGTGTAGATGTTTGTTCAGTCTGTTATGCCCTGTCCTGAGTCGGATGATGATAGTCTGTTCTTGTCTGTCGAGTGTTTGGTAGTCATCGTTGGATAGTTTAGATTCCTTTTTAATGTCCAGGATAGCATTTTTTTTCAAAGTATGTGAATTCATTTTCTACTTGTTCACATTCTGCTCCTTTTTTAACAAGTTTGTCTGCCTTCTCGTTACCTGGCACTCTACAGTGTGACGGTACCCACTGGAGTGTAACTCTCTTGTTGGCAGAAAACGTGCTGCTCTTTTTTCTCAGGGATGGAAGTTTACTCTGAGTGGATTTCAAAACTATTCCCAGATGGTGCAACTGCGGGTTTTCCCGTTTACCACTGCGCATGCTAAGTGAATTAATGTAGTGGCTAATTGAACACGCTACCACAGTAAACGAGTCGTTGATTTTCTAGGCACTACTTATACGTTCAGTAGTTTGCCATTGATTTCTGAACGGTGTGGTCTATTTTTACCTTTTGTAAAAATGCGAGTTATTCAGTGCTACATAGAACCAATACTGACATACGGATGCGAGTCATGGACAATGAACACACAGATCGAAAAATCTCTGATGGTACATATGTGTACATGTATATGTATATGTTACTGGAGGTCATGGTTCAGCCCAGAACAACATTAAGCGATCCAAGCAGCGCAGTTTCAATCAATCAAGTGCCCTGCTTGCCACGTAGGCGATTATTATCTCCACAACTCTCTCTGCTTGGTGCATGTACGTAATCCTGATGTCGATCTTTTGTCGAACCATGATGTCAGGCAGTCCAACATCTTCTCCCTCTGTCTTCCACGATCTCTCCTTCCCTGAATTTTACCCGTTGTTACCAAATGTTCTAAATCTCTCTCTCTCTCTTTGCCTTTTTACCACGGGTTGGGGCATAGTCTTCTTATCTCTAGCTACCTCCTGCAGCTCCCTCCAGCTCTTCTTTATGTTGTTGATCTCCGCCTCCAAATCTCGTCTCCATGTATTTCTCGGCCTCTCCTTCTTTCGCTGTCCCTGCGGGTGCTAAACCTTCTCTTCGCATTATATGCGCGAAGAAACTTGATTGTCTGATTCGTATTCTTTTGATGAGGTTTCTTTGTGTGCACGCCGGATAAAAAAACCTCATTTGTTTTCTTCGATGTTCATGAAATTGTCAGCATTCTTCTGTAAAACTACGTCTCTGTGGCTTCCAATGTTCTTATTGATTGTTTATTCAGCACAGTTTACATTAAGCAATTTCATGATTTGGAGAATCGCCTGTGTGTTTCGGGGCTCGCAAGGAGAGCAAAGAATAGTAGAAATGCTACATACAAGACATGTCGTAAAAGGCGACTAGGGTAGGGGCCTAGGAAGCTACGCTAGTAAATGAAAAGCGTTGCAGAAATCGGATGGGCTGGCCTACTTGTAGGCACATAACTGACACAACGTGCAATCGCTCTTAGGTTCAGATCACATACAAATCACACAGAGTGGTTAACAAGTGGTCGATATGGAGCATTCGAAAAAGAAGCTCGTTTGAATTGAAATACTTGCTCACGGTACTTTTCAATATAACGCTAAGTCAGTGTACTGACTAACTCAAGTATACATTGACATTTAAATGCGTTCAGAGATAAAAGAATTATGCTTTGAAAGGATTAAGTAGTGAAAATCGTGGCATATCCTTTACAGGATATAACCATCAACCAGAGCCAAACATGGATAATGAGCAAAGCGCAAGGACTCAAAATCGAGTAAAATAACAAGACACGCTGATGTTCTATCGTTTACCGACACACACAAAATGTCAGATCACTTTACGGAAGAGGTAATTACAGAAGGAAGGCCTTATGCTAGAGCCTGGCTATGGCCGAGGACAAGTTATTTCATGGTGATGATGAAGTTCAAAATGCAGTTTATCAATAACATATTCAAGTTTAAAATACAATTTATAAATAAAGTATGCAAGTTTTGATACCAAGTCTGTGCTATCACTGTCAAACATGGACATAGTGTATTATATAAGGTGCAAGAGGGGGTAATATATAACACTGTGTGAGATGAACGAGCTGATGTAGTCAAAATTATATCCGGTTAATGAGCCTACTTACGTGCACAGTAAATAGACACTTCTGCTTTTTCCTTGATTTCACCGACGCTAGGGCACTTACCCTACAGTAGGCCTAACCTTTATTTAACGGACTCCGATATAACAGATTTCAGATTTAACGGACTCCGATATAACAGATTTCAGATTTAACGGACTCCGATATAACAGATTTCAGATTTAACGGACTCCGATATAACAGATTTCAGATTTAACGGACTCCGATATAACAGATTTAACGGACTCCGATATAACAGATTTAACGGACTCCGATATAACAGATTTCAGATTTAACAGACTCCGATATAACAGATTTAACGGACTCCGATATAACAGATTTAACGGACTCCGATATAACAGATTTAACGGACTCCGATATAACAGATTTCAGATTTAACGGAACGAAAAAATAACAAAAGGGTACATTACTTAGGTGGCGTCTGTGGCCTAGGGGATAGTGACTCGGTCTATTAACCCCGACGTTCTGAGTTCGAATCACGCTGCGGACAGTTTGGTTGCAAATTGTTTCGCATGGATTGTTACAAAAGGACGATGGCACCACTCTTTCAGAAAGCAATGGCAAACTACTGAACGTAATAATGCCTATAAAAATCATAAACAGCGTTAAAAAGCTGGGGTTGATTTGCAAAGTCCTGTAAAGGATATGCAATTAACTTACTTACATTACTTAATGTTTAAAATTTACGAAAATAAAAATTAAAAATTAAAAAAAATTATAAATGATGTTTTCTTATAAATTAATAATGATAGCTTGTACAGTACTATAGGACACACAGTAGCATAGTGTTAGTGAACTAGCTTCTTAGACTAGTGGTCCGGGCTTAATTCCAAAGTGGCATGAAATTTGTTCCGATTGTAAGTGCTCTCCGGTTGACCCAGCTTCACTTGGGTACCAGGAAAAGAACTGGGAAGTAAAGGCGGTCGGCGTGATGCTGACGACATCCCCCATGGGGTGTCGACAGTCAATAAAAAAAATACGGTCCTAACACCGTATTCTAAATACCATGTGGTATAAAAAGGTTCCCTTACTTTTTTACTTATTTTTACGGTACTATATGGTGTTTACCAACGTATTTTTACAGTAATATATGGTGTTTACCAACGTATTTTTACAGTACTATATGGTGTTTGAGAGCTGCGGTAGCGTAGTTGTTAGTGAACTCCCTTCTCAAGGCTGGTTCAACTACCGCAGTGTGCGTGGAATTTTTCCGACCGTGACGGCTCTCAGGTCGACCCAGCCTCAACTGGGTACCAGACATGCTCTGGGAAAGTAAAGGCGGCCGGCGTGATGCTGACCACATCACCCATCGTGTGCCGGCGGTCAATGATAAATACAGGCCTAACACTGTATTGCCCTATATACCACGAGGTATGAAAACCTTTACTTTATTTTACTTTTTTATATGGTGTTTACCAACGTATTTTTACAGTACTATATGGTGTATACCAACGTATTTTTACAGTACTATATGGTGTATACCAACGTATTTTTACAGTACTATATGGTGTTTACCAACGTATTTTTACAGTACTATATGGTGTATACCAACGTATTTTTACAGTACTATATGGTGTATACCAACGTATTTTTACAGTACTATATGGTGTATACCAACGTATTTTTACAGTACTATTTGGTGTATACCAACGTATTTTTACAGTACTATATGGTGTATACCAACGTATTTTTACAGTACGAACATTACAAGCTGGCCCCGTTAACATTTGTTTTAATATATTTTCTACATTCAAGGTACGGTCTCCCACATGCTCGTATTCTCATTTTTGTTATTGTAGCTTCCGTTGACGCATACGGCATCAATATATTTCCCTCAATCGAATCTCTTGAGCAAGCCAGTTCAGTTCATTCCCGCCTCTTCTCTGTCTCTATCTCTTCTCAATGTCTCTCTATACATTCTCTACCTCTCTTACCTACTGGACTCCATTTCAAAGCCATATGTGGGTGTCCTGTCTTTTTGCATTTACAATGTATGTTCCAACTATTTCCATTCCCCTCTTTTTTAATTTCCTTGTTGATATTTTTGATGCAAGTGTGTCGGGTGATCCAGAGTCAACTATTTTTTTCCGATCCAGAAGCACTTGAGCTTTTCAGCTCTTCGGCTCGGTGCCATGGACATCGTAACCCTTCGATTCGGTGCCACGAACACCGTAAATCTGGGGAATCTGTGGCTTTTTCTGCCATCCCATGGAATTAAACCCGCACACACAGAGGGATAGTCAACCGTAGTCCAACGCGCTACGAACACGCTGGGCAGACGGGCCAGAGCCAACTATAAACTTATGGGCCTTCGGACTCGGGTAAGAATTATGGAAAATCAGACCACAACTACACCACGTGACCTCGCATTCCAGTATTGGTGTATATAGACGAATTCATTTTAAAATCAACACAAAATGCTAAATCGAAGTTACATTATCCAACAAGTTAAGTTTAACAATAAGGAATATCACACTGTCAGGGATTCCCCGGTCAGTTATTTAGAGTTTCCTGTGGGTGATCTCAGTATTATGTATTTTTTTATTCTAACGATTTCCTATAATTCTTCTGAGGCGGCATTCTTCAATGCCTCTTATGCAACTGTCAAACTTGGTACTTGTTTTTTTTAAATGTAACTGATACATACAGTAAGAAGATTAGACTAGAGCGCATGTAGCTTAAGCGGTAGTGAGCTCAATTGTAACCAAGCGTACCTGGTTCAAACTCCGCGGCGGGCAAGTTTGGATGCAAATTAGTTCCCATTATTTTTTACGAACTATAAAATTAGATCTCACCGTTCAGAAAGGAATGACATACTACTGAAAGTATAAGTGGTGCCTAGAAAAAAACGACGACTAGTTTACTATTGTTGATGGCTAAGTTCTGTAAAGGATATGCAGCGATTTTCATTTCATATGTTAATGCTTTCTGTATGCTGTCCAGTGATGCTGTCCAGTGATGCTGTCCAGTGATCTAAATGCTGCAGTCGAATTTTCAATTTCTTTTCCTAAATCACCCCATCTAAAACGATAGGTGAGATAATGGGCAGAGAGTGGCGATGGATAGGACACACACTGAGGAGACCTCCTGATATCTTCACGATACAGGCCCTCGATGGAACCCCAGGGTAATAGAGGCAAGGGAAGACCCAAGAAAATCTGGAGGCGGGTGTTGGAAACGGAATGCCAGAAAATGGGTAAAGAGTAGAGAGATCTGAAAAAGATGGCATTGATAAACTAGAAAGGTGCTTTAAGGAAAGTAAACCTTTAAAAAGGTCTGAGACATTTCCTTTTTTTTAAGGCCCGATAATTGAAACTTCAACATTTTCGTCTCTTTATCTTCCTTATTTTCCTTCTTTTTACACTTATAAAAAACGTTGAACTTTGTACATAGCCTGCCCAGATAATTGAAACCTTCAACATTTTCTGTTCTTCTTCTTCCATCTTCTCTCCTTTTATTTTCCTTCTTTCCTTCTATTCTCTGTATAAAAACAAAATTGAAGCTTTTGAAACAAGGTGATACAGAATAGTCCTTAGAACATTCTGGACAGAGAAGAGAAGAAATAGCTGCCCAGATAATTGAAACCTTCAACATTTTCTGTTCTTCTTCTTCCATCTTCTCTTCTCCTTTTATTTTCCTTCTTTCCTTCTATTCTCTGTATAAAAACAAAATTGAAGCTTTTGAAACAAGGTGATACAGAATAGTCCTTAGAACATTCTGGACAGAGAAGAGAAGAAATAGCTGCCCAGATAATTGAAACCTTCAACATTTTCTGTTCTTCTTTCTTCCATCTTCTCTCTTCTCCTTTTATTTTCCTTCTTTCCTTCTATTCTCTGTATAAAAACAAAATTGAAGCTTTTGAAACAAGGTGATACAGAATAGTCCTTAGAACATTCTGGACAGAGAAGAGAAGAAATAGCTGCCCAAATAATTGAAACCTTCAACATTTTCTGTTCTTCTTTCTTCCATCTTCTCCTTTTATTTTCCTTCTTTCCTTCTATTCTCTGTATAAAAACAAAATTGAAGCTTTTGAAACAAGGTGCTACAGAATAGTCCTTAGAACATTCTGGACAGAGAAGAGAAGAAATAGCTGCCCAGATAATTGAAACCTTCAACATTTTCTGTTCTTCTTTCTTCCATCTTCTCTCTTCTCCTTTTATTTTCCTTCTTTCCTTCTATTCTCTGTATAAAAACAAAATTGAAGCTTTTGAAACAAGGTGATACAGAATAGTCCTTAGAACATTCTGGACAGAGAAGAGAAGAAATAGCTGCCCAAATAATTGAAACCTTCAACATTTTCTGTTCTTCTTTCTTCCATCTTCTTCTTCTCCTTTTATTTTCCTTCTTTCCTTCTATTCTCTGTATAAAAACAAAATTGAAGCTTTTGAAACAAGGTGATACAGAATAGTCCTTAGAACATTCTGGACAGAGAAGAGAAGAAATAGCTGCCCAGATAATTGAAACCTTCAACATTTTCTGTTCTTCTTTCTTCCATCTTCTCTCTTCTCCTTTTATTTTCCTTCTTTCCTTCTATTCTCTGTATAAAAACAAAATTGAAGCTTTTGAAACAAGGTGATACAGAATAGTCCTTAGAACATTCTGGACAGAGAAGAGAAGAAACAAGACCTGAACATCAATGAACATTGGCTCATAAATAACATAATGTCCCGGAAGATGAAATATTTTGGCCACATTAAACACCACTGTGGTCTGGAGAGAAAGGTAATGGAGGGCATGGTTTCTGGAAAACGAGACAGGGGACGACCAACACGAAGACTGCAGCAGGGCATCAAAGAAACATTGAACATGAAGCTGGAAGAGGCAGGAGAACTTGCAAGAGACAGAGAGCTTTTCAGACGGGCTGTGATGAATGCGACATTCCGCAAGGGACTTGCTACTACTTGAATTATCTTTATCTTTAATTTATTAGTATTGATGGTTAGACTTATTGCGTTGGCCAACTGTCTTACTTTATCTGTTTTTCTCTCTTTATCTTTAATTTATTAGTATTGATGGTTAGATTTATTGCGTTGGCCAACTGTCTTACTTTATCTGTTTTTCTCTCTTTATCTTTAATTTATTAGTATTGATGGTTAGATTTATTGCGTTGGCCAACTGTCTTACTTTATCTGTTTCTCGTGTATATTCTCCTTAACTCTTTGTGGACCAAACGCCACACCAAAGGGCTTTTTTATTCTAAAAACAAATGACTTGTAAAAACATTTCTTGGTTTTTTGTCATTAGCCGGCCGCAACTGACCGGAAGACCTATGTTTAGAAATTGTCGGAAAGTGTCATGACTTTAACCTCATGACTACCAAATCGCTGCTTGGTGATTCATTTTTTTTTACTTGACTGAATCTTTTAGATTCCCTGTGAAACTTGGAGTTGTTACGGTCGATCGCTACCGTTCTCTTATTTTGAATCGTATTCCTTAACCCTTCGTCTGCTGTTCTTCTACTTCCTCCTTCATCATGACTCTTGTCGAAAGCAGTGAAATACATGTCTCGTTATATTGTTATTTTTCCTGCTGTATTTTATCCATTTCACTTGTCTCTATTTAATTTACTATGTATTTTATATAATAGTACTCTCCATGAGTCTCTGTGACGTAGATCTCTATTTAATTTACTATGTATTTTATATAGTAGTACTCTCCATGAGTCTCTGTGACGTAGATCTCTATTTAATTTACTATGTATTTTATATAATAGTACTCTCCATGAGTCTCTGTGACGTAGATCTCTATTTAATTTACTATGTATTTTATATAGTAGTACTCTCCATGAGTCTCTGTGACGTAGATCTCTATTTAATTTACTATGTATTTTATATAGTAGTACTCTCCATGAGTCTCTGTGACGTAGAGCTCTGTTTAATTTACTATGTATTTTATATAGTAGTACTCTCCATGAGTCTCTGTGACGTAGAGGTTAGGTGCTCGTCTCTCGTTCCAAAGGTACTCGGTTCGCTCCCTCGTGGAGCCATCGGGGTGTTTTTCAAGAGATTTGTGATCTCAGTGTAGATGAAATCGAGTTCCTAGTCCTATATAAAACGGACTATAAAACGTAGGTTCAAGTTGTGCACGTAAAAGAACCTTAGGCAGTTCAAAATTGAAAAGAGCAGGCTGGAAAGCTGCTGCCCGCGCTAAATTCATTCTCTCTTCTTCTTCTTCTCTTCCACCATTTACTTCTTTATAGAAATGTTGGGGGTAAAACGTAGTGATTTTGTGTGTGCTTGTTTTAATGCACTTTGTAAGCTGATATTCATGTTCGTATGGCTGTTCTTGATGCCGTCGCTCCATCTTTTGCGTGGTCTTCCTCTTGCCTTGTACTCATACTTTTTCTGTGTGGCTCTCTGTGGCAGGCGATACCAGAGCATTCTGGTAAGGTGTCCAAACCATTTAATCTGTTGTTCTTTTATGAATTGCTTGACTGGTTTCACATCCAGTCTTCTTCTGATTTCTTCATTTCTAATTTTGTCTCTTATTGTCACACCTGTCTCTTATTGTCTAAATTCATTAGAAATATAAAAAAATGAAATGCAAAATAATTCCTACAAAATATTTTTATCATCTTATAAATTACTTCGGGGTCCTCGCCGGTGCTACCTGTTCGTGCATCGTCGCTGAGATCTTGTGTAAGAAAGAGATAGGAGTACACATATTTATTTACCGAAATGCAATGATGATGGTCCTATCAATCAATCAATCGTGGTAGAACTCTCATTCCCAAGTATCTGTTCACGATTACTTCTGTTCATTTGGTACATAGCGTCAGTCTTTAGAGGTACACACACACATATAGTCCATAATTTCTATACGTAATATTACAGCGAGAGCCGCGGTAGCGTAGTTGTTAGTGAACTCGCTTCTCAAGGCTGGTGGTCTGGGTTTGCGGGGAATTTTTCCCGACCGCGACGGCTCTCAGGTCGACCCAACCGCAACTGGGTACCAGACATGCTCTGGGAAAGTAAAGGCGGCCGGCGTGATGCTGACCACATCACCCATCGTGTGTCGACGGTCAATGAAAAATACAGGCCTATCACTGTATTGCCCCATATACCACGAGGTATGAAAGGGTTCCTTTACTTTTTTTTTTAAAACTAATATTACATTATTTATTTGAACGCAATAAAAGAGCCTCTCATTAGAAAAACTGACGGAATAACACCCGTTGTTAGATTCATGGAAAAACAGAGCATGAAATGGTTTGGCAACTTGATGAGAATGAACCCGAATACACCAGTTTCAAGAGCGCGCATCCTGAAAATCGAATCATCAAGAGGAAGGGGCAGACCAAGAAAAATATGGATTGATGAAACTATAGACATCGTAAAACTCTACAATATCACAGCATATCAAGCGACCGAGCGTGAACTATCTCAGAAACCGATCATCAGTTAAACCTGCGACACCTAAAAACGAAAAACAGAGAAGGACAAAAGAAAGAAAGAAGAATGAGAGAGGCCACCTTGAAAGTAATAAACTAGTAACAGATAAACCAGGGATGATGATGTCATTGCTCGTACAAATTAACCCGTGCAGCTTGATAAGTCTGGCTGGGATTTTCTAGCTAGCGCTTGTGATAAGAACGTCATCGATTGGGACGATGCATACATATGAACTATTTCCATTGTGAGAATGAAAACTAAATCAGTCGTTGCAGGTCTGAAATTGATATCTGAAATTTTATTGACTAAAGCAGTTAAGGTGTCCTACTTTCAGTTTCCGCATTGATTTATAGGATCATCATCATTGCACTTCGGGAGTAACCATGTGTGTTCCTATCTCTTTCTTACATAGGAAGATCTCAGCTGCAGTGCACGAACTTCGTAGCCCCGGCGAAGGCCCCCGATGTAATTTTGAAGATGATGAAGATATTTTCGTAGGAATTTAATTTTAAAACTTTTCCTAACGAATTTTGCAGGGGCAGCGGCATTCCAGCCTGCTCTTCTCGATTTTGAATTGTCAATGGTACTTTTACGTGCTCAAATTGAACACGGGGCCTACGTTTTATCGCCCGTCCCCGATAGGACTATGAACTCGATCTCACCTACACTGAGATCAGGGATCTCTGGAAAATATCCAGATTGCTTCCCGAGGGAGCGAACCTGCTAGCTTTGGCACAAAAGACGAGCACTTAACCCCTACGCCAGTTTACGCATTATTTGAAGTGTTCAAATTGGTTGGCGTTGGTAGACATAAAAGATAGCATATAATCTTGGTTTTCAAGTTATAGGTCTTACGTGGAAATGCATCTTTTTACATGGACATTTTCTTGGTAATGAGAAAGCAGATATGTGTTTAACAAACACATCTATAGTCGGTTGTGTTGGGGATGGATAAAAGGACACAGCAATTACTTAGAGATCGTTCGTTGCATAAAGTCGTGCCAGTTACGTAGAGATTGTCTGTTGATGAAAGAGAACACAGCAATTGATGACGTACCAATGCTATAAATAAAAAAATTGTAATCAAACGTGGCGGGAATATTACTGGGCATCTGCAGATATTAATAAGGAGTGATTATAACCAGAAAGCAATATAAGCAATCAGCATTCCATTTCCTTCAATATTTTTTAGTGGAAATTGGTCACCAATATGTCTGCCAGGAGTGGTGTTGCAAGATCGATTAAATTCAATTGGGGAGTAACAGTTTCGACAGTTTGATACAAGGAAGCAAACGCAAGTCACATGCTAATAATTCTTCATTTATATTCCCTGGTCTGTACTAACAACAAAGTGTAGTTGTTTAGATGGTGTATGTTAGTACAGTTATTATTTAAATAAATTACAGTGGGACACTGAACGAGCATTTTAAAGACAAAATTGAGACATTGGAAATAAGGTATACAGATACAAATTAAAAAAATAGACGGGGTTTCTTATACAGATAAGCAAACTGAGTAACACACACACACACACACACACACATATATATATATATATATATATATATATATATATACACACACACACACAGTGGCGGCTCGTGATCATTTTTGCTTGTGGGGCCAGGCTGCAAATGATATTTTTCATTATATATTCAAATTTCAAAGCTAATCAATATCACGTTAAAAGTAATAATTATAAACAAATAATGTTTTAAATAATAGTTTCACCTAACATATTATTTTTGGTGGGGCCCGGCCCCACTGACCATTAATGACGAGCCGCCACTGCATATATACGAGTGTATACACAAGGGCATGTGAACATGCACGAAACAAACTTCAAAACAAAATTCTTCAGCTGTATTAGTTTCATTGTATATAATTTAGTATCAAAACATTAAAAGTGCATGTACTTACCTACAAATGCAGCGCACTGCATCATTCGAAGGAGTACTGTACACGCATCCACATGGTGCCCGTCAATGAGGAATATATACAGGCTCTTTGAGCAGAATATCAGTATGATGCTGGCCAAAAACGGCAGGATAACCTTCACATATTGGCCAAGTACGTTGTAAAAATTGGCAACATGTGAAGCACTAATCTTACAAATAGCCATTGTATCCAATAAAATAGTATCTTTACTTTAAAACCTTGTGTTTTTGTTCACAATAAGAATATTAATCCGGTACATCGCCTGCTAACTACGATCGAAAGTAGTATATCGCATGTTTAGCACAGCTGTTTTAAACAGGCACATTTTTGTTATAATACCTATCTCATACATAATAAGAACAATCTCAGTATTATATACACACAAGGACTATGTAAGCTGATCATTGCAATTATAGATGATACTATCTGCTTTATAATAAACAAAGCGAACTAAATTAGCAATTAAGATAACCATTAATTAGTGGTGATAACCTACGGCCCGTGGACGGGGACGACAGTCCACATAATTTTGACCGGTCCTAACTTTTTGGATAGAATGCAGTGAATACTAAGACGTAAATTTAAGTTAGTTTATCAGTAATTTATCCTTAAGTAATTATTTTTCTGACACCTTCTAACTGTGTCACGCTATGCTCTTTAAAATTATACAATATAAATCTCCAACTAGTTTCAAGCAAATCCTTTATTTTAAAGTTATGCATGTGTGAAGAATGATTATAAAACCAGAAATTTGGTACTGACAAATGCAACAAGTCAAGCAAGTGATGTGTAATCAAAATCAGTCCTCGTCGCGCGCGTAGCCTCCGATAACTATACGGCCAGTGGACTCGCATTCCAGTTTTTTTGTATAAAGACGAAATCATTTTAAAATTAACACAACATGCTAAATCAAGGTTATATTATGTAACAAGTTAAGTTTAACAATCAGGAATATCAGTATTATTAATATTTTTCATCCATAAATAACCATAGACTCATAGAATTGAGTAAAATTGCAAAATAGCATTCAGTGTTCTATCAAACATATACAAAAACGAGCCCCCAACTCCAAACTAGGTCAGGGTTTCCCCGGTCAGTTACATGACCCAATATTAGAGTGGGCTGTGGCCGCGCCCAAGGCCAAGAGCACATAAGACAGAGAAAACACTATCTACCCAATTTGATTCCCCAACTTTTGCACCCGGATCTTCTTGAGAAGTGTGGGTATTTCTGTCTCTGCTTCTGTTTCTACGACTGTTTGTTTTCTTTTTAATGTGGTGTCGCTAACCAGAGTCAACTACAAACGTATCTATAGTTGGCTGTGCGCTAACACACGACTAATCCCTACCAAGTTTTCTTTTATGACATGCATTGAAAGAAAACTGTCGTTATATTCTTCACTACTATAGAAACCACACGGAGGCATACACACATACACACACACACATACACACACACACATACACACACACACACACACACACACACACACACACACATACACACGTGTAGTATGACGCTACTCTTTATTCCATAGTTTGCTGAAAATCATCAAAGGTCTTTGTATATACCGTAGGATCTGAAGTGCATATCACTTTGCTTTTCTCATTTGCTGATGAACCAAATAACTAGCAATCCTTCTGGTGTTCGATTCTAAAAGGCAACGCGCTACGCTTTACGTTAATCCGTCCAACACCCATTACTTAACACATTCCATACCATTAACCACTCTAGTGGCGTACGCATGTTCCTCAAATCAAGCAATCAAAATACATTGGAACCCTGATACAATTAAAGATCATAGATTTAAATTATAAATAAAGAATAGTGTAGGTCAGACAAAAGGAGCACTTCATAAAATGTCGGACATTACATGCAACAAGTCGTTGCAGGTGAAAGTCAGAACGAGAAATAATTTGGCCATTTGAGCAGACATTACCAACAGACATCATCATCAAGGTGCGTATTCTTTATAGGACGTTGCTCTCCTTGCAGCGCATCTAAAATTCACTCTATCTCTAGCCATTTCCCTCACTTCGTCGATGGTCATATTATTGGTTTCTTTAATATCTTGTAGCCATCTACTTGTTGGCCCAACCGACAGTGCGCCTCAAAAAGCAATGTTACTCAGATACAGTGCGCCTCAAAAAGCAATGTTACTCAGATACAGTGCGCCTCAAAGAGCAATGTTACTCATATACAGTGGATACAAAGCAAAAGCAATGTTACTCAGATACAGTGGATACAAAGCAAAAGCAATGTTACTCAGATACAGTGGATACAAAGCAAAAGCAATGTTACTCAGATACAGTGGATACAAAGCAAAAGCAATGTTACTCAGATACAGTGGATACAAAGCAAAAGCAATGTTACTCATATACAGTGGATACAAAGCAAAAGCAATGTTACTCAGATACAGTGGATACAAAGCAAAAGCAATGTTACTCAGATACAGTGGATACAAAGCAAAAGCAATGTTACTCAGATACAGTGGATACAAAGCAAAAGCAATGTTACTCAGATACAGTGGATACAAAGCAAAAGCAATGTTACTCAGATACAGTGGATACAAAGCAAAAGCAATGTTACTCAGATACAGTGGATACAAAGCAAAAGCAATGTTACTCAGATACAGTGGATACAAAGCAAAAGCAATGTTACTCAGATACAGTGGATACAAAGCAAAAGCAATGTTACTCAGATACAGTGGATACAAAGCAAAAGCAATGTTACTCAGATACAGTGGATACAAAGCAAAAGACCGTCCACGCAAAAGGTGGAGTCATAAATAACAGGTGGTGAAAAAACACTATTTATAAATCGCACACAAAAGCCCGTTCTGGAAACCTCTTTTTATCCTGACACTTTTAGAGAAAATAATTTTAAAAAATACTAAGATGTAACATAGGCGTACTCCGTAACGCATGCATGTCTAAGAAAAACAGTCGATAAAACTCAAGTGTCTGTTGACAAGACAATTGCTGCTTATATCGCTGCAGACTGGTTTCTGTTGACTGACAATTGTAGCATGCACCATTGCAGACTCTGGTTCATGTTGACTTTTAGTAACAATTGCGGCACACATCTGTGTACATTATTGAGCTACCTCGCTGACCTTCAAACGAGAATTATGTTGTGTTGTAATTTACCACAAGACTGTGTTGCCTACCAATTTTGGCCCATCACACATTTGTTTTCAGTTCGACTGCATTTAATAACGAAGCGCGCATAATCAGTCTTTATCGAAATTATCAGGGCGTATCAAGGATTAAAGAAAAGCAGAATGTAGTTTTGAGCTATCGATTAAAGCTAGCGAATTATCATTTCAAAGAACGTGCAACCAGGGGAAGCGAAATATCTGGTTATTAGTTATTGCTAAAGAAAATTGTAAATATTACCATACCTAGTATTTTGGTAAATGTGGACTTTCGCCCACCCTATTTTAAAGCTTTCATGTCCTGAAAAATATACAATGAGGCAGTGGCGGCTCGTTGTCATTTTTCTTGGTGGGGCCAGACACAAATTTTCGGAAAAATCAGTTTTTTTTTGAGTATTTGCTATTTTTGTCTATTCCGGGAAGTTATTCCCTTTCGGTTTTTGTGGGGCCGGGCCCCACTGGCCCTTAATGACGAGCCACCCCTGCAATGAGGGGTATAAAATCACTACTATATTTTAATATAAATATTGGTGATAATACTGTGTTTTCTTCTAGAAAGAGAACACATTTTAATATAGCATAAATGTTAATGTGGAACATCTCGCCGAATGAATTAGATCGCGGCTCCCATACGGGAGACACGGGTTGAATCCACGGTAAGGCCAGTGAGTTTTTTTTCTGTCGAGGGCATAAATAAAACACCCTAACCTGAACTGTTTCGTGGCGACTGCACTAGCACTGCGGCCATTAAATTCCACAGGTTCGTGTCCCTCCTGTCCTATACCAGCGGTATTACAGACAGTAACGACAGTTTCTTAACCACAAACTTTAATCCTGTTTATTAAAGGAAAAGGAACCCTTTCATACCTCGTGGTATATAGGTCAATACAGTGTTAGGCCTGTATTTTTCATTGACCGTCGGCACACGATGGGTGATGTGGTCAGCATCATGCCGGCCGCCTTTACTTTCCCAGACCATGTCTGATACCCAGTTGAGGCTGGGTCGACCTGAGAGCCGTCGCGGTCGGAAAAATTCCACGCGCACTGCGGGAGTTGAACCCAGACCACCAGCCTTGAGAAGCGAGTTCACTAACAACTACGCTACCGCGGCTCTCAGTCCTGTTTATTAACTTCAACTTTTCCCACATACTATACGTATTACTGAGATTGTTGATCATAATTGCTTCATGTCCTCCATGACATTTTATCACACAAAGATTTTGTGTTGACGTTTGTTTTGTAGTAGGCATTTCACTGTAAACAATTCAATATAGTATATATATATTTATTTATTTTACTATTTAATAATTCCTCTCGTACCTTACATACGTTACATAGGGCCTGCAAGTAATTTCTCCATACCGCTCTATCCTGGGCAACTCGCTCAATCTCCTCCATGGAACTGAGACCGATATTTCCTGCCTCTCTCAAGCAAAGTTCGTTTCAGGGTCTATTTAGGTCGACCTCTCTTTCTTGAACCCTTTGCATCCCACTTCAATGCCTGCTTCGATATTCGTTGATCATTTCTCCTCAAGGTGTGCCCAACATAAACTATTTATAGCTAAGATTTTTTTTAAACGCAGTGCATCATGTCAAAAGACACTGTAGTGACAGAATTGAGTAAATTGCAAAAAATCTTGCAGTGTTCTATCAAACATCTATATTTTCCGGCCCCTTTTCTGATCTAGGTCAGGAACCCCAGTCAGTTGTCTGGCCTAGTTATCTAGAGTTGGCTGTGAATTAGCCTACATCTGCAATCAACTTTATATATTGATAAATGGAATGAACTGAGTAATACCAATTGACCCACATTTGCAACCAGATATCTATCTGTCTACCTCTCTCTCTCATTGCATTTTAAACCCCGATTGGGACATAGACCCTCAACAAACTCATGGTCGAGGCACGCCACTTTCAACCTAAGAACTAGTCTTGTTGGTAATATCAGAACATATCGGATTAGCGTAGTGCGTAAGTGTTCGCATATCGATCGGACTCGAGAGTTGTAGGTTCAATCCCGTTCTCGACGTTCTACATGTGAAGAAAGGAATTGGTTCTCCTACCTTCTGTACACTATTGTCGATTGTCTTTCTCCAGGTGGATGATGGAATTGTCGTTAAGCGTGGGGGTGAGAGCTTTAATTTACGTTCCAGTGTCAGATGAGTCTCCTTTGTTGTGTTATATCCGTGTTTATTTAGTGTGGTTTTGATATTGTCGATCCATATTTTTCTTGGTCTTCCCTTAGCTCTAGTAACTGTTCTCTTTTCTTTCTGTACACTAGGGTCTAGAAATATGAAGCGATATACACTTCAAAACCTAAGGTGTGAAAAGAATACGGGAAATTTTATTTGTATATATATATATATAAGCCCTGACGTATCCTAAGACAAGTATACTTGTATTGTTTTAACCAATACTAACATACGGATGCTAGGCATGGACAATAAAAACACATATCGAAACATTTTTGAGGGCCACTGAGATGTGGTTTTATAGAAGAATGATGAAAATCACATGGACTGCTAAAATGACTAATGTTGAGGAATTGAATGAGGTCAAGGCACAGAGAAAGCTTATCATCAATATAAGAAAGAGACAATCGTCATTTTTCAGGCATGTGATGAGGAAGGGAGGTTTAGAACACATTGTGACAACTGGTAAAAATCAAGGGTAGACGAGACATAGGACGACAGAGAGAGAAAATTTTGGACAGCCTGACTTCATGGCACGGAAGAGCGTCAACATCTGAGATGATAGGAAACACCAGAGACGGAGATTTTTGGAAATCCATGGTGGCCTACGCCAGCCACCTGATGATGATGATTGTTTTAACCAAAACGCAGCGTTAGCTACCTTTATTTACTAATATTTACAACAGAGGATGTTCCAGAGGAGCATCTGACAGAATGGATTAGAGTGCGGCTCCCATGATGGAGACCCATGTTCTATACATGGTAAGAGCAAGGATTGTTTTCTGTCGGGGGCTTAAAAAGGGCATAACCTGAACAGTGTCGCGGCGATTGCACTAGCCATCATCATTAATCCTCTCCGCTCCTCGTGGAGCATAGGGCCTCAACAGTTGTTCGCCACTCTTCTCGGTCTCTGGCTGTTCTTTGTATGGTCTCCCAGGTCAATTGAGCACTCTTCAGCTCCTCAGTAAGACCTCGTCTCCAAGTCTGCTTAGGGCGTCCTCTTTTCGTTTTCCCTGCGGGTTTCACTCGAGCACCTGTCTAGTGACACTCGACTGTGTCTTCCGCAAGGTATGGCCTATCCATCGCCATCTTCTCCTCTTGACCTGTGTCATCATAGGTTCCTGCCCTGTTCTTATCCACAGATCCGTGTTTGTAACTCTATCATACCATCTCAATCTGAGAATCCGCCGCAAACATCCGTTGACAAAGGTCTGGATCTTATTTGTATTTGCCCTAGTGACTCGCCAAGTTTTGCACTAGCCATGCGGTCATTAAATTTATCAGGCTCTCGTTCCCCTCTGTCCTACACCGCCCCAAAAACGGTGATGCTACAGGCAGTAACGAAAGAAACTCTAACCTAACTTAAATGTATATTTATACAATAGTGTAAAATTTGTATGAGTGACCCCTGTCATAGCAATTAAATTTTACAAACTTGGTAGCCATTGCATATGTGAGAATGTTAAGTTGTTTGCTGGTCTTAAACAAACGATTGTTCTCAGAAATAGCACAGGCGATAGGAAACGCCATATACGAGACTCACTCGAGGGAACTTGAGAGCTCTTCACATACACTAAACGATGAAAGGCAGAACAGGAATATACAATAGATAAATAAATGCAAGAATGGTTGTTTCAGAAGTAACCCAGTCAATCCGGATTTGTATGTCTGCCTGGATCGCTGAGGTAGCTTATACTTAACGTTATTTACTACAAGGTTTACCAACATATTTGAATTACTGCTTTAGTAACGTACACGGATCTGATGAACTCAAATATTTGTATTTCGTAAATTCGTATAGAAAAGCACATAACAGAACTAACAGACATATGGAAGGGAATTGATATATAAAGACACAACTGAAGCATTTAAGCGCCTGCGTTTTTCCGTTGGCAACATATGGTTATGAGACTTGGACCATTGACAAAGCGGCAGAAAAGATAAATAATTGATTGAATACAAATGCTACAGAATAATACTCAGAATAATACTAAGAACATAATGGACAGAGAAGAGAACAAATGCTTCTGTTCTGCAACAGCTTGATATTAAAGAGAGTTGGTCGCCCGAGTGGTTACCGGGGCCCAAATTTGGGTGTAAAGAATAGAACCACTGTTACCGGCCACGCATGTCGTAAGAGGCGACTAAGGAGGTTTGGCTGAAATCGGATGCATGTGTCCTAAACGTGTAGAAATCTTATGCGTTTAGGGGCCTACCAAACCAATGTGCAACGTATACACGTTCTTGGCAAAGATCAAACATATCACAAAGAGCGATTAAAATTGGTCGTAAAGAACGAAAGCAAAGAAGAAGAAGAGAGTTGGTTATTAAAGAACATAGCAGCAAGGAAAATTAAATATTTCGGACACATCAAACGAAACGAGTGCCTAGAGAAGACAGTTCTGAAGGGAATGGTGCTTGGAAGAAGAATTAGAGGAAAGCCTCCGCCCGAGTGGTTACCGGGGCTCAAATTTGGGATGTAAAGAATAGAACCACTGTTACCTGCCACGCATGTCGTAAGAGTCGACTAAGGAGGTTCTAATGAAATCGGATGCACATGTCCTAAACGTGTAGAAGCCTATGCGTTTAGGGGCCTACCAAACCAATGTGCAACGTATACACGTTCTTGGCAAAGATCAAACATATCATAAAGAGTGATTAAAACTGGTCGTAAAGAACGAACGCAAAGAAGAAGAAAAGAAGGCCGTGATGTCAGTGCCTGCTCTTGCGTCTTTCTGTGGGTATTTGATTTCAGTGACCTAGTTACAAATACACAATAAACATGTTCAGACTAGGTTCCTTATTAGCAGAAACTGAATTTCTTAATAATATTTTTTTTAAAACTATTTCTCCACAGTTGTCAGTAAATAAAACTATAGATAAATACTGAGCTACAATAGCCGTTAAAACGTCATCTTATAAAACACAGGCTTTATTAGTTTAACGAATTAAATGAGACATTGTACAGTATAAGGAAATACTATTATTAAATGATTGATTGGTAGGACCATTATCACTGAACTTCGTTGAGTAACCATATGTGCTCCGATCCCTTTCTTACAGGACGATCTCAGCTGCAGTGCACACATTCGTTAGCACCCGCAAGGATTCCATGTATAATTTAGAAAATGTTAAAATATTTTGTAGGAATTTTTATAAAAATCTAATGTATTTTACCCGGGAAGCGGCTTTCCAGCCTGCTGTTCTCGATTTTGAATTGTCAAAGTTCTTTTTACGTGCTCAACTTGAACACGTGACTTACGTTCTTCTTCTTCTTCTTCTTTGCGTTCGTTCTTTACGACCAATTTTAATCACTCTTTGTGATATGTTTGATCTTTGCCAAGAACGTGTATACGTTGCACATTGGTTTGGTAGGCCCCTAAACGCATAGACTTCTATACGCTTAGGACACATGCATCCGATTTCAGCCAAACCTCCTTAGTCGCCTCTTACGACATGCCTGGCAGGTAACATTGGTTCTATTCTTTACATCCAAAATTTGGGCCCCGGTAACCACTCGGGCTGTTCTATATCTCTCTATTTTATATTAAGTGTATCATTCTATTTAGTGTATCTTGTTTATGCCTTTCTTCTATTTTTTTAACTTGTACATCTCTACCAATGTTTCTTTCATGTGTGCCTCTTCAATCCCTTTTTTCAATGTCAAAAATTTTCACCGCTTTCAAAATTACATCAGGAACCATGGCTACTGCAACGGAGTTCGCACACTGCCGCTGAGATTTTCGTGAATAAGAAAGAGATTAAAGCACACATAGTTCTTCATTGAAATACAAGGATGATGGTGATATCAACCAGTCAGGTGCACTTTCTGTTGGAAAAATGCAACACTGTTAACTTCACCGCAATAGACGTCAATTCTTCATCTTCTGTTCTCAAACGCCTGCTGTTAATTCAGGCGACAGTCATGACGCATGGTATTGCGCTTTTGACTGATTTTTGTGTGAGGCCTAAATTATCCTTTTACAGGTGTCCCTCAACCATGCGGACAGCCTCGCCGACTTCAGAGGTACTTGAAGCTTAGATCCTCCAAGTGTGATTGTTGTAGGAAACCTGTTGTCTGTGTAACTCTTGCCTTGAGTCCTCGTATCATTAGTACTTTTACGGTCAGAGTTAATTAGTGAAGGGCGACTTCTCTATCGGATTTCCTGCCTTTGATGAGGTCGTTCCGTACGCATCGTATGATAAACACTCTTTAATGGATCTACGCCAAAGAGCATTAGCTATTCTGCGCTGACTTGGTGAGGTCGCTCCGGTTTAGGAGCATTCTCGACCCTTCTAGTGCTAGTCACTGGAACTGTCACCTTTCTTGTATTCATTGCTCTTTTACGATCATTTGTCGCCATATATTTGGGCTTTATGATCTTCGCCAAAGAGTATGTCTACAATATGCGCTCTTTCTGACTATTAAGGTCGTTCCTAATTAGGAACATTCTCAGTCACTGGAGACGCATGTGCTTGTCATGCAAACGATCATATTTTGGCGGTATGCTTAGCCTTTATATAATCTGACCCATGGTGTTTGGGAGTCATCTTACTATGTGTAAGTTGATCGGCGTCGGAAAAGTATCACCCTTAGCCAATGTTTGGCTTTGTACCAATCAAGCCTTTGTATTATTGCCCTTACTTCTCTATCCACGGTGAGTTTGTTCCTGAGTAGCAGTATTCTCAGCCGTTTCGGGCGCGTGTCGGCACTTGACAATTTGTAAGGGTTTACTCTGCATTTTTCCTATCCCCGGGAAACACTGGACTCGGGTACGCGCAGATATTTTAGAGGGTCGTTTCAATCTGCGCTAGCAACGCAACTGAAATTTTGCGCTTGCCAACATCACTTACCTCAGTTCTTCCGGGGATGTTAGTTGTTAATGCAACAGAACCTTGCCCGGTTGTCCCAGGGAGGGCAATTTCGTTAGGCACTAAAACGCAACTTTAGGATTTGCGCTTGGCCAACCTTAACCAGTAAATGTATCTGCCCTAGGCCTTTGATACAGAGTTCGCCGCAATCTTTCCATGTGTCATCACCATAAGACACGTGTTTTCAGAGACACTTGCCGAGACCTTTGATTTGTTTCACATTGCTTTCATTGATTCTTGCCCCACAACTGGCAATTTATTTGCGGCCGTTTACATCGGGGAGTTGGAATTTGTTCACATACGACTCGTACACTAACGTGCAACTCAATTCGGGGACCCACCTACGGGCTCAGAGTTACGCTCCGCGTGGGCCCACGTCTCTTCTCTGGATGCACCCCTCATCCCCTTTATGTTTATCCGTTCAGCTTTTCCCTTCGGCCGGGAGAGATGTGCATTAATAGTCACTCTGGGATTCCGCTAGTCTGTGCTGCGATCGGACTTCATCCAACGTGACTACGTCTGCATCGCTACTTGTACCAAGTAGCTCCCCCTCGATCATAACCCGCTTAGCCAGACAAGATCGGTTGTCTGTTACCATGGTCACCACGTGGAGGTAGGGTAGATCTTGATTAGTGCCAGCTCACTAATCCTGGCGCGGCGTTGTCCCTGTGCGCCTTTGACCCCAAACGTCAATTGAAAACGCCCTATATAATAATGTAAGGAGAGAAATCTAGGCATTTATGCTAATCACGCGGGTGTGAGTTGCTTAATGCACTTTCTCGCCAAATTATCTGAATATACTGTTGCAGCTGCCTGTCTCGTTCGTCAACTACAACGTCTTCCAGAAACAATGCGACATATCTCTCTCTTCTTTGTTACACATCTCCTGCTTATTTCATTATTTCTGTTATACATTGTTATACATTGATTATAAATGTGTCTGAAAGTAAACAGAAACCAAAAAATTACGGAGAGAAATCAGGGTGCTCAACTTAAAAGCAGCCCGTGAATGGAGCTAATCTGGCATATATGTATGGAAATGAGAAGGTTCAGTTATGACGTAGTATATGTCAAGGTTGTGTGATGGTGTGTAATTGTAGTGCAGGAAGGGGCGATGAACAAATGTGACGTAAGGCAAGCTAGTCAGAACTTTAATAGTAAATAGACGAGATGCAATGCGTACCTGGCAAATTTCTATTTATGACTGGGCTGCTTTTAAGTTGAACACCATGTAGTTAATCATGATTTAGATAAATATGTTGAAATAGAAACATTTCACGTCCTTTGAAGTTTTACTTTTGTTAACTTATCTGTGTAATACCATATCAATTCTTCATATTATTTAACATCTGAATTAATGAAAAGAAAATTGGGGCATATCATTTACAAGACGTCACCATCAACCACAGTGAACGGAGTCGTTGATTTTCTAATTACCGCTTATAAGTTTAGTAGTTTGCCATTGCTTTCGGAACACTGAGGTCTATCTTTACCGTTCGTAAAATTCCCGAGGAACAAATTTGCTTCCAAATGGCCCGTCACGGAGTTTGAACCATGTAATCTTTGGTTGTGATCGAGCTCACTATCGCTAAACCACAGACGTCCACTGATCTAAACTAATACACACACAAAGCTAACACAGAAAAAAACTATGTATCGATGGAGTTTGATAACAAAGATTAACTCACCTAAAATTAAGTTATTTTTTCTAATCGCCTTTTGTATGATACATCAATATATTGCCACTATAGACACTGGCCTATTTGTCTATAAAACAGTTAGATATGTCACTTACTAGATCGATTGAACGTGTTAACGATATTCTAGATCACATCTGGTAATTTTTTAAATGCAAAAATGTATGTGTTCACCACGTATGAGAGGAGAAGCCAGTATACACGAAATTAATCCAATCACGTAAACTATGAAATAATGAAGCTTCCTGTCGAAGATAACATGCGTACACTGGTTTTATTTCGCGTCCTACTTTGGCTCTGAGTTTTAGATTAATTCACAGTCCCGCCCACTTGCACATCAGCTATTGGTTGATGAATATTGAAAGATTTCATTCTGTAGTATGAGCGTGCACATAAGATTACTACGTTTCACCCCAACACTTCTATAAAGAAGTAAATGGTGGAAGAGAAGGAGAAGTATGTGCGTTCGTGTGTTTTGGTGCCGGATAGGGAGGGGAGTGCGCATAGTAAATTAGCATAAAGTAGTTGTGGTAATTTTTAGAAGTAAATGAGCGGGAGGTGTTCATGTTGTTTCAATTGTTACTATCCTGTGTCCTTGACATAAGAATTATAAGGTAGTATTGTGCGTTTCAGTTGCTCTTAAGTATTTTAGGTATTCGTTACTCGTGCAACACATACTCGTTACTTAACACTTGTTATTGGAGCGGCACATGGAGCTCTCATTACCCTTAGTACAAGGGCTGTCCAATTCTGGTTTATGCTCGGAGTTGGTAGAAAATCAACAAACACCCTAACTTCTATACCCGTGCCTCATTATCAAATGGCTTGTCCTGAGCAGAACTTTGCCACCCCAATAGTCCTCCGGAATTTCTCTCTCTCATAGGCCACATGTCCTGCCTCGGCAACCGTCATGTTCAAACCATCAGTTACATCCTGAATCCATCTTCTCCGTAGTCTTCCTCTTATTCTCTTTGCCGGTATGCCTCCTTCCATGATGGTCTTCTCCAGCCCTTCATGTCCTTTTAGATCTCCAAAATATCTCAATTTTTTCTTCCTTATCTGTAGCATCAACCAGTTTTCTCTGATTTTGGATTCCTTCTGGATAGATCTATTTGTTCTCTTCTCTGTCCATGATAATCGGAGGACTCTTCTGTAACACTTATATTCAAAAGCCCACATGTGTTTTCCCACCGCTTTATTAAATGTATATGCTTCACACCTATACGTTGCCACTTGGAATAACTTGTTATTTAGCAATCGTAAACTTATTTGCGCGGCACATAGAGCCATCTCGCCCTTAATATTAATAGGAATGTCCAATTCTGGTTTCTACTAGAAGTTGGTAGAAAATCCACAGACTATATCTACAGACTAACTCTTCTATAGGATAAGGAAAACACGTAATCACAAAGTACTGTAGTTTTACAAATTACAAAAACAATGACAAAATACAGCAACGTTTCGACCAACAAGGCCTTTATCAAGCAAACGAACAACAGGACTGACAAATTTTAAAAAACAAATGGACGACCAAAACAAACGTTTCTAATGAAAATCTGGAAATAAAAACGAAAATCTGGGAATAAAAACGAATGACGAAATAATTGTAACACAAAAACACACATAAAAACTAGAAATAGAACGGAAGAGAAACAATGAAAAATCTAGTAAATATATAACTTGAATACATGCAACATATACCCATATAGATTACAAGACATGGGAAGAGAAAGTACTAAGAAGCATAGGAATGTAATACGTTGAGCCCACGTGGTCGCAAGGTACCATTCAAAGAAATCAACCGATTATCCAGAGCAAATCGACTGCGATCATCCGAGGAACACCAGCGGATGGCTGTGACCTGGACATCGTGAGCTCCTAAATGACCAGTATCATTGAAATGGGTGGCTACAGGAGTCACAGAGCATTGGCGTATGTCGCGCAAGTGTTGGGTGAATCGGTCACTGAGTCTCTTGCCTGTCTCGCCGATATAAGCCTTGTTACACCGCTTACAGATAATGGCATAGATAAGATTACGGGACTCGCATGTGAAACCATCATCAATAAGAAACGTGGCTAAAGAAAAAGATACAGTACGCGTCTGTATCACATAAGCACACGTGTTACAACGCCGACGGCCACACTGGACAGTGCCAAAATGAGTATGGATATTGGACTTAAGGCGACTGTGTACCAACATATCTTTAAGACTTCTGACCCGCCTGTAAGCCACCAAAGGATAGTTGGGAAGACAGAACAGGTCTCAGGATCTGACTTAAGGATAGACAGATGATGGAATAAAACATTTTCACCAGTGAACTATGGGGGTGGAAAGTTAAGATAAGTTTTACTCTGTCAGAGTTAGTGGTCCTATGATGGCTGCTGAGGGCCTGCTGGCGAGTGATTTTCTGAACTCGATGCAAAGCCCAGACAAGCACCCTCTCCGGGTATAGGCGCCTGCGAAGAAATCAAGCATCTCGCGAGCTCTCTCAAGAAAATCATCGTCCTCGCTACAAAGGCGACGAAGGCGTAAGAGCTGCGAGAATGGCGAAGAGTCACGACGAGCCCGGGGATAGGAAGAAGTATAGAGGAGAAAACTATGTGCATCAGTAGGCTTGTAATATACTGATGTTGTGAGAAGTATAGAGGAGAAAACTATATGCATCAGTAGGCTTGTAATATACTGATGTTGTGAGAAGTATAGAGGAGAAAACTATATGCATCAGTAGGCTTGTAATATACTGATGTTGTGAGAAGTATAGAGGAGAAAACTATATGCATCCGTAGGCTTGTAATATACTGATGTTGTGAGAAGTATAGAGGAGAAAACTATATGCATCAGTAGGCTTGTAATATACTGATGTTGTGAGAAGTATAGAGGAGAAAACTATATGCATCAGTAGGCTTGTAATATACTGATGTTGTGAGAAGTATAGAGGAGAAAACTATATGCATCAGTAGGCTTGTAATATACTGATGTTGTGAGAAGTATAGAGGAGAAAACTATATGCATCAGTAGGCTTGTAATATACTGATGTTGTGAGAAGTATAAAGGAGAAAACTATATGCATCAGTAGGCTTGTAATATACTGATGTTGTGAGAAAGTATAAAGGAGAAAACTATATGCATCAGTAGGCTTGTAATATACTGATGTTGTAGAAATATAGAGGAGAAACTATGTGCATCAGTAGGCTTGTAATATACTGATGTAGTGAGAAATATAGAGGAGAAAACTATGTGCATCAGTAGGCTTGTAATATACTGATGTAGTGAGAAAGTATAGAGGAGAAAACTATGTGCATCAGTAGGCTTGTAATATACTGATGTTGTGAGAAGTATAGAGGAGAAAACTATGTGCATCAGTAGGCTTGTAATATACTGATGTTGTGCGAAGTATAGAGGAGAAAACTATATGCATCAGTAGGCTTGTAATATACTGATGTAGTGAGAAGTATAGAGGAGAAAACTATATGCATCAGTAGGCTTGTAATATACTGATGTAGTGAGAAGTATAGAGGAGAAAACTATATGCATCAGTAGGCTTGTAATATACTGATGTAGTGAGAAGTATAGAGGAGAAAACTATATGCATCAGTAGGCTTGTAATATACTGATGTAGTAGAAGTATAGAGGAGAAACTATGTGCATCAGTAGGCTTGTAATATACTGATGTAGTGATAGTGGATAGGCGCATGGAGATAGTAATGTCAAAAAAGTTGACACAAGTAGTGGAGATGTGAGAAGTAAAACGAATAGAAGGGTTGAAAACATTAATGAAATTAATGAAGCGTGATAAATCGGCTTCAGGCATATCAGTAATGCCAATACAGTCATCAATGTATCTGTGATAGATAGACGGAAGGGGGCCATCATATGTAGTCCATACTAGGCAGTGCGGGATTTGGCTAGCGCGGGGCCAGTAGCAAATTTTAGCGCGGGGCCCTAGGTTTTGTATGATAATAAAATAAATCACAACTTTTACAAACAAACTTGTCTCGATTTAATGTGAGCAAATCTAGAGATAGCACTAGACAAATCAATTTCTCTAAGTAAATTACATTCAATGTTCATTAAGGTGAGGTTATTTAGACGATCTTGTCCCATCATGTTTCTGAACTCACTTTTTATACACTTTAATGTTGAAAAAGAACGTTCTCCGCTGCAGTTAGTAATCATTAAAGACAAATAAATTCGTAAGACTATTTCTACATTTGGGAAACACGACTCTAATGAATTTTCCATTATAAGTTTATAAAATTGCAGTTCAAGAGCCTCATGCTTTTCGTTGCTAATAGCAGCAGCTACATTAGATTTAAGAAGTTCAGCGAACTGCATAGGTTCGTCGCCTAGGCTTTCTTCCAAATCCTCTTGGTAAGAGCTGACAATATTTGGAGTTCTTTTCAAGATCTCTTCTGCTGTAATAGATTTTAACTGCCGGAGTATTCCAAATACACCAGTCACTCTATGGTACAGCCTAAATCAATAACTTTGCAAACAAAACAGAACAGTTGTCCTTTAGTTTCTGTATAACACAACCAATCTCTCGTGTGAGTTTTGTTTGTTGGTGTATGTGTGTATGTGAAAAACGACTCTCGACATATTCGTGGATTTTTTCTTTATCGTATGTTTTTTTTTTTAAAGACATGAAATCACTGTTCATATGTTGCACTTCGCTACTTTCTTTCACAATCCAATAATATCGATTGAAGTTGTTTGGCCATTCACAAATATCGTTGGAGTACATTTTACTTTCGTTGTGTTTTTGGCTTGTAGATGATGTTGCTACATTAGAAGCATGTGCTGTGCTTTCTGCCTCTCTTTGGATTGAAGATGATATGGTTAAATTGGGAGGACTTTCTGTATATTCGATTTCAGTTTGTCTTGTGAAAAATGTGGCCAAATCGTGAAGAGTTGCTGATATTAATGGTAATATTGGTAATGATGATTCTTCTATAGCACTGCCTTCATTTACTACACAGTGGGACACGTCTTCTGTATTTTCTGCTTCGATTTCGTTGGATTCAGCACCATCACACACGACATTTAAAAATTCAGACAGCTTGCGTGTTTTGATATAACATCTGGTTATTTTTTCATTTTCATCTGTCACATAGGCGCGGGGCCCCCTAGAAGCGCGGGCCCGTAGCATTTGCTACTTCTGCTACTAGGCTAATCCGGCGCTGATACTAGGTGTTCAAGATAACCCATGAATAGACAAGCATAACTAGGTCTCATTTTAGTACCCATGTCAACCCCACTTATCTGCTCAAAGAATTGGTCATTAAACTGAAAGGAGTTAAGAGTGAGAACTAGTTCCGCAAGACGAAGGAGAGTAGAAGTTGACACAAGTGGACTAGTTCTCCTATCGAGAAAGAACTGGAGAGCTTTAAGGCCGTCAGGATGAGGCATAGAAGTGTACAATGAGCACACATCAAGGAGGAAGAGACGGTAGGTTCTCTCGGTAGCAACTCAACGGAAGAAAAGACAGACAAAGCGTGGTTTGTATCTTTCAAAAATGACGGGAGTGTCTTAATGATATGTCTTAAGGACACTGGTCATTTAGGAGCTCACGATGTCCAGGTCACAGCCATCCGCTGGTGTTCCTCGGATGATCGCAGTCGATTTGCTCTGGAGAATCGGTTAATTTCTTTGTATGGTACCTTGCGACCATGTGGGCTCAACGTATTACATTCCTATGCTTCTTAGTACTTTCTCTTCCCATGTCTTGTAATCTATATGGGTATATGTTGCATGTATTCAAGTTATATATTTACTAGATTTTCATTGTTTCTCTTCCGTTCTATTTCTAGTTTTTATGTTTTTTTGTGTTACAATTATTTCGTCATTCGTTTTTATTCCCAGATTTTCGTTTTTATTTCCAGATTTTCCTTAGAAACGTTTGTTTTTGGTCGTCCATTTGTTTTTTTTAAATTTGTCAGTCCTGTTGTTCGTTTGCTTGATAAAGGCCTTGTTGGTCGAAACGTTGCTGTATTTTGTCATAGATTTTGTAATTTGTAAAACTACAGTACTTTGTGATTACGTGTTTTGCCAATCAAATAGTTTTACTGCAGTCTCATATATATATATATATTGTGAATATATGATAGGGTGGTGAGTATTCGAAAATAAGTATTAGTCGAATACAGAGAGATTCGCAAGGTCGCTGAGTATTAGCAATGTACCGATTAAGCGCAATGTAACGAGCAATTTCTACGCTGAATTATTAGAAATTATTCATTTTAAATATTAGTTATTGTTAGCTAGAAATATTTGTTTTTTGGTTATACTCTGCTTTCTAACCACGCAGTAACTGATATTCGAATAACAAATAGTTGCTATTTGTATATCGCTTCGACGAAAGAATGATTAGAATGAGTTGTCTTTACACATAATCGCGGCTTGCAACGTAGCAGTTGTCGAAGTACATATGTGACAGTTGGATCTGCGACCGTTGGACCATGACCTTCTTAAACTAACTAGTTAACTAGTTAGTTTAATTAGTGTTAAGTAGATCATGGTTGGACGTTGTTTACATATTGATATAATGTCGCGTATTCGAATCTACTGTGTAATGTTAGTGCCCGATACTTCATTCCGCTAGATTCATCATCATCAGGTGCCGTCTCCACATCGAAGGTTGGCTGCAATGAATCTCCAGCATCCTTTGTCTTTCGCCTTCGTGTTGCACACTGCCAGACTGTAACCTGTCCATTTCTTAAAGTTTCCCTCCACTTATCTCTCGGTCTTCCTCTTGCTCTTCCCCCTCAACTTTCCCCTCTAGTAAATGTTTTATCATAGTGGCATGTCTTTTTATGTGCCTAAAATACTTTACTTGTCTGAATTTTATTTCTCTTAATAATTGTTTCTTCATGCCTAGTTTTCCTAAAACTTGTTTATTTAATGAAACCGAATTTCATCTACTGAGTCACGAGTACGTTTACATCAATTATAACCCAAATAATGTGTGGGTTGAATGCAAATGCTACAGAAGAGTACTTAGAATAGCATGGACAGAGAAAAGAACAAATGCTTCAGTTCTGCAACAGGTTGATATTAAAGAGAGATGGCTATTAAAGAGAATACAATCAAGAAAAAATTAATATTTCGGACACATAAAACGACATGAGTGCCTAGAGAAGATCATTTTGGAGGGGATGTTGCCTGGAGGAAGATCTAGAAGACCATGGGTACAAGATCTCATTGACGATCTGAAAATGACTGCTGCGGACGCCGGTGAACTTGCATAGAACAGAAAGTTTTTCAATACTGCTGTCATGGGAGCCAGGTTCCGGAAGGGACACGCTACTTGATGATGATGATGATGATGATGAATATGACGGGGATGAGAAGGATTAAAGTAATGCTCAAGCGTTCGCTTATTGATTCGGATACAGGAGGGTTGTGGGTTCAATCCAACATCAACGTTCCACACATGAGGAAAGGAATTGACCCTCCTACCTCCTGATTACTAGTCTATAAATGTGAAGTGCCAAGCACTTCATACCCTAAAGTCGGCGCCCGAGTGGTTACCGGGGCCCAAATTGGGAGTGTAAAGAATAGAACCACTGTTACCTGCCACGTAAGAGGCGGCTAAGTGGATGTGGGGCTAGCTACCCCACACCGTAAAAAACACTAGATGGCTACAGAAAGGAGAGAACGAACCAAGTAAACGCTGGCCTAAACCGGACACATCGCCGAATGATAAGCACCAGAGCTCCAAAATGGTGCTGAAGATGTGACGTAAAACACACCAATGCTTGCTAAGGCTGCATGAATAAGAATGTCCACATGAATAGAATTCATGGGAGATCTGATACAACAGTCTGGACGGTGATCGAGAGAGAGAATACCTAAAGTCTGAAAAAGTTACAGGATTTTTTTTTAAATCTGGGACCATCAAGATACTTCAGCCGGTTCGATTTGACGCCATCATTTGATCCTTTGTATGACGGAATAAAAAAATGTTGCCATTCTGAATCATCCCGAGTACAGTAAGTGCTCTGTAGATGATGCTTTCTGTAGGCGATCTAGCATATACAAGAGCACCAGGAGTACATAGGGGTGGTTCTATTCGTTTCCCAAATTATTGTTACTTTCAATTTATGTTTCTAAACGGTCTAAAGCCGACGGATTGACATCTTTTACACCGGGATTTACCCCCATATGACTCAGTCCCTCTCCGCAGAAATGACACGTCATCTGCCAAGAGGATTGCACAAAGTACGAACTCCGTAGCTCCTGTAACAAGTCTAGGAGTCGCATAAATGACGCAACGTACATCGCTCTTAGGCTCGGATCACATACAAATCACAAAGAGTGGTTAACAAGTAGTTGATATGGATAGTTCGAAGAAGAAGAAGAAGAAGTAACCTAAATAAAAGGGCTAGAGCGATATGGGTTATACAAATCAGCATGTGCCATGCCGACTGACGTATGCACATTCTTTTTATCTCCACAAACGCTTGTTCTGAGTTAAGTCTATGGGAGCTATAATGAACAAAAGTTTATTTTTTAAAATGCTGTTTAATAGCTTGAACTTCTTCTTACGTTTCTGTCACGGTAGAAAATTCACCATTAGCCGTGTTCAACAATCCTTCTTTTGGACATTTCATAACAATTCAAACGATATTGGATATCTCATTTTGTGAGACGTATGGTTTGGTGTTCTGCCTAACATTGGTATGTAGTCTATAAGTTATCCTACTTTAGTGCCTAGCAAAGTCACCAACAACACAAGAATCGACAGAGTAACGAATACCAGCATCAGAGAAAAGGTTGAAACAAGACCATGCTTGAATTATATAGAGAAACAGTATGAAGTGGTTTGGCCATGCGAACAGACCAAACTGCCTATGAAGCTTTCCACAACAGAATATCAGGAAGGAAGGCGAGAGAAAGACCGAGGAAAAGGTGGATAGATAACGTAGTTGAATTCTGCCAGGAGACTAAGAAAACCATCACACAAGTCACCAGAGAAGCGCAAGACAAATACATAAAACCACGACACTGGGTTAACAACCCGGTAACAGTGTGCTGACAAGTCACCAGAGAAGCGCAAGACAAATACATAAAACCACGATACTGGGTTAGCAACCCGGTAACAGTATGCTGACAAAAGAAGAAGAAGAAGAATTGTTCAGCAAATCAACCACCAAGTCACAAAGTGCCGTTTATTCAATTTCAGAAATATCCATGGTTTCATATTCTAAAATTGAAAATAAACGCGTATGTGCCATTCAGGACATGAATCATGGACAAGAGTGATACCAATACCACTCAGTATATATATATGGAACTGCAGTAAAACTATTTGATTGGCAAAACACGTAATTACAAAGTACTGTAGTTTTACAAATTACAAAAACAATGACAAAATACAGCAACGTTTCGACCAACAAGGCCTTTATCAAGCAAACGAACAAACAGGAGTGACAAATTAAAATGAAACACAAATGGACGACCAAATACAAACGTATCTAAGGAAAATCTGGAATAAAAACGATTCATTTTGGCACTGTCCAGTGTGGTCGTCGGCGTTGCAACGCGTGTGCTTATGTGATACAGACGCGTACTGTATCTTTCCTTTAGGCACGTTTCTTATTGACGATGGGTTCACATGCGAGTCCCATAATCTTATCTATGCCATTATCTGTAAGCGGTGTAACAAGGCTTATATCGGCGAGACAGGCAAGAGGCTCAGTGACCGATTCGCCCAACACTTACGCGACATACGCCAAGGCTCTGTGACCCCTGTAGCCACCCATTTCAATGATACTGGCCATTTAGGTGCTCACGATGTCCAGGTCACAGCCATCCGATCATGTTCCTCGGATGATCGCAGTCGATTTGCTCTGGAGAATCGGTTGATTTCTTTGAATGGTACCTTGCGACCACGCGGGCTCAACGTATTACATTCTTACGCTTCTTAGTACTTTCTCTTCCCATGCTTTGTAATCTATATGGGTATATGTTGCATGTATTCAAGTTATATATTTACTAGATGTTTCATTGTTTCTTTTCCTTTCTATTTCTAGTTTTTATGTGTGTTTTTGTGTTACATTTATTTCGTTATTCGTTTTTATTCCAGATTTTCCTTAGATACGTTTGTATTTGGTCGTCCATTTGTGTTTCATTTTAATTTGTCACTCCTGTTTGTTCGTTTGCTTGATAAAGGCCTTGTTGGTCGAAACGTTGCTGTATTTTGTCATTGTTTTTGTAATTTGTAAAACTACAGTACTTTGTAATTACGTGTTTTACCAATACCACTGAACATAGACAATCCTTTGTAGTGGTCACCACGATAAACAAACCAAATCGATATTCGCTGCCTACAATAGTCAACGCAGAAGTTGAAGCATTAATAAAGGACTACACATCGGAGGAAGATGCTGTTGTCTTCACTAATGGTTCTGTGATTCGACAGTCGGAGTGCATAGGCCTTTATGGCTAGAGCTAAAGGAAAAGTCATCAAAGATGCAAATGGCGCATATGCGACAACTACCAGCAGCATAACTTTGGAGGTCCGGCGGGGACAAATTCCCTGGAGTGGCTACAGACGCAAACATTCACCCATGCATGCATGCTCAGTGACTCTATGAGAATGATACAGAAAATCTAGACCGGTTATGTACGAAGGCAGTGGATGCAATTAATTCAAAATGCGACAGTCCAGACACTTACCTTCATCTTTGTCCCAGGTCATGATGGGGTGAAGGGCAATGAGAGAGCGGTGCATTGGGGGAATGCTACGATCGAGAATGGGTTTTGTATGGAGAAAAGCGACACCATCAACAGTCTAAGAGAAAACAAACACTCTGAAGATTTCAACGAGGAAGATAAGGGGTATTCTCTATCTCGGTTGCCAACGTTGTGTTTATCGATAGGTGCGGCAAGACGGGAAAACCGAGAAAGAAACCCCAGTAGATACATTAATCAACACAGAACCGGAGTTGTTAGTCCAACTTTTTCTTCTTCTTTGTGTTCGTTCTTTACGACCAATTTTAATCACTCTTTGTGATATGTTTGATCTTTGCCAAGAACGTGTATACGTTGCACATTGGTTTGGTAGGCCCCTAAACGCATAGACTTCTACACGTTTAGGACATGTGCATCCGATTTCAGCCAAACCTCCTTAGTCGCCTCTTAAGACATGTGTGGCAGGTAACAGTGGTTCTATTCTTTACACTCCAAATTTGGGCCGCGGTAACCACTCGGGCGGTTAGTCTAACTTGAATCTTGAGATCTTACACCCCCGAAGCAAGTACGCCAATCATCACGCTATGTGGTCACCAGTTGGGAAAAGAAAACGTGGACGACCTAAGACCACTCTTCGAAGAACAATCCTACAAGAAAGTAAACTATTGGGATGTAAAACCATACGAGATCTCCAACTGCTAACAATGAACCGCATTACATGGAGATCTAAAATTTCTGCCATATGTGCCGCCTTTAGCACGAAATGAATAAACTAACTAACTAACAAAGCAAGAGACCACGCAAAAGAAGGAGCGACGGCATCAAGAACAGTCTTACGAAAATGAATATCAGCTTACAAAGTGCCTTAACACAAGTACACACAAGATCGCTACGCCCCCTCACTCCTCCCAACACTTCTATAAAGGAGTAAATGGTGGAAGAGAAGAAGATACTACTGTTAGAGCTATCTAGGTATCTTCGTGGATGGTAGTCTGCCGTTGTTTTTTTTCTGGCAGTAACTATACTGGTCCATGACCGTAACCATTGTCTCTATTACAGAGATCCTCTGCCTTCCGCCGTGAGTTTTTGTGACCATAACCATTGACGCTCTGTCGCTGCTCTCGCACTCACCCGCCACCTGCTCCAATGGCTTCACGTTACCCTGTCAGTAAGTGTAAACGGGTATTATTACGAATCACAACAGATATGACAAATCGATGATAGCGTCAAGCTGAAAATAGCTAATGCATAATTAATGAATATATAACGGCTGATCATTCGAACGAATGCGTACCCTAATTAATCATACTGTCAAATAAAAATACAACAAGGTTATCGATTCCTTGACAATATCTGATATGCATGTAGCCAGTAGTTTCTGTTCGACAGCTTAAATAGATACTTTACAGTATTTAGTGAGTAACAATCATCATCATCAAGGTGCGTATCCTTTATAGGACGTTGCTCTCTTTGCAGCACATCTGAAATTCACTCTGTCTCTTGTCAGTTCACCCACTTCGTCGATGGTCATGTTCATGGTATCTTTAATATCGTGTAGCCATCTTCTTCTTGGTCTGCCTCTGCGTCCTGGGACCCTGCCTTCTAGTATTGTTCTTTCCAGGCCATCGTGACGCTTGATGTGACCAAAGTATGTAATTTTTATGTATAGTATGTTGTTTATCAGCCGATTCTCTTTAACATTTAATTCTTTCAGGACATCAGTGTTCTTTCTTTTTCTGTCCATGATAATCGTAGGATCTTTCTGTAGCATTTAGTTTCGAAGGACTGGATTTTCGTTCTTAATTTTTGTGTAATAGTCCATGATTCGCAACCATAAGTAGCCACTGGGAAAATGCATGCTCTCAATATTTTTAATTTTAGTATTTTGCTGGTGCTTTGCCACATGTTCTTCATTGTGTTTAACTTCTTGATTGCTATTGCCAATCTTCTTGAGATCTCTTTGGAGCAGTCACCGTTATTGTTAATTATTGAGCCCAGATATTGGCTATACGTTATAAATTAATCAAGCCCTATGCCAGCCCACGTAGGCGATCATGTCTCTCCACAACTCTCTCTCCTTTGTGCAGTTAATCATTTTTGACGTCGATGTTTTGATGAACCACGATGTCAGATCATCCAATATCTTCTCTCTCTTTGTATTCCACGATCTCTCCTTCCCTGAATTTTACCCGTTGTCACCAAATGCTCTAAACCTCCTTTTTGCATTTATAAAATACGTTATATGGTATGCTAAATATATTATGCCTTTTTCAATAGCTACTATTGTTGTTAGCAAATGTAGTCATACAATTTAAAAATGGTTATGTGGTATAGGGATAAACAACCAGTTATAGAAACCAGTATGCAATCTATATTGTATATAAGGGGGATCAGTGTCTCCGGTTTCTGAATGGAGCAAGTGTGCTGAGTGATATTGATTACATGTCATGGTGGTTTGTCAACGCTGATAGCTTGAATAAAATATTTTTACACCTTTGTACAACGATACTTGGGTAAGTCTATGCAGAAAAGTGTGGGTTTGAATCCGGTTTACAGTTTATTTCACGTGTGCATTTTTTGGGGGGAGATCTCTTAGTATTGTTGCTGGAGCTGTGGAGTTTTTGCTTTATGCAGTACTCTCAGTAAGTGGCGTACCATTTCTGCGGAGTGACCAAACCTTTCGTCCTTAGACTCATCCACCCCTCCACAGAAATGGCATCCCTCCCTCTCTTCTTCCATCCTCAATATGGCAGAATAAGAGTACAACAGATGTCGTCCGTTGACAGAGAAAACTTTGAGACTCGTTTTTTCTTGAATGCGTATTTTTAAAAAAAAAGTGTTTCATACGATAATAAGCTGTAAACTTAAGGAGAATATTGATCAAGGATTGGTTTATACATTTTTGTTCTTCTTCTCTGCGTTCGTTCTTTAAGACAAATTTTAATCTCTCTTTGTGATATGTTTGATCTTTGCCAAGAACGTGTATACGTTGCATATTGGTTTGGTAGGCCCCTAAACGCATAGACTTCTACACGCTTAGGACAAATGCATCCGATTTCATCCAGACCTCCTTAGTCGCCTCTTACGACATGCGTGACAGGTAACAGTGGTTCTATTCTTTACACCCGAAATTTGGGCCCTGGTAACCACTCGGGCGACATTTTTGTTATTTATCATTTTAGAATTAATAAGAGATGACATTAGCCCTATTATACTTCTTTTCTTTCTTCTTTTGTCGTTACTCTGTCAACGAATTGCTGTCCAGTGCAATGTGGTTTTTGTTGTTGTTGTTGTTGTTGTGCTGCTCTAGGGACTTAAGTGACTGTTATGTTTACTTTTTGACAGGATTATGCTATGCCATCTATCAATCTTTTTCGTGATCTTCCTTTCGCCTTCTTTCCTGATGTTCTGTTATAGTTTGATCCAGTTTCAAACAGTTTCCAAAACAAGTCTCGAAGCAAAAGGACCTTAAGACGAAGGATTGATTTCATTGCACTGGGTTTCCCAGTATGGCTCGGTCCCTTTCCGCAGAAATGGCACGCTACATGCCGAGAGTATTGCACAAAGCACAAACTCCGTAGCTCTAGTAACAATTTCAGGGATCTCTGGGGAAAATACCTTCGCGAATAGAACGAGCGTAGCCCGGATTCTAATCAACGACCTTCAAAGTACAGGACGAACGGTGTAACCATTAACCGAGACCCTAACTCTGGAAAATGCACGCGTATTTTGTGGTGTTCAACACGTCCCTGATACTTTATGGTTGATCAAAATCTCCTCAAATATACTGAGTGGCAGTGGCGGCTCCTGATAATTTTTGTTGGTGGGGCCAGACATTGTTTTCCGGATAAATCATGGTTTTAGATTGCTATATTTTAATTTAATAAATAATAAATACACGATATACATTATGTTTTGGTGGGGCCCGGCCCCACTGGCCCTTATAGACGAGCCGCCACTGCTGAGTGGTATGAAAACAGGAACTTTACTTTCACAATTGTACGCTATGGTGGATTAGAGCAATTTGTATGATATAGTCACACGATACAAGGAGAGATAGAGAGAGAAACGAGAATATCAGAAACATCGTTGGTGCTATATTATGCATATAGTACATCGAGAGGCAAAGATTCAAGTGGTTCGGTCATCTAATGAGAATGGAACAACATCTACTACCATCACGTGCCTACAATAATCGACACTCAGGGCGCAGAGCACGAGGCAGGCCCAGAACACGATGGATAGATAATATCTCAGAGTCCCTGCGAAAGCATGGACTGGCAACGTCAAGTGCAACACACCTGGCACAAGATAGAAAACTAAATCTCCCCACGACAAATGTGGTTAAGATAAGATATAGGTCACATATTGGCTTAGAGAAATGTTTATGCTCTAATCACATAGTGGCTTTGATAAATTTGTATGCTATAATCACCTAGTGGCTTTGATAAATTGGTATGCTATAATCACATAGTGGATTTGAGCAATTTAAGCAGAAAATAATCTACAAGAAAGAATAGTATATGATCTAGATTATTCTAGATTATATCAACTCTGTATCATTAACCGCCACACAGCAAAGGTCATTGAGTTCATGATAAAGGTTGCTCCAATAATTTTCTCGTCACACGTGCACTGAAAAATTAACTACACCGCAAGCTTCAAGAATAGAATACCATAAGGGTTTACTTGCCATTATAAAAGGCATAATTGTCTCAAACGTCAAAGATCATTGAATTTGTTAACATTAGAAAATGCTGTGTTATTATGTCTGTTATGTTATGTTATGTTATGCGATCGACGTCATGGCACATTGTGCATTCCCATTCGTGCTCTGTCCTCCGTTGCAGCAGCCATCCCAAAGTCCATTTGCTCACAGTACCCATGAGAAGTTGATTCTCTCTCTGCCACGAAGACGACACTGTCTGGCATGTCCAAACTTAACACCTAATTCTCGAACTCGTTCCAGTGTTTGAGACCCGCCCATGTCACACAATTGAGAGCGTACCGCATTGATGATATCGGCTCTGTCCATGCTTCTGCCCACTTGAGTCAGGGCACTGTTTGCAAGAGAATCAGCACGCTCGTTACCCCGCACTCCCGCATGTCCAGGCGTGTACAGCCAAGTCATTTTCTTGAGATGTGATCTCCGAATGATGTTCACCAATTCCACCCGCATACTTCCAGATGCAATCAGTTGAAGCATACTCATCGAGTCTGATATGATGATCGTATGGGTAACCTGTTAGCCACCCATGACAGAGCCCTGGAGGCAGCGGTGATCTCCATAGTCATGTTCGATGTCGTTGTCTCAAAAGCCCCGCAGTCCTCATGAAGTATGCGACCGTTTCGTTGTGCTGAGTAAGCCCACGATGATCTGGTGCCACGCTTGGTTGCATCAATATATGCTTGTTTCATGAATTTGTTTTGAGATTACTGTGTGCTGTTAAGAGGATAATATCATTTTTTGTAACCTTTCACTTTTTTATCTCACAAATAAAGGAAATGGTAAAACAAAAACTTGAAATCATGGAAGTAAAAACTTAGTTTCTCTCTTCTCTTCACATTTCAACTCCCAATGGAGCACAGGTCTTCAACAAACTTCTTCCATCTCTTCCTCTCTCTTGTCATCCCTTCCAATTCTTTCCATGTTTTACCTATCTTTTTAATATCAACCTCCAGCTCTCTTCTCCAGGTCTGTCTAGGTCTTCCCCTGCTCCTCTTTCCCTGCGGGTTCCAAAACAGTGCCTGTCTTGTAATGCTTCCGGTCGGTCTTCTCAATGTATGTCCTATCCATAGCCAGCATCTCTTCATTAGCATGCGGAACAGTGAGCCCGAACAAATAGCTTATGACGAAATCAGATGTGCTGGTTACCAAAAAGCACATATATTCTAGCAATGCAGCAAACATTAAAAAACGCCGAAGTTACTTTTCTAAAAAAAAGAATCACAGAGTAGTTTATATATTTTTATAGTAAGTAGAAAGACCATCATGGAAGGAAGCATACCGGCAAAGAGAAGAATAGGAACACCACGGAGAAGATGGATTCAGGATGTAATTGATGGTTTGAACATGACGGCTGCAGAGGCAGGACATCTGGTAATAAGAGAGAGAGAAATTCCGGAGAACTGTTGGGGTGGCAAAGTTCTGCTCAGGACAAGCTATTTGATGATGATGATGAGAGCGAACAAAGGTGAACGGATTACGGAATAGAGAACAGACGTGTCTTATATCGGAAGAAGACACATTTATCTAGAAAAGAGCTCTTCGGTATTAAAAAATTAAAACATTGAAAATTGGGACGCTCTTTTGTGTTGTGTGTGCATTAACATTTGCCCGGAAGTGTCGTGTAATTTACCTTATCTTTTTTAACCACTACCAGTCTTTGAATTGATCATTGATCTCATACATACAGTTTTCAGTAGCTGACTTTCTAACGTACATGCTATGGCAAGAAATGAAGAAAAGCAACTAGCACGCCTGAACAGGCTTTACCTACAGCAACAAAAGGAAGGTAAAAAAACCCAATTAAGTCACATTTTTATGATTTGACTAATAATATTTTATATTAATTAACACAAAATTTCTTGGCACAAAACCGTGCTTGAATTACATACATAGATAAACAAAGAATGAAGTGGTTTGGCCACTTAATAAGAATGCATCCAAACTCCACAGTATACAGAGTCTTCTACAATAGAACATCGGGAAAGAAGGCAAGAGGAAGACCACGGAACAGATGGTTAGATGGCGTAGCAGAATCCTGTGAAAGAGCAAAGATAACAATCACACAAGCTACCAGAACAGCGCAAGAGAAGAACAGAAAACCACGACACTGGGCAACAACCCGGTAGCAGTGTGACGACAAAAGAAGAAGAAGACTAATATTTTGTTATTCAAGTTATATTGTAATAATAATAAACTTTATTTGCATACCAACTTACCTCAAGTTTGAGGCTCAATCTTGAAACACCCAGCAATTCCAGTAGAGACTAAAAGTCAGATTATAAATGTAATCTTCATACCAACACGTTACACTGTGCTACCAGTGCCAAACATGGCACTGACAAAAGAACAAGAAAGGAAAATTACCACATGTGAAATGAGATGCTTGAGGAAAGCAGTAAATAAAACAAGAGACCATATAAGAAATGAGGAAATTAGAACAGTCGAAACACCTGCTATTAGATTTATTGAAAAACAGAGACTCAAATGGTTTGGCCACTTGGTCAGAATGAACCCGAATACACCAGTTGCAAGAACGTACAACCTGAAAATGGAATCATAAAGAGGAAAGGGCAGACCAAGAAAAGATGGGTTGATGGAGTTACAGACATCTTAAAACTCCACAATACCACAACATATCAAGCGGCCTAGCGTGCATTATCTTGGAAACCGATCATCAGTTAAATCTGGCACCTCTAGCTGCAAAAAAAGCAGAGGATGAAAGAAAGAAGAATCAACTTTATTATAAACTGAAGTAATAAGTAATAACTCTTCATCATTCGTCATTCATAATAATCATGCATTGAATGTAATTCAACTGACGACAACTGATTCAAACTGATACCTTTATAATGTTTATCATCATCAAATAGCTTGTCCTGAACAGAACTTTGCAACGAAAGTTGTTAATCATTAATTAATTAACAATTTAATTTTAATGATTATGAATTAAAAATCATTCAATGATTCAACAGTCAGCCTACTTTGACTCGCAATCAGCAGCAATTAATTTTATTAATGATTTAATTCTGCAGTGTGAGTGTAATTCTCCTTTACTTTAACTCCATAGCTGTAAAAAAAAAAAGTATAGAAACAATTTGTATATTATAATTCTGGTTAAGGGGAACTTTCTCTCTTATTCCCTTTTGAAACATAAGGCATCAACACCTTTTCTTCAAGTTCAGCCAGATCTGTTTTAAGCAATTTAATTAATTCCAAGTCATTCTCGCCTCTTTCTCTGTCAACAGTTTGTATCCATTTTATTTAGGTCTTTCCATACTTCTCTTGTCTCCTGGACTCCCATTTCAGAGCTATATGTGAATGTATGCTCTTTTGCATTCTCACTATGTGTTCCATCAGTTTCATCTTCCGTTTTTTAATTGCCTTGTTGATGTCTCTGCATTGGGTGACCACAGTAGTCGTAGTAGGTATTCTCTAATCCTAACAAATATAATTTTTCAGTCATCTTCCTTCAAATCCTCTTATTATGTCACTGTCTGTCTATATACTTGTTTTTTAAAATATTTTTGGTCCATACAGTAAGACCGGGTTAAAGGTTTACTAGGGTACTATTTTAAAAACAATAACACCGTATCAATCATCATCAGGTATCAGTTGGTGTAGGCGATCATGTATCTCTCAAATCTCTGTCCCTAGTATTTGCTATCATCTCAGATGTTGACGCTCTTCTATGCCATGAAGACAGGCTGTTCAAAATGTTCTCTCTCTCTGTACCTTATAGGTGACATTAAAATAAAACAATGTTTGTTCGTCATTAGGTGCTGTGCCGGCTGACTTAAACGATCATGGATCTCCACAAATCTCTGGTATTTACTATCATCTCAGATGTTGATGCTTTTCTGTGCCATGAAGTCAGGTTATCCAAAGCTTTCTCTCTGTCTTCCTCTGTCTCGCTACCTCGATTTTACCGGTTGTTACAATGTGTTCTAACTTCCCTACCTCATCACATGTCTGAAAAATGATGACTACCTCTTTCTTATATTGATAAGATTTCTCTGTGTCTTGACCTCATTCAACACCTCAACTTTAGTAAACAATGTTATATTAACTTTATATATCTTTTCAGAGGAGCTCAAGAAAAGACCTCCAAGACCAAGATTGGTAGGTTGATTATGACAAATGACAAGTATTGATAAAAATGAATATACAGGAGCTACATGAAATGTTTTAGAGTAAGGGGTATGTCTAGTACAGCTGTTTATGCACTGGATTAAATCATCATACCTGGAGTGATCAGTTCTCGGGTCCACCTATTCTCCTCATCTTCTGCAATAAGTTTCCTATGATCAGAGGTCTAAACAGTGTGATAAGTTACCTCAATAAATCCAGTAGTCAGCAGAAAGTCCTCGCAATATGTCCATCAGAATTAGTCTCATGGGACCATGTTTCTCAAGTCATTGAAGAGGGGGAACATTTGTTCAGGAGTCAGGGAAGTGAAGGCTTTTGGCGTGTGCTCTGGTCAGTTTGAGCAGCTTTGAATTTGTGGAGATGGAAATTTGATATAGTCACCTGAACTATTGAGTACTCTGCAGTTGAAACACTCATCAAACTGAAAGAAACTAAGGGTGTGGAAACTCTTCTAAGTACAGTGATAGCAGTTCTAACCAATATTCCAGGTATTTTTAGTCCAAATTAATGAGAGTAATATAAATAATGAGAGTTAATAAAGTAATGAAAGTAACAAACTAATCTTTCTTATCTTCTCTCTAATCCTATTTTGCCTCACAGTGTCAGGATAAGAGATTTATAGAACAAGCTTTTGAACACCAGTTGAAGTCAAGAACATAAAAAAGAAATCAGGAAAACTGATATAATAGTGAAACTTTGATAAGAATCATTTAGTTTTACCCAGGCACTAATACCAGATAGGATTGTTATTGATCTGAAGTCGTCTGAAATAAGTAGGATCATCAAACCAGAGCTGACCAAGACCCTACTCCACCTTCAAGTGGTGGCCCTGGTAACATGTTGCTTCATTGCACCCGTTTGTTGCCTGGGCCTGCAAGAAGAGCAAAAAATAGTAACACTGCGACCTACAAGGCATGTCAATAAGTGGCGGCCGAGGTAGAAGCTTAAGGAAGCTACCTAGTTAATAAAAGCGTTGCAGAAATCAGATGTGCTTGCCTACTTGTAGGCGCATAACTGGCACAATGTACAATCTTTCTTAGGCTAGGATCACATACAGATCATAAAGAGTGATTTAACAAGTGGTCAGTATGAAGTGTTTGAAGAATAAGTTGCTTCACTGCAGTTTGACTGTTTGTGTGAGTATGGATCGAAGAATGAAGATAAACTCTTCTCCAAATTCAGTGTTGACAATAAATGACTGAAATGCGTTGGGATCTCGACCACATTATAAACTAATGCAACTGCCCAAGTGGTTACTGGGGCCCAAATTTGGGGTGTAAAGAATAGAACCACTGTTACCTGCCACGCATGTCGTAAGAGGCGACTAAGGGGGTCTGGCTGAAATCGGATGCATGTGTCCTAAACATGTACAAGTCTACGAGTTTAGGGCCTACCAAACCATTGTGCAACGTATACACGTTCTTGGCAAAGATCAAACATTTCACAAAGAGTTAAAATTGGTCTTAAAGAACGAACGCAAAGAAGAAGAACTAATGCAACATACGTAACAACCCCCTCTTCAAACAGAATGAAGGAAAAGTAGAGAAATAATATTCTGTATACTTGTTCAGGCTGGTATTAGTTTTCTAATATAGGTTTTTAAAGTTCCTATAAATTTGTGTGTATATTACGTTTTCATTTATTTATTTCTGTGTTTTACAGGAGACCCTGAACTCAGTCAATGATGTAAAGAAATGGCTGCCTTCTATCATGCGAGACATTGATTTCTATGTTAAGGTGATTTACATTAATCTTGTAGAACCTTCATTTATAACAAATTTATTTTTATTTAGTATACTTTGAGGAGTGTCTAACCCAGCGTTTCCCAAAGGGGCGATAGGGGTTCAGAAGAATTTTGGGGGTGTTCAGGCGGTTAGGGGGTGTTGATAAGCTCTTATAATGTTGATGGGGGCGTTACAAAGTTTGCGGTGGGCAGAAAAAGTTTGGGAATCTATGGTCTAACCGAATGGATTTTGAATGGATGGCAGCACTGCTCCCATGCTGGAAACCCGTGTTCAATTCACGGCAAGGTCAAGGATTTTTCTGTTGTGGGCATAAATGAAAAATCCTAACCTGAACAGCTTCACTGTGACTGAACTAGCCATGCAGCCATTAAATTACTCAGGCTCTTGTCCAACCTGTCCTACACTGCCCTAAAAAGCTGTACTACGGGCAGTAACTGCAGTTTTTTTTTTTTAATACTTTCATTCATTTTCTGACTTTTTATTAACTTTTATATTATTTATTCAGGAAACGTCTACTGCAATATAAATTAAATCTAAACTTAATAATAGAGTTGAATTGCTATTATTACTATTTATTGCTAATCAATAATCTGCGAAGCAAACCTTTATATCCTCAAATAACATTGATATTGAACTGTAGAAGAATAATCATCAACCATATATGGACATTATAATGATATTCAACTTCAGTGGGGAAGCAGTACTCATGTATGCATTACAAACATTAAGAACTGTGAAGCAACTTACCAACAAAATCATCAAATAGCTTGTTCTGATCAGAACTTTGCCACGCTAACAGTCCTTTAGAATTTCTCTCATAGGCCAGGTCGACCCGCCTCTACAGCCGTCATGCTAAAATCATCAGTTACATCCTGAGTCCATCTTCTCCGTGGTCTTCCTCTTTACTGGGATGACTGCTTCCATAATGGTTCATAAAATCCCAACTCTTTGCGTCTCTTTATATGTCCAAAATACTTCAATTTTTGCATTCTTATTTTGTAGCATTAGCAAGTTTTCATTGTCAAAATACAGGTATTTATTAATAGCTGCCTGAGAAAAGGTCTTATGCATACATTGGTTAACGGTAATTAGTAATGAAGAGTTATGGTATAGAACCAAGCAAAGAACTATTGAGTAAGAAGTCTGCAGAAGATGCAGATGGACAGGACACACAGTGAGAAAACCACCCAATAACGTTGCGATACTTGCATTGAACTGGAGCCAACAACACAAACTGAAGAGAAACAGACCAAAGAATACAATGAAAAAGATAACTTGACAAAGACATCAAACAAATGAGTCTCATTTGAGAAGGCGTGTAAACGGCTGCCCAGAACAGGAATAGCTGGAGAACTTTGTTTTTGATGTCTTATACTTGCAAGGGCAGCCAAAGGCATATGTATTTGGCAAGCTGTTTCTTGAGAGCCACAGTAGCGTAGTTGTTAGTGAGCTTGCAACAGTGGGCATAATTCCTAGAAATTCATCATACATTGTTGGCGTGTGTTCACACGACACATAAATACACCTGTAAACACATAAACAAACCCCATAATAACTATTGTTTTGACCAACATTATGCGGTCAGTGTCAAACATGGTAGCTCACAGCAGCTAATAAGTATAAAATCATAACATAGATGAGATGCCCTAGAAGAGCTGTAGGAGTAACAATGAGAGATAAAATTAGAAGACTAGAAATTAAACCAGTCATTCATTTCATATAAGAACAACAGATTCAATGGTTTGGTCACCTACAAGAACGCCCTGCTATTGTCTACCACAGAGAGCCACACTGAAAAAATAGAATGGATACACAGCAAGATAAAGACCATGCAAAAGATAGAGTGACTGCATCAGGAACAACTTTAGACAAAGTGCATTTGACAAAGGGCACAGAAGATCCTTACATTCCCATCCCCCCAACAACTCACTGAAGTACAATTGGAGAAGAGAAGAGGAAGCAGTTTTTTTCTGTTTATCACTTTTACTGTTGTATTTCTTTCTAAATTTTTTAGATGTGTAAGTTGAAAGAATGATAACAATGTTCATAAGTATTTTTTAAAATATCTTGTATTATATCTATATAAAAGGCAAATTTGTGGGTATGTTTATGTGTCTGTTACCTTTGTTTAGGCTACTTCTCAACATGCTGGAAACTTGAAATTAGACAAGCAGGTAGCTTCCGTAGTGCTTACAATGTTAAAAATGATAAAACTGGTCTATTGCTACTTCTTTACTTCTTAAAAACTAACTACATACATGTTTGATATAATTTGTTTTATTGCAACAGCAAATGGAGGTTACATGTTACCCCAAGAGACAAATTGAAGAGTTTGAGTGCCGTATTGATCGTCTTCGAGGAGAGTATAAGGCATTTATTCGTAAGCTGCGACAACTAGACCCTGATTTGAAAACCACTCCATGGTCTGATCGTCCATATATGGGAAAACGTAACAAGTTTGAAGCTTGTGAAACACAAGTATGTGAAAATGGTACGTACATATTTTTAAAACTTTCACTTAGATCATTTTTGAGGGATTAGTCAGCCCTTGTTTGAGATCAAATGTAACAGGTACTTATCTTCTTTTCTCTAATCCTGTTTTATCTAACACAATCAGGTTAAAAAGATATTGCTAGATCAGACTTTTGTGTGCGCTTCATAAATAGTGTTTTCCACCGCTTTTGTAATTTCTGAGCACTACCTTTTGCTTTGAATCCACTGTATCGGAGTAGCATTGCTCTTTGAGGCGAACTTTCTGTTGGTTATCTGCTTATGTGGTCGAACCATTTAATTTGTAGTTTCTTGATGTTCAATACTGATGTTGTACCCACTTTTTCCTGATGTCTTCGTTTCTAAACCGGTCTTCTTCTTGATGCTCCCAGAATTCTGCATAGACACTTCGTCTCTGTCGTGATTAGTTTTCTTTTATCGTTTGATGTTAGCGTTTAGGTTCTGCACTGATAGCATAAAACCAGGCGAAAGATTGTGTTGTACAATGTTCTTTTAGTGTTCATGGTGACATGTTTGCATTTCAAAATTGGTGCTTTATTGCATCTATGTTAGATTTTGTTAGTTATTCTTCCATTTGTTGAAAAAATGTTCACTAGTTATGTAAAGTCTTTGACTTGGCTTTAATTGATATTTGTAGATGGAGATATTGATAGCATTTTTCTCTCTAGCGAATGTCATTACTTCAGTTCTGCCAATGTTTATTCTCATATTGTATTCATTACATGTTAACTGGAGTCTTAATGTGTTGCTGTAGCTGTTTCTCTGTTGTTGATATCATTGCCTGATTGTCTGTAAAAAAAATTTGTTCAAGGGATCCTCAGGGTTGTCCCTTTACTGGTGTTAGCTATTATATATATTTGATCGATATATGCAATGGACAGCAGCGTTGATAGTACGCATCCTTATCCAAACGTGGAACTTTTCTGATAGACCTGTGTTTGTTCTAACCGCACACTGGCTGTTTATATAGAGACTTGTGCATAGATTAATTAAGTGGTCATTAACTCCATAGATTGACAATACTTTCTGCAACTTGTTCCTATCTATGCGGTCGATAGCTTTTTCCTGATCTATGAAGCAACGTAAGTGTGTGTCTGATTCAACAGTCTTTCCCACTAACTGCCTGAGGTGAATATTGTCTTGGTATAGCTTCTGTTCTTCCGGAATCCCATTTGTGAGTCGTTCAGCTATGGCTCAATGGAATGGCACCACCTTTTTTACTGGTAGTTTATCAAATATTTTCCGGTGTTATTCACTATCAGTATTCCTCTATATTTCGTACAATCTCCTTTGCTACCTTTCTTATTCCAGATAACTATTGTTGCATTCCTCCAATCTTGTTGTATTTCTTGTGTAATCCAGACTTGGTTGAATAGTCTGTAACCAGCTTATTCTGACCTCTTTAGTTGCTTTGAGTAGGTTGGCAGAGATACTGTCTGGGCCTGATATTTTGTTAGATGGAGCCATGCTTACAGCATTTCTAAACTCTGAAAGTGTTATACTTGGTTTTAGCTTTGTATTTATGTTTATTCTGTTTTCTTAAGTGCTGAATTGATTCTCAGATTGAGGAGTTTGTTAAATTATTGCAGCCATTTGGAGATCTCCACCGATGTATGGGAGCAATGATCATTTGGATCTAGTACCAATGCCTAGTATTATGAACTCTTTTACGCTACCCACCTACATAATTAAATGTGGCAGCAAAGAGGATTTTTATTTAAACCAATCCACGTCGACTGCTAGATTGCAAGAGCTGGGATTGAAGATTGGAGTGACCAGAAAAGAACAACACAACATGTATATGGGTAGGCTCATCAATCGAACTCTTTCGATCAGTCGCTGGACACTGTTGGAGATATTGTGAAGGGGATCGCAGCATCTATGGACATGTCCAGAGTGCAATGAAGATATTCCAAACTAAAACTGAAATCATTAAATGTTATAAGATTTCTTTGATAGATTTAAAAATCATAATATACTTTATTTTGTTTCTATAGAAATAGATGCTGTGACACTCCAAGCACAAGCTGGCAAGAAAAACCAAATTAACAGTATAGACGTCAAGAACTTCATTCCCCTGCCTGTGCCAGTTTTAAACAATGATAGCTGCTATCAACACTATTATGGTTTTGAAAAACCACAAATACCAAATACAGATGTCATTGAAATACAGCAACAAAATGAACCACTTCAATTTGACTTTGGAAAAAGATCACTAGATTGTGGACAATTGAGCGCTAATGCTAAATCTAGTCATGATGGGAATGTTGTATGTAACGAAGTGAATTTTTATCCACAAGATAATGGAGTATATGAAAGTTATAATTGTGATAAAAAATCAGTCCATCATTATGATGACCATAATAAACAAGAGACAGATCTTATACACAAAGCAACAGTAGCAAGAAACAAGACAAGCAATATCTCATATGACAGTAATTTATATTCTGAAAATCAACAGAACTCTAGCTCTCATACAGCTCAAGTTTATACTCTCAACGAAAAAAGTGAAGAAAACAATTTTTCCGGCGATCGTAAACTTAAATTTGGTGGTGTTCTTGTCAATGAGAGTTCAGTATGTGGAACTTTAAACATTCCCTATACAGACTCATCTTCTGATGATGGAGATGATGAGACTTGAAATTTAAAATGCTAGTTGCATATGGCATGATTGTTACTTACAGAATGTCTTATGTTCAAATTAACTATGGTCATATTTTCAAGAGCAGATTAACTATAGATTAAGATTCAAGGCCACATATGTATAAGGGAAGACTTACAAGTATCTGTAAACAAATTTCTCTCTGATGGTGACACTTGACTAAACTACCAGGTGCTAATTGTGTCATTATGGTTACTTGCAAGATGTTTTATATTCAACTTAACGATGGTCATGTTCTCAAAAGCAGATTAACTATAGTTTAAGATTCAATGCTGCACTACTTTATCTGTATGAGAGAAGACCTTAGATAATACATACACAAACTCCTCTGATGGTGATACTTGACACAGGACTAAACTATCAGGTTCCAATTGTGTCATTATGGTTACTTGCATAATGTTTTATATTCAACTTAACTATGGTCATGTTCTCAAAAGCAGATTAACTATAGTTTAAGATTCAATACTGCACTACTTTATCTGTATGAGAGAAGACCTTAGATAATACATACACAAACTCCTCTGATGGTGATACTTGACACGGGACTAAACTATCAGGTTCCAATTGTGTCATTATGGTTACTTGCAAGATGTTTTATATTCAACTTAACTATGGTCATGTTCTCAAAAGCAGATTAACTAGTTTTAAGATTCAATGCTGCACTACTTTATCTGTATGAGAAGACCTTAGATAATCCATGCCTTCCTTACAGTACGTGTTGAATTTTCTTCGATCCTATATCTCTGTTTCCTTTAGTCACTTGCCGACCGATATTCGTCTTACTAGTTATGCTATGGTAACTTTAAAAAAACTCGTTTTGTTCTCATCGCAATTTTCTATTTACATGTCAGCGCCTTAGGGTTATTCCCAAAGGCTTTGCTTCTAACTTTCACCCATCTGCAGGACCATTATACCCTAGGGAGCAGCGCATGTTACAGCAGTTAAAAACTAAGTGTGCTCTACAGCGTATGTGTTGTATTGCTGCTAACCACACACATCTTCTGTTTAACTTAGACTCCTCACATTCCCAACTTCTTCAGCCTCTATGACTTCTCACTTCTAACATTATGCTCTTTTACTCTCTTATTCGTTTCATTATCCATGTTCTTAACAGACAACTCTATGGATTTCTTTGCACCCATCACTAACAAAAACTTAGCCTTCTTTGTCCTGTACCTTCTACCATTCCTTCCAATTGTCCACTACTATCTTCTCCTCCCACACAGGTGGTTTACATTCCTCCAGACCTTCCCTTATCTGTCAACGAGAGATGTGTTTTAAGTTAGGGTCTTAAGTTTGTTCCTCTGTGACTCACCATTGACCACTACTCCACTCTTCAAGATGTGAATCGTTTTCCCCGTGGCTTGCGGCTGAAATTTCATTTTCAGAACCAGGTTGACTCTGACCAATGTCACGACACGAGTATGATTTCTAAATATTCAACTCGTAAACATGACTGGACACCCAAACCTGGTGCCTCTAACGCTCTTGATCGCTACATCAAGAATACTTTACATGACATTGGACTGCTCCACCCCAAATTGTATCGTTTGCTTGATAAAGGCCTTTTGGTCAAAACTTTGCTGTGTATTGTCATTGTTTTGTAAAACTACAGTATTTTGTTATTACGTGTTTTGCCATTCTACATAGTTTTACTGCAGTCTCCATCTATATTGATAATCCATACACAAACTCCTCTCTAATGGTGACGATTGTTTAAACTACCAGGTGGTGCAAATTGTGTCATTATGGTTACTCACAATATGTTATATATTCAATTTTTTGGTTTGTGTTCTCGAAAGATGAGAGGAGCGTCTGGTCGAATGGATTAGAGTGCAGCTCCCATGAGGGCGACCCGTGTTCAATTCACGGTTGGGACAAGGATTTTTTTTCTGTTGTGGGCATAAATGACAAATCCTAACTTGAACAGTTTCGCTGTGACTGCACTAACCATTAAATTCCTCAAGCTTTTGTCCCACCTGTCCTACGCTGCCCTAAAAAACGGTACTACAGGCAGTAACGACAGTTTTAAAAAATATTTATTTCGTTCTCAAATGCAGATTAACTCTTTCCGCTCTTTGCCCCACACGGCGACTTCTGTTGCACACTTTAAGCCATACCCTGCGCCATTCAAGTTGTTTCGTTGCTCGTAATTGTTCCGTTTATACGTTTTTCTAGTTTTACTTATGCTAATTTTAGTTTTTAATAGTATTCTTCCGGTTCCTCCACTTAAATAGCGTCACTTTCACTTTTGATTTCATCGTTCATTCACCCACGTTTCAATTTGCTTCAAGTTTATTTTTCGTTGCTGCAGACGCATTTTTTGTAAACAAATCAATATGGAACCAGGCCCATCAGGTAACAAGCGTACTATGCATGTTTCAGGCGAGCAGGCGCTGATTTTCTTAGAAAAATGTATGAGTGATTCTGATAATAGTAGTACTAGTAGTATTAGCGATGATTCGGATCCCGAATATATCAAAGTGATTCAGGCAAATGAGAATCATACAAACCATCAAAGCCCAACTGGAGCAGCTAGCTGCAGCCATTATGATTCCGATACTGAGCCGCCTGTGCCAAAACGTCTGAGATCTGCTGTAAATACTGGTACTGGAAACGGCAGAGGTAGAGGAAAATTTGCAGCTAGAACAACAGCTGCCCAGTGGTAAGAGAGGAATGGCAGGAGATAAGAGAAGGCTCTACAAAAAATGCTTTCAGATTAAACCCAAAGCAACAGCCAGGTGTGTCTCCTGAGTCAGGGCTTACGTCAGATTCAGCAGCACTTGAATGTTTTTCAGTGCTGTTTGATGATGAGGTAAAGTCTTTACTTATGAAGACAATAAACTCCTATGCCAGGAGTAAAATTATTGTCAACACTCCATCTCTCCAACGGTCAGTGTTCTCTCATTGGGTTGACATTACGTCCCACGAGGTTGACAAATTTCTGGCCGTAATGATTATCATTGGAATTGCCAGACGGCCTGAGATCCCTGATTACTGGTCTCTGGCACCTGAGTTTTATGCTCCATGGTTCCACGTAATGTTTACTCGTAAACGCTTCCAAGATATATACTTTACGATGCTCCATGCAGACGAGGAACATTCTGAAGGAAAAGATAAAATTGAACCCTTCATGAATGTTCTCCTGAAAAAGTACCGGGCTGCTTTCTACCCGTATCAAGAACTCAGTATTGATGAGATGGTCATCGGATATAAAGGGAGGTGGAAGTTCAAGCAGTACAATGCCAGTAAGCCAGGCAAGTACCATATAAAAACCTTTGGCCTGTGTGACTCAGCTACGGGATACGTCCACAACATCTTACCATATTTTGGTGCGGACACATCTTATAATCCTGAAATTTATTATACATCAAGTCACACAGTGAAAATATTTGATACATTACTTGCTAATGTTGGAACGGGGCATAAGATATATGAAATCGTTTTTACACGACCCGTGTCCTTGTTGGTTACCTACTTGAGCACAAGCAATATTACACAGGCACGCTCAACATCAATCGCGTTGGCTTTCCTCTACAACTGAAGTCCCTCAACCTTGCATACCGTGAAATGCGCTGGTTTCAAAATCAGGATGAAACCATGATGTGCGTTGGTTATAGGGACAAAAAAGCAAGGAAGATTGTCCTCATGGTGAGCACAGACGCGGTTTTTGAGATACACGATGCAAGGATGTTGACAAGCCATCCATGATACACAAGTACAACAAATACATGAATGGGTGTGACAAGTTAGACCAAAAAGTCACCTATTATTCTTTTGAAAGGAAAACAATAAAATGGTGGAAGAAGGTGTTTTATTGGCTACTTGAAGTCACCCAAGTCAACTCCTTCATTCTGTTCACCTTGACGCGAGAAGCCGACACGACAGGATTGTCCCTGAAGAAGTCCAAACGAGAGCTTCTGACACAGCTAACACAGCGCGCCGCTGTGAAATTTCCTGAAGAAGGTCTTGCTCCTCGAAGGCACGGCCGACAACCAGCTGCAAACCCCATGGCACCCCTCCAAGATAAGAAACAGTGAAACACGTACAAACAAAGTACTATAGTTTTACAAAAACAGAAACAGTGACGATAAACAGCAACGTTTCGACCAACAAGGCCTTTATCAAGCAACGAACAAACAGGAGTGACAAATTAAAATGAAACACAAATGGACGACCAAATACAAACGTATCTAAGGAAAAGCTGGAATAAAACGAATACGAAATAAATGTAACACAAAAACACACATAAAAACTAGAAATAGAACGGAAAAGAAACAATGAAACATCTAGTAAATATATAACTTGAATACATGCAACATATACCATATAGAGTACAAAGCATAGGAAGAGAAAGTACTAAGAAGCATAAGAGTGTAATATGTTGAGCCGCGTGGTGCAAGGTACCATACAAAGAAATCAACCGATTCTCCAGAGCAAATCGACTACGATCATCAGAGGAACATGATCGGATGGCTGTGACCTGGACATCGCAAGCTCCTGAATGGCCAGTATCATTGAAATGGGTAGCTACAGGGTCACAGAGCATTGGCGTATATCGCGCAAGTGTTGGGCGAATCGGTCACTGAGTCTCCTGCCGGTTTCCCCAATATAGGCCTTGTTGCACCGCTTGCAGATAATGGCATAGATAATATTACGGGACTCGCCAATGCTCTGTGACATCTGTAGCTACAGATTTCAATGATACTGGCCATTCAGGAGCTTGCGATGTCCAGGTCACAGCCATCCGATCATGTTCCTCTGATATTCGTAGTCGATTTGCTCTGGAGAATCGGTTGATTTCTTTGTATGGTACCTTGCGACCACTCGGGCTCAACGTATTACATTCTTATGCTTCTTAGTACTTTCTCTTCCTATGCTTTGTACTCTATATGGGTATATGTTGCATGTATTCAAGTTATATATTTACTAGATGTTTCATTGTTTCTTTCCGTTCTATTTCTAGTTTTTATGTGTGTTTTTGTGTTACATTTATTTCGTTATTCGTTTTATTCCAGCTTTTCCTTAGATACGTTTGTATTTGGTCGTCCATTTGTGTTTCATTTTAATTTGTCACTCCTGTTTGTTCGTTTGCTTGATAAAGGCCTTGTTGGTCGAAACGTTGCTGTTATCGTCACTGTTTCTGTTTTTGTAAAACTATAGTACTTTGTTTGTACGTGTTTCACTATTTACCAAGTTTTACTGCAGTCTTCCCCCTATTAAGATAAGAAACACATCATTTCTTATATCAAACGGGATAGAAGTTGTGTTGTCTGTGCTACTCCCACGGAACGCAAGCGCACCCACTTTGTATGCCTAGGATTGAAAGAGTGGAAAGAGTTAAGTATAGTTTAGGTTTCTATTGCATATTACTTTGTAAAAAGAAACCTCAAATAATTCATACACAAACTTGTATTTGACAACTGTACTGTCATGTGTATGGGATGTCATTGTTAATCACAGGATGTCAAATGCTTCATTTATCTATGATCATATTCTTCTGACTGGTGTACAAGTAGAGCGGAGTGAGGAGTGTGTTTAACCAGCGAGCCACGGAAACCATAAGTATGCATACCCTTCAACATCTGTTGGAGGAGACTGAGCATCTATGGGTCTACCTGGAGTACAATGATGTCGGTTCAATAATCATATTTTTAACAACAGATTACCCAATAGTTTACTGTATTATATGGTTAATAGTTGATCATTTGGACATCAGATAAGCCAGAATCATTTAAATTGTGTATCTAGCACAGGATTGACGTTAAGAATTTTACATTCACAAAGTTTGGTGATTATTTCATGAGATCCTTGCATTTAGAAACATTTTCTTCATTTGCAGAAAGTTTGAATTTATATTCGCCTTTATACAACCCATTTCAACTGTAACTTTAAATTTGGTTTCTACGTAAATAATAAAAGTTTAGTGTGTTCATAAATCACTGGTGATTTTTCCATAACTAATTGTTTCTATTATTTCTTCTTCACCTTTCAACTCCTAACGGAGCACAGGTCTTCCTCTCTTTTGCCATCTCTTCCAACTCTTTCCCTGTTTTACCTATCCTTTTAATATCAGCCTCCAGCTCTCTCTTCTCTAGGTCTGTCTAGGCCAGTGTTTCCCAACCTATTTTGTGCCATGCCCCACCAAAGCCTTTAAAAATGTGTATGCCCCCTTTTTTTTCCTATGTAATATATACAAAAAAATTATTTTCCGAAAATTGAATTGTTCACTGAAGAAACTTAAATGATAGGTTTTAGAAAGAAATCTCTAGGAAATTGCTTAGGAAACACAGTAAGTAAATTTTTAAAACATATAATGGAGAACTGAAATTCAAGTACGAAATCATTTTAATGATATATTTTTCTATATTAGCTTAATTATTAGTAATTATTTATTACTTACACTTAGTGAGATCCTTGCGATTGATGCATACTACAAAGATATTTTATGTTAGGTTTCAATTTAGTTAGCTTCAGTCTCAAGTCTCCTCGTTGTGTTACATCCAGCCAATTTTTTTTTTAAGCAGCAAATCAGATATGGCACTAAATCCACATTCAGCTAAATAAGAAGATGGAAACGGTAATAAGTTTTGTTGTATATTTGGTTGAATGTGTATATTTGATTTCTGTTTCCTCACAAAGCCATGCCGTTGTCCTTTTATATTAAATGAAGTTTTAACTGACTCATCATTTTGCATTTCTGAGAGTTCTTCTTGATACTGCATATTTGAAACATCAGACAAATTTACTAACATTGGCTGCAACATCCAAGTTGGAAAATCAATTTGTTTCAAATCAGAAAATCTTCCTTTTAAATCAGCCGATAGAATTTTCAAATGATCGGCAATAACAAGTATAACGGTATCAGTTAATTCACATTTCTGGAGCCAATGAAATTTTTCAAAATGTTTGTTGCAAATATATTTCTGACATAATTCAATAAAGGTAATGAAACCAAGTTTCTTTGCTTTCGCATCAACAAGAATTTTATTTGTTACTTGAAGTTGGTTATTTTATTTATTTAGTTTTTCAAAGATATCGGCTTGATAACCATCGACTGTTAACAGATACTTCATTTCAGGTTTGTCGCTTAAAAAATCACTAAGAGTATCAAATAGTTTCATAAATCTTGTCACGCAGTTTCCTTTCGAGAGCCATCTTACTTCAGTGTGAAGTAAAAGTCTCACATGGTCTGCATTTTAACAAAATATCTTTAAGAGACGCTCACATTTGGTATTAGCTTTATTAGCATTGATACACTTTATAATTGAATTTAGTACTTCATTTAGAACAGGCAAATATTTTTAGCTACCAAATTTTCCCTGTGAATAACACAATGCACAGGTAGCATTTCTGGATTCTCATCTTTCAGAAATTTTAAGCAGCCATTTTTCTTGCCCATCATGTTAGGAGTACCATCTAGGACAATATTTTATTTTTTTCATTGGTATATTTTTGACATATAAGTAATTTTTTAGCTTATTATATAATCTTTGGGGGTAGGGGTGCTTTCTAATGATTTATAAAACAACATTTCTTCAGCAAAATTCCCATTATCAATATATCTTACGTAAGTTATCAATACTACTTATCAACACAGTCTCTCAAAGTTGATTCATCCATTTGCACTGAGAATTGTCTTGTTTTCAGCTTTTCAAGAAGTATTTCAATATCTTCACTCATTTCGTCTGCTATTTTGCAAACAGTATAGTTACTGAGTGGCATAGCTTTCCCGTCTTTGTCATCTTTCTCCAGAACCGTTGTAGGAAATGCTGATATTGATGGTTTGATTAAATTCTCTCCTATAGTATGATTTTTTCCACATTTAGCAACGAGTACGATTGACATTTGCAGTATGAGCAGTAAACAGGGACTTTAATGTTGTTCTTTTTTCAAAATTTGTCATTAAAGTTTGAAAGTAATTAAAATCTGAATTAATATGAGCACTATGTTTCGCCTTCAAATGCACCTCAAGATGACCTCGTTTCATTGATCAAGCATTGTTGGCATAAAAGACATTAATGTGGAATACATTAATATAATAATATCTTCTCCTTCTTCTTTCGTTCGTTCTTTACGACCAATCTTAATCACTCTGTGATATGTTTGATCTTTGCCAAGAACGTGTATACGTTGCACATTGGTTTGGTAGGCCCCTAAACACAAAGACTTCTACACGTTTAGGACATGTGCATCCGATTTCATCCAAACCTCCTTAGTCGCCTCTTACGACATGCGTGGCAGGTAACAGTGGTTCTATTCTTTACACCCCAAATTTGGGTCCCGGTAACCACTCGGGCATATAATAATATTTCACATCAGGTGATATACGTTTGAGAAAATTTGATTATTGTAGCATGACTATATTGAAGAAAAAAAATCATTAACAATATTTATAATCGTGGTTTTGTGGTCAAATCTGCTCTTCTGAAAAAGTGTGCGGTGTTCTCTTCTAATTAGTTCTGATAAATTCTAACCTCCAATATCTTCTACGTGAAGCTCTTCGGTTCTCTTCTGCTTTACTTGTCTTCTCTTAACTTGTATTTGAGTCAAACCACCGTGATGTTTCTTGGTTCCTTTTCCCATCGTACCTAACATTCCAAGTCAAATCACACTTCGGACCTGCTTTCTGTGCGGAAATATGATATGTGTGGCTCTGTCCAATACTATTACGTACTCAAGATTGCACTGTATAAACTCATTTTTGTCTTCATAACAAGGTTGTCAAATGACGGATACACTACAGTTTAAAAAAAATATGACTCGATTTTAACACAATAACACATGCTTTCCCGCTTTCAAAGCTTTGTTAAAAGGATATAAAAATGTACCTAGATAGTACTTTTCGCTTATTGAAGATTTTTAAAACTTGAGTAAAGTGATTGTGAAGCAACAGTCGTTTTTGTCAACAGACATCCAAAAGCCAATATATCGGTTTTGCAACATCATGAACATAAGTTAAACTTGAACGAGTCCATTGCCCCCTAACGATGAAAATGCCCCCTGTGGGCGTCGCCACGTTGGGAAACAGGGGTCTAGGCCTTCCCCTACTCCTCTTTCCCTGCGGGTTCCAACACAGTGCCTGTCTTGCAATGCTTCCGGTCGGTGTTCTCAATGTATCTCCTATCCATCGCCAATGTCTCTTCTTTCTATTATTTGGACAACGCAAAATCTGTAAAGAACTTGTAGTTCTGTCTACTTTTACAATTTAAAGATTGTTTCCATGTCTTCTTTTGGTTCTCATTCTTCTACCCCTCCCTTCAAAACGAAAAGGTAAATGAACAACAGCTCTAAGTTTAACAAATTTTGTTAATTGTTATCTTAACGCATTCATTTCTAATTGTTCTTACACAGAGTTCTTACACATTTAACATATCTTTCTTCTTTCCTTGACTCCACACATTCGATGGACAAATTTGTCTTAGGCACCTTAGCTGCTGGAAGCTGGAAATGTAGCATCAATAGGAAGAGTCACATGAGAAGATGGGTATAACTAGTGATCTATACATTCTACAGTGACTTTATTTATTCTCCCAACAAATCTCTCTTTCTATTGTTAACTGCTTACATTATTTAAATTATGTGCTTATGGTTATATGCTTATGGTGCAAAAGTTTCAAGTGAGGTGGGCCAGTCAAGTTGCTTGGATGCTTAATAGATGAATCCCAAAACAGTTGATGTATGTTGAGCTTGAAGGGGGCAGATGATCAGTTGGTGGACATAAACGTTTTAAAGTGTCTATAAAATACTTCGATATAGACACCATGTGCTGGGAATCCATACGCAAGATCGCCAAATATGACGCTGTAACAACACAAGAGGAACTCACGTGGGAGAGAAAATTGTTGTGCCAGTGAAGCCCAGTGAAATCGAACTGAATGAAAAAAACACAACACCTACATGTCTAACCTTGATCATATATGCCCCACTTGTGGTAAGGGATTGTGTTCTAGAACTGGACTCTACAGTCACCTCCGCACACACCAGAGAGTTTCAGCAACACACTTCTGAGGCTGTTGTCATCATCACTCACGATGGACAACTGTTATAATTCTCTTGCAACTTTAAGGAAGACATTTCTCTGTATTTTTCTGTGGCCTAGGGGTTAGTGACTCGGTCTTTTAACCCCGACGTTCTGAGTTTGAATCACGCTGCGGACAGTTTCCTTGCAAATTGTTTCCGTTGATTTTAACAAAAGGACGATGCGCCACCGTTCAGAAAGCAATGGCAAACTATTGAACGTATAAGTGGTGCCTAGAAAATCAACGACTCGTTTACTGTGGTTGATGGCTACGTCCTTTAGGATATGCCACGATTTTCATTTTTCTCTACTACATTCAATTAACAAATTTCTTTTTTGGTAATCAAACAAACACATTTAGAATTACTTTTATTCATGAAAAATTCTTTGTTTTGAAATCATAGGAACTACAGTTCCATAGTTTTACTTTGAACTTGTTGCATACAATACCTATATATGTACAAATCATTAATACAGTTTGTACTAGAAAATAGCAAAACAAACTTGATAAGTATTGTTCAAAGAGCTAACATAAAAAAAACAATACTGAAATATGAACACAAAAATATTGTTTGGAAATAATATTAAAATTAATTTTACAGATGTTATAATGTTGATTAGTAGTCCAATGTAGAGGAGCATCTGGCCGGACAGAATAGAGCATGGAACAATTTCAAGATACCTGGGTTCGACTCCCGGTAAGGTGAAGGAGTTTTTCTGTCGGGGGTGTAAAGAAAAATCCTAACCTGAACAGTTATGCAGCGACTGCGCTAGACATTAAATTCCTCAGGCTCTTATTCCCCCTGCACTACACCGATCTAAAAAATGGTATTACACAGGCAGCAAAGACAGTAGTCCGATGTAAGACATACTTTCTGCGCTAAGACATATTTAAAAATGGTATAAGGAACCCCAGGTAAAAGATGGTTCAGGAAGTTGTTAAAGGCAAATAGACTATCTAATTTATTTTATACAAGAATGCAGCACTAAATATTTATAAATACACATAAGCAGGTGAAAATTTCATTTGCATGATACATACTTGGTAGAAATGCATGTGGGAACAAGAGAATACGGAATGATACATAAGAAAGTTATGAAGTTGGTGTAAGACTGTTACACTGAGTTAGATTTGTGCAATATGGTGGTATTCATTTCTCTGAAAAAGTTAAAATTCTTCAATCACCGAGTTGAAAATGGTAACCCATTTTTTTTTTTATTTTGGAAAAATAAATTCTGAATCATCCCTGTAATTTAGGTGTAAGATCTGAGCAGTTGATATTTTCAGCAAGATGAAAGGGATTGAACACACATGGAGGTGCTTGGAGTACACAGACACCCAGTTTTCGAATTAGCGCAATGCGTAGATCATTTGCTTTTCAAATCGGACACAAATGGGTTGTGGGTTAATTTCCAATACTTGACGTTCCACAAGTGAGGAAAGGAATTGACATTCTTACCTACTGCATACTTGGTGCTTGAAATTTGAAGTGACATGCACTTCATATCCTGCAAATGCTACAAGATATTTTCATTTTTCCACAGAAGAATAACTGAATAATTGGTTTTAAAATACAAAACAACATAATAATGAGTATTATTTATTTGGCCAGCTTGATGTTAAAAAAAATAAATTTCTATAGTTGTATCAAAGAATAATTATTGTATAATAGGTTTGATGAATAGAATAACATCGATAAGGAAGATATAGATGAAAACAGGACAATAAATTTGAGGCAACAAACAAAATTTAAACACTTAAATCATATAGGACTATACTATCATTTTTTTTCAACTCCAACCAGAGCACAGGTCTTCAACAAACTTATTCCATCCCTTCCAAATTCTTTCCATGTCTTGCCCATCCTTTTAATATCAGTTTCCAGCTCTCTTCTCCAGGTATTTCTAGTCCTTCCCCATCTCCTCTTTCCCTGCAGGTTCCAAAATAGTGCCTGTTTTTCATTGCTTCCGGTCTGCCTTCTCAATGTGTGTCCTATCGAGCATCTCTTTCTTAGCTCTTTTCCCACTGGTATCTGCTTTATACTATGATCTGGTTCCAATATTTTGGGTGGCTGAAAAAACACAAAATTGCATTGCAAACATTTGTCACACATATTAAAATTGTGAATATATAAGAAAATAGAAACCTGTGCATTGTGTAAAAGTTATGTGAAGTAAAACCTCAAATATTCACAGTGTTATGCATACATAATATTGAAATAGCGGATGTACATTACAATGAATATATTATGCAGTGCATATAAGTACTGTTCGTATATAAAAAATATGATATCAAAACTGTTTGATGAAATGATAAGAGGCTTCTTGAAGCAGTACTGTCAACCCTCACTTTAACAGATATCTGATTGATTGATTGCATTTTCTGCATTCAGAGCACAGGTCATACTATCACTTGTGCTAGATATATTTAGATCTGTCAACAGGGTGAAGACAACAGTTTGCTCGAATCCAGAAAAGTCTGTTTTAGAAGAGTATTAAAAAAAAAATTGGCACTTAAAAAAAATACTTAAAATCAGTACCAGGCTGTGGCTTCTCAAAAATGTGATTCATCCTTGACTATAGTTGATAGGGGCAATGTCATGATGATAGATCAGGTAGTTGTATGTCATTGTCTAACATGTCCTTATAATAGGTCACTTGTTCCAGTATAGCAAGCAGTGTGATTTTGGAAATATGTCAATTGTAAGAACTGTATAAGAACATTTCAAGCCAGTATCGGGCTCACTAGTCATCTACGCACACACAGACAAACATAGCGCAACTACATTCCCTTGGATGAAAATTTGTGCAGTCATTATCACCCGTGATGGATGAGCATCAGATCATGTCAATTGTCCAGTCTCACGATTGCCACGAGCTCAATGGCAGAGGCATCATCATAATGGTTATTCATGTAGCATTTCCTTTGCAAAATATCACTTTCATAACATCCCACCTGAAAAACCCTCTAAAGCTCTAGTAAGCTATCTCGCCTCCTCCAATGCTATGTTCAAAGTCGCTTTAATAAAGTTGCTACCATCATCTTGATCGTTCCCTGCCTCGTCTTCCAGGAAACATGCCCTTCATCCTGAACTGTTCTCTCCAATGTTCAAGAAATGATGTTGTTCAGCAAATGTTCCTCTTTTTTCATGTCTTGTAGGCAGTTTATATTTTCTCTCTTCTCTGTCCAGGGTTCTTGATGTTACATGTACTTATTTCATTTTTTAAGTGCATGCTCTGATTTATCTCATTTTTAAACCACAGCTGGCACACTCCATCTTCTGCAGACTGAGTTGAAATAATTGATTCTTGATTTCATTATCAAAATTGTTGAACCCATGTTAAATTGAATACACATCCATATTAAATTCAGTACATATCCATGTTTCAAAAATCATGTGATAAGATACCATGTGTAGTCTAATTGATATGCTGCTGGTACGGAAATAATGTAGTGTATTACATATGGTATGAGGAATCATATTTATAGTGGTCTTAAATAAAGCCAGCAAACTTGAAATTTTTCGTGTATTCTCGGTCATCACAGATAAATTTATTAATTGAGACATGGATTTTCAGAGTACATTACATGGACATACTAACAAGCAAATAAAGGGGTTCTGGTAAAAATTATTGATAAAAAGTGAATCACTGAAAGAGATAATAAAAAAAGACTACCTGGACAATTAACCATCATTGCAAGAGATATGAAATGTTGGGAGATCTATTACAGCAGGTCTTCTCTGTGGAGTTAATACCTGATCTGAGATATAATGGGTAGGTAGATTATTTTTATTATGTTGGACAGTACTATATGTTTAGTATTTTTTTATTTCTTGCTTTTATTTAGTGTATATATCATATTTTCATTGCCCGAGTGGTTACTGGGGCCCAAATTTGGGGTGTAAAGAATAGAGCCACTGTTACCTGCCATGCATGTCGTAAGAGGCGACTAAGGAGGTTTGGATGAAATCGGATGCATGTGTCCGCTAGGAATGCTAACCCGAAACAAATGCTTGCAGAAAACGGATGCACTAGGCCGTAAGGCGCATAACATAGTGCAACGATCCCTCTCAATGAGGAATGGGATAACGGATTCTACGGTCGCAAATCTGCCTTGGAGATTTAACCATGCAGTAAGAATGTCAGACCTACCATCACGAGGGTGGACAAAACTTACTGCGGAGGAGGTCAACACAAACGGGAAGCAGAAATCATAGGAATTATATCCTACAGAACTGCCCCCAGTATGCAGACCTGAGAAGAAAGAGGTGGCCTACTTACACCAGCGTCCAAGACAAACTGTATGTCGTGGCTGATAATCTGATGCAGACTGCTTCCTTTATTAGAGAATCCGAAATTCCAATCTAGTGAGAACGCAGAAGAAGAAGAATATTTTTCTTTGATCTCCATCATCCATAAACTGTTCATATTTGAGAAGAAAATAACAGATACATCTCCTTCCTATCTATCTGCCAAACTGAGGGTTGACAGTACACAAACAAATGTCACATAATAATAAACTGTTAAAGAAAGTTTGAAATTTCCTCTCAATTTTGCATTCAATATAATTTGAATTTGCTAGTATTTCATAGTAAATCCACCAAAGAATATTATATATTTGTAATGCAATGCTATATTGGCTATATATATAAAAATAATAATAAATTGGTTGCTCATGTAACTATTGATAGGTTCTTCAAGTCACAGGAAGGCATATCTTTGGGAATGAATATTACGACCACACTGTTAACTAGGCTAATATTGCTGAAACATTGCACATGATTTTTAGGCCATCTCTGGTGTAGGATTTATTAACATTATACTTAGAAGCACCAAGGCAAGAAGAACATGTGATCTATATTATATGAGATATAGAACAAGAATACTTGAGGAAAGTTTGTTGTTTTAGATCATCATGTATATGGTTCTTTTGTCGATAATTTCCAGTGTGCACTCAATTTGATCACTCTGGGAAGAGAAAAAGACACAAAAATTCATATTTATTATATTTTCTTGTCATCTTCTCTTCTTCGACCTTAGGGAAGCATAGGTCCGCAACCAAGGCCTTCCAAGCCTACCTATCCAAGGCCATCCTTCTTCCTCGGGTGGTGAGCTATGAATTTATCTGGTTGTGATTTCTGTAGCCATCTAGTGTTTTTATGGGGTGGGGTAGCTAGCCGCACTCCCAACCTGCTTAGTCGCCTCTTACAACATGTGTGGCAGGTAACAGTGGTTCTATTCTTTACACCCCAATTTGGCCCCGGTAACCACTCAAGTGATTTTCTTGTCATGCCAAGTGAAAATCGTTGTCATTATTTTGTATCACTCACCCTTATTAGCATTTGGCACTTTCACTATCTATTGTCTATTGCTGTTGTGTCTTTCAGGGCATACGCAGAGTTATGGCCAGTGTTCCTCATATATGGTGTTTTCTACCGCCTCTGCTATTAAAAATGCCTTTATATCTTTAAGAGGATGTGCATTGCATATTTTATTTGTTCAGTTTCCTTTTTCTGTCCTGCATCTCAAGAACTTCAAATTCCTTAACTATATTGCGCAAATAATCAGATATGTGCAGTGGTTTTTTTTTCTGAAATTCAACTTTTAAAAAATTCAATGATATAAATTTGTATTTTTTGTTGTTGACAAAAACCCTGTTTATATTAGGAAATTTTAAAAACATGGTAAACAAGATTCATATTCTCTACCTTTCCATTGATATTTTTTTACTCTTCGGGCTTCCATTTGTTTTGTCGGAGTCTGCGTAGGTGAACTTGATTTTTTCTCTTTCTGTCAGAGCTTTCTTTCTCCAAGTGTCGGATCTAATGATAGAGAGTATTTTCATGTAATTAAGCAATGTTGAAATTACATATTAGAAATTAGTCATAATTGTTTGCAAATTAAATTAAATATCTGAAAGAAAAATAATAAATAATTAAAATGGGAACAAATCTCAGTACCAGAGCACATTCTGTTGTGCAGATCCAAGCTGTTGTCTATCTGGATCTCTCTAACTTTTGCCTTTTAGCCCCGTTGGAGCATAGGCTTTCAACCAACTTATATTAGTTTTTTTTTTAGATTACTTCATGGTTAGTTGGATTTTGTAGCTGAAAGGCTCATGTGAATGGTGAGAGACACTGGTGATAAGGAAAGCATGTCTTCATGCAAAAAATCAGTCAACGGTACCATTTAAGGCACCATGTCTACGACTGAATTCATAGCTGGCGAACGGAACAAATTTTTAAAATATCAGAACCATCCAAAAGAGACATTTTGGTTCGGAAGTAGCAGCTTACAGGTAGGCCATATTTTCTTCCTGACTTCCCTGCAGAGCTGACGTACATAAAGTATGTGTTCGCCTGCCTGCCCAGCATGATCGTAGCGCGTTGGATTATGGGTGACAAGCTCCCTGTGAGTGCGGGTTCAATTCGCGGGCTGGCAGAAAAGCCACAGGTTCACGGTGTTCGTGGCACCGAACTGAAGGGTTGAAAGCTCAAGTGCTTCTGGATCGGTTTTTAAAAAAAAGTATGTGTTCTATTGTCTCTTAGTTCAGTTCATAAGTGTACAAGTATGGCGTACCAATTTTAGACTTTCTGTACTTATGGCTTCTTAGGGTTCTGTTTGGAGTCTGAGAATAATGATTTGTTCTTTGCATGACATTTGGTGGAAAGTGTCTGAAATTTGATTTATCTGTACCCTTCGTTTATAAAATTCTGCTTTTACCATTGTTATTGATTCATGATACGAGATATAATTTTTATAATCTGTTGGATTGATCCACCTTCTCATGTTAAGACCCTTTTAAATTGCTATTATGTTACAGTGGCCTGGAATCAATAGAAATATCTTTTCTTTGGTGATGGTGATGAGCTGCAGTGAAGAGAATGTGAGTTCATTCACAAGACTGAGTTTGGAATCTTTCAGGTCATTTAATACTGGTTTCACATCAGTGAGGTGGATTACTTGGCTGGTGTGTCATCTCTCTGGGATTTTTCAGTTAGATCATGCCAGTTCAAATGTTAAAAACGCAAAATGAGGTGACGATAGCAAAATTGATAACATGCTGCCAGTGCTGTGGAAATTTCAGGGTTCGAGGTCAGCTTGGGCCCAAAAATTTCTTTTTCACACTGTACGCGATTGGACTACAAGAAACCTTAATTCTTTTGTGGGGATCTAAATTACAAATACCTATGAAATCAGAGTAAAACTCTTCTGAATGGTGAGGGGGCACTGGTGATAAGAAAGCAAGTCTTTTAGCAAAAATCAGTCATGCCATGACTGCACCTGAATTCATAGCGGCAAAAAAAAAACCCACAAAATATGATTAATACTTTTGGTTAAGTAAAAACACTTGATGCTGGATTAAAATAAATGTGCTATTTTGTGTTTTGAACTTTTATTATATTCCCTGAAATTACCAATCAATATCAGGGCTTTCTGGAGAGGGCTGAGTCATATGGGGAATCCCAATGCACTCAAGTAAATCTCTTACCTTTGAATACCTTTTTGAATCTGTGCACCAAAGAGCAGTGTTTAGTTCTCAATATGGTCAATTCTCCATTAAACCCTGAAGAAATTGGTACCCAAACTTTCAGAGTTTGTGGAAAATTCAGAATCTTTCTCTGCTGCAGAAACTTAAGCAAACTGAATGCGACTGTGCACTTATAGGATCACCATGTGTGAATGGATATTGATTCTATTCAGTTTCCAAGTTTGAAGATGATGAAATTAATGATTTAATGAGATTTTATCATGTACAGGGTGTGTTGGTAAAGTCTCACACTTTATATGTAGAACAAATGTGAAAAACAAAGTACATGATGTTCTCAACAAATTTACTCCATAATCAATTGTGGTGCAATATGCAGTGAATGACTGTTGTCTGCTGGGGTAATTCTTTTCACTCAAACCATAAGGGTGTTTTCAACTGAGGAAAGAATATTTGACGATATGAAGAAATGTATAAAGACATATCTTGAAGCCCATGGTGGATATTTCCAACATCTACTATAATAAATATTTCATTTGTTCTTTCCAGTTTACCAAGAACAACAGTAGACCATAGCAGTAACTATTGTGACTAATTTCACAACTTTGTTTTAGCACATTTTTTGATGACATCATGTACTACATTTTTCAAGCTGACCTACATATCAAGTGTTGTGAGACTTTACAAACACACTGTCGTCTGAGTGATTACCGGGGCCAAAATTGGTGTGTAAAGAATAGAACCACTATTACCTGTCACGCATGTCGTAAGAGGCGACTCAGGAGGTTGGGTGTGGGGCTAACTACCCCACACCATAAAAAACACTAGATGGCCACAGAATGGAGAGCGAACCGAGTAAATGCTGGCTGAAACCGGACACATCGCCGAAGGATAAGCACCAGAGCTATAAATGGCGCTGAAGATGTGACGTAAAACACACCAATGTTAAGGCTGCATGAATCAGATTTCCACATGAATAGAATTTATGGGAGATCTGGTACATCAGTCTGGGCGGTGAACGCAAGAGAGAGAGAGAAACACCCTATAGTTGTTAGATTAGAAGCAAAAAAAGCACACAACAGAAAGCAGCAAATTCGATAAAACCTCAACAAACCTTCTTTTTCAAATGGTTAATCATATGAGTCATCTCCATCATTGCCTCCTCCATGCCCTCAATTCTGTTATCCAACATGTCTACGTCTTCCTTGACACATGTTGATGCCTCCTGTGACTCGTAGTGCGAGTTCTTATCTTCATTGTCTTCAGTAATCTCAGAGTTTAGTTCTGCCTGAGTTTGATCATCCACATTGTTGACAACACCCTGAAACATTGAAAAATACAGTATGAAAATATTGTAATATGATTCTTCATCATCATCAGCTTGTGGCATCTCCACATCAAAAGTTGACTGATGTGAATTTTCAATAAATTATGTTCCTTGCATAATTTATAGGACCATTATCATTCTTCTTTTGTCGTCATACTGTTACTGAATTCACAGTGTCGTGGTTTTCAGTTTTTTTGTCTTGTGTTGCTCTAGTGGCTTAGGTGATAGATAATTTTGCTATTTGACAAGATTCTGTCATCTATCCATCTTTTTCTTAGTCTTCCACTCGCTTTTTTTCCTGATATTTTGTTATAGATAATTCTCAAAATTTAAAGATAGTACACAAATCTAGAAAAGTTAAGTGGTTGCTATCAGCTTGTCATCAGTTTTCAGACCTTCTCCAACTTTCTCTATTATTTCCTGCAATTTGATTTTTATGGCAAACAGGTCTATTATGTTTCATGTTGGAGGGATGCCTTCTTGTAGCTTTCATTTAGGTTGTCTGATTGGTTCATGGTTGTACCTATTGCTTCTTTTGGTTAAAATAACCCCTGTGGTCAATCAGAATCCATTCTCTCTTTTGTTAAGCTAAGGTTATCTATTATATTTTTGTTGTCCGTGTATTGCCGGGGCCCTCAATTGGAGAAAAGAATAGTAACACCAAAATTTACAAGGCATGTTGCAAGAGACGGCTGAGGTAGGGGCCAGGAAGCTACGCTAGTAAATAAAAAGTGTTGTAGAAATCGGATGTGCTGGCCTACTTGTAGGCGCATAACTGGCAAAATGTACAATCTCTCTTAGGCTGAGATCACATATAAGTCTCAGAGTGGTTTAAAAAGCAGTCAATATGGAGTGTTAGAAAAATAAGAAGATATATTGGTAACTTACAGCATCGCTGCTATTGCCATATTTGTATAAATCTGGTCTTTCATCTGGGTAGCTATAATCAGCTGACCTACGACCTCTGAATCGTGCAGCAAATGTTGTCAATGTTGCCCTTGTACGACAGTCTGTAAAGAGAAATTATGAAATTACATAAATATATGTCTGTTACATGTGCCTGGAATTCAACATCATCTTCTTTGCCCCTAGGGTGGCATAGGTCCTCAACCAAGGCCTTCCAATCCAAGGCCATCTTTTCTAGATCTCTTCACTCTTTCCCATTTTCTTGCATTCCATCTCCAACTTTCATCGTCAGGTGTTCCTAGGTCTTCCTTCTATTGCGCTGCTGGTTCCATCTGAGAGCTTGTCTCACGATGCAGTGAGGGGTTTCTTCAGTGTGTGCCCTATCCATCGCCACCTTCTGCCTCTTATCTCTTGTTCCACCTGCCGTTGTTCCACTCTATCCCACAGTTCCTTCTTTGTGGTCTTGTCATACCATCGCATATGGAGTATCCTGCGCAGGCATCTATTGATAAATGTCTGCAACTTTTTGGTGTTCCTTAGTTAATTCAACATCTACTTTCACCAAATCCATATTACTGTTGGTGTTAAAAAAAGTAACAACTGTGGCAAAAAATGTTAATGGTTTTGAATATCTCTGTCCACTGCTATCGAGAAATGACAATGGGATGAAAAAATCAAAAAAATTACAAACATAGATTTAAACAACAAAAACATTATGGAATAGAACTGATAGGAAAACAGAGATCAGAATACTAAGATCAACATATTCCCAGTGGCAACATATGGACGTGAAACATGACATTTAGGTGCCCTGGCTCTGCCTGAATTTATAGCGAGCGAATAACGTATACACGTTCTTGGCAAAGATCAAATCATATCACAAAGAGTGATTAAAATTGGTCGTAAAGAACGAACGCAAAGAAGAAGAAGATAGCGAGCGAATGGAAAAAAGCTTGATTTGCAACAACCCTCTGGGATTTGAAATTGATCGATTGCTTGACAGATAGGACCATCATCATCATTGCACTTCAGTATGCTTTGATCTTTTTCTTACACAGGAAGATATCAGCGGCAGTGCACAAACTCTGTAGCACCGGCAAGTGTCCTAGATGTATTTTTGAGAATGGTGAAAATATTTTGAAAATAATGTATTGGAACCTTACGCTTCCCAACTGTGTCAGCAAAATTTACAAATACTTCATGATAAATTGTACCTTCACAACAATCTGTCCATTGAATGATATCCAATTTAGGAATCTGATTACATTGGATATAGTCATCATCATTTTCAGTAAGCACAAAAACATCTTTCTGAACTCTTGTGATGCTGTCACTATTTTCACAGATTGCAGACGCGAGAGATGTTTGCTGGATAGTCACAAGCTGCTCTGGTGTAAAACTCCCTCCCTCTCATACCAGAATCTTAAAAAATAAAAAAAATAAAATTATAACATCTTGAAATAGTTAAAACAGTCATAGTTTAGAAGAGATGGTCACTGAAAAATATGAACCTAATACTGTATTACCCAATATTCCTCATGGTATGAAAATTGATTACTTTACCTTTTTTTTTGAAAAATAAGAATAATAAAGCATAATCAATGCTACTGGTTTTAGCCGCCTTCTTTTCTGTATTCCTGTTGTATCTTTCAGAATTTAGCATATGTAAAGAGTGTGGACAAGTACCTTCCAAGTGTGCCTTGCATGTAGTGCTTCCTACCACTTCTGATATTTCTACAGACCATCGTTTGTGTGGGTGACTTGGGCCTTTGAAACCATTGTATCTGAATAGTAGTGCTTGTTGTGGTGTACTGTTGGATGATAATCGAATTACATGCACAAACCGTTTGATTTGGTTACACTTTAGCGCTGGTGTAGTTCCTACCAATTCTTTAATGGTCTCATTTTTTTATCTTCTCCTTGTCATTCCCACTATTTTTGGCAGGCATTTTATCTCTGGTGTTTTCTTTTGTTCATCTTCAACTCCTAACGGAACACAGGTCTTCAACAAACTTCTTCCAGCTCTTCCTCTCTCTTGCCATCTCTTCCAATTCTTTCCATGTTTTACCTATCCTTTTAATATCAGCCTGCAGCTCTCTTCTCCAGGTCTAAGCTTTTCCCTACGGGTTCCAAAACAATGCCTGTCTTGCAATGCTTCTGGTCGGTCTTCTTAGAAAATCGGTTTTCTTTTATTTGCTATAATTGTCCAATTTTGACACTGGTAGCACAAACTTGGAGCAAAATTTAATTAATTATCATTAAATAAATGTATTGCTTCTTTTTCTTAAACTTAAATGAATTAATGGCTGCATTTTGTTATCTTTTATAAGCATCTGTTGTGATATGAAAACAAATGTTTACTACCAGACTACATTTAAAATTATTAATTAAGAAAAATTACACAATAACTCTTAGCACATCCTGGACAGAGAAGAGAAAAAACAAAGACATCCTACGAGAAATATCGAGGATTATTAGCTCATAAATATCATGATGTCTTTGAAGATTCAATATTTTGTCCACGTTAAATGGCACAATGGTAATGGAAGGAATTGTTCCTGGAGTATGAGGCAGGGGATGACCAAGATGAAGATGGCAGCAGGACATCAAAGAAGCTTTGAACATGATGCTTTGGGAGGCGGGAAAACTTGCTAGAGACAGTTTTTCAGGCATGCTGTGATGAAAGCGATGTTCCACCACTTGATGAATTTAAAAAAATCTATCTCCGATTAAGTAAACATATATTTTTTTACCATATTAAATTTAGCAGTCACATTTTTCTTATACAAGCAGAAACAGTTTTGTTACCAGCCATGACATAACTAATCATGACAAAACTTCAGATAAGCTCACACACAAAACAAAACAACATAGTCTACCTGTCTCCATCTCTAAGTCTCTTGAACTGGTCTGACAGTATACAGAGAAATGTGGGTCCTACTTTAGCTCCCTCTACTACAGTCTCACTCACACCTCCAACGAACAAGTCAATGTTATCTGGGGAGAAATCAAGTTATGACATTTTATTCACTACCTTTTCTTCTATTTTTGTTTATTTGCAGACAATTAGATTTTGTTTAAAATAATCCAAATTGTACGATGTATTTAATTTTGAATGTGGTGCGGAGGGAACAACTATTCAGTTTTCGAATTTTACACTAACAAATGTTTCATAAATGAATACAGCAAAACTTTCTTTTCATTCTTTCTTTTTCTCTAATCCTGTTTTGCGTCACAGCGTCAAGATAAGAAGAGATTTCTAGAACAGGTTTTTGTGTGCACTTCATAAACAGTGTTTTTGGTCGCTTCTGTTATCTCTTGAGGCCCACCTTTTGTGTTGCTGGCCTTTAGCTTTGTTGGAGTAACAGTCAAACAAGTAAGACTTAAATGAAAATGTCTTATTTAAGGAATTTGAATAAGGAATATGATCTTTGTGTATGTGTGCGAGCATGTACATATGGACATATACATATATGTATAATATAGATGAGTATGAGTGCAAGGTGAGCGTCTGTAGCTCAAGCGGTAGTGAGCTCGATTATAATAATGTTCGTCAATCAAATATGATTATAACCACATAGTTACTTCATCCAACAAACAAAATGTAATATCAGTCAATGGACACGTAGGTGACTTGTCAGTCCGATGCGTGCCTTGAAGAGTCATGGACAGTGTGGGCATGAGATTGTTGCTACAGTCTGGGACTCGTGTACACTGGCCTTTCTCATTTGTCTACGCAGTACTGATGCTGCTTGACGTGCTGCCTCACAGGATTTTGCACCCTTTCGTAGGAGTGAACGCCAAGATGTTCGGTCCCATGCAGCTTTTTCCCAGGTATCAATCTTGATTTCGAAGGATTTTAGAGAGGACGTGAGCTCGATTACAAACCCAAGCATACCTGGTTCAAACCCCACGGTGGGCAAGTTTGGAAGCAAATTCGTTTCTGTGGATTTTACAAACTGTAAAAATAGACCTTACCGTTCAAAAAGCAATGGCAAACTACTGAAGTATAAGTGGTGCCTAGAAAATCAACAACTTATTTACTCTAGTTGATGGCTACGTCCTGTAAAGGATATGCTAGAATTTTCATGAACGAATGCTTGCTTATATATATATATACATATATGAAAATCATGGCGTATCCTTTACAGTACTTTGCCTTCAACCACAATAAAGAAGTCATCGATTTGCTAGGCACCACTTATACGTTCAGTAGTTTGCCATTGCTTTATGAATGGTGAGGTCTATTTTTACAGTTTGTAAATATCCACGGGAATAAATTTGCTTCTAAATTTCCTGGCACAGAGTTTGAACCAGGTACTCTTGGGTTGTGATAGAGCTCACTACCGCTAAGCCACAGATGACCACTATATATATATAAATATATATGCACACACATGGGCATCCACATACATTTTTGTCTTGAAAGGGAGATAGCAAAATGAATTGACATTTTTTTAAAGGTAGTTAACTACGACGCCGTGTGCTGCGGGCCCGCAAGGTGAGCAAAGAGTAGCAGCACTGCGACCTACAAGGCATGTCGGAAGAGGCGACTAAGGTGGGGTTTGGCGTAGGGCTGGCTACCCTATCCAGTAGAAAATTTTAGCCACAAAATCCAACCAACCATGAACAAGTCACATAAAAATAAAATAAAAACTGTGCCAACCAAGAGGAAAGGAAGCTCTTCTAGAAGAGGTATGAAGCGATGCAGAGAAAGCCGCAAGGAGTCTACACCGCAGATTATCTTCCTTTCACCTAGGAAAAGCTCCAGAATTGGCACCTGGAATGTTAAAAGTATGTATCAAATGGGAAAGACAGCACAGGTTGTAAATGAGATGAAATTTCACGGGATTGGGATTATGTGAAACTAGGTGGAATGGTGCAGGCAAACAACGTCTAAACACAGGAGAAACAATGCTGTTCTCAGGCCAAATGGAAGAAAATGCCCCCATAGTGAAGGAGTGGCTTTAATGCTATCTAAAGAAGCGGAGAAGGCACTAATAAAATGGGAAGCAGTGTGTCCTAGGATAATCACAGCAACATTCAGAACCACCAAAAAGAAAGTATTCTTGAATGTGACCCAGTGTTATGCACCTACCAATGATAAAGAGGAAAAAGTAAAGAGGAATTTTACATAAAACTTCAAAATACTATAGGTAATCAGAGAAATGGGAACATCAAAATTTTGATGGGTGACCTCAATGCCAAAATAGGTTCGGACAACATAGGCTACGAGGAGATCATGGGGAAACACGGACTAGGAATAATGAACGAAAATGGAGAACTATTCACTAATTTCTGTGCAGCGAATCAATACGCATAGGTGGAAGTGTCTTTCCACATAAAAGAATACATAAAGCAACCTGGGTATCACCAGATCACAGAACAGAAAATCAAATTGACCACATATGCATAAACAAGAAATTCAGGTCATCTCTACAAGATGTAAGGGTCCTAAGGGGGGGCAGATGTAGATTCGGATCACCATTTGCTAAGTAAAATTAAACTGAAGCTTAAGCGATACATAACATTCCATGAACATAGACACCAATATAATGTAGGATACCTCAGAAGTCAAGAAACAAAGGAACAGTTCACGGTCACAGTCTCTAATAAGTATGAGGTGTTGCGGCAATTAGAAGATGAGGTGAGTGTGGAAGAATGCTGGCAGCAAGCCAAAAATATTTGGAATGAAACATGCACAGAGGTATTAGGAAAGAAGGAGCGAATCATAAGGCATGGATAACTCCAGAAACTCTCAAGGAAATAGAAGAAAGGAAAAGAGGAAAGCAGATTTAAATAATAGCAAAACTAGAACTGCCATAGCCAGGAAAAGTACACAGAAGCTAGCAAGAAAGTGAAGAAACAAATAAAGTTAGATAAAAGACAATACGTAGAAGATCTAGCAAGAGAAGCAGAGGTAGCTGCAGGAAAAGGAAACCTTAGGGATCTTTACAATATCACTAGAAAGCTAGCAGGAAAATACAGACCATCAAATGGGTTGATCAAAAATAGTAGTGGGGAAACTATCACTAATGTTAGAGACCAAATGGAAAGATGGATGGAATACTTCAAGGAACTCCTGAACAGACCAGCACCTACAAACCCCCAGATATCCAACCGGCAGAAATTGACTTGGACATCAACTGTGAGAAACCATCCAAGGAGGAGATTAGTAAAGCCATTAAACTTTAAAAGATGGAAAAGCGGCGGTCCAGATGGTATTCCAGCGGAGGCGGTTAAAGCCAACATAAACACATCCACAGAAATACTGTATAAATTATTTAGCAGAATCTGGGAGACCGAAGAAATACCAGCAAACTGGAGAGAAGGATACCTGGTGAAGCTACCAAAGAAAGGGGACCTTCAGAAGTGTGAAAACTATAGGGAATAATGCTGTTGTCAGTACCTGGGAAAATACTAAGCAGAGTCATCCTGGAGAGACTGAGAGATGCCATCGATATAAAGCTAAGAGATGAACAGGCAGGCTTCCGACCAAATAGATCCTGTGCTGACCAGATAGCCACATTACGTATAATAATAGAGCAAAGTATTGAATGGAAATCCCCACTTTATATCGGATTTGTTGATTATGAGAAGGCTTTTGACAGTATTGATAGGGAAACCCTTTGGAAATTAATGAGGCATTATGGAATCCCACAGAAAATTATTAACCTAATAAAAGCAACATATACAGATATGAAATGTAGAGTTCTTCATGAAGGTAAACTAACAGATACTTTCTGAATAGAAACAGGAGTGCGTCAGGGATGTCTTCTATCACCTTTGTTGTTCTTACTGACAATAGACTGGATTATGAAGACCACAGTAACTAACATCAGAAATGGAATCCAATGGACTCTGACAGAGCAACTAGATGATCTGGACTTCGCTGATGATATAGCCCTTATGTCACATACACGAAATCAGATGCAGGATAAGCTAAACACATTGAATCAAAGGTCCCAGCAACTAGGGCTGAACATTCATAAGGGAAAGACAAAGATATTGAGAATTAACCAAGCAAACGACAACTCGATCTCCCTGGGGAAATCCCACTTCAAGAGGTAGAATCATACACATATTTGGGCAGCAACGTAGACAAAGAGGGTGGAACAGATAGAGATGTTAAAATAAGAATACAGAAGGCAAGAGGAGCTTTCATTGCACTGGGAAACATTTGGAAGTCCAAAGAAATCAAATCTAGAACAAAAATTCGGATATTTAACTCTAATGTTAAAGCAGTTCTACTGTATGGGTCAGAAACATGGAGAACAACTAAAACAATAGCGCATAAATTGCAAACATTCATCAACTGGTGTCTGCGCAGAATAGAGGGAATAAGATGGTATGATAGGGTCACAAATGAGGAACTTATGGAGAGAACAAGACAGATTCCAGTGAACGAACAGGTTAAAAAAGACGCTGGCACTGGATAGGACACACTTTGCGAAAACCGGAGGGAATATAACAAGAAGGGTCCTTGCCTGGAACCCGCAGGGACAGCGAAAGAAGGGGAGGCCAGAAATACATGGAGACGAGATTTGGAGGCGGAGATCAACAATATAAAGAAGAGCTGGAGGGAGCTGCAGGAGATAGCTAGAGATAGGAAGACTTGGCATGAGTTGGTTGAGGGCCTATGCCCCAACCCGGGTTAAAAAGGCAAAGAGAGAGAGAGTTAACTACGAGAAAATGGACAAGACCAGATTCACATTTTTTTTTTTTTCGATCCAGAAGCACTTGAGCTGAAAGCTCTTTTGGCTCGGTGTCATGGACATCGTAACCCTTCGCTGTTTTATCAAGAAGTCATTTTCGTCGGCACTTGCCCCTTGTATTCACGTATGGAAGTCCATGTAATATATATTTTACATATCATATATAAGTAAAGGAATATCACCTGGATGACTATAAAGAGCCTGTAACTTGTCTCTAGTATCTTTATGATGTATCTCAGAACGCAATTCTTCAAAGGTCTTTGCTCTTGGAAGTCCACAGTGGACCCTGTAGTCATTGTAAAACTGGGTACCATGGTCACGACCTCGCTGTATGTTGAGGGATGCCAAATCTTGACCAACAGCATTGGCAAGCGAGAAGAGCCTTTCTGTCAGTTCAGAGTTCAAGAGTTCACCTGTTCAGATGTAAAATTGTTATTTTTTAGAACAGAGACTAAATATCATGACCTTCTCTCTCACAAAAATAATACCTGAATGTCGATCTATGTGTTCTTAACCCTTTCGTTGCTACATACTTGCTACATACTAGGCTACAGAGGAAAGATAATAACAGACGTGTTAATGCGTCTTTAGAAGTGAATGGGAACAACGTATATATACGTCCTTAGCAGCTAAAAGGTTAAGTCATTTTATATTTACAGAAATAGTTAACAATAAGGCAGAAACAGACCAAGAAGAAGATGGCTAAAAGATATTAAAGAAACCATGAATATGACCATCGACACAGTGGGTGAACTGGCTAAAGACAAAGTGAATTTCAGATGTACTGCAAAGAGAGCAACGTCCTATAAAAAATACGCACCTTGATGATGAGTTAACAATATACATCTCTATGTTTCATAACTTTATACTTGAAAATATATCAAAGTGCAACATCTTTTTTGTTGTATGGAACCAAAAAACAACCACAGCTTTCCTTTACATTATTAAACTCAATTTCGTGAAATTAAGATATGTCTCTATTAACTCCTTGTGGACCAAATGCCACACTACATGGCTTTGGGTTTTGGACACCTTTTTACCAGGAGCCACACTAAAGGGCATTTTTATTCTAAAAACAAATGGCTTGTAAAAATATGGTTTGTGCATGGATCTACTAAGAGTTAAATGACAACAAGGATATACCTGGCATTTTCTTTTTGGCTGGTTTAGCAATCAGGCCCTTATCAGGGATCAATTCCACCTTCTTCAATAATTCTGTAAGGGGCAAAGAAAACTTGGCGAAGAGACAGATGTCCTTCTTCAATCTCATGGAATGTTTCGTTCAGTCTGAAGATGATTGGCTGAATAAGTGTATGCCCAAATCTCATAGCAGCAACAGCAAATTCATTGACAATACTAGGATTTACATCAGATTTGTAACCCTCATATGGTCCAATCATGGCCATGCCTTTTGGACCAAGAACGTTTGGTAGCCAATGCTTATACGTGATGTGTTGGAACAGTGCACCCATGATTTTTCTTGCCTGAAGGAAAATGAGATCACAAATTATTCATGTTAAAATCTCTATATTCATTTTCTGTTGTAAGAGTTTGTTGTAAACAAAAAGTAGGTGACTTATAATTTATTAAATTTGACAAATGCATGTGAATCTATCAGTAACACTAACAAAATATTGTCATAAAATTTATCAAGTTATTGTTTATTCTGGTATTTAAAAAAAAAAAGATAGGTCTGAAGTATTTCAGCCAAATCTATTTGTGTTGTTGTATGGTTTGTAGTATTTGTTATTATTGATTTCTCTAATTGTATTTTGAAGTTGAGAAAATGCGGCAGCTGATTGCAGTGCAGTAGGGTTAAGAGCAAAAGTGGAACTAAAAGAAAGGAGAAACTTATTACAGATAGGTTAAGAACTATTTTCAGTAAATGGATGAACAAATGCAAGAATAAAGCTTGACCCATCTCCGCAGAAATAGCAGGCCTCTCGCCGAGAGTATTGTACAAAGCACAAATTACAGTCCCAGATATTTCTTGTAAAGATGCACTATTGAACAGAATGGCGCTATCCAGATTCAAAATCCTGATCTTCAGAGCGCAAGACAATGGTTTAACCGTTTAGCCACATAGCCCCTCCCCCAATTAATTTAGTAAGACTAACTGATGATACTCAAAAGCACAACAGTTAAACCTCTTCTTACGGTTCATAAAGGAATATGAATTACAACAGTTAAACCTCTTCTTACGGTTCATAAAGGAATATGAATTACAACAGTTAAACCTCTTCTTACGGTTCATAAAGGAATATGAATTACAACAGTTAAACCTCTTCTTACGGTTCATAAAGGAATATGAATTACAACAGTTAAACCTCTTCTTACGGTTCATAAAGGAATATGAATTACAACAGTTAAACCTCTTCTTACGGTTCATAAAGGAATATGAATTTTTACTCTTCTTCTGTCTCTCTTTAATTTTTGGGTGGTATTTCTAGAACTCATTATCAAAACAGAAAAATTTCTCAACTGCATGTGCACTACCATGAGTTGGAGGTTCCTGCTTTCAATGGGATAACAAATAGTTAACAAAATGTATGGACTTTGCCTTTCAACAAGAGAGTAGGGTAGAGAGGAGATTGTGCAAAATGGGCACAGCACATTCCCCATATGCTGCCCAGACTAGGCATAAATAGAGAGGATAATTCATCTTTGCTTTCAGCTCAGATACAACACTGAAAGCAAGTCACAAGAGACTTATGGATGAGCTGAAAGAATAGAAAGACAGGCGCGAGCTCAGAGGTTGTCACAGTAAAACACTTGTCAATTGACCATCTGTAAAGACGAAAAAGGCCATACATATTTTTCATGCTGATAATTAGACCATGTGAAGAACATGTGGCAAAGCACCAGCAAAATATTAAAAATATTGAGAACATGCATTTTTCCAGTGGCTACTTATGGTTGTGAATCATGTACCATTACACAAAAAACAAGAATGAAAATCCAGTCCTTCGAAGCTAAATGTTACAGAAAGATCATACGAATACCATGGACAGAAAAAGAAAGAACACTGATGTCCGGAAAGAACTAAATGTTAAAGAGAATTGGCTAATAAACAACATACTATACAAAAAAATTAGATACTTTGGTCACATTAAGCGTCACGAACAATATTAGAGGGCATGGTCCCAGGACGCAGAGGCAGACCAAGAAGAAGATGGCTACAAGATAATAAAGAAACCATGAATATTACCATCGATGAAGTGGGTGAACTGGCTAGAGACAGAGTGAATTTCAGGTGTGCTGCAAAGAGAGCAACATCCTATAAAGGATACCCACCTTGATGATGAATTAGACCATTTACTTTATTTTTATTAGTTATAACTAACTGACTTTGTTGTTTCAGGTTGCAAATATTTCTGCATGTGGTACACAGCTATTTCTTCTAGTGTGATAAGAGAGTTAAAAATGTACAATACCTCATGGAATATCTTATTCCCATCCCAGTGAGGGTTGATTCTGTTGAGCCCTATAGCCATGTTATTGTGTTGCCTCATCCAGATTGTATGCATTGCTATCAATGCCAGCTGCTCATTCACACGCACATCACCAGCGATGAAACATCCAACGTGTCGCTTGTTTGATTCAAGTTGACAATCAGGGCGTTCAAGTGTGTCATCATCAAATGGAAGCAAACGTCTGTTGGTGGAGGATGTTGGTCCTGTGACGAATATTTGATGTGAATTTAGTAACAAAATATGACAATGTATTTAGTGTGTATGCTAGTAACAAGTAATGTCACTTTATTACAATAGGTCTAATTAATCAAGCTTTTAATAATGTTACTGCAGTAATTTTTTTTTTTTTGTAATGTCTTTTTCCAACCAATATAAAAGTATTGTGCCACCTTTTTTTGATTTTATGTGACTGCATCTACAAAAAGGTATATTCTGTTGTCATTTTTCAAAGTATAAAACTTATACTATGCTATTTTATTATCCTGTTGGTTTCTTTATTCCAGAACCATAAAGGAGAAACCATAAAGGATAACAGCAGAGACATTTTTGGACACTTACGGCAGTACTGGAAGATTTGGATTATGCAGAGGTTATTAGTCGTTTGATCAGTTAATGCAAGGATGCTCAAAGAAAAGTAGACACTTTTCAGAACAGCTCAAACAATAGGACTTTTGATATCAATAGACAATTTTAGAGCAGTTTAATTATATCAAATATCTCTACTTGATAGTTTCTCCAACTGGAACCCACTTAAAATGTTTTAATAAAATATTTGTATATGTATTGTATGCTGTGAGAGCCGCAGTAGCATAGTTGTTAGTGAACTCGCTTCTCAAGGCTGGTGGTCCAGGTTCAACTCCCGCAGTGTGCGTGGAATTTTCCCGACCGCGACGGCTCTCAGGTCGACCCAGCCTCAACTGGGTACCAGACATGCTCTGGGAAAGTAAAGGCGGCCGGTGTGATGCTGACCACATCACCCATCGTGTGCCGACGGTCAATGAATAATACAGGCCTAACACTGTATTGCCCTATATACTACGAGGTATGAAAGGGTTCCTTTACTTTTTTTTACTATTGTATGCTGTCCATTATCTATTGAAGAAGATTACAAATTTCACCTTCTCTGAGTTGTCCTCTGTTGCTTGCAAGATCCCTAAGATTGCTGGCCATCCTGTCAGAACTACCATATACATTGCTAGCATCAATAAAAGAAGTCAAAGAATTCAACTGTTGTCGAGGTGATACCGTATTGAAGAACAAGGAGGTAGAGTCTGTGTTACAAGTAGCACTACTGCGAGTAAATCCTAAACATTCATGATTCCGAATTCGTATATCTGAAGCTGGGACAGCAATTGGGAAACATGGGCTGGTGTGCTCACATGTTTCGTTACATCTTCGACCATCACTAAATCTGGCAAAGCTGATTGCCTAATAAACCAAGGAAAAAAGTTGTTATTAGGCAAATGTCATCATATTTTTATATATATATATAAGAAATATCTATGTAACCATTGATTTTAGAAATACAAAGTACACAAAATAATAATATAAACATATTAATGTTGTTATATCAGGGGTAGAGGAGGATTTAGATATGTTGGAGGGAATGGCTATGCCAGGGGCATACAGCCATTTCCCCCGGGCAGAGCGCCTCATACTAGACAAGTAGATAGGATAGTTAGTAGAAACGAGGTAGGTAGAGACTGTAGGGTATGCACACCAAAGCTGCACACTACCGAAGAATAGCAGCACTAGAATAAGACTAGTTTGACGTAGATTAGTTAGCACTGCTTAGTGACGTAGTGACGCACTGCTTAGCGACGTAGTGACGCACTGCTTAGCTGACATAGTGACGCACTGCTTAGCGATGAGTGACAACAAACAAGAACGATATAATCACTGAACTTGGATGGACATGTTTGTAAACACTGTCTTGGAATACCATCATTAAACATGATCTAATCACAAGAGATGTGTTTGAGTGTGTCATTAACATCTTACACCAAGATAATTACCATCTACCTGTGCTGTATCAACTACCATTAGGCTCAACATTCGCAAACTACTAATATCACGAAGCATTAAACGACAGAATAAAATACCCATTCTACTACAGATATAAACCTTAAAACCATCTCAGAAACAGACGTGAGAGAGGCTATTAAAATGTTCCAAGGATAAACAAAGCACAAGGCAGTGATAATATCGGTCCAGAGATGTTGAAAGTATAAGAAAAATAAACACCAAGGCTTTTCTGCAAGATTTTGTCAGATATCTGAATGAAAAAAAAAAATATCACAGAATAATTAAGCAACAGAAACATGATGAAACTACCAAAGAAAAGTGATCTGGGAAAGTGTGAGAACCGAAGAGGTATCAGACTACATTCAGAAACTACAAAGCTCTTTAGCTTTTTCATTCTCAAGAGAAGGACATGCATTAGACTATGAAATCAGACAAGAATATAAGGTTTCATGAAAGGGAAATCTGAAAATATTTCTGACAGCTTACACAGAGAATCTGTGTGGTAGATCTTTTGTCATTAAAGTACACCACAGAAAATGCTGGATGTGTTCGAAATATTATACACAGAAATTTGATGCTAAGCAATTTGCGAATATTTGAAATCTGTAGCAGCATCACATTTTCCAAGTTATAAAGAAGTAAAGCTACTCATAAAACAATCGATAAAAATAGAATGGAGAGAAGTAAGTAAAAAAGACTACAAAATAAAACAAGACAGTGTAAATAGGTTCAAAATTAAAATACAGATACAGTCTGAACAGAAGACTAATTTCAAATCACACCTGCATAGAATGGGTCTAAAAAACTCTACCGCTTGCAACTGGACACCATGAACACGTCAGATGAGACTGTTCCATTCTTGCTGGTCAAAAATGGAAACTTGACCTAAGGGAGCAATCCTTTGAGATAAATTATGGAGGAATCTGTAGAAACCTTAGGAGTACCCATGCCAGAATGTAAGCATAGTTTAAATTGATTGCAGAAGATGAAGTAGCGAATAAACAGAAGATAAGTGATCGAATAATCATCATCATCAAATAGCTGAAGCAGAACTTTGCCACCCCAACAGTCCTCCGAATTTCTCTCTCTCATAGGCCAGATGTCCTGTCTCTGCAGCCGTCATGTTCAAACCATCAGTTACTACCTGAATCTATCTTCTCCGTGGTCTTCCTATTCTTCTCTTTGCCGGTATGCCTCCTTCCATGATGGTCTTCTCCAGCCTTTCATGTCTTTTTATATGTCCAAAATACCTCAATTTACATAATAACCAGAATAATAAACAGAAGATAAATGGTTGAATAAAGAGAGATGAATTTAAGATAAATGTATTAAATTAACCTGAGGAGAAAGATCCAAATCATGATCAATAAACTGTCCCCATTGCATGAGCATGTGAGTAAATACATCATCACTGGTAACATGTTCAGTAGAAATAACCAACGATGATACAAGTCGTGCACTGGGTAAGTGGGTTCCCTTGTACAATTTATGACGATTCCATCCTGGAAGAAAAAAGTAAAAATAATAACCAAATAGTGTACTAAATTAAGAAAATTAATTGAAGAAAAAGATTAATTTCAAAATCAAATATGGATACTGTTCAACGTATAATGTTATCAGTTATACGAAGACTATCATCATAGCACTCCGGACACTTCCATAGGTGCTCCGATCTCCGCCTCAGCAAATCCAGCAGCGTCCAGCACCCAACACGCCAGTTCGATGTTGATTAATCAATCTTTTTTTTGCATATTTGGTATGTCGTTCTTTTTGGGCTTCACCAATATCAATACCCATCTCTCTCAATCTGGTCAGTGAGTGGGATTCACAGCCCTGAAACTTCTCTGTTTGGAAAGACTCAATGCGTTAAGAATGTCATTTCGGTCCATGGCAGCTCCCTCTGATAATGTATAACGTAATATGTGGTGATGCACTGAAAGATTGTCATAAAGAAAGAGAGACAATGCTTCACAACAGTACTATTGCATTAATTTTGTATTCAAATGTATTTGTCTGTTTTATCATTAACTTCTTCTTCTTTTGTTGTCACACTGTTACCTGTTTGTTGCACAGTGTCGTGGTTTTCTGTTTTTGTCTTTGCGCTGTTCTAGTGGCTTGGGTGATAGTTATTTTTGCTTTTTTACAGGATTCTGCTATGCCATCTAACCATCTTTTGTGTGTTTTTCCTCTCGCCATCTTTCCTAATGTTCTGTTGTAGAAGACTCTGTATATAATGGAATTTGGTTGCATTCTTATTCAGTGGCCAAACCACTTCCTTCTTTGTTTGTCAAGGTAAATGAAGCAAGGTTCTGTCCCAACTTTCTTATGCTGATGGTGACTCTTGTCTTTTATGTTGCTGTTGGTAACTTTTCATATGCATCGTATTTCACATGCTACTGTAAAACAGATCATGACTTTTGATATTATACATGTATTTATTGCTTAGTCTTCTTTATAATTGCATTTCACCTGCGTGTTGAAGGGGCTTGCAAGGGGAGCAAAGAATAGTATCACTGCAACCTTCAAAGAATGTCATAAGAGGCGACTGAGGTAGAGCCTTGGTAGTCTCTTTTAAATAAAAAGCATTGCAGAAATCAGATGTGCTGGCCTACTTGTAGACACATAACTGGCACAATTGCTCTTAGGCTCGGATCATATACAAATCACAAAGAGTGGTTAACAAGTGGTTGATATGGAGCGTTTGAAGAAGAAGTAATTCAATTTAAAGTTGAAAAACATATGAATCGAATACACAATCTTCAATTAATACAGCATAATTTTCTTACTTAGTGTTGGGTATTGAAAATTGTTTCTTAGTTTATATAATTTAATACCTTGTGGGGCAGAGGCCAAAGTAAAATGAATGATTTTCTGTCTATGCAATTAGTAATTTACTGTGAAACTAAACCAAACATGTTTGTACTTTTTAAAAATAAATTATTATTGTTTCTCAGCTTACATGAATGTTAGACTACCTTTTCTTTTTTGTGTTCACTCCACATCTTCATTCTTCTTTTCCTGTTTTGCCTCACAGTATCAGGATAAGAAGAGATTTCTAGAATGGATTTTGTGTGTGCTTCATAAACATTGTTCACTCTCCATTGACTGTCCATCCTTGACCACTGCTGTATGCTCATTGCCCCATATTCCTACATGCCATGGTACAAAAATAAAGGTTAAATTGGGCATTCAAGATAGGCTCATTGTGAGAAGCAATTCCTGTCTCTGAAACCACTCTTTGTGATCTGCCTGTCATTTGAGCCAGAGAGCATAAATATGTTGTGGTCCTGTTATATTAGACTATCTATGTTTACCATACTAGAGCTGAATTAACTCACCTACGGGAGCATTAAAGCCATTTTCATAGATGGGAGGAAGCATCCTGCTGAAGGCAGTGTTTGCTGCACCCCAAGTAGGATTCTGTAGATTATTGCATGTGCCATCCATGGTGCGGTAGCGGCGGTGAAAACATGTGTCTGAACAGTCTGCTACATGAGTACGTCGTAGACACCCGGACATATTAGCAATCATATGTATGTGAGCTGGTGATACTAACTCTTGGTAAGATGTTTCTGAAAATAAATATTAATGAATAAACATTTAAAAAATGTTTTATCCTCTTCAACCCGTATCATAGAAGACTTAGTTGAATAGATTTGAATGATCTTCAAATCAGCTCTACAGATGACGTCCTAATGTCATGGCTCAGATCACATAAAGGCTAAGCATACCGCCAACATATGATCGTTTGTTTGACAAAGCAACACTAAAAGGTGATACTTCCTGTGACTAGCCCTAGAAGGGTCGAGATCTTTCGGGTCTTTACCTTAGTGACCTCACCCAGTCAACGCATGTAAGCTAATCCTTCTTGGCGTAGATCTAAGCCCAAATTTACGGCACTAAAAGATCATTAAAGAGTGGTATCTTATGTTGTGTATGGATTGACCTCACCAAAGGCAGGAAAGCCATTAAAGAAGGCACCCGATATGCCCTCACTAATACTAACTCTGCCCGAGAAAGAGTTACAAGGACATTAGGTCTCCTGTAACGATCACTCTTGAAGGATCTAAGCTTCAAGTACCTCGGAGGTCGGCGAGGCTGTCCATATGGTTGAGGGATGCCTGTAAAAGGCTAATATAGGCCAACGCAAAAATCAGCCAGAAGCGCAATATCAGGTGTCATGGCTTTATGTCTGAATTAATAGCGGGTGATTGAAAGAAGAGAAGAAGAAATCAGCTCTTACCAGGTCAGCCTAAAGAGATTATGATTACGAGATTGATGTGCTACATACTGCATTTGTTATTAACATTTTTCTAAATGTCATCAGCATTTATGTTTTGTCAACTCTTTTATGTTTTCAATTATATCTAAGTTGTAGATAAATTCTTACTATATTCCACTTTTTAAAGCACAGAATAGTAAGAAAGAGAACAATTTCTCAAAGGATGAGAGAAAAAATGAAAATCGTAATAACATCCCATTTAGGAGCTTCCCTTTTATGAAGAACCAAAGCTTATTTATACATTTTGCTTCGTCTCATTTCTATGCTAAACTAAAAATTATGTATTCATGTCTAAACTATGTATGCTGACCATTAACTATTTCCGTACACAGTTATTTCCTCAGTTGTACACAGTTAATTCAAGGGAGGCAGAAAAGCATTTTTATTTTAAAACTATAACTACTCATCAATAAATAAACATGTATATATATATATATATATATATATATATATATATATATATATATATATATATATATATATATATATATATATATATATATATATATATATATATATATATATATATATATATATATATATATATATATATATATATATATATATATATATATATATATATATATATATATATATATATATATATATATATATATCTTATCATATACTAATTTGAAGAAAACTGGACAACCTATTAAAATAACAAGGTTTTAAAAATCGTAGTAGTAGTAAAATAGTAGAAGTAAAACTAAAAGACTTGTATAGGGAAACAACTCTAATAGCGCAGTGTACAGCGAACTGTTCAATGGAATACGCTGTGGCACAGTGTGCGACGATTGGCATGGAAAGAGTTAACCCCATGAATTTTATGACTTGATCAAAAGCCAGTGCATCAGATTTTGAATATTACACACAAATATTATACACAGTGAATTTTACACACAAATATTATTCACACTTAGTGAATTTTACACACAAATATAAGAGTATTTTACACACTACCTGAACGGTAGAAATATTCATTTTGATATGATTACAAACATGTATTTACCATATCCATCCAGATTATAGCTGTGACCTTCACTGACATGACGCTGAATAATCTCAAGTGTCTGTTCAAATATTTCTTCTGCTCTAGCTAGGTCAAGAGCTTCAGGTGTTGGGTAACGGAATGCAGAAAGTAGGTCCTAATGTTGAGACACATAATTTGAAAATAATATAGATGTCTAATATAATATAGATATAGTTAGTTAGTTTGTTCCTTTCGTGCCAAAGGCGGCACATAGGGCAGAGGTTTTAGATCTCCATGTGATGCGGCCCTTTGCTAGCAGTTGGAGATCTTGTATGGTATTACATCCCAATAGTTTACTTTCTTGTTGGATGGTTCTTCAAGAGTGGTCTTTGGTCTTCCACGTTTTCTTTTCCCAACTGGTGACCACATAAGGACTTGTTGATTTATTCTCAATATAGATATAATGTAGATTTAATAAAGAGGTCAGATCTGATGTTTCTTCTGCTACCGTGTGACAGTAGACTGTACCATCTACAACTGCTACACCTACTTCCTTGTGGTGGTAGGTGGTGGTGGTGGGGGGCGCTCAGGAGAGCTATAGTCTAGGGGAGTAAACCCTGATGAAAATCACAAGTGCCTTGTGGGTCAGCACAGTTATGCAGAAGGCTAGCGGAGTAAACCTTGACCCGAAATCCGGAGGGAGTGACCTTAAGGAAGTTGATGGTTATATGTGTATTCCATTTCATCTTCTGGCATCCTCTGCAAACCGTTCTTCGTTGATTCAAAGATGTTAGATCTCTTTACCACTGACACATAAAATACAGTATCATTATTCTTTACCTTTCTTTCAGGCCCGTCAACACACAGATAGATAGTTAATATTGGTTATTGGTTACTGAACTGACATCACAGCACTCCGGGCAGACCCATAGGTGCTCAGTCTTCCCCAATAGATGTCGAAGGGTATGCATACTGATGGTTCCTGTGGTTTGCTGGTTAAACACACTTCTCTCCCTGCTCCTTAAGCAACCATCCCTACTTGTACAACATTTCTTTGAACGCTCCACATCGACCACTTGTTAACCACTCTGTGTGATTTGTATGTGATCTGAGCCTAAGAGTGATTGTACGTTAGTAAGTTATGCGCCTACAAGTAGGCCAGCACATTTGATTTCTGCGATGCTAGTTTATTTACTAGGTAGCTTCCGTAGGTCCTACATCAGTCGCCTTTTACGACATGCCTTGTAGGTTGCAGTGGTACTAATCTTTGCTTCCTCTGAGGGCCCCGGCACCATATGGGCAGTACAACATGTAATTCCAAACTCCCTAAATCGCTGGCTTGATTCAATGTCACTTTTAGTGTATTCGTCCAACAGTAGGTCGCCAAGATACTGAAAAACATCCCCCTTATCCATCATAAACTCCCCAACAATCTATGCTTTCAATGCAAGTATGTTCACTCTCTGGTTGCAGTGAACAGTTAATAATAATACGAACATAAAGTGATGATGCTAACATTGATTGACTCACCTGTACAGTGTGAGAACGAGTTGGGTCAAAAAGTTGTGATATAGTTGTGTTGACAGCAGAGTTGACTTGGCGAGTAGCTTGTGGAATAGCATTGCTTACAAACTGATCACCAATCCTTGCTGTGTTTGTACCTGTCAAATAAATTTGAGAAAACTTCATTCAAAGCACACAAAATATACTTGTGTTCTAGAAAGTGTGTTCTAGGAAGTGTGTTCTAGTAAGTGTGTTCTAGAAAGTGTGTTCTACAGGGTGTTCAAGATAAAAACAGCCTGTGAATGGAGCTAATCTGGCATATATGTATGAAAATGAGAAGGTTCAGTTATGATGTAGTGTAGGTCAAGGTTGTGTAATGGTGTGTAATTGTAGTGTGGGAAGGGGTGATAAACAAATGTGAGATTGGATGAGCTAGTCAGAACCGGTTTCAATAGTAAATAGACACCACTCAATGTGTAACTGGCAACTTTCGATTTATCAATGGGGCTGTATTTATCTTGAACACCCTGTAGAAAGTGTGTTCTAGAAAGTGTGTTCTAGAAAGTGTGTTCTAGGAAGTGTATTCTAGAAAGTGTGTTCTAGGTGAATGTTTCTTTTTTTAAATATATTATCATGGCATAATTAATAACTGTGATTCAATAATGCAATAAGAGATGTTTGGCATGTTTATCAGCACAATATTGTATTTGAAAATATAAAGTAAAATCGAGTGAAAAATTGGATAGAGTCACATTGCTGCAGTCAAGACATTCCCATAAATTGCTCAGGTGTCAGCACTAGAGCACTTACACAGCAGCTCAGGTGACAATTATGAATTTTCTCCCAACTCTTGAGTCTAAGAAACCATTTTAGCTGGGTGACTAGGGAATAGACAGTACCAGTAATTTAATTCTATAAGGTAGTGTGCGAATCTAACTCAGTGCTATGCCAAATTCCTCAAAATCCAACCCTTTGAAAATACATCCCTCTGTCTTCCATGATCTTTACTTCATTGTATTTTACCTGTTGTCACCAAATGTTGCAAACCTTCTCTTTGCATTTTGTGTCAACAGAACATTGAATGTCTGAATCTTATTGATTGGCTTTTGTTTCAAATATGGTTTGATCTACAAGGTATTCTGCACCTAACTCTGCATTCAGCACAATTTGGAGTTGGCTAGCTTCTTTTAGGAAGGGCAAAAAGTGAATATTAGTAGTATGCTGATTAAATTACTGGTACCGTCTATTCCCTAGTCACCCAGCTAAAATGGTTACTTAGACTCAAGAGACGCCCGAGTGGTTACCGGGGCACAAATTTGAGGTGTAAAGAATAGAACACACAAGCCAATCTCACCTCTCAGTGGTGTAGACCGGGAAACTTTGACAGCGAGGCACTAGGCTAATAAGGCTTGACTTTGAGAATGTACTCCCATAGGTCAGAGTTTTCCAATTACCCCATCCCCTTTTGTGTGTCAGTGACTTAGGGGGGGCGAACCAATTAAAAAGCATGCAGAAACTGGATGTGCTGTCTATATGGGTCTGTAGGTGTGTAACTGACAAAACAAAATCATGCTCCAATGCACAAATCACATACAGACTTCAAAGAGTGATTTAACAAGTTTTTGATGTAGAACAAAGAAAGAAAGAAAGAAGTTCAAAACATAATTTTCTTACCTTGCACTTGTAAAAAAATAGACCGTGTTGATTTCCCTAAAGAATTCTCTGCAACACAATCAAATCTTCCTGCATCATGCGCTTGAACATTTGTAATGCTCAACTCTCCAGCCTAGAATTTCAAATAATGAAAACTCCATAACAGAACCAAGATACGCATACAAACATTAGATGAGTAATATAATATATGTCTCTAGCTTTGGTCTAGCGAAGTATTTGTTTATATTTTACTCATTTGTATTTAGGATTATCTACACTGGCAGGCAAGGCACTCTATTGATTGATTTAGAAAATACTGATAGGTACGGCAAGACGGTACAACCAAGAGAGAAACCCCAGTAGATACATCAATCAACACAGAATGGGAGTTATTGGTCTAAACACACTGAAATACATACTTGGAAGGAGATCAGAGCAATTATAGACAAGTCCAATGTGCGATGAAGATGATCCTCAAATGAACAATTTCTAAAAATGTACAACATATTCGAACAAACTAAAAGTGAAAACTAAACATAGAAATATCAGAATATTAAAATATGTTTAGAAATCAGTAAACATCTGAAATTTGACACAAATAAAGTATTTTTTTTGCAAGAAGTTAACTATAATACTTCTTTTCTTCTTCTTATTCGAACGCTACATATCGACTAATTGTTAACCACTCTGTGTGATTTGTATGTGATCTGAACCTAAGAGTGATTGTATGTTGTGTCTGTTATGCGCCTACAAGTAGGTCAGTACATCCGATTTCTGCAATGCTTTTTATTAACTAGGGTAGTTTCCTAGGCCCTTCATCAGTCACCTCTTACGACATGCCTTGTAGGTCACAATGGTACTACTCTTTGTTTCCTTGCTGGTCCCAGCACCACACGGCGAACTATAATATAAAGAAGATGATTCAGCATTTAGTTATAGAAGTATCAAGTCAAACAAGTCTTACATGAATGATAAAACGATTCCTGCTTTGCAATACACGTCCATCTCTCATCCAGTCATACACTGGATCAGGTTTGCCCTCAGCAGCACATATTAACTTAATATCAGTACCCCCAGTAGCTGATACCAGTTCACTGCTCTGTGAGAAACTGGGAACAGCTGAAGATATTGGAAAAAATGTAATGTGGATTAATTTTCGAAATTATTTTTTGTTCACATACAAATCTTCTTCTTGCGTTCACTTGCTATGTATTCAGGCATAGTCAGAGCACCTTGTGTGGTGCTTCTGATATTTGTGGGAAGGCATGCTTTCCTTATTATCAGTGTCCCCTGCCATACATGTGTGCCATCCCTGACTTCAGAGGTATTTACAAATCTGCTGTAACAAATCACGTGCATTTTTTGTGTGAAAATTTAATTTCAAGAACATTGGAAGATTTTCTGAAAACAATATAGACTACAGATGGAAAATAGATGTTAGCATACTGACTAAATAAAAATAAAATTTCCCATTGCATTTCAGATCATAGGGTATCGCCAGTGGTTACCGGGGCCCAAATTGAGGTGTAAAGAATAGAACCACTGTTACCTGCCAGGCATGTCGCAAGAGGCGATTAAGGAGGTTGGGCGTGGGGCTAGCTACCCCACATCGTAAAAACAATAGATGGCTACAGAACGGAGAGCGAACCAAGTAAACGCTGGCTGAAACCGGACACATCGCCGAAGGATAAGCACCAGAGCTCCAAATGGTGCTGAAGATGTGATGTAAAACACACCAATGCTAAGGCTGCATGAATCAGATTTTCACATGAATAAAATTTATGGGGAGGCCTAGTACATCGGTTCAGGTGATCACGCAGCGAGAGAGAGAGAGAGAGAGAGAGAGAGAGAGAGAGAGAGAGAGAGAGAGAGAGAAAAAGAGAGAGAGATATCATAGGGTATGAAGTCACTTCACTAACATCTATAGGTCCTAGTGCGCAGAAGGTAGGAGGATCAATTCCTTTCCTCATGTGTGGAACGTTGAGTGTGGAATTCAACCCACAACCCTCTTGTGTCGAAGTCGATTGACGAATGTTTATGCAAAATGCTAATCCATCACACAATACGTTAATTACCGCATTGAAAAACAAGCTGTGGCTGAATTACAGTAATTTGTGTTCATTTTTCCAATCCGTAAAGAATATCCAAATTACCTCAAATTTTCTTATTGCATAGAGAAATTTGATTTAAAATTTGATGTAATTTCGTAGTTAAATGATTGAACATTTTGCAAAAAGTAATAAAATATGAAAGAACAAATTAGGAACCGGTAAGTTTGTTGAAGACAATGTTCTCCATTGGCAGTTGAAAGGTGAAAAAGAAGGATCATAATGTGTTACAGTAAATTTTGTGTTAACTTGGCTATGAAACATATCATGGTGTAGTCCGGTGATACATGGCCAGATGGGACGGGCTGTGGCATTTGATGCTTGTCCATCACAGGTGATGATGACCACAATTTTCATCCAAGGAAATGTAGTTGTGTTAAATTTGTCTGTGTTTGCATAGATGACTAGTGAGCATGATACGGGCTTGAAATGTTCTTGTACAGTGTGGGCAAGGTATACTTGCATTTGTGGGGAGTTTTACTGCATTTCTATTTTGATGTTTTTGTTCCATCCATGCAGTTCTACCAGCCTTGCAGGCCGAAGAACCTGTGTGACACTTAGAAGTTAATGAGTTAACAGAATGAAAATTGTTCTTAATAAATATTATTATAAGTGAATCAAAATAAAAGATTACAAATATAAATAAGGTATATGAAACTTTACTTAAATAAGTCTTGAACAATTCAAGAATATTGTTCATTGGAGGACTATCTTCATCGCACATTAGGCATGTCCATAGTTGCTACGATCACCTCCCAAGCATGTATTTCTATGTGTTTATATTAATGACATCCGTTCTTTGTTGGTTGATGTATCTACTGGGGTTTCTTCCATAGTTTTCTCATCTTGCAGAATCTATCGGTATGCATAACCTGGGCAACCGATATAGAGATTACCCTTTATCTTCTTCATTGAAATCTTCAGAGCGTATTTTTTTCTCTTCGAGTGTTGATGATGTCGCTTTTGTCCATAGAAGACCCATTCTCGATCGCATCATTGCTCGTCAGTTCAACCACTATCTCATTGCCCTTCACACCAGAATGACCTGGGACGAAGATGAAGGTGTCTGGATTATCGCATTCAAGAATACACATCGACAAGAAACAACAGATGACTTGTAAAGGATGTTTTATATATTTCTCAGAATGAAGTTAAAGTGTCAGTTCAACACTAGGGTCAGTGAATAGGCATTGATCAAGAGTCTACTCCACCTCCTTTTGGTAGTCCTGAAACAGACTACAACACTGCAGTCTGGAAAAGTGAGTAATGACTGAGGGGAAAGCTAATCATGAGAGGATTTAGATGTGTAGATAGAGCACTGATGGTAGATGGCATGAGATTGAATCACTCTTCAGATCAGCAACATTTCAGAGTGATTGCATCAACATGTTTTCTCTCATGGCCGAGGTCTAGGGATTTAGTCTGGTCTCACGCCTGAGTGGTTACGGGCCCAAATTTGGGGTGTAAATAATAGAACCACTGTTACCTGCCACGCATGTTGTAAGAGGGGACTAAGGAGGTTTGGCTGAAATTGGATGCATATGTCCTAAGCGTGTAGTAGTCTATGCGTTTATGGGCCTACCAAACCAATGTGCAACGTATACACATTCTTGGCCAAGATCAAACATAGAGTGATTAAAATTGGTTGTAAAGAACGAACGCAAAGATGAAGAAGTCTGGTCTCAGATGCAGTATCCAAAATAGCTGTCATCTGTCAATCAAAGCAGAGTGGCACTGACAGTTTAAACTAGTTGGTCATTGTAGATTGTGTGGCAGATTATGTCAGTGTCTGCTGATTTTCACACTCCTTCCTGGTAAGCAAAATAGAGTTCAAACTATTACATTTAAACTCACACAAATATATTTGGACTTACCATTTTCAACCATTCTCAACCTGCCACTTGCAGTGATTGAGCCAGCAGCATTTTCAGCTTTGCAAGTGTATGTTCCTTGGTCAGAGGCTACAACATTATGAATTCTTAACATCTCTCCATTTTTCAAAATCTGATATCTGCCAGTATTGCGCAAGAGCTCACCTGTAATGAAATATAAAGAATCAATAATTTCTTCAAGCACACCATTAAAATATTGTCACAAATATCAGTTACTTCTTTTGACTTTTATGTCCTGATTTGGAGACAGATTCTGTTAAAAATATTGTTTATTTTTTGCTTTTGCTACAATATGTGCATCTTTCTGAAGACTGACACTTATCATCTATTCACAGTGACTCAGATCATGGTGATCCTCTTTCCATGAACATTTAGACATCAGTCTAATGTATAATAAGCTATTCATGACTATTTGGGTGGTGTTGAATGATATGCATATAATTTGGTTGAAACTTGGATGTGCCTGTCATAAATTACACGCTATATGAATCTAACAGGGGTGCAACATACTCCTGCTCTTGGCACAAACCAAACAGATCACAAAGAGTGATTAACTTAGTTAATAAGACAAATGCAAATAAAAAACATATTTGACAATTATGACATTTTCTTTATGTTTAAGCTTATACCTTTGAAATCTGTTGGAGGAGACTGAGCATCTGTGGGTTTGCCTGGAGTGTTTGAATAGACTGAGCATCTTTGGGTTTGCCTGGAGTATTTGAATAGACTAAACATCTGTGGGTTTGCCTGGAGTGTTTGAATAGACTAAACATCTGTAGGTTTGCCTGGAGCGTTTGAATAGACAGCATCTGTGGGTTTGCCTGGAGTGTTTGAATAGACTAAACATCTGTGGGTTTGCCTGGAGTGTTTGAATAGACTGAACATCTGTGGGTTTGCCTGGAGTGTTTGAATAGACTGAACATCTGTGGGTTTGCCTGGAGTGTTTGAATAGACTGAGCAGCTGTGGGTTTGCCTGGAGTGTTTGAATAGACTGAGCAGCTGTGGGTTTGCCTGGAGTGTTTGAATAGACTGAGCAGCTATGGGTCTGCCTGGAGTGTTTGAATAGCTATGGGTTTGCCTGGAGCGCTATGATGTCAGATTACTAACCAAGCTAATACTTTAACCCTTAGAACCCGGGCTTCCGATATTTCGGGATTGAATGTAAGCGCTCCATACCCCGAACTCCCGATATATTGGTCTGAGCATATTTTTTCATTATTTTTCAGTATTTGTAAATAAATTGTATACAAATGAGATGTAAATCACAACCCATGTGTTCTACATCATTTACGAGATGACGAATGCTGTTGTGTGATTTTATTGTACTGATAGGATAATTAGTTAAGTATTTAATCTTCATATCTTCATATACAGGAGTATTCATGACCGTGCTCACATATTAAATCAAATAAATTGTATACTAATGAGATGTAAATCACAACCCATGTGTTCTACATCATTTACGAGATGGCGAATGCTGTTGTGTGATTTTATTGTACTGATAGGGAAATTAGTTAAGTATTTAATCTTCATATCTTCATGTACGGAGTATTGCGCGTGCCCACATATTAAATCAAATAAATTTTAAAGTTTAGTATTCTACAAATATATAATAAGCAGGAATAACGGAGATGATGGGGTAAATCAATAACAAATTATAGAGCACTTAAGAGTGCTAAATTATTGTGTTTTAATATAACTCTGATGTGGTCTGTTTTTGCCCAGGAGCTCCGGGAAGAGATTTTTAAGGTACAGGTGGTCAGGGTTCAAAGGGTTAACATTTCCGCCCCGTATGATTGTTATCCAGGGACACACAAACTGCTTTATACACATATAGTTATGTAATAACGATTTAGCACCTAAATTCCGTCTTCTTACCATCTTTTGTCCATGTAAGCACTGGCTGTGTATCCCCTCTAGCTTCACAAGCAAAATCTACAGTAGAACCTTGTACTATACTAACATCAGCTGGAGCACTTAAGATAACTGGTCGTACTGCAGAAAATAGTATCATTGTATTATTGCAACTTCAAAGCAGTTATGAAAAAATAATTTAACAGACTTTACATATTTATTGGTAGTTAAAAAACTATGATCAATACTGAAATAGAGAAAATATTGTCCTTTTCTTTTCTTTAACCCAGTTTTGTCTCACAGCGTCAGGATAACAAGAGATTTATAGAACAGGCTTTTGTGTGTGCTTCAGAAACATTGCTTTTCAATGTATCTGTTATTTATGAGGTCCACCTTTTTCATGGGTGGCCTTTTGCTTTGTATCCACTGTATCGGAGTAGCATTGCTCTTTGAGCTGCACTGTCTGTTGTTAATCTGCTTATGTGGTTTAACCATTTAATTTGTTGTTTCTTGATGAAGTTTAGTACTGATGTTGTACCCACTTTTTTGCCTAATGTCTTCATTTCTAAACCGGTCTCTTCTTGATACTCCCAATATTCTGTGTAGACACTTCATCTCTGTCTGACTAGTTTTTTTCTATTAATACTACTAGGTTGCATAAAATAATTTGGATAAACTTGATATTGGCATACATAAACTAGTGAGCCGAAAGAAGATAGAACTGACAATGATATACCTAGAACTCTGATGCGTGCTGAAGATGATATAGTTTTCATAGAGTTTGAAGCACTACATTCATACTGTCCAGCATCTGACACTCGTATATTTGAGATCACTAGCGCCCCATTGTCAGTTTCGGGCCCGAATATTGTTGCTAATTGGATCTGAGTTGTGGGTCCATGTAATATCAGGACGTGGGTTGCCCATTGCATGACATGGAAGTTCAGCATCATCACCTTCTACGGCAGTTATATCATTGGGAACTTCCATAAATTTGGGAATCTCTGAGAAAATATGCAAACAAAACAAAAATGTATGGGAAAGAAAACGTGTCCTATGCAAATAAGTAATAAGGTTTAATTTCAATATTGTATGTGGTGGTTAGAATGATTAATTAAAATGCTATTTATATTATAGCATTTCACAGATACATTACACTACTAGATGAGTACATTAAATACTTTCAAAGTTTAGAATTTCATTTATTGAACATGGCTATAAAATCTATATGGGACAAACGACTGGTTGATGGACAGACAAAATATTTGAAGATACTCTTAAAATATCTCTAAAATACTGAAGAAAGTTAATGAGTAAAGATAACTCATTTACTGTGGTTGATAGCTAAGTCCTGTAAAAGATGACTTGTTTACTTTGGTTGATAGTCAAATCCTGTAAAAGATGACTTGTTTACTGTGATTGATAGACAAGTCCTGTAAAAGACGACTCGTTTACTGTGGTTGATAGCCAAGTCCTGTAAAAGACGACTCGTTTACTGTGGTTGATAGACAAGTCCTGTAAAAGACGACTCGTTTACTGTGATTGATAGACAAGTCCTGTAAAGAATATCCTACAATTTTCATTTTATTCTAGGCCTTTTGGCTAATATCAAAGTATAGTGCTCACTTGATTGCAGCCAAAGGGTTGGAGCCTTCATAAAATGTCAAATGGCACAATAAATGGCCTGAGGAATTTAATGGCCGCATGGCTAGTGCAGTCGCCACAAAGCTCTTCAGGTTAGGACTTTTCATTTACTTCTGGGTAGTACCCAAAAAAAATTAAACAATTTTTTTGTACACAAGAAATATAATCAGTTATTCTTACCTTGGTCACCCATATATCTGAGTTCTGCTTTGCCTGTCTTGACTGTTCCTGCAGCATTCCTGGCTATGCACTCATAAACTCCCTTGTCTGAGTCTTGGGCAGATTCTATCATTAGTGTACCATTTTGAAGAATGTTGTATCTCTCTTCCACGTTAGTGTTGATGACATTGCTGATAAAAAAAATGATAGAAACAGCTTCAGCAATCTTGTTAAATTCACTTGTCAATCATTTGTTGCATCAGTGCTAAACGTCATCAAGAAACAACAAATGAAATGGTTCCACTACATAAGTAGATTACCAACAAACAGTGTGCCTCAAAGAGAAATGCTACTCTGATACAGCGGATTCAAAGAAAAAGGTCATCTATGCAAAAGGTGGATCTAAGAAATAACAGAGGCAGTGAATTTCTACTATTTATGAAGCGCACACAAAAGCCCGTTCTAGAAATCTCTTCTTAACTCTTTCCACGCTTTAAGCCGCACACTGCGCCATGGCGGAAGTCCGTTGACGCTTTAAGCCGCACACTGCGCCATAGAGTTGCTTCCCTTATAAGAAGTCTTTCTAGTTTTACTTCTACTATTTTACTTATACTACTTTTTAACCTTGTTATTCTATTGGGTTATCCCGTTTTCTTCAATTTAGTATATAATAAGATATATATGTTTATTTATTGACAAGTAGTTGGGATCGTAATTTTTAAATTTTTTTTTACTTCCCTTGAATTAACTGCTTAAAAATTGAGGAAATAAATGGGCGTGGAAAGAGTTAACCTGTCGCTGTGAGGCAAAACAGGATTAGAAAAAAAAGAAGAAAGAAAGATCATTTGTTTTACTAACTGTACAATTATATTGAAGCAACATTGAACTAAATCTTACATAGACAAACATTGAACTAAATCTTACATAGACAAACATTGAACTAAATCTTACATAGACAAACATTGAACTAAATCTTACATAGACAAACATTGAACTAAATCTTACATAGACAAACATTGAACTAAATCTTACATAGACAAACATTGAACTAAATCTTACATCGACAAAGATGGAACTAAATCTTACATAGACAAACATGGAACAAAATCTTACATAGACAAACATGGAACTAAATCTTACATAGACAAACATTGAACTAAATCTTACATAGACAAACATTGAACTAAATCTTACATAGACAAACATTGAACTAAATCTTACATAGACAAACATTGAACTAAATCTTACATAGACAAACATTGAACTAAATCTTACATAGACAAACATTGAACTAAATCTTACATAGACAAACATTGAACTAAATCTTACATAGACAAACATTGAACTAAATCTTACATAGACAAACATTGAACTAAATCTTACATAGACAAACATTGAACTAAATCTTACATAGACAAACATTGAACTAAATCTTACATCGACAAAGATGGAACTAAATCTTACATAGACAAACATGGAACTAAATCTTACATAGACAAACATGGAACTAAATCTTACATAGACAAACATTGAACTAAATCTTACATAGACAAACATTGAACTAAATCTTACATAGACAAACATTGAACTAAATCTTACATAGACAAACATGGAACTAAATCTTACATAGACAAACATTGAACTAAATCTTACATAGACAAACATTGAACTAAATCTTACATAGACAAACATGGAACTAAATCTTACATCGACAAACATTGAACTAAATCTTACATAGACAAACATTGAACTAAATCTTACATAGACAAACATTGAACTAAATCTTACATAGACAAACATTGAACTAAATCTTACATAGACAAACATTGAACTAAATCTTACATAGACAAACATTGAACTAAATCTTACATAGACAAACATTGAACTAAATCTTACATAGACAAACATGGAACTAAATCTTACATCGACAAACATTGAAATAAATCTTACATAGACAAGCATTCAACTAAATCTTACATCGACAAACATGGAACTAAATCTTACATAGACAAACATGGAACTAAATCTTACATAGACAAACATTGAACTAAATCTTACATAGACAAACATTGAACTAAATCTTACATAGACAAACATTCAACTAAATCTTACATAGACAAACATTGAACTAAATCTTACATAGACAAACATTGAACTAAATCTTACATAGACAAACATTGAACTAAATCTTACATAGACAAACATTCAACTAAATCTTACATAGACAAACATTCAACTAAATCTTACATAGACAAACATTGAACTAAATCTTACATAGACAAACATTGAACTAAATCTTACATAGACAAACATTGAACTAAATCTTACATAGACAAACATTGAACTAAATCTTACATAGACAAACATTCAACTAAATCTTACATAGACAGACATTCAACTAAATCTTACATAGACAAGCATTCAACTAAATCTTACATAGACAAACATGGAACTAAATCTTACATAGACAAACATGGAACTAAATCTTGAGTGACTTAGATTAGATCAAGTATTTAGTTGATTTTCTAAAAATAAAAAAACCATTTTGTAAGTGTATTATTTGTTTCTTTGTTTTTCTAAGGCATTAACTCCTTCACTCTTCTGTGCCTATATACTGGTCTGCAGTATTTTTTAAGATAACAAAAAGCCACATTACTGGCTAATTCTAGTATACATTGCAATATTAATGTTTAACGGTTTTAAAAAAATGTGGAGTATTAAAAAGGTTAAAGCCGTTTTTTTTAGGTTGTGGCATGTATTGTTTACCCAAGAGAGGAGTTATTTTTGGTTTTATCAGAGATTGTTTGCAATTTATCTTTGTGTGACCATATGGTTTGAGATTAGACATAAGAACAGATAAGGTCTTCAGCTGATTCTCAGATTGAGATTGGTGTAACTGAGTGGTAAACACAGATCAGGGGATAGGAACAGGCCAAGAACCCATGATGATCCAGGTCAGGAGGAGAAAATGGTGGTGTGTCGATCATACACTGCAGAAGATACAGTTGAGTGTTACTAGATAAGCGGAGAAATAGGACACCCCAAACAGATTTGGAAACAGACTCTTCTTGACGAACTGGAGGATGTCGGATTATCCTGGGAAGACATAAAGAAAATGTCCAGAGACAGGGGAAAGTGGAGAACAATTGTTAGGTCCCTATGGTCCATGAGGAGCAAAGAGGTATAAATCATAGGAATGTCAAAAGTGGCACCAGATCATCGTGGCTTACTCAGCACAACGAAACGGTCGCACACTTCATGAGGACTGCGGGGCTTTCGAGACAACGACATCGAGCATGACTATGGAGATCACTGCTGCCTCCAGGGCTCTGTCATGGGTGCTGAGCAACAGGTTACCCATACAATCATCATATCAGACTCGATGAATATGCTTCAAATTATTGAATCTAGAAGTATGCGTGTGGAATGGGCGGACATCATTCGGAGATCACATCTCAAGAAAATGACTTGGCTGTACACGCCTGGACATGCTGGAGTGCGGAGTAACGAGCGTGCTGACTCTCTTGCAAACAATGCCCCGACTCAAGTGGGCAGAAGTATGGACAGAGCCGATATCATTATTGTGGTATGCTCTCAATTGTGTGACATGGGGGTCTCATACACTGGACGAGTTCGAGAATTAGGTGTTAAGTTTGGACATGCCAGACAGTGTCGTTTTGTGGTAGAGAGAAGGTATAGTAATCAACTTCTCATGGGTACTGTGAGCAAATGGACTTTGGGATGGCTGCTGCAACAGAGGACAGAGCACGACTGGGAATGCCCAATGTGCCATGATGTCGATTGCATAACATAGGAATGTTTATATTATTGCAATACATTGTGCTGAGAAGTGAAGTATGAATCTTGCAAAGCAGACAATGGTGGTGTGAGACTTGCCCTGAAAAAGACTCTTGTATATTGCCTTTTGTCTACAATAACAAAAGCCTCCCCATATCTTGAATTTATTCTCACCAGTTCTTACAATATTATGTTCTTAGACCGGAAGGAAATAAACCTGGTAAGTGTGTCGTGAAGTACCATTTGCAGTGTATCGTTGTTGTAGATGGCCTAATCTTGTCTGGCATGTTCCGGTGCTGAAAAGTTACTGATCACACTGGTCTGAAGACTTTGTGATCTTTCCTTTATGAAATATATTTCAAGTGCGTTTTTTGGTTAGCCAGTGTGATTTTGAAGCTACAATTGATTTTGTTCTATTTTTTCTGTTCTGTGGTACATTCCTCATAAGCTTTAGGGAACAGATCATGTAGTGCAGTTTTCATGACAGAGTTAGTCTCCATGCGCATCACATGTCCGATCCATCTCCAACATCCATTTATTAGATGATGGTGCTAATATTCTCTTGCTGACACTCTTGCTGCAAGCAATTCTTCAACATTACATAGTACAAACATAAAAAGTACATACTTATTGTGGTACCACATACACTCTGGATTAGGTAAACATATACTGCAACAATACTTGAGAGCAAACACGGAAAATACATACTCATTGTGTGACCAAATAATCTCTGGGTTAGGATCACCCTCAGCCCTGCAGGAGAAGTACACAGTGTTTCCAAATGTTACATCTACATCTTTAGGCTGCATCACAATCTTTGGTTTTTCTGCAAAACAAAAACAAATGTTTTTGTTTATAAACATTTATCATCTTCGTTCTTTCTTTTGTCGTCACACTGCTACTGGGTTGTTGCACAGTGTCGTGGTTTTCTGTTTTCTCTTGCGCTGTTCTGGTGGCTTGGGTGATTGTTATTTTTGCTCTTTCACAGGATACTGCTATTCCATCTAACCATCTTTTTCATGGTCTTCCTCTCGCTTTCTTTCCTGATGTTCTGTTGTAGAAGATTCTGTGTACTGTATAAATATTTATCATAATTATCATAATCCAGTGCGAACCGTAGTAGCGTTGTTGTTAGTGAACTTGCTTATTAAGGTTAGTGGTCCGGGTTCGATCCGGGTTCAATTCAACAGTGGGATATTTTGAATATTTTGCGACCACAACGGCTCACTCAGGTCGGCCCAGCCTCAATTTTGTATCAGGAAAAGCACTGGGACATAAAGGCGGCAGCGTGATGTTGACCACATCACCCGTCCTGTGTCTGATGAAATGAAAAATACAGTGAATCAAAAATACGGGACTAACAACGTATTACTCAATATAATAATAATAATTGGTTCCATTATATGTTATATAGGGCCTGCAAGCAATTTCTCCAAACTACTCTATCCTGGGCAACTCGCTCAATCTCCTCCATAGAACCGAGACCGCTATTTTTGCCTCTCTCAGAAAAGTTCGTTTCAGGGTCTCCTTAGGTCGTTCTCTCTTTCTTGAACCCTTTGCATCCCACTTCAATGCCTGCTTTGATATTCATTGGTCATTTCTTCTCAAGGTGTGTCCAACATATCTCCATCTTCTCTTTCTTATAACAGTTGTTGCTAGTGGCTGACCAGACATTTCTCTGATTTCATCACTTCTCCTGAATTTGTTCCATTTTATGTTCATTATTTTTCGCAGATATTTATTTTCAAATGCATTCAACTTGCTTTCTATATCTTTAGTCATTTTCTAACTCTCGCTGGCATTTATTAGAATTGATACAACATTTAAATTGAAAATTCGTAATTTAGTATTAATACTATATAACTTCCTATTCAAGTGGATACCTAATATTCCTATACAGTGGATACAAAGAAAAAGGATGACCACGCAAAAGGTGGACAACAGAGGCGACGAAATACACTATTTATGAAGCACACACCAAAGCCCGTGCTAGAAATCTCTTCTTACCCTGAAGCTGTGAGGCAAATCAGGATTGGAGAAGAGAAAGAAAGACAAAGTGCATAGAGAGGCTTGCTCTAGGTGTCTCCTTTTTCAACCTGACACTGAAAGGCAAAACAGGATAAGAGAATTGATAAATAGACTATATATAACTTGCAACTCTAATAAACTCTAATATTTTATATTATATTTTATTACCCAATATTCCCAGTATGAAAAATGGTTTCTTTACTTATCATAACTCCTCTTCTAGTAGGGGGAGAGAAGTCTACCTGACACTGATACAACTCTCAGAAAGTGATATCCTAAGATAACCTTAATCAGAGGAAGAAGATGGTGATGGTTTGGATTCATGCGTAGAATACGACTGCGCACTTTATCAAAGACAGCGCTTTGAAGAATAGCAGATGAAAAGTAGAGACGGGTCACACAAAGAAAACCTGGAGAAAAAAACAATGGAAAGGGAATGAAAGAGTGTAGACCATAGATTCCCAAACTTTTTAGGCCCACCGCCCACTTTGCACAACATAAACTTTGTAACGCCCCACTCCACATTATAACAGTTTGCCAACGCCCCCCTCCCACATATATACATGCTCTATTTTCTCTTTGTCATAGAAAATTGATATATATTTCTGTCATACAAGGTCAATTTTCAAATAATTATATACATGAAATAGAAAATTAATGAAAGAATGGATCGTGTAAGATGGGCATAAGATGAATAAATATACAGAATTCACATTTTAAATGATTATTCTATCGCAAAATCATCAAAATAATTTATATTAAAATATTTATTATTAATTTCTTCTTTAAGAAGCCACCGACCCTAATTACCTGAATACCCCCAAATTCTCATGAACCCACTATCGCCCCCTCCCCAAGAACGCTTCAGCGCCCACTGGGGCAGGTACAGCCACTTTGGGAAACGCTGGTGTAGACATACGTTGTATACCATGGGTAAAAGACAGCAGAGCGGCAGCAATAAGGATCACTTATGAATACCGTGTGACATGAAGCGGATATAGAAGAACTCCCAAGGAGAGGCAATGAGGCTAGCAAATATGATATGATCATAAGTAGTGAAAAAAAAACCTAACGAATACTATATGCTCTAGGGAATCCGTTCCCAATCGGTGGCGTGCGTATCCCTGCCGTACGTGCTGAGCTGTTCAGAGGTAAACGAAAAATAATCAGTCATGACGGAAAACACGTACAATAAAACAAAAGCAAAATGTTGATTATGGAACAACATAGTCCAGATTAAAAACTGTATCTATTATCTTTTGAGCTTGATTTCCAGAACCTACGTGCAACTTAGTGAGTAGATGGTAAGCTCATGAATCGCACTAACAATGTTTCAGTCTGTTAGGTTCAAGAGAAAGAAAGAAAAATATAAAGGATAGAAAGAAAATAAAGAGAAGGAAATGAGAAAGAGAAAGAAAGGGAGAAAACGAACAAAAGTATTAAAAAAGATAATGATATAGAGTAAAAGAAAACTAGAGAGATAAAACAAAAGAGACCCAACAAATTTATGAAACATGGAGCGAGAGAAATGGTGAAGGTGATAGAAAACAGACATTTTCGCAGCTGATTTGGTTAACGTAATTCACCTGAACGAAAGTTTAAAGAGCTTGGTAATAAAAGGTCTACAGGTAGGGAGGGCTAGACACCTGTGTGGTAGCGTAGGGAGGGCAAGGCACTTATGTGATATCGTAGGGAATGCTAGGTACCTGTGTGGTATCGTAGGGAGGGCTAGGCACCTGTGCAGTAGCGTAGAGAGGGCTAGGCACCTGTGTGGTATCGTATGGAGGGCTAGGCACTTGTGTGGTATCGTAGGGAGGGCAAGACACCTGTGTAGTATCGTTGGGAGGGCAAGAAACCTGGGTGGTAGCGGAGGAAGGGCTAGGCACCTGTGTAGTAGCGTAGGAAAGGCAAGGCACTTCTGTGGTAGCATAGGGAGGGCTAGATACTTGTGTGGTAGCGTAGGGGGCTAAGCTCCTGTGCGGTATCGTAGGAAGGGCTAGGCACTTGTGTGGTATCGTAGAGAGGGTTAGGCATCTGTGCGGTATCGTAGGGAGGGCTAGGCATCTGTGTGGTATCGTATGGAGTGCTAGGCACTTGTGTGGTATCGTAGGGAGGGCAAGACACATGTGTAGTATCGTTGGGAGGGCAAGAAACATATGTGATAGCGGAGGGAGGGCTAGGTACTTGTGTGGTAGCGTAGGGAGGGCTAGGTACTTGTGTGGTAGCGTAGGAAAGGCTAGGCACTTGTGTGGTAGCGTAGGGAGGGCTAGATACTTGTGTGGTAGCGTAGGGGGACTAGGCACCTATGTGGTATCGTAGGAAGGGCTATGCACCTGTGCGGTAGCGTAAGGAGGGCTAGGCACCTGTGAGGTGGCGTAGGCAGGGCTAAGTTCCTGTTCGGTAACATAAGAAATCTGAATAACCATCTACATCTTGTCTTGCAATATTTACTTCTTAATATACGAGTGGGGCGTGGAAGGGTGGGGTGTCGGAATCTTGTGTGTGTTTGTTCTAATACATTTTGTAAGCTGTTATTCTGTTTCTTGGGGCTGTTCTTGATGCCGTCACTCTATATCTTGCTCTGTACTCGTTATACTTTTTCTGTGTGGCTCTCTGTCGTAGACGATACAATGTCATTCTTGTCAGGTGTCCAAACAATTTAATATGTTGTTCTTTTATGAATTCCATGACTTGTTTCACATCCAGTCTTCCTCTGATTCCTTTATTTCTAATTTTGTCTCTTATTGTCACTCTTGTAGCTCTTCTTCCTTTGCGTTCCCGGCCTAGCCTGATGGACCAACTTCTATCATGAATTTAACTGTTGTTTTTGGGACTCCGTTCCTCCGTACAGCTTTTCGCGAAGCTCTGTGTGTTTTGGCCAATACTCTTCTCGTATACCTGCTAAGCGTGGACAGTCTTGCAAGACGTGTTCTGCCGTCATGTCTGCCATATTGCATGGGCACAGGCTAGTTGTGCCAATTTTAAATTTATGGAACATGTGGGCTCTGAGCTTGTTGTGGCCGGTACGGAGGCGAAATATGGTAACTTGTTCACTGCGCGAGAGACCATAGTAACCGTCACTGTCTGTGTACTGCGGGTGGTCTTTTGCCCACTTGCTTCGATAGTGCGAACCGATGGTTGTTTTGACTTCCTCATAGCTGATCTCGAGATCAGTCTGGGTAGATCGCCCGCCCTCTTTGGCTAGCTTGTCGGCCGCTTCGTTTCCCCTAATGTTGCAGTGTGACGGTATCCACTGGATGACGGTGCGTTTGAGTGAACTCGTTAGTTCAGCGAGGACGTTTTGAGCTCATTCATCTCAGTTTTGCCAACGCATTTGAGTGCCGTGATGACCGATAGAGCATCGGTGAATATCACGACCTTGTTGCGTGCAGTGTTTCTTCTCCCCAAGATCATTTCGGCCGCCTTTTTGATTGCCTCTGCCTCAGCTCGGTAGTTATTCAGTATTTGCCAGTTGCAATCGCTTTCTTGACCGTGACTTTCTTGGAGATTTTAAGCACTATTCCTCCTCCGCCATCGCTTATTGCGTTATGATTTGCCGCTCATTAGGTGCTGTTATTGGCATCGATGAATAACCATCGAGTGCAGATGATTTAGTTCTGTTATCTAATAATCCGTAACATGCACGATTGATTGATTGATTGATTGATCATCATCATTGCACTTCAGTAATAACAATGTGTGCTCCAATTGTTTTCTTACACAGGAAGATCTCAGCGGCAATGTACGGATTCTGTAGCACTTGTGAGGATCTTGATACAATTTTGAAGATCGTGAAAATTGTGTAGGGAAAGTGTTCAAGAAGGGAAGCATAAATCCATTAACTAAGCAAACTCGATTGTCGTACTTTAAGACAGTACAACTGCCATTGCAACATAGACACTATGTGAGCCTAATGTTAAACAGCCTTCTACACTGAGACAGATCAGGACCGTGTGGTATATTTTCTCAACATGATACAAATCTTCAAAATGCCGCCCTTAAATGTTTTCCTTAAAATAACTCTCAATTTTAATTTTGATTTTGTTGCTTATATCACCCCCTTTACGGATCCGCCTAATGCGACCTCCTCTCTGTATCATAGCATGGTACGGCCCTGAGACAGCGCCTAGTACTGGATTATTTATCCAACTTAGCACCATCAAAACAAATAACATTGCTTGCAGTTTTATATTGATTGCATCGTAGCCTCCGATAACATACGATCAGCGGGCTCAGGTAAAAATTCTTGGAAATCAGACCACAACCGTCGCGTGACCTCGCATTCCAGTATTGTTAGATAAAAATAAATTCATTAAAAATAACAACACAACATGTTAAATCAAGGTAATATTATGTTACAGATTAAGTTTAACATTCAGGAATAGCAATATTATGTTACAGATTAAGTTTAACATTCAGGAATAGCAATATTATGTTACAGATTAAGTTTAACATTCAGGAATAGCAATATTATGTTACAGATTAAGTTTAACATTCAGGAATAGCAATATTATGTTACAGATTAAGTTTAACATTCAGGAATAGCAATATTATGTTACAGATTAAGTTTAACATTCAAGAATAGCAATATTATGTTACAGATTAAGTTTAACATTCAGGAATAGCAATATTATCAACATTTTTCATCAATAAATTACCATGGACTCGTATAATTTTGTAAAATTGAAGAAAATCTTACAGTGTTTTATCAAACACTTATAAAAAATAGCCCCCTTAAGCAGGAATTTTGGTTTTCCTGTCTGAGCTAGTCTTCCTTATATTGCCAGAGGCCACGATTGGACTATCATCATTGCACTTCGGTGAGTAACCATGTGTGCTTTGATCTCTTTCTCAAACAGGAAGATATCAGCAGAAGTGCACGAACTCCGTAGCAGCGTTGAGTGTCGCCGATGTAGTTTAGAAGATGGTGAAAATATTTTGTAGGAATTTTATTTTAAATCTTTCTAATGAATTTTACCAGGCAGCAGCTTTCCAGCCTGATCTTCTCGATTTTGAACTGCCAATGGTTCTTTTATGTTCTCAACTTGAATACCGGATCTACGTCGTATCGTTCGTCTTCGATAGGATTAGCAATTGAAAAGCTATTCTGATGTATCACCTGAAACAGTGGCGGCTCGTGGTCATTTTTCTTGGTGGGCCAGACACAAATTTTCGGAAAAATCATGGTTTTGGAGTATTTACTATTATTTGTCTATTCCGGAAGTTATTCCCCCTTTCGGTTTGGTGAGGCCGGCCCCACTGGCCCTTAATGACGAGCCACCCCTGACCTGAAAGTATATTCTGATGTTTTACATTAGTCTATTCTGATGACAAATAATCAAGACGAATAAAGGTTGTGGAATCAATGGTAAACATACGGATACTAAAAGTGGATGCGTTTATCCACATGGAGTAACATGTGGTGTAATTTAACCCATTGCTCTAAAGCGCAACATTTGCAGAATAAGCCATAATGTCAGCAACAGTCAGCAGGAACAAAGGTAAATGAAAGGTTAAACCAAACGGACGATAACAATTTACACAATTAGTCAATTTCGGTTCAGACACAAAAAAAAGTGATCATGATAGTAGACGGGAAAAGCCATTATTTTCTTTTCATCACTGCGTTTCACCTGCACTTTTATCGCATTTTCCAATGTGATCAACAAAACGAAAAATAAAGTGTTATACACGCACCCCCACACCAAATAAATAAACAGCACTGATGGTAGACAGTGTGCGTGTGTACCTAGTAATTAATGTAAAACAAATGGTAACAAATTGACATTTTAAATTAGCAGTAACAATTAACGACCTGCAGATAAGATGGTTTCATTGTTTTCATAAACGAATTCCCATCGTCAGTGGAAGGTTTGGTGGCGACGACCATTATGGAAGGAGACATCCCGGCAAAGATGAGAAGGGGAAGACACCGGAGAAGATTTATTCAGTATGTAACATGATTTGAGCATGATGGCTAGACAGGCGGGGCATCTGGTCTATGAGAGAGAGAGAGAGAGATATTCCAAATGATCGTTAGGGAAGGGGGCGGACAAAATTCTGCTCAGGACAAGCTATTTCATGGTAATGATGAATTCCCACCAAATTGAATAGAATATTAGAGACAGTAGTTGGTCAAGAGACAAATGAAAATAGCATATTCGTTACAGAAATTAAATGCAGGGAGTGACGTTTTTATACGATTACGAGATGAACTCAGATAAAGAACGAAGCAGATACCAGTGGGAAAATAGCTAAGGAAGAGACGCTGGCAATGGATATGATACACAGTGAGAAGACCGACATTACAAGACAGACATCGTTTTGGAACCCGTAGGAAAAGAGAAGTAATAATTAAAGGATACTAAAATTGACTGATATCAAAAGGATAGGCAAGAAGTGGAAAAAATTGAAAGGACACAAGAGAGTAGAAGGGATAGAAAAAGTTTGTTGAAGAATTGTGCAACGTTGGGAGTTGAATGGTGAAGAAGAAGATTAATTGACGATTTTTATCGAGAGAAATAACATTCAAAACTTAGTGACAACTGGCAAACTTGATGTGAAAAAAGCAATGACACGTATAAACGCACATCCACACATATACATGCACGTACAAACTCACACAGAGTTGGTTTATACAAAAAAAATTCGAGAAGTGTTACGTAACATGTATGAATATCTTTCCCAGGCGTGGTTTCTAAACGTGTATACTTGAAACAGAATGCAAGAACAATAAACGATGATAAGCACTTCAGCATAATCTCACGCAGCTTGAAATTCCAAGACGCACATGAAAATGTCGTACACCAAACGTGAGCATTACATAATCTAGGATTTCGAAATATGAGAAAACCTTTAGCGACTTTGATTTCAGAACAGGTGTTCAGAAATGAACAAGTACAAACAGAGTATTTCTTAATAAGTTAGGAAAAGCTGGAATATATATATATGTACGTGCAAGCAACCACTGTGGGGTTAAGTAGAATGCGAAGGTACTTAGATTTAAGGATTCTTCTTCTGTTCATCTTTCAATGATCGTTAGATATTAGACATGAGACCACTATGACAACTATGATGTGGCGCTTGTTCAAAATGAAAATGAAAGATCATTTGAATTTTTCCACAGTCTGAGAACATTGTTTACTATTGTAACACAAAGAGAATTCAGTCCTGTCCATTTTCATATATAGAAATTTTGTGGGGCCATGGCAGCAAAATGTATTTAAAAGGTGATCGGCGGTATTACAAAGTTTGGGAACCGCTGCCGTAGAGTGGTACTGTCCAACGCGGTGCCCACGAGCGTCCTGGCACACCTTTGATACATTCCTTGCGCCCCTTTGATAAATCCTTTGCACCCCTTTGATAAATTCATTGCGTCCTATTTTACTCCATCGCATTTAACGCTAATCAAAATTTCAAGAATGAATAGAATTTATGAAAAACATAATGTCTCTATTTTTTTGTCCGTAAGAACAACATCCTTTTTTATAACTGAGGTTTTTTAATGTTTAGTCAGGATTACGTTTTCATCTGTTGTTGTTTTTATTATTATTGCAACTGCTACACAGCGCTCACGCCTGCAGTCTGTAGCAACTGCTACACAGCGCTCACGCCTGCAGTCTGTAGCAACTGCTACACAGCGCTCACGCCTGCAGTCTGTAGCAACTGCTACACAGCGCTCACGCCTGCAGTCTGTAGCAACTGCTACACAGCGCTCACGCCTGCAGTCTGTAGCAACTGCTACACAGCGCTCACGCCTGCAGTCTGTAGCAACTGCTACACAGCGCTCACGCCTGCAATCTGTAGTCAGATGCGCTCCAATAAATAAAAACGTTGGATATCACTGCTGTAGAATGTAGTGCCGTTTGTTGCGAGGGATAGCCATACCTGGTTGCCCAAGGATGCATGTATAAGCGCAACATGTCAGCAGTGTTTTGCGCTGTTTGACCACAGGAGTAAGAGAAGAGAATAATGATTTTAAGAATCCCAAGTGAAGTACATGAGCTAATGAATATGACCAAGAAGCAGACAATGAACAAATATTAGGCTCTTCCGGGGAAAAAACCCACAAATTACCAAACACATGATGCGAACCACAAACCGTTATTTCTTTTGGCACCCATTGGCAGCCCTACAGACGAGCGTTTTTAAAAGAAAACAATCATCTAGCTCTCCAACAGAAAGAGCTTCACCAAGTCATGTCTTTTATAAATAACGTCGTTTGTTGAACACATATTAATCAAGTCAGATTCGATCGAACAGTGTTTGCACAAGCATATGCGATAAGCTTTTCGAACTTATAAATTTGAGAATAAACCACTGTATACATGCACACAAGTATACACATATAACATACATGCACACAAGTATACACATTTAATATACATGCACACATAATTAATAGACAAATTCAGGTCTATTGTAAGAAGAGAATAAGGAGTTTTAAGAACCGCAGACTTAGACCAACATCTCATAAATCTTAAACTTCATGTTCAAGTAACACCGAAAACTTGTGACCTGTTGGAGCATGAATATTACGGTCTGTTTTCTTTTAGGGAAAGAGTTTATTGCAGTACTGTCCAACGCGGTGCCCTTACGCGTGACGTTGTCCATGTACTACTCGTACATCCCTAGCGCCCTATTTGATTCTGCTGACTGTAACGCAAATTAGAATTTCATGAATAAAATGTATTTATAAATAATACCATGTTTCAATTTTTTTTTCCAGGGCACAATATATTTTTTAAATATTTAAAAATAATTAATTTTATTATTGTTACTATTAGTATTACGACCTAATGAGACCCTGAAACGAACTTTGCTGAGAGAGGCAAGAAATATCGGTCTCAGTTCCATGGAGGAGATTGAGCGAGTTGCCCAGGATAGAGCTGTGTGGGAAAATTTCTTGCAGGCCTTATGTAACGTATAACGGTACGAGAGGAGTTATTATTATTATTACTATTAGTATTACTTTATTGTTATTATTTTTATGAATGTTACTATGGCAAGAGAGAAGAAGAGATGGAAGAAATTTGTTGAAGACCTATGCTCCGTTGGGAGTTGAACGGTGAAGTATTGCGTTTTAGAAACCACGTCTGAGAAAGATATACATACATCTTTTTGTTTATTTTTCTCTATTCTCTCTCTCTCTAGTCTTTTAAACCTGGATTGGGGGCATAGGATTTAGTGAGTCATGTGGGTTATTGTTTGGATGACTTTTTCTACACAGTCTCATAATAGTTGATTTAATTTGCGTCTTGGATGATTATAGGATGATTAAGAAAAGTCTCAACAGACAAGCCCCACAGAAATGAAATAAAGGAAGCCTGTCTCCCCCGAATTACGTCCGTCGTGTGTAAATATTTTCGAGTAACGATTATTATTAACATGGAGTGATAAGTGCAGTTAATTATATATTTTGTATAAGATAATTTACTAGAAATCGGATCGGAATTCATTCTTGAGAAGACATGAACGGGGGATTGAACCTTATATCATAATAAGTCCTCGTCGAGCATAAGGGCACATTAAGCAGAGATCCCAAAATATGTCCCCTTAGTTCGATCGTGTATTCTTCTCTATCTCAAAGCTAGTCATACGCATGATCTTGAAATTTTTGCACCGAGATCCTTGATCTCAAAGTAGATGAATTGTCGAGTTCCTAGTTCTATCGGAGATATCATCATCAGGTGCCGTGTCAGCTGGCGTAGATGATCATTGATCTCCACAAATCTCTGTCTCTGGTGTTTGTTATCATCTAAGATATTGACGCTCCTGCGTGCCATGAAGTCAGGATATTCACAATTTTCTTATCGTCTGTCGGAGATGGACGATAAAAAAGTATGTCATATGTTCAAACTGAGCACGTAAAATAACTCGACAGGTGAATATTAATAAAAGTAATTTACAAAACCAATGTCGAAAAGAATTCAAGAGAAAAAAATTATTGCAAAAATATATACCATCTTCAAAATTACAATGGGGAACCTTACGGGTGATACTAAGTTCCCGCACTCCAGCTGAGATCTTCATGTGTAAGAAAGAGATCGGTGCACGCACGATTATTTGCTGAAGTGGAATGTTGATGGTTCTATCAATCAATCAACTGTGGGTACGACTACATGACTTTGATTATGATTGTATAACTGCAGGCATGACGGTCAGTATGACTGAATAATTGCAAGCATGACTGTCAGTATCACTACACGCATGGCAACTTTCATGACTGAGAACACTACTGCAATTTTTATCGGTCGTCCGATATGAATTCAGGTGTAGCCATGTCGCCTAATTTTGCGCTTCTGACTGATTATTGTGTCAATGCTTGCTTTTCCTATTCCTCTCTCAATTCAGACAAGCCTTCCCCCGTGTGGTTACCAGGGCCCAAATTGGGGTGTAAAGAATAGAACCACTGTTACCTGTCACGTATGTCGTAAGAGGCGACTAAGAAGGCTGGGCGTGGGGGCTATCTACCCCACACCGTAGAAAACAATAGATGGCTACAGAACGGAGAGCGAACCGAGTAAACGCTTGCTGAAACCGGAAACATCGCCGAAGGATAAGCACCAGAGCTCCAAATGGTGCTGAAGATGTGAGGTAAAACACACCAATGCTAAGTCTGCATGAATCAGATTTTCACATGAACATAATTTATGGGGAGATCTGGTACATCGGTCTGGGCGGTGATCGCGAGAGAGAGAGGCCAGCCGTACTCCAATATCAGAGGTACTTGTAATTTATATCCCCAAGTAAAAGATCAGGGTCTCATGTAGGCCCACCACATACCACACAAACACCGATAATGATTGAATCCAGCTTGCGGCCGTGAACTCATGAATTTCCACATCACGTAGCCACTACCACACAGCTTGTTATATCTTCGTTATCATACCCCCACCTCTACTGCCGTTCCGATTGTGAGCAGTAAATCTCCTCTAAATGTGCCTGTAACTGTCTAATTATCAAATTTGTAAAGCCTTGAAGTTGCAGTATCTTCATGAAAATGTGTTGGTATGAAGCCAGACTTTCTGTAATACGATTCGTCTGCGTGAGCTTCATATATTACATTATATATGCTTACCTACCTGGTATAACTATAAAAACAGCGTTTCCCAAACTGGGGACCCCTGGAGGTCCTCGAGGTACTCACAGGGGGGTCCCTCAAGGCACCGGGTGCGGACTCAATACCAACCGAAGTCTACAAAGAAGGAGGGCCCACGTTGATGCTAAAATTGACAGAGTTATTTACATCCATTTGGTGCAACGAACGTGTGCCACAGGAATTAAAGGATGCCACTATTGTCCACCTGTACAAGCGGAAAGGAAACCGCCAGGCCTGCGATAACCACAGGGGATCTCCCTCCTGTCAATCGCTGGCCAGAGTCCTCCTCAATCGATTAATCGATCACCTGGAACAGGACTTACTCCCTGAGACGCAATGTGGCTTCAGAGCAGGTCGTGGAACAGCAGACATGATATTTGCTGCTCGCCAACTACAGGAGAAATGCCAAGAGCAGCACCGTAACCTCTATATGGTCTTTGTCGATCTGACAAAGGCTTTCGACACGGTTAACAGGGAGGGTCTATGGAAGATTATGGAAAAATTTGGATGCCCAAGGAAATTCATCAAGATCGTTCAACAGTTTCACGAGGGCATGATGGCACGTGTACTTGACGAAGAGGAGCTGTCGGAAGCCTTCCATGCCACCAACGGCGTCAAACAGGGCTGTGTACTGGCCCCAACACTCTTCAGCATGATGTTTGCTGCCATGCTCACGGATGTCTTTTGGGAAGGCGACGAACATGGGGTAAAGATTAGATACAGGACAGACGGTAACCTATTCAATCTTCGGAGGTTAAAATCCTCCACCAAGGTAAAAGAATCAACTATCTCAAACCTGTTGTTTGCTGATGACTGTGCCCTCGCTACCAACTCTGAGGAAGAAATGCAGACTTACATGGACAAGTTCTCAATGGCCTGTGATAGGTTTGGCCTCACCATTAACACCAAAAACAGAGGTCATGTTCCAGCCCGCCCCTAGAGAACAGTATTACGATCCAGTCATCAACATTAAACACCAGCGTCTCCAGTCAACGGACAACTTTGCTTATCTTGGCAGCCTCCTATCCAGATCGGCAAACATAGATTCTGAGGTCCACAATAGGATATCCAAAGCCAGTACTACGTTCGGAAGGTTACGTGTCACTGTGTGGGAACGGAAGGGAATAAGCATAGTCACAAAGCTGAAAGTTTACCAGGCCATAGTGCTAACCACGCTGCTGTACGCAAGCGAGACATGGACAGTGTATAGCAGACACGGAAGAAAATTAAACCATTTCCACACAAGCTGTCTACGCAGAATACTAAAAATAAACTGGCAGGACAAAATTCCAGACAGCGAAGTCCTCACAAGAGCAAAGATCCCAAGCGTCAACACCCTGTTGCAGAAGGCCCAACTGAGATGGGTCGGTCACGTTGCTCGAATGCCTGATAAACGCATCCCAAAACAGTTGATGTATGGCGAGCTTGAAGGGGCAGACGTTTAGCTGGTGGACAGAAAAACGCTTTAAAGACACTCTTAAAGTGTCTCTGAAATGCTTCGATATAGACAATACGTGCTGGGAATCCTTGCGCAAGATCGCCAAATGTGGCGCTGTAACAACAAAGAGGAACCCGAATAGCTGAGAATCATCGTATTGTTGAGTCACAGAGAAAACGAGCAGCGCTAAAAGACAGAGCACACAACACGCACATGTCTAACCTTGATCATGTATGCCCCACCTGTGGTCGGGATTCTGTTCTAGGATTGGACTCTACAGTCACCTCCGCACACACCAGAGAGGTGCAACAGTACACGTCTGAGATTGTTGCCATCATCGCTTGCGATGGACGGCTATTATCGGGGGGTCCTCAAGCGCATGAAGAAATATTATGATCTTTGATATTTCAAATAGAAAAATAAATTTTAAAAACATGTATTAAAACATGTATAAAAACATGTATAAAAACATGTATAAAAACATGTATAAAAACATGTATGAAAACAGTGGTAAACTAGTTCCGCTGCGAAATCAAAGGACCCAGACCAGACCGGAGTCTGAATGTCTGATAGGACAAAATGAAAGATCATTTGAAGTTTCCCGCTGTCTGACAAATTAGAGCCAGCTTGACTGATGGTGTGGTATAATAATAACTCCATCGCTAGAAGATTTTCATATATTGAAGATTTTGGGGGTCAGCTGCAGCAAAATGTATTTAAAAAGGGGTCCGCTGTTAAGAAAAGTTTAGGAACCGCTGCTCTACAGCATCACTTCTTTTAATTTCATTTTTATTTCTTCTAGCTCTACCTCTGTTTTTGCAATACCAGATGAAACCTGCCTAACGCTAGCTCTGTTTTTGCAATACCAGCTGAAACCTGCCTAACGCTAGCTCTGTTTTTGCAATACCAGATGAAACCTGCCTAACGCTAGCTCTGTTTTTGCAATACCAGATGAAACCTGCCTAACGCTAGCTCTATTTTTGCAATACCAGATGAAACCTGCCTAACGCTAGCTCTGTTTTTGCAATACCAGATGAAACCTGCCTAACGCTAGCTCTGTTTTTGCAATACCAGATGAAACCTGCCTAACGCTAGCTCTGTTTTTGCAATACCAGATGAAACCTGCCTAACGCTAGCTCTGTTTTTGCAATACCAGATGAAACCTGCCTAACGCTAGCTCTGTTTTTGCAATACCAGATGAAACCTGCCTAACGCTAGCTCTGTTTTTGCAATACCAGATTAAATCTGCCTAACGCTAGCTCTGTTTTTGCAATACCAGATGAAACCTGCCTAACGCTAGCTCTGTTTTTGCAATACCAGATGAAACCTGCCTAACGCTAGCTCTGTTTTTGCAATACCAGATGAAACCTGCCTAACGCTAGCTCTGTTTTTGCAATACCAGATGAAACCTGCCTAACGCTAGCTCTGTTTTTGCAATACCAGATGAAACCTGCCTAACGCTAGCTCTATTTTTGCAATACCAGATGAAACCTGCCTAACGCTAGCTCTGTTTTTGCAATACCAGATGAAACCTGCCTAACGCTAGCTCTGTTTTTGCAATACCAGATGAAACCTGCCTAACGCTAGCTCTGTTTTTGCAATACCAGATGAAACCTGCCTAACGCTAGCTCTGTTTTTGCAATACCAGATGAAACCTGCCTAACGCTAGCTCTGTTTTTGCAATACCAGATGAAACCTGCATGTTCTTTTCTTTCTTTCTTTCTTTTCTCGAATCCTGTTTGTCTCACAGCGTCAGGTCAAGAAGAGATTTCTAAAACGGCCCTTGTGTGCGCTTCGTAGATAGTGTCTTTCGCCGCCTCTGCTGAGGAAAATAAACTGTGAACGAAAATGTTCATCATCATCGTTTCTTATTGAAGTTTAAAATGTAGCTGACTTTAGAGAGTGGATGGCTGAGATTATAACTTTCATTTTTAACCGGCACTTACCACAGTGAAAGTCTTCCTTGGCAATACTCATAAGAGATCTTCCGTGGAATTTGCTGGGGTATCTACAGATGACAGCAGCTTGTGTGTATCCACTCTTCTCTTTTAGCATGTCTGCAAGCCACATCATGTCGCAGTCACAAACAAGAGAGTTGGAATCCAGTCGTCTATCAAAGAAGAGAGACAGACACACACAAATAGACGCAATAAAATACACTGTAATACTGTCTATCAAGAAAGAGATGTACAAGAAAATAATATCAAGAAAGAGATGTACAAGAAAATAATATCAAGAAAGTGATGTACAAGAAAATAATATCAAGAAAGAGATGTACAAGAAAATAATATCAAGAAAGAGAAGTACAACAAAATAATATCAAGAAAGAGATGTACAAGAAAATAATATCAAGAAAGAGAAGTACAAGAAAATAATATCAAGAAAGAGAAGTACAAGAAAATAATATCAAGAAAGAGATGTACAAGAAAATAATATCAAGAGAGATGTACAAGAAAATAATATCAAGAAAGAGATGTACAAGAAAATAATATCAAGAAAGAGATGTACAAGAAAATAATATCAAGAAAGAGAAGTACAACAAAATAATATCAAGAAAGAGATGTACAAGAAAATAATATCAAGAAAGAGATGTACAAGAAAATAATATCAAGAAAGAGATGTACAAGAAAATAATATCAAGAAAGAGAAGTACAACAAAATAATATCAAGAAAGAGATGTACAAGAAAATAATATCAAGAAAGAGAAGTACAACAAAATAATATCAAGAAAGAGATGTACAAGAAAATAATATCAAGAAAGAGAAGTACAAGAAAATAATATCAAGAAAGAGATGTACAAGAAAATAATATCAAGAAAGAGATGTACAAGAAAATAATATCAAGAAAGAGATGTACAAGAAAATAATATCAAGAAAGTGATGTACAAGAAAATAATATCAAGAAAGAGATGTACAAGAAAATAATATCAAGAAAGAGATGTACAAGAAAATAATATCAAGAAAGAGAAGTACAAGAAAATAATATCAAGAAAGAGAAGTACAAGAAAATAATATCAAGAAAGAGATGTACAAGAAAATAATATCAAGAGAGATGTACAAGAAAATAATATCAAGAAAGAGATGTACAAGAAAATAATATCAAGAAAGAGATGTACAAGAAAATAATATCAAGAAAGAGAAGTACAACAAAATAATATCAAGAAAGAGATGTACAAGAAAATAATATCAAGAAAGAGATGTACAAGAAAATAATATCAAGAAAGAGATGTACAACAAAATAATATCAAGAAAGAGAAGTACAACAAAATAATATCAAGAAAGAGATGTACAAGAAAATAATATCAAGAAAGAGAAGTACAACAAAATAATATCAAGAAAGAGATGTACAAGAAAATAATATCAAGAAAGAGAAGTACAAGAAAATAATATCAAGAAAGAGATGTACAAGAAAATAATATCAAGAAAGAGATGTACAAGAAAATAATATCAAGAAAGAGATGTACAAGAAAATAATATCAAGAAAGTGATGTACAAGAAAATAATATCAAGAAAGAGATGTACAAGAAAATAATATCAAGAAAGAGAAGTACAAGAAAATAATATCAAGAAAGAGAAGTACAACAAAATAATATCAAGAAAGAGATGTACAAGAAAATAATATCAAGAAAGAGATGTACAAGAAAATAATATCAAGAAAGAGATGTACAAGAAAATAATATCAAGAAAGAGATGTACAAGAAAATAATATCAAGAAAGAGAAGTACAAGAAAATAATATCAAGAAAGAGATGTACAAGAAAATAATATCAAGAAAGAGATGTACAAGAAAATAATATCAAGAAAGTGATGTACAAGAAAATAATATCAAGAAAGAGATGTACAAGAAAATAATATCAAGAAAGTGATGTACAAGAAAATAATATCAAGAAAGAGATGTACAAGAAAATAATATCAAGAAAGAGAAGTACAAGAAAATAATATCAAGAAAGAGAAGTACAACAAAATAATATCAAGAAAGAGATGTACAAGAAAATAATATCAAGAAAGAGATGTACAAGAAAATAATATCAAGAAAGAGATGTACAAGAAAATAATATCAAGAAAGAGATGTACAAGAAAATAATATCAAGAAAGAGATGTACAAGAAAATAATATCAAGAAAGAGAAGTACAAGAAAATAATATCAAGAAAGAGATGTACAAGAAAATAATATCAAGAAAGAGAAGTACAAGAAAATAATATCAAGAAAGAGAAGTACAAGAAAATAATATCAAGAAAGAGATGTACAACAAAATAATATCAAGAAAGGGAAGTGCAATAAAATAATATCAAGAAAGAGAAGTACAACAAAATAATATCAAGAAAGAGAAGTACAACAAAATAATATCAAGAAAGAGATGTACAAGAAAATAATATCAAGAAAGAGATGTACAAGAAAATAATATCAAGAAAGAGATGTACAAGAAAATAATATCAAGAAAGAGATGTACAAGAAAATAATATATATCAAGCAAAGAACTGAGCATAAAAAAGCACACACAAGATCACTACGTTTCACCCCAACACTTCCATAAAGAAGTAAATGGTGGAAGAGAAGAAGAAAGAACTGAGCGTGTGTTACCCGTATTTAGAAAAAGTAGAAAAGAAAAGTAACATTGCAATACTCAATGCATGTCGGAAGAGGTCAGTAAGATTGATTGGTCGTTGAACGTCCTTCCTTCCTTTCGTTCGCTTGAAATATTTTCTATACATTAAATGTTGTCTCTTGTATAAACTCTACTGTCTTTTGTAGCCCACACAGAGGTCCGTGTAGTTGTATGTCCAGTGTTGTTTCGGTTAGGCCAGTGAGTTTGCCTCGGTATATCATAAGTCTAACTCCTGGCAGGTCTAACTAATCCGAAGAGTGAAGGGGAAAGGCCAGACTAAAGGACGGGGAGCGGAGTGAGGCCCCATAAGGTGACAGACCAGAACACACCGGCGAGTGGTAGTTGCTCTGGCTGCAACCAACTCACTCCCCATCATCATCAGGTGCCATCTCCACATCGAAGATTGGCTGCAATGAATCTCCAGCATCCTCTATCTTTCACCTTGGTGTTGCACACTGCCAGACTGTAACCTGTCCATTTCTTAAAGTTTCCCTCCCACTTATATCTCGGTCTTCCTCTTGCTCTTCCCCTCCCCCTCCCTCAACTTTCCCTCTAGTAAAGATTTTATCATGGTGTCATGTCTTTTTACGTGCCCAAAATAATTTACTTGTCTGAATTTTATTTCTCTTAATAATTGTTTCTTCATGCCTAGTTTTCCTAAAACTTGTTTACTTGTCTGTTTTTCTGTCCATGAAACTCTGTCTTTTCTTCTTCTGCTAACATTCTTCACGGCCAATTTGATCATTCTTATTGTGATGTATAATTGGTCCACTGGCAAGAACGGAGTGATCTACGTCGGACGATTGTGCGCCCATGGTGACTAGGCCCGCCCGTCCGTTTCAGCCAGCTTTTGATTTACTAGGGTGAGCTTTCCCTAGGTACGATCCTTTCGGATCTACGCCTTTTCGATCAACTTTGCCGTATATTTGGGCTTTGTGATCTACGCCAAGACAGTGAGTTACGCTGCTTTACCCGTTCTGACTGAGAAATATTTCTCGGGCTTGTCAGCTTGTCCTCGGACGGCGTCTTACTCGTATAAAACACCGTGTAAAGTATCGGCCTTCGCCAATGTTCAGGACCCGGGCTTCCTGTTTGATCCGTACATTGTCGGCCTTGCTTTACCGTACATTTTGAGTTTGATCCGGGGAAGGAACATTCTCAGCCTTCTCTAGACGCGTATCGGTGCGTGGCAATTTGCAATTTACCTCGAAAGCACTGGCATGGGGCCGAGTACAAGCAATGTAGAAGGTCGTTTCAGTGGGCACTATAAGCGTAACTGAGGATTTTGCGCTCGCCGCCATCACCCGTCCCAGTTATTCCGGGGATGTTAGTTACGACTGCAATCGAACCTTGCCCAGTTGCCCCAAGGCTGGCAGTTCCGTTAGGCATCACCAACCTCAGTTCTTCCGGGGATGTTAATTTTAATCGCACAGTACCTTGCACGGTTTTCCCAGGGCGGGTAGTTTCGTTATGCACTAAACGCAACTTGTTCTTTTGCGCTCGGCAAACCTTGCCCAGTACATGTATCTGCACCAGGCTACCAATGCGGGTCAGCTGCAATCTTCTCTCGCACCAACACGAGGGTAGACTTTCATTCGTTACGGTCCTGTCTTATTTATTCTTGCCGACGGGCTGGCAATGTTTGCCCCTCCTCAGGGCTTCGAGCTTCGCCCTACGTGGGCATACGTTTGGTCACTGGATGCACCTCTCATCCATGTCTGAGTCGTTTCGTTGCTGTTTCTTTGCGTTCAGGGACTTGGGCAATATCTTGTTGGACATCGGTCAGGAGAATTGTGCATTCTATTTGTATGTATCTTTATCGTATTTCCGTACTTGCACTGCTAACACTACCAGTAGTTTCCTCTCCCCGATCCCTGCCCCTCTTAGCCAGACCAGAACTAGAGTCTGTTTCCAGGGTCACCGCGTGGAGGTTAGGGGCAGGGTCTTGGTTAGCGCGCCCCCTCGCTAACCTTGGCTCATGTTACCACCATGACCTCATGAGCCTTTTGACCCCGAAACTCTGTCTTTTCTTCTATATCCACTCCCAGCTATGGCAGCCCACCTCTCTCTTGAAGGGGCTATCTTTTTTCTTGTCTTATCTCCTACTTCTATTATAAATTTCCTATCCTTCGAGTTAGACCACATTCTTCTCTAGCAAAAATAGTGCTGAAGTGAAGTCGGAAGCAAAGATCCCGACACGCAGAGGCGCACTATAGCAATCGGGTTGCTACGCACTCACACGTAATGAGTTGTGGAACTGATTACATCACAGCGCTCTACGATATCTCATTGCGCATGAGAAGTGTTTTTTCTGTCACTACAGGGGAACTATTTTTATGATTTCTCGGTGTGTTATCTGCTGAAATTATCATATTACGTTCCTCTTGTGCTGTTAAAAGCTACATAGCACCCGTGGAGTGCCGGGGCCAGCTAGGGAAGTCAAGAACAGTACCACTGCAACCTAAAAAGAAGTTACATAGTGCTTGCAAACAATTTCTTCATAACTCGTTCAATCTCTTCTATTGAATTGAGTCTGAAATGTCTAGAACTTTTTTCAGCCTACACTGAGATGTACACTGAAAAATATATCGATAGTTCCAGGAAGGAGCGAACAGAATACATTTGGAACGAGATGCAAGCATCTAACCTCTACGCCACAAGCTACAGACGTCCACTCTTAATTAGTTACAAATAATTTGTACTCAATTCCGTATGTACATTTATACAATTTTCAAATGTCTTCAACTATGCTGAGAAGAACGGGAAAGAGTTGTATCATGTGTTGGAGAGATACTTACAATCTGCGTAAATTTGTGTTGGCATCAAACAGATTTTCTGGAAACTTGGACAGTTCGTTGTTATGAAGAAATCTGAGGATTCAACACAAGATGCAACGTTAACAAGATTGTAGAAGGAAAAAGTAATTCCAATGATTTTATGAAAAAATATTATAGAATGGACAGTCAGTTATCAGTTGTCAAAGGACTATCATCATAGGACTTTCCATAGGCGCTCCGATCTTCGCTTCAACAAATCCAGCAGCGTCCAGCGGCCCAACACGCCAGCTCGATGTTGATTAATCAATCTCTTTGCATATTTGGTATGATTTTCATTACAGGCTCTACCAATATTGACACCCATCTCTCTCAGTCTGTTCAGCGAACGGGACTCGCAACCCTGAAACTCTTCTGTTCGAAATGACTCTCTCAGTCCGTTAAGAATGTCATTTCGGTCCATTGCAGCTCCCTCTGAAACCGTAGCCATGCCAGTCAATCTAATCAGTTCGTTCATTACCAATGACTCCTCCCGCCCTGTGATGAAAATGAAGGTGATTTCTTTGATCGCAGTCTGTACCAGTGTTCAGTATCTCTACTCAGTTCCGTTCCACCATTCCTGTTTCGACTTTACGAATCGTATATGAACATATATAATTGGCTTTTGTGTCTATCGTATAGAATGAACAACGTCAAGACAAAGAAACAAATGCAACTTTTCAGCTGATATATGATTAAGAAATATGATTCTTCTTCTGCTGGGCACGCTTTCAGTGGTTATACTTGAATATTGTGTAAAGAAAACATAATTGATTGACATGATTGATTGATTGATAGGACCAACATCATTGCACTTCGGTGAGTAACCATGTGAGCTCCGATCTATTTCTTACACAGGACAATCTCAGCAGCAGTTTCCGAACTCCTTAGCACAGGCGAAGTTCCCTGATGTAATTTAGAAGATGGTGAAAATTTATGTAGGCACTTTAGTTTATGAATCTTTCTAATGAATTTTGTCTGGACAGGGACCTTCCAGCCAGATCTTCTCGATTTTGAACTGCTAAGTATTCTTAAGCAGTGACCACACTATTTACGGCCTTTTTCGTCTTTACAGACGGTCAATAGGCAAGTGTTTTACTGTGACAACTTCTGAGTTTTCGCTTATCTCTCTTGTCGTTCAATTCGTATATAAGTCTCTTCTCCAAAGACTCTGCGCCCTTTCGTAATTTGGCTTTCCACACAACTCTGTCATCAGCTAGTCCCTCCCATGTGCTGGGACCTATAGAAAAGTTTTTCATTGAGGTTTTGCAGACATCTTTATATCTGAGCAGTGACCATACTAAGATTGTCAATAACTGTTTTCTAAAGTTAGAACTAAATACATTCTTCTCTCAAAAGTGTGTAATTTGCTGGCATTGATGTGCCCATCTCCGACCGTGTCCTCCCTGCTAACCACGTGCTAGTTCCAGTAGACAATGAGAAATTACGTTAGAACAAGTCTATATGACTTTTGTTCTCTCTGAATTTCTTCTCTTCATAAAGACCCAGAAACCCTAGATCAAATGAGTACATCGCCCTAGTCAAGCCAGAATCCCGTTAGCCTTGTACCTCCCGGTCAAAGTTTATCGGTCGACACTCCTGGTAAATGGGATTAGCTTGCATGTTCATCAGCAGGCCTATTTTTCACCCCTTCCTAACAGAGACTAGTCGACCCCCTTCAATACCAGAAGCAAAACATACCTTGTTCTTATCAACCAATTTTCTTCAATTCTGAGTTCTCGTTTGCTTCCCCCTCTCTCTTTTCACTGAATTAAAAAAAAAACTTGTATAACACACATTCTAAAACAGTTAATATTTTTTTCATCTAAGATGCTAAATTCCTAAGTTATTTTAAACCATATTAAATTGAAACTGCAGATGTAATAAAATCTGGTAAAGCAAGTGTTAAATAAACATAACACAGCAACAACCAAAAAAAAAAAAACAACACACACACGTGTTGATAGCATAACATATTTGTACTTACAGCTGCTCTAGGTGCGGGATTTGTCTGAAGGTGTTAGGGTGTATCGTTTGTATCTTGTTTTTGTACAAATATCTGCAGGAAGAAGTAGACGATAAAAGAGCATCAGATGGCTGTTTATATGTCAAGTTGATAAACAATCATCAAATAGGTGACATTTAAATAACAGGCGTCCAGGGTTTAGCGGAAAGTACTGGAAGTCTGATGCCCGTGGGAAACTTGGTGTCCTGGGTGAACATGCTGATAATTGTTTCAGTGTCGAGCATGTTGCAGTAATGTGATTGTAATCATGGATTGGATTTGTTAGCAAAGCTGCGTATCACTTCCACAAATGATTTATCTACCTATCTCTCCATCCATTCGACCGGCCACCTTTCCACCAGTTTGTCTGTCTGTCTGCTTGTCTGTCTGTCATTATGTATGTCTGTCTATCTGTCTGTCTATCTATCTGTCTGTATATCTATCCATTTATAAATCAATCCATCAATTTATCCCTCCACCAATACATCCATCCACCTATATATCCCACTATACGTGTCTCTATCCAATATGTCTGTATGTTCGTCCTTCTGTCGGATCGTCTGTCTGCCTGCCTATCAATAAGTCTGTCGGTCTATCTCTCTCTAATGCATCTATCGAATCTATATATCCAATCTATCTGATATGAAATGAAAATCGTGGCATATCCTTTTTAGGACATAGCCATCGACCACTTGTAGGACATAGCCATCGACCACTTGTAGGGCATAGCCATCGACCACTTGTAGGACATAGCCATCGACCACTTGTAGGACATAGCCATCGACCACTTGTAGGACATAGCCATCGACCACTTGTAGGACATAGCCATCGACCACTTGTAGGACATAGCCATCGACCACTTGTAGGACATAGCCATCGACCACTTGTAGGACATAGCCATCGACCACTTGTAGGACATAGCCATCGACCACAGTAAACGAGTCATTGATTTCTTCTTCTTTGCGTTCGTTCTTTACGACCAATTTTAATCACTCTTTGTGATATGTTTGATCTTTGCCAAGAACGTGTATACGTTGCACATTGGTTTAGTAGGCCACTAAACACATAGACTTTTACACGTTTAGGACACATGCATCCCATTTCAGCCAAACCTCCTTAATCGCCTCTTACGACATGTGTGACAGGTAACAGTGGTTCTATTCTTTACACCCCAAATTTGGGCCCCGGTAACCACTCGGGCCCCGGTAACCACTCAGGCCCCGGTAACCACTCGGGCCCCGGTAACCACTCGGGCCCCGGTAACCACTCGGACCCCGGTAACCACTCGGGCCCCGGTAACCACTCAGGCCCCGGTAACCACTCAGGCCCCGGTAACCACTCGGGCCCCGGTAACCACTCGGGCGGCTATTCTAATAAATTGTAGATAAAGTAAATCTTCTTCGAACGCTCCATATTGACCACTTGTTAACCACTCTTTCTGGTTTGTATGTGATCCGAGCGTAAGAGCGATTTAAGTTGTGCTAGTTATGAGCCTACAAATAGGTCAGCGCATCCGATTTCTGCGAGGCTTTTTATTTACTAGGGTAACTTCCATAGACACCTACCTCATTCGCCTCTTACGACATGCCTTGTAGGTCGCAGTGTTATTATTCTTTGCTCCCCGTGCGAGCCCCGGCAACAGACGAGCGATTTTCTTCTTAACACAAAACACGTTTAACATTGCCAAGGTTACAACCGCGGAACGTTTCAGTCACGAAACACAACCACGTTTAAACCATCAGGCCCCCACTCTTCTAGTAGATTGTAGATAAAGTAAACTACTGAACGTTTAAGTGGTGCCTAGAAAATCGACTCACCCGAAGCAAAGAAGAAGAAGAAGAAGAGACTAGAATAGCGGGGGCCAGATAGTTTAAACGTGGGTGTGTTTTTGGACTGAAACATCCCACGTTCGTAACCTTGGTAATGTCAAACTGTTGTTTTTTTTCTGTTAAGATGAAAAATTAAATCGATGACCTGCACACGCATATATATATATATATATGACCTTTTTTCGTCTCAATAGACGGTATGGTATACCTATGATGACTTCTCTCTGTCTCCACTTATTTCTCTTGCCTTCAAGTTCTTCCTTAAGCTTCTCTTCGAATATTTGCTTTATCTTCTTCTTCTTCGAACGCTCCATATCGACCACTTGTCAACCACTCTGTGTGATTTGTATGTTATCTGAGCCTAAGAGTGATTGTACGTTGTGCTAATTATACGTCTACAAATAGGCCAGGACATCCGATTTCTGCGCTGCTTTTAATTTACTAGGGTAGTATCCCTAGAAGACACATCAGTCGCCTCTTACGACATGCATTGTAGGTTGCAGTGGTACTATTTTTTGCTTTCCTTGCAGGCCCCGGCACCACGCGGGCGAAACTGCTTTATGAGTACCGCTATCTCTCAAACAGCTTTGACATTAGCTACCCCCACCCCCCGTCCTGTTTGTTGAGACTAATATTCTTCTTCTGCGTTCTCACTAGATTGGGATTTCGGATTCTCTAATAAAGGCAGCTGTCTGCCTCAGATTATCAGCCACACCATACAGTTTGTCTTGGACGCTAATGTAAGTGGGCCACCTCTTTCTTCTCAAGTCCGCATACTGGGGCAGATCTGTAGGATATAATTCCTATGATTTCTGCTTCCCCGTTTGTGCCCTTTCACTCGTGAGGGTAGGCCTGACATTCTTACTGCGTGGCTAAATCTCCGAGGCAGATTGCCGACCGTAGAATCCGTTATCCCATTCCTCATTGTGAGGATCGTTGCACCATGTTAAGCGCCTTACGGACTGGTGCATCCGTTTTCTGCAAGCATTTGTTTCGGGTTAGCATTCCCTAGCGGACGTGCATCCGATTTCAGCCTAACCTCCTTAGTCGACTCTTACGACATGCGTGGTAGGTAACAGTAGTTCTAATCTTTACACCTCAAATTTGGGCACCGGTAACCACTCGGGCGTGAGACTAATATAAAAGTCCTGGTTCCATGACAAAAGAACACAAGACAACTGAACACATGACAATTGCACACAAGACAACTGAGGCATGAGACAACATCCTTATATCTGAGCAGTCGACTGCCTTCAAACTTTTTTTTTTTTTTTTTTTCGAAAGTTCACATAACAGCACCTGTTTGGGCGTTATAATATTATCCATTCTTCTCACATGTCCCAGTAATTAGTCTTCTATTGTTGAGTATTCCCATGATGGATATCAAGCTAGCACTTTCTATATATAAATATTTATCTATTTTATAAACCGTACGCCTGTCAGATTTATACTTCCAGTTGTTTTTGTTGTTGTTTTTTTTTTGGTTAACTTGCTCATGATTTTTCTGTTATACCAATCTCTGTTCTTTATCAGCTTGTTTTGTTATTATTCAGCCTGTACTTATTTGTTTCTCTTCATGTACATGTAAAAGAAAAAAAAGCCTTGCAAAAATTACAAACTAAAATCAGTTTGGAGCCTCATGATCCTTTTTGTTGGTGGGGCCAGGCACACATGTTAAGGAAACTCATGGGTTTTAGATTAGGTTATATCTTAATTTATTAAATAATAAATGTACGTTACATATTATTTTGATGGGGCCTGCCCCCGGCCCTTAATGACGAGTCGCCACTGGTTTGGAGAGAGAATAGATAGAACAACAAAGATCAGAATGCTAAAAGCATGCATAATCCCATCATTGATGTATGAATGTGAGACATGGATAATTAACAAAGTATTGGGAAAGCATAAATGTGCTTTTGAATATACATTTGACAGAAGAGTCCTCCATATACCATGCACAGAGAAGAAAACAAATAGATCTACCAAGATGGAACACAAAATATTTTTTTCAACGAAATAAAAAACTGGCTGATGCAGTAAATGAGAACGAGAAAATTGCAGTATTTTGTCACATAAAAAGACGTGAAGCGTTGAAGACTACATTTAAGAAGGAGGTCATCTCGACAAAGAGGAGACGAAAACGACACGGAGAAGATGGTTTCAGGATATAATAGATGATTCGAGAATAACGACAGCAGAGGCAATGAGAGAGATAAATTCTGAAGGACTGTTAGGGTGGCAAAGTTCTGCTCAGGACAAGCTAATGAGTTTTGATGACTTCACCAGTAGGTTTTATATTATTCTTCATTGGAGGTGTGGGGGATGAGGGTTTGAGGAGAGACGAGGAAAGAAATATGGCGGCAGAAGTACATAAAGGATATCTCCCTGATTACAATCCAAGTACATTCTGTTCTTTCTATAAATATTTATTCTATATTTATATCTGTATCTCCGCTCCCATCTTTGTTTCGTTACATCTGGTTATCAATACGGTAAAAGATGAATATTTTCTGTCTATAAATACTACTAAGATCTGGTTCAAGGTCGCACGTTAGACTTGATCTATTAAGCATTTTACGTGAACTGAGCTACAGACGTCAAATCAAGACAGGCATGCACAGAATAGCTGTTGCCGTTTAGCACATAGAAGTCTCTGCACAAATCTTTGTTTTTCCAGTTGTTGGTATTAAACAATTTGTTCCTAGTTTCTTTACAAAAGAAAAATAGGGTTCTCTCAAAGATAACAAGACTAGATTGAGACTGCACCATTAGCAGATGTTGCGAATGCTGCTAAGAACCCCAATGATGGCCTGCAGAATGGATGCTAGACCTCTCGGTTTCTTTGGAATCTTTTATCTATTCAATCGTAAGCGCCCTAACCTCGGCGCTGATAGCGAAGTCGAAAACACGCATCGCTAGTAACTATGCGCCGTGTCAAAACCATCATGGTTCGAGGCCAACTTGGGAACAAAAATGTCGAAATTCACATTGTGCCCGGTTGTATTACAGATTTCCTGATTCATTTTTGAGGGGATCTAAATTACAAGCACTTCACAAGTCGAATTAAGGCTCGCCTGAATGGCGAGGACACTGATAATTTTTTTCGATCCAGAAGCACTTGAGCTTTCAGCTCTTCGCTCGGTGCCATGGACACCGCAACCCTTCGGTTAGGTTCCACGAACACCGTCAATCTGGGGAACCTGTGGCTTTTCTGCCAGTCCGCGGAATTGAACCCGCAAACACAGAGGACTAGTCACCGCGCTACGAACACGCTGGGCAGACGGGCAGTGAGGGGGACACTGATAATAAGGAAAGTAAGCCTTCACGCATGAATCAGTCAGATGGTACCATATAAGACGCTCTGACTACGTCTGGATTCATAGCAGGAATAAAACACACCCAAAAACCGCGCTAATATTTGTTTTTTACTGTGGCAACATATGGATGTGAATTATGGACCATAACACACACACACAAATAGAATCAAAGTGAGGTGACCCACACAAAAAAAACATGTAGAAACCGAATGTGCTGGTCTACGAGTCTCTAGGTGCCTAAGTGGCGCAACGAACTCACGCAATAAGGAACAAATCACATCCAGATCACGTAATGGTTTAACAAGTGGTTCGCCTGAGTGGTTACCGGGGCCCAAATTTGGGGTGTAAAGAATAGAACCACTGTTACCTGCCACGCATGTCGTAAGAGGCGACTAAGGAGGTTGGGCTGAAATCGGATGCACATGTCCTAAACGTGTAGAAGTCTATGCGTTTAAGCGCCTACCAAACCAATGTGCAACATATACACGTTCTTGTCAAAGATCAAACATGTCACAAAGTGATTAAAATTGGTTGTAAAGAACGAACGCAAAGAAGAACAAGTGGTTGCTATAAAGTGAACGAAGAGGTAGAAGAAACACATTCTTAGAACTCCTTGTACAGAGAAGTTAAAAAATATTGACATCCTAACAGACTTGAGAATACTAAGAGCATGCATATTCCCAGTGGCAACGTATGGGTGTGAAGCATGGACATTTAATAGAGCAGTGGAAAAACATATATGTGCTTTTGAATATAAGTGTTACAGAAGAGTCCTTCGTATATCTTGAACAGAGAAAAGAACAAATAGATCTATCCAGAAAGAACTCAAAATCGAAGAAAACTGGTTGATGCTACAAATAAGAAAGATAAAATTTAGATATTTTGGACATATAAAAAGACATGAAAGGCTGGAAAAGACCATCATGGAAGGAGGCATGCCGGCAAAGAGAAGAAGAGGAAGACCACGGAGAAGATAGATTCAGGATGTAACTTATGGTTTGAACGTGACGGCTGCAGAGGCAGGACATCTGGCCTATGATAGAGAGAGACATTCCGGAGGACTGTTGGGGTGGCAAAGTTCTGCTCAGGACAAGCTATTTGATGACAATGAACAGACTTGAACATTAAAAAAACATGTGTTATGAGTTATATGTACTCGGGCAGTTCTCGGTATGACCAACCATCTCGATTATATGTGGTTAACTTTGAACCTAATATACGGTTTTTGGCGCAATTGCCAGAGCTAGTATTACGGTCACTTACACTTCTACTGTGTCGATTATAGATCTCTAAACGTCGGTCAGAGCACACATGTAGTCGCAATCACCCTGAGATACTGCTCGTCTTTAATGCAACCACATCTCATAACTTTGACATCAGAGCCAACACCACAATCTAATCTTGTGGTATCTCCCTTTAAATGCTTAACCCATTTGCCACACTATGGTGCAGCAATTTGTTTCCGTAGGCCACCATGTGGAGGTAGTGCACAAAACCTGGCGCTGCATCGTCACTCTATTTCATTGCTCCTATTAAACAGAAAAGCGTAGTCCACAGTCTTCAGACTTAGAACGGGACATTGTGGTCTCAGAGCAAACCTCCACATAAGATTGGGTCTCAGCTGCCTGCACATGTGGAGCACCAAAGCAGTCCTCAAAGCACATATTGCAAGACTGCCCTAACCTGAGCAGCATGAGAATGGAAATTTGGCCAACAGGAACAACACTTCAGAAAAAACTATAGTGGACCGATGAAGACCTCAAGTGCACCGCCCTGTTTATGATACATACCGGAGTAGTCTCATAGCAGAAGTTGATCGCAGAAGAAGAAGAAAATTGCACCTATGACTTCGTTTAACACAATAGGAACGTATTTATGGTACCAAGATAACAGTGACACACAGCAGCAACAAAGCTCGAACAAATAACAATATTTAATTACCAAATTGCAAGTTAACACAGCCTCAAAGTTAGAAAAGTCTGCATACATGACATTCCTTGTGCTACATTCCTCAGTTTAATTGTATATTTAATTGCTGACAAATTCGTTCTTCTCGTAATTATAAACATAAACTGTTGCTTGGCTACCGATTTCGCGTGGATACAATAATAAATAAATAAAGTCAAGTGCGTACTTGTGCATTTGAAACTAAATATTTAACCCTTAGAAGCTGGGCTCCCGGATTTCGGGATTGGCTGTAAGCAATGCATACCCCGAGCTCCCGATATGTCGGTCTAAGATTATTTTTCATTATTTTTCGGTATTTAAAAAAAACCTTGTATATAAATGTGACGTCAAACACAGCCCATGTGTTCAAAATGGTTTTGAGAGGTGACGGACGATGTTATGTGATTTTTTTTTAATACTGATAAGGTAATTAGTTAAGTATTTTCATGTTGAAAAGACGTTCTAAATTTTTCGGAAATAGTCTTTCTAAAAGTTTAACAACAGAGCAAGCTGATGATCTTGTTTTGAATGAATCTGAAGATAAATTAGATTTAGAATGTGATTATTCTGATAAGGATATAGAAAGTGAGTTAGATGATAATTTAGACGACAAAGAATTGTTTTAATCGATTTATAATCAAGCTCTATGTTCAATCTACCTGAGTATTCGCGGCCGTACCCACATATTAAATCAAATAAATTTTAAAGTTAGTATTTTGCAAATATATAATAAGCAGGAATAACGGAGTTGATGGGATAAGTAAGTCAATAACAAATTATAGTGCGCTAAATTATCCTGTTTTAATATAACTCTATGGGCTGTTTTTGCTCAGGAGCTCCTGAGAAGGGATTTTTAAGATAAAGGTGGCCAGGGTTCAAAGGGTTAAACATTTTTAAGTTTATAATTTAGCTATGGGCTTCTTCTTCTTCTTCGTTAAACCTTTGCTTTTCGTTGTTATTATATTTTTAAGTCAGTCATCATCAAGTAGTTTGTCTCCTCCGGAACTTGGCTCCCATGACAACAATCCTGAAAAACTCTGTTCTGTGCAAGTTGACCGACGTCAGTAGCAGTCATTCTCAGATCGTCAATGACATCTTGCACCCATCGTCTTCTAGGTCTTCCTCTCATTCTTCTTCCATGCACAATTCCCTCCAAAAATATCTTCCTTCTCTGTGCACTCATGTCGTTTGATGTGTCCGAAATATTTAATTTTCTTTGATTTTATATTCTTTAATAGCCAACTCTCTTTAATAGGAAGCTGTTACAGAAGCATTTGTTCTTTTCACTATTCATGATATTCTAAGTACTCTTCTGTAGCATTTCATTCAAAGTCAGTAATGTTCTCCGCCGCTTTGTCAATGGTCCATGTCCCAAATGCGACTATTTGTGTCATATCAAGCTTAGTCCGAATAAATCAGAGACAGAAGATCACAAGTGGATGCAGATATCTAATAATAGAATACAATTTCCCGTAGCCTATTTAGACCTTAGGGTATGAAAGGCTTGTCACTTCCCCTTTCCAGTCACTAGTGAGCAAGAGGTAGGAGGGTCAATTCCTTTCCTCGCGTGTGGAACCACGAGTGTGTAATTGAACGTACAACCCTTTTGTGTCCAAGTCGATAGGCGAATGCATTACTCTAATTTCTGTCGGTAGAAATTGCACGACATCTATTGAGAGTGTTGCACAAAACACGAACTCCGTAGCTCCAGTAACAATTCTAGGAGTCTCATAAAAAAATTCCACATATAACTCGTTCTGTCTTTGAACACATAACCTTCATAGCAACAGGCAAATGTCTTAACAACTTTGCAATAGATGCCCCTCCCCAACACACTGTGAAGTAAATATGGGAAGTAAACATGCTGATGACATAACCACCTACATTGGACTGTTGGTCAAAGACAAATTCAGGTCGAACACCTTCCTTCCCAATATTCCTCTTCTTCTTCGAACGCTCCATATCGACCACTTGTTAATAACTCTTTGTGGTTTGTGTGTGATCTGAGCCTAAGAGCGCTTGTTCGTTGTGCCAGTTATGCGCCTACAAGTAGGCCAGCACATCTGATTTATGCGACGCTTTTTATTACTAAGGTCGCCCGAGTTTGTTACCGGGGCCCAAATTTGGTAAAGAATAGAACCACTGTTACCTGCCACGCATGTGGTAAGAGGCGACTACGGAGGTTTGGTTGAAATTGGATGCACTTGACCTAAACGTGTAGAAGTCTATGCGTTTAGGGGCCTACAAACCAGTGTGAAACGTATATACGTTCTTGGCAAAGATCAGACATATTACAAAGAGTGATTAAAATTAGTCGTCAAGAACGAACGCAAAGAAGAAGGAAATTGACTAAGGTAGCTTCCCTAGGCCCCTACCTCAGTCGCCTCTTACTTGTCGCAACGTTAATATTCTGTGCTCCCCTTGTGAGCCCCGGGAATACACGGACGATTTCTCCAATATAATTCATGGTATAAAGGCGTCTTCATTGCTGTTGTTGTTTATTTACTGTTAATAATGTTGAAGATCTTGTGTTTTACAATATATGAAGGATTACCAACAGAAGTACTTGTCGTGATTCCTTTGTTGTCTGCTGTCTGTAGCTATATTTCTTCACCTGTTCTTTCTTTTGAACAACCCAACGTTACTGTCCTTGTCGACCTCTCTGTTTATTCTCAATTTCATCTCAATTGTTATTACTCTTTCCTTCATGAGCAGTTTGCCACCACTTTTGTTTTGTGTAGATTTCCTTTGTTCTTTTGATGACTTCCTTAAGTTCAACATGTGCCAGACATTCAGTTCTGATCGATTTGAGTGTAGAACACAGCGTTACTATGCTGCAGCGTCGTACAACACTGTGCCCGTGGGCGCCATGGCGCCCGTATAATAGATAATTTGCGCCCTTTTTTGCTCCGCTGGCGTTAATCAGAATTTCAAGAAAAAAAAAAGTGTTTTAGAATTACTGTATGATTCAGGTTTTTTATTGCTAGCACCAGTGGCGGCTCGTCATTAAGGGCCAGTGGGGCCGGGCACCAACAAAAATAATGTGTAATGTGTATTTATTTTTATAAATTAAAATATAACCTAACCCAAAAACTATGACTTTTCCGAAAATTTGTGTCTGGCCCCACCAACAAAAAAGAGTACGAGCCGCCACTGGCTAGCACAATTTAAAAAAAAAAAGTTAAACTTGTAGTTAGGAGTTTATTTCATCTGTTATTTAATAAAAAAAATTAATAATAATTACTTCATCATTGCTATTAGTTTTATTATTGCAATTGTATATGGCACCTGGCACCCCCACAGTTATTAGTCAGATGTCCAACAATAAATCCAAACGTTGGATAGTTCTGGGCTACAGGGTCTAAAGATGAAGGATTAGCTTTATTGTACCGGGTTTTACCACATATGGCTCGGTCACTCTTCGCAAAAATGGTACGTCACCTGTCGAGAGCGTTGCACAAAGCACGAGATTCGTAGTTCCAGCAACATTCCTAGGGATCTCTGAGGAAAAAGGCACATACAAACCAAACGACGCGGTCCGGATTCGAACCCATACCTTCAGAACGCAAAGCAAACTGCTTGACCACTTCACAATAGAGACCTCTATTGTAAATCCAGGAGATGAGAACGCTAGCAATGCACCTTACCAAGCATACTGTTAAAGACAACTAAAACGAGATGTTGGAGATTGTTGCAGTCCAGGATAGAAAGCAACTGAGAATTATAGATGTAGCTGTATGCTTCGATAACCGCCCGAGTGGTTACCGGGGCCCAAATTGGGGTGTAAAGAATAGAACCACTGTTACCTTCCACGCATGTCGTAAGAGGCGACTAAGGAGATTGGTCGTGGGGCTAGCTACCCCACACCGTAAAAACACTAGATAGCAACAGAACGGAGAGCGAACCGAGTAAACGCTGGCTGAAACCGGACACATCGCCGAAGGATAAGCACAAGAGTTCCAAATGGTGCTGAAGATGTGACGTAAAACACACCAATGCTAAGGCCACATGAATCAGATTTCCACATGAATAGAATTTATGGGAGATCTGGTACATCGGTCTCGGCGGTGATCGCGAGAGAGAATGGAACAGAGATCAACAAGTAGATGAGAAGGACTTTGTTATCAGTAGAAGCGGTCAACAGCTAGAGGTTATAAAAAGTGTTGACGGTTTGAACACACTCTCAGGAAACAACCACACAACATAGCCATATATGCACTTGATTTTTTTTTTTTTCCGATCTAGAAGCACTTGAGCTTTTCAGCTCTACAGCTCGGTGCCATGGACATCGTAACCCTTCGGTTCGGTGCCACGAACACCGTAAATCTGGGGAATCTGTGGCTTTTTTTGCCATCCCGCGGAATTGAACCCGCACACACAGAGGATAGTCACCCGTAGTCCAACGCGCTACGAACACGCTGGGCAGACGGGCGATGCACTTGATTAAAACCCACAGGGGAGAAATGAGTAGAAGACTTGACAAAACAATACTTAACAGGAACAGTAGAAGATGTAGCGGTCTTCTGTAGCGGAGTCATTAAACTGTTGACCTTGCATTCCGAAGGTCGTGAATACAAATTAGGACTGTATCGTTCCTGTTCACGAGTACACTATTTTCCGGAGATTCCTTAGAAAAGTTTCTGGTGTTACAGAATTCATACTTTGTGAAATACTATCGGCAGAGGGGTGTACCACTTCTTCGGAGAGGGATAAGGCTTTATGAGAAAACCTGGTGCATAAAAAGTCATTCATACGCCTTAAAACTCTTTCTTAACCGCTTCGGCCTTCTGTGCCGATTTACTGGTTCGCACATTTTTTTAAAGAAGGCATAAAGTCAGTATTCTGGCTAATTTAGTCTTTATAACAATATATATATATATATATACGTCCAGAAGTAAATTAAAAAAAAATTACAGAGCGAAAGGGTTAAGTAGAATAAATGAGAGAAGCAGACTCGTTCAGAAAGCCGCTCGAGTGGTTACCGGGGCCCAAATTTGGGGTGTAAAGAATAGAACCACTGTTACCTGCCACGCATGTCGTAAGAGGCGACTAAGGAGGTTTGGCTGAAATCGGATGCAGGTGTCCTAAATGTGTAGAAGTTAACCTGCTGCCTTGCAGGACGGCTGGGGACAGCCAAAGGCTAACGGAGAGCGAACCCAGCAAACGCTGGCTGAATCCGGACACATCACCGAAGGATAAGCACCAGAGCTCCAAATGGCGCTGAAGATGTGACGAAACCCACTCATGCTAAGGCTGCATGAATCAGATTTTCACATGAATGAATTTATGGAGAGATCTGGTACATCGGTCTTTTAGGTGATCGCGAGAGAGAGACGAGATTTACTAGGGTAATTTTCCTAGACCCCTACTTCAGTCACCTCTTACGACATTCCTTGTGGGTGGCAGTGGTAATATTCTTTGCTTCCTTTGCGGGCCCCGGTACCACACAGGCGGTAACAATAGTATAGTAAGTGAGAAGATGTGGCCACATGGCGTAAAAACACAGCTGTAGAAATCATCTATGTACGAGCAAGTAAGTAGTTTTGGAAAATGTTATCTGCAAGGAAGTCAACTGCGGTAGTAATTCTATACTGTGCAGACATAGATAATGAAGAAACATATCGTGAAATATTCTTCATCTTTCAGACCGCATATTGCATCGATAACGCTGTGTTTAGTAGCATTTACATCGTAAGCTTTTTGTCCCCGGATTACGTTTTTCTTTGTGGTTAAGTCGTTGCATTGGGTTCCGATATTTGATAACGCTGTGTTTAGTAGCATTTGCATCGTAAGCTTTTTGTCCCCGGATTACGTTTTTCTTTGTGGTTAAGTCGTTGCATTGGGTTCCGATATTTGATAACGCTGTGTTTAGTAGCATTTACATCGTAAGCTTTTTGTCCTCGGATTACGTTCTTCTCTGTGGCCAAGTGGTTAAGTCGTTGCATTGGGTTCCGATATTTGTTGGTTCAAATCAGGATGGTCGTTCTGTTCATGAGTACATTTTTTGAAGAGACTTCTATAGTTGTTGCTGGACCATGAAGTACTTTGTGTAATACTCTCGGCAGTTGGCATTTCTGCTGAGAGGGACCGAGACATATGGGGTAAAACCCGGTGCAATGAAATCTTTCTTCACTTGTGAAAAAGTTGTTTGCGTGAAGTGAACCCAAACCCCTTTTCTCTATCTATGCATTGCGTTATTTCGTCCCTCAGAAAACAAAAGGTTTGATAATAACTTAAGAGAACTAACAAAGGTATGTATACATTACAGTGATCGTCTGCCCAGCGTGTTCGTAGCGCGTTAGACTACGGGTGACTATTCCTCTGTGTGTGCGGGTTCAATTCCGCGTGATGGCAGAAAAAGTCACAGATTCCCCAGATTTACGGTGTTCGTGGCACCGAACCAAAGGGTTACGATGTCCATGGCACTGAGCCGAAGAGCTGAAAAGCTGAAGTGCTTCTGGATCGGACCCACAAAAAAAAAAATACATTACAGTACACACAATACACATTAAAAACACAATACACATCACAAACACAATATACAGCACAAATACACAGACACACAAATGACTCACAAATTTCGTAACTCCGGCAACCCTTCAAATGAGCCTTCCTCAAGTTCTTGTATTTCATTATTATTCAAAAGTCTGAAATATAAAACAATGATTGTAAATCAACGAATCAATGTCAATAAATATAAAAAGATGTGTTCCGAAGTTTATACATTCAATAATAACTACAGTAGCTGACCGTGTTACAAACTGAGTTTCTGACTCCATGAGTTAGTGAGAGAAATATATAACTGTAGTACATCATGGAGAACAGTGGCGGCTCGTCATTAAGGGCCAGTAGGACCGGGCCCCACCACAAATAAGGTGTAACGTGTATTTATTATTTTATACATTAAAATATATCCTAACCGAAACCACGATTTTTCCGAAAATTTATGTCTGGCCCCACCAACAAACATGTCCACGAGCCGCCACTGATGGAGAACGTGCTTTGTTGCCACATTTTCAAGTGAGATTTGATGGTTTCATCATGCATACAATACTGTCGGTTCTAATTTTGCTACCAGACATTTGCTCTAGTTTTACGGTTAGAAATGGGAAAATAGATTTTAAAGTCGTTGTACTGGAAATTATGAAAAGTTGAATTAACTTGTTTAGTGGGTGTCTGTGGCTAGCTATGTAGTCAGCTCGAACCTAATCCAGGAGTACCTGGTTCAAATTCCGGGGATGTCCTGAAAGAACTAAATGTTAAAGAGAATTGGCAGATAAACAGCATACTATACAGAACAATTACATACTTTGGTCACATCAAGCGTCACGATGATCTGGAAAGAACAATACTGGAGGGCATGGTTCCAGGTCGCAGAGGCAGACAAAGAAGAAGATGGCTACAAGATATTAAAAACCATGAACATGACCATCGATGAAGTGGGTGAACTAGCTAGAGACAGAGTGAATTTCAGATGTGCTGCAAAGAGAGCAACGTCCTATAAAGGATACGCACCTTGATGATGAGTGGGTGTCTGTGGCTAGGTATGTAGTAAGCTTGAATCTAACCCAGGAGTACCTGGCTCAAACTCCGCGACGAACAATTTGGAAGCAAATTTTTCCGGGGATTTTACGAACTGTAAAATAGACCACACCGTTCAGAAAGCAATGGCAAACTACTGAACATAGAAAATCAACGACTCTTTTAATGTGGTTGATGGTGAAGTCATATGAAGGATATGTCCTGATTTTCATTCATATGATAAATTCATTTGTTTATATGATAAATTCATTTGTTTAGATGATAGATTCACTTGTTTATATGATAAATTCACTTGTTTAGATGATAAATCCATTTGTTTAGATGATAAATTCATTTGTTTAGATGATAAATCCATTTGTTTAGATGATAAATCCATTTGTTTAGATCATAGATTTCCAAACTTTTTCGGCCCATCGCTCACTTTGCACGACATAAACTTTGTAACGCCCCTCTCCATTATAAAGTTTTCCAACGCCCCCATCATTAATATACCTGCTCTATTTTCACTTTGACATAGTAAATTGATATATATTTCTGTCATGTATGGTCAATTTTTAAATGATTATATACATTAAATAGAAAATTGATGAAAGTATGGATCGTGTAAGATGAACATAAGATAAATTAAAATGCAGGATTCAAATTTTTAATGATTATTCAATCGCAAAATTACGAAAAATAACTCCTCCCAAATGCTTCTGAATCCACTATCGCCCCCTGGAAGACTCCAGCGCCCACAGGTGGGCGACGCCGCCCACTTTGGGAAACGCTGGTTTAGATGATAAAGTCAGTTGTTTAGATAATTTTAACATTTAAATAAAATCTTTATCGTTCCCTGTTCTCTTCTCCCCCACCTCCTATACCACATTTTTTTTTTACACTTGCCACTCTAAGTTCTAAGCCTCATTTTCTCATGTCATGCGGCAAAACGAGTACGTTTAATCCCTGCTTCCCTGAATCATTTTCTTGGACAAACAGTTTATACAGGTAGATAGATGTTCAACTCTGTTAAACGCTCATGACAAGAAAAGTTAAACATATTTTACCTGGCGTGTATACCTTGATCTTATCAACAGTTTGGCAACCTCTTCCTAACACAAACAATGAAAAACGCTGACGTCAAGTAAGTAAAAGTTTTCCACTGAAAGGGAGACGATTAAGACAGGAAGGAAGAATAGGTGATGTTAATGCAGTGACCCACCAGCTGGCACCATTACTACAACATCCAAAGATCAAGATGGAAGTACCTCTGAAGAGACACTGATAAAAAGGGAAAGCAGGTCTTCACACAAAAATCAGTCACAAACGCCATACCAGGCGCCCTGACAACGCGTGATTTCATCTCAGGAGAACACAATAAAAAGAAAAAGAAGATGAAAGTAAAAGAACAGATGACAAAAAGTATTTTTCTACCAACACTATGTTACCAGTGCCAAACTTGGTCTCTGACAGCAACACACCACAGAAAGCTCACCACAGCAACACACCACAGAAAGCTCACCCACATGTCAAATAAAATGCTTGAGGAAGGCGGTGGAGGTCACCAGGAAAGATAGATTACGAAGAGAAGACATCAGAGTGGGCATAACTTCATGCACCGAATACATTGAAATACAACAAATACAGTGGTTTGGATATTTAATGAGAATGGAATACAACCAACCACTAACAACAGCATACAATAAAAAGAGATCAGGTACTGGAGCCAAGGGAAGACTAAGAAAAATATCTGGCGCTGGAACTCAAATCAAAGCGCCCCCCACCCCACGCTTAATGGCAAGAGTGGATAACCAATTCCATCATCCACTTGGGGAAAGACAATAGAGAATCATGTTCTTATACAGGGTGTTCAAGATAAAAGTAGCCTGGTTTAAAAATAAAAACTTGCCAATCGGGCTACTTTTATCTTGAACACCCTGTATATTTGGTATTAGGATTAATCATCATCAAGTGGCGTGGCAGTTGGCGTTCGTCATCATGGAGTATTTGGGCAGCTGTGTAACTATAGATGGTGATGTATGAAAAGAAATCAACGCATGAATTGGAATGGCAGCTGCAACATTCAAATCATTAGGCAACATGTGGAGATCATCAGCTTACAGGACACAGACTAAAGTCAATACATACAAATAAAATGTGTGCTCAGTCCTACTGTATGGATCAAAGACATGGAAAACAAGTACCAAGACAGACAGTCACATAAGAAGCTTTGAGGGAAGATGTCTCAGAAGAATTCACTGAATTCGCTGTGTCCAGAGAATACCAAACACTGGGATCACCGGGCACAGTCTTCATCAATATCAACGAGGAAATAAAACGCAGGAGAGGGAGTGGTTTGGACATACATTAAGAATACAGAAAACCAGAGACCCACATATGACTTTGAAATGGAATTCGGGAGGCAAAATATGTAGGGAGTATCTAGAGAGACATGGAGACGAACTGTAAACACAGAAAGAGAAGAGGCGGGAAAGATCTGGAAAGAACTAAGCTGGCTTGCTTAACCCTTTCGCTGCTACATACTTTCTGAAGGCTGAGCTAAAAATAGCTACTCTATGATTCTAGGTCACAAACGTGAATGTACGTCTATAGCAGTGACAGTAGCAATGTATAACGTGTTAACACGTCTTTAGCCCACAGAGGAGAGATAATAACAGACATGTTAATGCGTCTTTAGAAGTGAATGGGAAAAACGTATATATACGTCCTTAGCAGCTAAAGGGTTAAGACAGATCTGTTTGGATGAAATTTGTTGATGCCTTATGCTTCAAGGGGAGTTAAGAGAAGAAAAATGTCATTCATAAACATTTAATATCTCGTCTAATCATCATCATCATCAGGTGGCGTGTCTGTTGAATTCTTGACCACAGATCTCTACACATTTCTGTTTACAGCAATAACGATCAACTAGAACAAAGTAGAACTATAGAACAAAGTAGAACTATAGATAAAAGTAGAACTATAGAGCAAAGTAGAACTATAGAACAAAGTAGAACTATAGAGCAAAGTAGAACTATAGAACAAAGTAAAACTATAGAACAAAGAAGAACTATAGAGCAAAGTAGAACTATAGAACAAAGTAGAACTATAGAACAAAGTAGAACTATAGAACAAAGTAGAACTATAGAACAAAGTAGAACTATGGAACAAAGTAAAACTATAGAACAAAGTAGAACTATAGAACAAAGTAAAACTATAGAGTAAAGTAGAACTATAGAGCAAAGTAGAACTATAGAGCAAAGTAGAACTATGGAGCAAAGTAGAACTATGGAACAAAGTAGAACTATAGAACAAAGTAGAACCATGGAACAAAGTAGAACTATAGAACAAGTAGAACTATGGAACAATGTAGAACTATAGAACAAAGTAGAACTATAGAGCAAAGTAGAACTATAGAACAAAGTAGAACTATGGAACAAAGTAGAACTACAGAACAAAGTAGAACTATAGAACAAAGTAGAACTATATAACAAAGTAGAACTATAGAACAAAGTAGAACTATAGAACAAAGTAGAACTATGGAACAAAGTAGAACTATAGAACAAAGTAAAACTATAGAACAAAGTAGAACTATAGAACTGTTTGTTATGTACCTGTGCTCCAGAGGGAGATTTACATTCTTATTATTTCACATTTATTTCAAGACGACTAGGATAATAACTTGCAACTGAAGCGCTGAAACGTTTAAACAAGAACACTTTATGCAGGGAAATCATCGCCAATGCCATTAGATGCAATGCATGATGATAGGAAGGGGGGGAATATATTACTGTAAAGATGTATAAATTATTGTTTGTTATGTAGAGGATAAACGACTCTTTGATTGCTTGATTGATTGATTGGACCATCATCATTGCACTTCGGTGAGTTACCATGTGTGCTCCGATCTCTTTCTTACACAAGAAGATCTCAGCTACAGTGCACAAACTCCGTAGCACCGGCGAGGGTCCCCGAAATATTAACTCTTTAAGTCGAGGCACGTCTTTTTCAACCTAAGGACGAACCTTGTTTTGGTTATATTATAGCGTGTAGACCAACAAACATGAAAAATAAGAATGAACTCCTGTAGAAATGATGTTAAAAAATGACATTTATAATCAACACAACGATGAAACTATAAATCCTGAATCATTCTCTCACCATCCTTAAATCGTTGGTAGTTATCTCCCATTGGTTAATCTAGGCTTGACCTTTCGCTAGGGCATTAGGCCAAGCCTGTCAAGTTGTGAACAGTATTATTATAAACAAACTTGAAAACATCCCGTGGTCAGTTTCCTAGGTTACGACTATTTATAGTAAAGAACAAAAGAGTGGCTGGTAGAAAAAATATACTGAATAGTACAGCGAAGATTAGCTAAGGTAGATAAGCTTAACAAGAATAGTTTGTAATAACGTTTTCTCACTTGAAAAATACAATGTACATTAGTTTATTTAGCGATAAGGTAGCTCCAGATATGATAACACAATTTGATGAATCTAGTTGGTTTTCTTATCTTTCCTATAGATAAGACTGCACTCAAGATATCTTCCCGATAGATAAGATTGCACTCAATATATCTTCCAAATAGATAAGACTCCACTGAAAATATCTTCCTTATAGATAAGACTGCACTCAAGGCATCTTCCCTATGGATCAGACTGCACTCAAGGCATCTTCCCTAGAGATAAGACTACACTCAAGGCATCTTCCCTATAGATTAAGACTACACTTAAGGCATCTTCCCTATAGATAAGACTACACTTAAAGCATCTTCCCTATAGATTAAGACTACACTTAAGGCATCTTCCCTATAGATTAAGACTACACTTAAGGCATCTTCCCTATAGATAAGACTACACTTAAAGCATCTTCCCTATAGATTAAGACTACACTTAAGGCATCTTCCCTATAGATTAAGACTACACTTAAGGCATCTTCCCTATAGATAAGACTACACTTAAGGCATCTTCCCTATAGATAAGACTCCACTGAAAATATCTTCCTTATAGATAAGACTCCACTGAAAATATCTTCCTTATAGATAAGACTCCACTGAAAATATCTTCCTTATAGATAAGACTCCACTGAAAATATCTTCCTTATAGATAAGACCGCACTAAAAGTATCTTCCCGATAGATAAGACTACAATCAAGGCATCTTCCCTATAGATAAGACTACACTTAAGGCATCTTCCCTATAGATGTGCAGTCCTATTCAGTTTGCTCTAGCATCAGCTTCTCAAGACAAACAGTAGCCTCGGCGACAATTCCGTTTTTCTCACTAGTAAGAATTTTAGGTTCCTATTTTAGCCGAGTGTGCTAAGGAATCTACCCTACTGGGCATTGAATCCTAAACTTTAGTAATGTAATTTAGTCTTACTTTAATCGGATCAGATACAAAGTGGCACCCTCTCTCTCTCTCTCTGCCTTTTAACCGGGATTGGGGCATAGGCCCTCAACCAACTCAAAGTCTTCATATCTCTAGCTATCTCCTGCAGCTCCCTCCAGCTCTTCATTATATTGTTGATCTCTGCCTCTATGCTCCATAAAAATTGATCCCCAAAAAAATGAACAAAACACTGAACAGTAACATCTGTATTTTTCTTTAGCTTGTAGATTCTCAAATGCTCAATAATTGATGATATAAGAAGGGAAAAACCAACAGCGCAAGTATAATAGACAATCCAACACAGAAACCCGCAATGCGCGTGGAATTTTTCCCGACCGCGACGGCTCTCAGGTCGACCCAGCCCCAACTGGGTACCAGACATGCTCTGGGAAAGTAAAGGCGGCCGGCGTGATGCTGACCACATCACCCATCGTGTGCCGATGGTCAATGAAAAATACAGGCCTAACACTGTATTGCCCTATATACCACAAGGTATGAAAGGGTTCCTTTACTTTTTTACAACACAGAAAAATGTTTCCGCTTGATGTGAATGTTAGGACAGAGATGACATTTATAGGGCTTGTCAGGATACTTGATGTTAGAAATAGGTTAATCCTGAGTGCTTTTTTGGCAGAGGAATAGACAATGAAAATAATTATTTTGTTATTCTTGAAGACGGTATTTGAGATGAGGAAATCCTGGTCTTTAGAGAGAGAGAGAGAGAGAGAGAAATATAGAGATAGATAGATAGAGAGAGAGAAGAGAAATATAGAGATAGATAGATAGAGATAGAGAGAGAGAAATATAGAGATAGATAGATAGAGAGAGAGAGAATAGAGAAATGATAGAGAGATAGAAATAGAGAGAAGATGAGAGAGAGGGAAATATAGAGATAGATAGATAGAGAGCGAGAGAGAGAGAGAAATATAGAGATAGATAGAGAGAGAGAGAGAGAGAGAGAAATATAGAGATAGATAGATAGAGAGAGAGAGAGAGAGAAATATAGAGATAGATAGATAGAGAGCGAGAGAGAGAGAAATATAGAGATAGATAGAGAGAGAGAGAGAGAAATATAGAGATAGATAGATAGAGAGAGAAGAGAGAGATAATATAGAGATAGATAGATAGAGAGCGAGAGAGAGAGAAATATAGAGATAGATAGAGAGCGAGAGAGAGAGAAATATAGAGATAGATAGATGAGAAGTAGAGATGAGATGAAGAGAGAAATATAGAGATAGATAGAGAGCGAGAGAGAGAGAGAAATATAGAGATAGATAGATAGAGAGAGAGAGAGAAATATAGAGATAGATAGATAGAGAGCGAGAGAGAGAGAGAAATATAGAGATAGATAGAGAGAGAGAGAGAAGAGAGAAATATAGAGATAGATAGATAGAAGGAGAGAGAGAGAGAAATATAGAGATAGATAGATGAGAGAGAGAGAGAGAAATATAGAGATAGATAGAGAGTGAGAGAGAGAGAGAGAAATATAGAGATAGATAGATAGAGAGAGAGAGAGAGAAATATAGAGATAGATAGAGAGAGAGAGAGAAGATATAGAGAGAAGATAGAAGTGAGAGAGAGAGAAATATAGAGATAGATAGAGGAGAGAGAGAGAAATATAGAGATAGATAGAGAGTGAGGAGAGAAATATGAGATAGATAGATAGAGAGAGAGAGAAATATAGAGATAGATAGATAGAGAGCGAGAGAGAGAGAAATATAGAGATAGATAGATAGAGAGCGAGAGAGAGAGAGAAATATAGAGATAGATAGAGAGAGAGAGAGAAATATAGAGATAGATAGATAGAGAGCGGAGAGAGAGAGAAATATAGAGATAGATAGATAGCGGAGAGAGAAATATAAGAGATAGATAGATAGAGAGAGAGAGAGAAATATAGATAGAGAAGGAAAGAAATTGAGAAAGAGAGAAAACTAGAGAGAGAAAGAGAGAGAAAGGACAAGAGAAGAGAGAGAAAGAAAGAAAGAAGAAGAGAGAAAAAAAAAGATAGAAAGAGGAAGAAAAAAAGAGAGAAAGAGAAAGAAAGAGAGAGATACAAACAGACAGAGAAAAAGTAAAGGTAGTAAAGGAACCCTTTCATACCTCGTGGTATATAGGTCAATACAGTGTTAGGCCTGTATTTTCATTGACCGTCGGCACACGATGGGTGATGTGGTCAGCATCACGCCGGCCGCCTTTACTTTCCCAGAAGCATGTCTGGTACCCAATTGAGGCTGGGTCGACCTGAGAGCCGTCGCGGTCGGAAAAATTCCACGCACATTGCGGGAGCTGAACCCAGACCACCAGCCTTGCGAAGCGAGTTCACTAACAACTACGCTACAGCGGCTCTCAAAACAGATAGAGAGAAGGGAGTATAACTATTTCGGTCCAATTGATATAGGTAAAAAAGTGAACAGACAGTGTGACCTACTTGTAATAGATTAGTGAGAGAGAATATTGTAAAATAAGTATCTAAGTTATTATATATATATTCATTTCGTACCGTTATAGGTAACCTAGGGCCTGAAAGTAATTTCTTCATACCATTCTGTCCTGAGCAACTCGCTCAATCTCTTCCGATATTTCTTGCCTCTCTCAGTAAAGTTCGTTTCAGGGTTCGTTCGTTTCAGGGTTCGTTCGTTTCAGGGTTAGTTCGTTTCAGGGTTAGTTCGTTTCAGGGTTAGTTCGTTTCAGGGTTACTTCGTTTCAGGGTTAGTTCGTTTCAGGGTTAGTTCGTTTCAGGGTTAGTTCGTTTCAGGGTTAGTTCGTTTCAGGGTTAGTTCGTTTCAGGGTTTTCCAAAGGTGTTCTTTCTTTCCTGAACCTTTTGTCTTCTTCTTCTTTTGTCGTCACACTGCTACCGGGTTGTTGCCCAGTGTCGTGGTTTTCTGTTTTTGTCTTGCGCTGTTCTGGTGGCTTGTGTGATTGTTATCTTTGCTCTTTCACAGGATTCTGCTACGCCATCTAACCATCTTTTCCGTGGTCTTCCTCTTGCCTTCTTTCCCGAAACACTTTTGTCACCCATTTAAATTCCTGTGTTGTTATTCTTTGATCATTTCTTCTCAGAACATACAAAACATATTTCCATCTTCTGCCCGCCTGCCCAGCGTGTTCGTAGCGCATTGGACTGCGGGTGACTAGCCCTCTGTGTGTGCTGGTTCAATTCCGCGGGCTGGCATAAAAACCACAGGTTCCCCAGATTTATGTTCATTATAATAAACAAAAGTATAAATAGCCTTTTTCAACTTTACAAGCGGTCAATTGGCAAGTATTTAACTGTGACAACTTCTAGGGTTGGCGCTTGTTTCTCTTGCCTTCAGCTCATCCCTAAGTCTCTTTTCAAAATATTATACATCTTGGTGTAATGTTGTTTCCCACATTAACGTCATCAGCTGATTGATTGATTCATTGATTTATAAGGTCATCGTCATTGCACTTCGTGAGTAACCATGTGCGCGTAGATCTCTTTCTTACACAGGAACATCTCAGCTACAGTGCATGAGCTCTGTAGCACCGACGAGAGTCCCAAGTGTAATTTTGAATATGGGGAAGATATTTTTGCAGGAATATTTGTAGGACTATTACTTTAAAAATCTTTTCCTAATGAATTTTGCCCGGAGCGACTTTACAGCCTGCTCTTCTCGATTTTGAACTGCCAAGTGTTCTTTTACGTGCTCAAATTGAACACGGGACCTACGTTTTATCGTCCGTCTCCGATAGGACTAGGAACTCGATCTCACCTACATTGACATCAGGGACGCTGCAAAAATATCCAGATGGTTTCACGAGGAAGCGAACCGGTTACATTTAGCCCGAGAGGCGAGCAACCTAACAGCTGATAACCTAGTAACGAACTATACTAACCGTGAAATAAAACATGATCCAACAAAAGATATGTGCGGATAGTGAAACAAATAAATATAATAATAGTGAAACAAACAAACAAACCAACAAATGTACTTACAATGTGTTTAAGTGAGGCAACTGTGGAAATGTTCCTATTGGTATTTTCTGGATTTTATTAAATCTCAGGTCTCTGAAAATAAAAAAAACAATTGAATATTTGAAAATTGGTTTGGGTACGAATATGGCATGGTTTGTTGTGTGAAAATTAGAAGCATTATAGTGTTTATATTACCTCGGGTAATTGTAGATCAAATGATTGATTTCAATTTTGAGAATATAATATTGAAGTTACATAATTTCTGACTCAATAGTTATAAACTATCATAAATTCTGACTCAATAGTTATAAACTATGTAATTTCTGACTCAATAGTTATAAACTATGTAAATTCTGACTCAATAGTTATAAACTATGTAATTTCTGACTCAATAGTTATAAACTATGTAATTTCTGACTCAATAGTTATAAACTATGTAAATTCTGACTCAATAGTTATAAACTATGTAATTTCTGACTCAATAGTTATACATTGTCATAATTTCTGATTCAATAGTTATAAACTATGTAATTTCTGACTCAATAGTTATAAACTATGTAATTTCTGACTCAATAGTTATAAACTATGTAATTTCTGACTCAATAGTTATAAACTATGTAATTTCTGACTCAATAGTTATAAACTATGTAATTTCTGACTCAATAGTTATAAACTATGTAATTTCTGACTCAATAGTTATAAACTATGTAATTTCTGACTCTATAGTTATAAACTATGTAATTTCTGACTCAATAATTATAAACTATGTAATTTCTGACTCAATAGTTATAAACTATGTAATTTCTGACTCAATAGTTATAAACTATGTAATTTCTGACTCAATAATTATAAACTATGTAATTTCTGACTCAATAGTTATAAAGTCATATATTGTTTTATTCATAAAAATTGCACATGTTGACTCAGTCCGGATTCGAACCCAGAACCTTTAGAACGACATGATTTTCTGACTTAATAACTCTTCTTCTTCTTCGAACGCTCCATATCGATCACTTGTTAACCACTCTTTGTGATTTGTATGTGATCTGAGCCTAAGATCGATTGTACGTTGTGCCAGTTATGCGCTTACACGTAGGTCAGCACATCAGATTTCTGCTCCACTTTTTATTTACTAGGGTAGCTTTCCTAACCCCCTACCTCAGACACATTTTACGACATGTCTTGTAGGTGGCAGTGTTACTATACTTTGCTCCCTTGAGAGCCCCCGGCAACACACGAGCGACTTAATAACTCTAACATTTCATATTTTCTAATTAAATCATTCTAAAGTCATATATTTTCTTACTCATTAGCAGTGGCGGCTCGTTATCGTTTTTGTTGGTGGGACCAGACACACATTTTCGGCTAGAATGACAGACTTTTATCCATGCATGTTTTCTCAGTGACTCAATGAGTATGCTCAGGAAGATGAAACAGGATGGGCTAGGAGACATTGGATAGAATCGCTGGGGAGGTCTAAGCTGACAAAGATCAGTTTTATTTTTGTGCCAGGGCATGCAGGTGTAAGGGGAATGAACGTGCGGATAGGCTTGCAGGTATGGCTGCTGTCCAAAGCGGACGAGCAATGGACCAGGCTGATATTATAAATTCCTTAAGGAAGAGAGGGAGTGTACATGATTCACGTAATAGCGGTGAATCGACAACACTAACCAGACTGCAAGAACTCAAAGTTAGGTGTGGTGTAGCTCGACAAGAACGCTATGCTGGCAGACAAAGAAGAATTGTAAACCAACAAAGAACTGGTGTCGTTAGTCGCCACAGCTGATGGACATACTGAGGGAGAGATCGGAGCACTTATGGACTAATTTGTTCGACGTGCAGTGATGGTGATCCGACGACTAAACTAAACTAAAACACATTTTCGGGAAAATCATGGCTTTGGGTTGGGTTATATTTTATCTTATTAAATAATAAATAAACGCTGCAAATTATTTTTGGTGGGGCCCGGCCCCTCTGGCTCTTAATAACGAGACGCCACTGCTCATTAGTTTTAAAGTGTCAGACTAAACTATCCAGCTGAGTTATAAGCTTCTTCTAGTGGCTCATAATCTAGTTGCGACGAAGCTGACGTGTCTAATTACATTGCTAGAAGTATCAAGAATCGACCGGTTTAGGAATGAAGACATGCCCGCCTGCCCAGCGTGTTCGTAGCGCGTTGGACGACGAGTGACAAGCCCCCACCGTGAGTGCGGTTTAGTTCCGCGGGCTGGCAGAAAAGCCACAGGCTCTCCAGATTTACGGTGTTCGTGGCACCGAACCGAAGGGTTACGATGTCCATGGCACCGAGCCGAAGAGCTGAAAATTCAAGTGCTTCTGGATCGGGAAAAAAAAAGGAATGAAGACATCAGGAAAAAATGGCGACAACTGCAACAAGAAGCGACACATTAAACGGTTCCACCACACGTTTTCAGACTGTGCGTGTTAAAGGGATATTCTATTCAGATACACTGGATACACTGGATACACTGGATACACTGGATACACTGGATACATGGCAAAAGATCGACCACGCAAAAGGTGGACCACATCAATAACAGAGGCAGTGAAAGACACCAATGTACGAAGCGCACGTAATAGCCTGCAATAATTCTATAAATTTCTTCTTCTTCTTCTTTGCGATCGCTTTTTTGATGATTATACCGTTAGACGCGTTCTTATGATGAAATCGACTGTTGTCTAGAGCTCATCTCTAGTGCCATGTAGTTTTGATAATTATACCGTTAGACGCGTTCTTATGATGAAATCGACTGTATTCTGGAGCTCATCTCTAGTGCCATGTAGTTTTGATGATTATACTGTTAGATGCGTTCTTATGATGAAATCGACTGTTGTCTAGAGCTCATCTCTAGTGCCATGTAGTTTTGATAATTATACCGTTAGACGCGTTCTTATGATGAAATCGACTGTATTCTGGAGCTCATCTCTAGTGGCATGTAGTTTTGATGATTATACCGTTAGACGCGTTCTTATGATGAAATCGACTGTTGTCTGGAGCGCATCTCTAGTGCCATGTAGTTTTGATGATTATACCGTTAGACGCGTTCTTATGATGAAATCGACTGTTGTCTGGAGCTCATCTCTAGTGCCATGTAGTTTTGATGATTATACCGTTAGACGCGTTCTTATGATGAAATCGACTGTTGTCTAGAGCTCATCTCTAGTGCCATGTAGTTTTGATGATTATACCGTTAGACGCGTTGTTATGATGAAATCGACTGTTGTCTGGAGCTCATCTCTAGTGCCATGTAGTTTTGATGATTATACCGTTAGATGCGTTCTTATGATGAAATCGACTGTTGTCTGGAGCTCATCTCTAGTGCCATGTAGTTTTGATGATTATACCGTTAGATGCGTTCTTATGATGAAATCGACTGTTGTCTGGAGCTCATCTCTAGTGCCATGTAGTTTTGATGATTATACCGTTAGATGCGTTCTTATGATGAAATCGACTGTATTCTGGAGCTCATCTCTAGTGCCATGTAGTTTTGAATGTAGTGTTGTGTTGTAGGGCCAGCATTCCTTTCTTGGGAGGACATACAGGGGGCAGTCTTGCAGGACATGTTCTGTGGTTTGTTCAGCGGAGCCACAGGGCACAGAGGGGTTGGGGACAATCGCAGCCTGTGGAGGTGTTTGTTCAGTCTGTTATTACCTATCCTGAGTCGGAAGATGATAGTCTGTCCTTGTCGGTCAAGTGTGATACTGACTCTGTGAGACAAACAAGATTAGTGAAAGAAGAGGAAAATGAAAAAAAAGAAAGAAAGAAATTGTGGTTCATGAGATCTTCTTCTCTTCTTTGCGTTCGTTCTTTACGACCAATTTAAATCACTTTTTGTGATATGTTTGATCTTTGTCAAGAACGTGTATACGTTGCACATTGGTTTGGCAGGCCCCTAAACGCATAGACTTCTACACGTTTAGGACACATGTATCCGATTTCAGCCAAACCTCCTCAGTCGTCTCTTACGACATGCGTGGCAGGTAACAGTAGTTCTATTCTTTACACCCCAAATTTGGGCCCCGGTAACCACTAGGGCGTTCATGAGATGTTAGGGACAGCTGTGTTTAAATGAAAGGAGATAAACTAATCGACCAGTCCATTTGATAAAAGTCCATGAATTTACATGACAAAAGTGTATGAATTCACATGATAAAAGTGTATTAATTCACATGATAAAAGTGTTTGAATTCACAAGATAAAAGTGTACGAAATCACATGATAAAAGTGCATGAGTTCACATGATAAAAGTGTACGAAATCACATGATAAAAGTGTTTGAATTTACATGATAAATTTGTATAAATTCACATAATAAAGACAGAAAGATTTGTGAAATAGAAAATCAGGGATACAAATTAAAATGCAGACAGAAAAAGGGACATTTCAGAAGAAGCTTAGAAAGAAATCTAGTATAACAAGTTTTGGAAGGGTCACCGATAGCAAAGTTGATAGCACCCAGCGCTAGTGACTACGTTTCGACTCTCGATGTCAGCCTGGACAACACATATTCGGTTTGCAGACGGTACGCTGTTGGATTACAAGAATCTCTTATCTTTTACTTGGGAACCTAAATTACATATGCCTCTGAAGTCGCTGTACGGCTTGTCGTCTTCTTCTTGCGTTCGTTCTTCGCGGCCAATTTTATCATTGTGATTCTGATATATAACTGATATTTGACAAGAACATTTGTTTACGTTGTGCAATTATGCGTCTATCCAGTGGCGGCTCGTGGTCATTTTTCTTGGTGGGGCCAGACACAAATTTTCGGAAAAATCATGGTTTTTGAGTATTTACTATTATTTGTCATTCCGGGAAGTTATTCCCTTTACGGTCTTTGTGGGGCCGGGCCCACTGACCTTTAATGACGAGCCGCCCCTGCGTCTATCTATGGTGACTAGGCCGGCACATCCGGTTTGAGCCAGCTGTTTATTCACTAGGGTAGCTTGCACTAGAACGATCCGTTGTGCCGTATATTTTGGTTTGGATCTACGCCTTTACGATCATCTTTTTGTGGTATATTTGGGCATTATGGTCTACGTCAAAGAGCTGTGCAACCTTTCTGACTATGTTCCGGATAAGGGACATATCTCCGTCTTTTCTGGGGCACATAAGCTTGTCATGGGACGGCATCTTACTCGTGCAACACGCCAAGAAAAGTGTCGGCCTTCGCCTTTGTTCGGGGTTGGACATCCTGTCAAATCTTTACAATGTCAGCCTTACTTTTCTGACCACATTGAGTTTATTCCGGAATATGAACATTATCAGCCTTTACGGGGCGCGTTTCGGCACTAGGCAATTTGCAATGTCTACTCTGCATTTTCCTTGTCACCGGATAACACTGGACTGGGGCTGCGCACATATATTTTAGAGAGTCGATTCATTCGGCGCTAGCAACGGAACTGAAATTTTGCTCTCGTCAACATCACCCCCTCCAGTTCTTCCGGGGATGTTAGTTGTTAATGCAACCGTGCAACCGTAAACCCCGGTTGTCCCAGGGAGGGCAATTTCGTTAGGCACCAGAACGCAACTTTAGGGTTTGCGTTCGGCCAACCTTACCCAATAAACGTATCTGCGCTTGGCCTCTGATACGGAGTTTCCTGCAATCTTCCCTGGTGTCGTCACGGCACGTTGCATCTTTTCAACGATTCTTGTCTAGAGCTAGCAATTTGGGTGCGACCATTGTTTTGAGGGGACGTGCCTCCTAACGACTCATATTCACTTCTAACGGTTCGTTTTTATTTATTCAGCTTTTCCTTTCGGCCGGGAGAGACGTGCAGAGATAATCACTCTGGGATTCTGTTCCTCTGTGTTGTGGGCAGATCTCATCAAACGTAACTGCGTCTGCACCACTACCTATACCAGAGTAGCTCTCCCACGATCCCTACCCGCTTAGCCAGACCGGATCCTCTGTCTGCTTCCAGGGTTACCCACGTGGAGGTGGGGTAGGATCTTGCTTAGTGCCAGCTCACTAAACCTGGCGCGACGTTGTCCCTATGAATGCGCCTTTGACCCCAGGGTCGTGTTCATGGAAGTGCATTGAAAAAAACCCCTGAAAAATTGCTGTTCAACAAAAAGTCTGATTAGCGCTAAAGCCGCGGAGACAAAAGGGCACACTGAATGTATGACACGTGTGTCGTGTTGGACAGCGCTGCTATAGAGGGACAGAAGATTCTGCTGGAAAGCAAGCAACACGCGGAGACAGGTCAGGTAATTGATAGGTAGAGATAGATATCTAAAGAGCGAACACTCCAACTAGACAAGAGCACGCACACTTAAAAGGAATACTAGAGCAGAGCAATGCTGCTCAGTTACAATGGATACAAAACAAAAGACCGACCATGCAAAAGGTGAACCTCAGAGATAACAGAGGCGACAAAATACACTATTTACGAAACGCACACAAAGACTCGTTCTATAAATATCTTCTTATCCTGACGCTTTGAGGCAAAACACTATTACAGAAAAGAAAGACTAGAGAAGATCAAGACACCATTAACGAGAGAGAGAGAGAGAGAGAGAGAGAGAGAACACAGCCAGGTAGATTATAAATCAGGTGAGGTCTACAGAGATTAGAAATATTACTGTTTTGAAAATACGGTTATCGGTAGAGCAGACATATTATCAGAACACGGAAACATTGTGATTAAATCCAGGAATTAAAACCTGGAAACCCAGTCAAGTTTCGCTAGAGACTTAGTGAAGGATTATCCCATGCAACTGTAATATATGTTTTGTTGCTATGGTTGTGATTGGTACCACTTTTGAACATAGATAGGTGCCTCGGTTGACAACAATAAAGTGTTACTTAGAAAAGCTTGTCTTTTTCCAACTTATAAGCTTTTTTTTTTAAAGAGACAGTGACATGCAAGCCAAGTAAGTTACTCCTAAAAGATATAACACACCACCATTAACAGATGTTTGACACACACTCTTAATGCATATCCTTTACATAACTTTGCGAATCAACCCCAGCTTTTAACGCTGTTTGTGATTTTCTAGGCATTATTACGTTCAGTAGTTTGCCATTGCTTTCTAAACGGGTGGTGCCATCGTCCTTTTGTAAAAATCCACGCGAAACAGTTTGCAACCAAACCGTGTCGGCAGCGTGATTCGAACTCAGAACGTCGGGGTTAATAGACCGAGTCACTATCCCCTAGGCCACAGACGCCACCTGGTTGACACTACTACAAGTATATTTTTGGTGCACGTAACTATAGCATTATGTCTGAGTCCAAATCAACCAGATCAGTCATGACCAGCAAACTTACAACACGGGATTTAGCATCAACACATTAACCCTTTATGGTGCGGTGACCAGTATCTGCTATAAATCGTTCATGTGACTATTATCCTTCTACAAATGGTATCGCGACCTATATAAATACCATATCAGGTATCAGAATTGGATGGTCCTGCATTACGAAGGCTCTCTGTACTGCTCCATGATACAGCTGTCAAGGCATGGTTCTCTATGCTCATTCCCCGCCACAAAATTACCTACAGGTTATGCCGAATTCTATGATAATCTAGACACGTCTCCAAATGTTTCCGGCAAAAGGATCATCACGTCCTGAGTCAACGTTCTTTACCATTTGTTATCAGCCATCAAACAGCTGCACATATTTGTTCTCTATAATAAGATCTAGTCAGCATCGCTCTGGCTGTTTTCCAAACCACAGCCAACTCTAGATAACTAGGCTAAACAACTGACCGGAGATTCCCTGACCTAGATCAGAAAAAGGGGCTGGAAATTACAGATGTTTGATAGAACACTGCAAGCTTTTTTTTTGTTGAAATTTTACTCAATTCTGTGAGTCTTTGTTTATTTATTGGTGAAAAATATTCATAATATTGATTTTTCTTATCGTTAAACTTAACTTGTTGCATAATATAACTTCGATTTAGCATTTTGTGTTGATTTTAAAATGAATTCGTCTATATACACCAATACTGGAATGCGAGGTCACGTGGTGTAGTTGTGGTCTGATTTCCCATAATTCTTACATGAGTTCGAAGGCCCATAAGTTTATAGTTGGCTCTGTCCATACTGTCCGATAGAGCACACATCTGCACAGATGTGCATGAATACAACTACAAGAATACAACTACAAGAATACAACTACAAGAATACAACTACAAGAATACAACTACAAGAATACAGCTACACGAATACAACTAAAGAACACAGTTATAATGGTACAGCTACAATGGTACAGCTACAAGAATGCAACTTCAATGATACAGCTACAAGAATACAACCAATGAACGCATCTAAAGAACACAGTTATAACGGTACAGCTACAATAAACAAACTACAATGGTACAGCTACAAAAATACAACTACAAGATTACAGCTACAAGAACACAACTACAATGGTACAGCTACAAGAATACAACCAATGAACGCAACTAAAGAACACAGTTATAACGGTACAGCTACAATAATACAACTACAATGGTACAGCTACAAAAATACAACTACAAGAATACAACTACAAGAACACAACTACAAAAATTCAACTACAAGTGACCAGCTGCATGAATACAACTAAAGAACACAGCTAGAAGAATACAACTAAAGAATACAACAAGAACACATGAATTGTTCTAGAGTAAATGTAATTGTTGTTCACAAAGAACTGAAATGGAATCAAGAATAATATGATAAAACAATGCACTTTTATTACAAAACACATATATATTCCTTCCTTCTATTCGTATTTCTTTCTGAACTGACATTAACTATTATGTCTACCTGACATGAATTATTACATCTAACTTTACAGCACGAAAACTACCTGTCTTTAGAAGGTAGAATGTCTATACAGGAGATTACAAACAAGGAAGTGGAGATAGTCGCCAGGTAAACTAATAACATACGCAGGTAAGTTCTGTCATATATTGATTACATTTTATTTTTTGAAAGCAGGTGTCCGAGATTGTGAACTCTTAGTTTTCATTTCCTCATGTTTCTATACTCTCTACAAACTCTCAGTTTTCTACCTGTTCTACAGAGAGAGAGAGAGAGAGAGAGAGAAAGAACCTATAAAGATCGGTTCGCCCGCCTGCCCAGCGTGTTCTCAGCGCGTTAGGCGACGGGTGACAAGCTCCCTGTGAGTGCCATTCAATTCCGCGAGCTGGCAGAAAAGACACAGGTTCTTCAGGTTTGCGGTGTTCGTGGCACCTAACCTAAGGGTTACGATGTCCATAGTACCGAACCGAAGAGCTAAGAGCACGCGTGCTTCTGGATCGAAAAAAAAAAATCGATACCGTGACAAATGCAGAGAGGACATTTGCACGCATGCCAATTGCACACATATAAAATTGTTGTGTGTGCAATTGTCTTGTGTGCTTTTCTTCTTCGAACGCTCCATATCGACCACTTGTTAACCACTCTTTGTGATTTGTATGTGACCCGAGCCTAAGAGAATTGCACGTTATTCTAGTTATGCGCCTACAAGTAGGCCAACACATCCGATTTCTGCGACGCTTTTATTTACTAGAGTAGCTTCCCTAGACCCCTCTACCTCAGTCGCGTCTTACAACAAGCCTTGTAGATCGCAGTGTTACTATTCTTTGCTCCCCTTGCGAGCCACGGCAACACACGGGCGAGTAGACGAAACGATATCTATTCCAAAAATGCATGCATCAAAGGGCTAAGGAAATTGATCCGCTACATTGCTACATTATTTGACATAGCACATAATGATGATAATGTAGCGTCTCAGTCTATAATTTGAGAATCACTGATTTAGACATATTCATTGGAAAAAAAACACATTGCTAGATTATTAAGTCGGGAACGGACGGAACTTAAGTTTAATACCACCGCAATAAATTCCATTCAGAAAAAAAAAACTCACAATTTTAGAGGTCTAGTCTGGAGTCATGCTGTTCCCGACGACATATTCTTTTCTATGGCACCGCATGGTTTCTTAGCATTAAATAACTAAGTATTATTCCAACACTTTCACATATCTTCTAGAAGATATAAGAAACATGTTCAAAGTGGGATATATGATATTTAGTTGCTTTTGGTAATCTGATGTCGGAGAAGGTATGCCTGTATGAAGGGGGAAAATGATAAGGAAAGCATACCTTCATGCAAAAAAAAAATCAGAATCGTCGGACCAGGTGATACCCTGACTACGCCCGAATTCATAGGGGGCGAACGCAAGAAGAAGAAGAAGAAGAAGAAGAAGAAGTTGCTTTTGGAAAACGATTGAAATATAAAACAGAGAATGTAGGTTTGATTGATAGGACCATCATTATTGCACTTCGGTGAGTAACCATATGTGCTACTATGTCTTTCTTACACAGGAAGATCTCAGCTGCAGTGCACGACTCCGTAGCACCGCCGATGTAATTTTGAAGATGGTGAAGATATTTGTATGAATATTATTTTAAATCTTCTACTAATGAATTGTTCCAGATCAGCGACTTTCTTTCCAACCTGCTCTTCTCGATATGGAACTTCCAAGGGTTCTTTTACGTGCTCAAATTGAACACGGGACCTACGTTTTATCGTCCGTCTCCGATAGGACTATCAACTCGATCTCACCTACACTGAGATTAGGGAACAAATATTCAGATGGCTTCATGAGGGAGCGAACCTAGTACCCCTGGCACGAGATACGATCACCAAACCACTACGCCACAGAGACCACTGTGTAGATTTATGAAGGGAGATTATTAGCTTAACCAAAGGAAAGGTTATAGGTCGTATAGAAATGGTTGCCTCCAAATTTCATCAATTATTTTCAAAACTATTGCACGCATTGCAACGAATTTTTGTATATGATTTTACATTCTTTATTTTCCTGTGATTTTATAACTTAAATGCAGGTGAGGCAGGTTTCTTAAAGCGCGAGTTTCTTTGATGTTTTTAGAACACATAATTATTTAGGGCCTAATAAGTATAATTTATTGTGATGTATTGGCTAAGGAGGACAGTCCCAACGAGGAAATTTACCACCCCCGTCTTTTAAGGCGGTCAAAACCATCATTAGAGAAAATATGCAGTAGACTGGAAGACAAACATTGGATATAATTATGGGAAAGACTTCCTCAAAGACTTAAGCAGAACAGACAAGCACATTATATTTCGCTTACGTACAGGAAACTACAGACTGAACAAAAGCTTACATAGAGTAGGAGTAAGTCAAACAGCTATCTGCCAGTGTCAGCAGGCGAAACAGACACTGGAGCATGTCCTGCAAGACTATCCTCACTTTGTGAGCTGAAAAGCAATTATGTGGCCACATCCAGTCGACCTGAAAACTAAGCTTTATGGAAGTCTCTCTCTTTCTCTCTTTCTCTATCTCTCTCTCTCTATCTCTCTCTCTCCTCTCTCTCTCGATCTCTATCTCTCGATCTCTATCTCTCTCTATCTCTCTCTCTCCCTCTCTCTCTCCCTGACTCGCGTTCCCCGCTTAGACTGATGTACCAGACTTCTACATAAATTCTGCTGTTGGTTATACGGGTACAGCTTCTCATTCTTTCTTTCTTTCTCGAATCCTGTATGCCTCACAGCGTCAGGTCAGGAAGAGATTTCTAAAACGGGCCCTAGTATGCTCTTCGTAAATAGTCTCTTTCGTCGCCTCTGTTATCTCTGAGGTCCATCTTTTGCGTGGCCGGCCTTTTGTTTTGTACCCATTGTATCGGAGCAGCATTGCTCTTTGGGGTGCACTGTCTGATGCTTCTCATTTAGTATTGTATTTTCCGACCAAGTTTCGTTTCTCAGGCCTGTCAGCAGTGGGCAGTCTTGCAATAGGTGCTCTACCGTCATGCCGATTTAAAATTTATTGTAGAAGTGGGATCGGAGTCTGTTATGGCCTGTACGGAGGTGGAATATGACTACTTGTTTGCTACGGGACAGAACATAGTACCCATCTTTGGCGCTGTGTTGAGGGTGGTCTTGCGACCACTTTTCACTATATCGCCATCCGATGATTGTTTTAGCGGGGGAAGTCTGATATACCTGAAGCTGACTGCTAAATTTGTGGTTCACAGTAAACTACGCGTATGACCATAGAAAACTGAAGAAGAAGAAATAGTCGATCACATAGAATAGTTTTGTTGGTGTCATGGTCGTATCCTCAATTTTAGAATAATGGGGGTATCTGTATTATCATCAGATAAATAAAAGTGATACGCTTCTGTAAATGAGATTAAGAAATAACAAATGAAAAAATGTAGTTGCAAGTAACATATAGAGAATTAATGTGTTACCGTATTCAGAGTTTCACCAGTCAAGTCAATTGATGACTGTTCTCTGTTAAACGAAATGCACATAATCCATTTTTCAATAGTTTTCCTTCTCTTTTAATACATGGGCCTCACATTTAGCCCAGTTCTTCTTCTTCTTCTGCCTTTACTTTCGCCTGCTGTGAATTCATGCGTATTCGGTGCGCTTCTGACTAATATTTACGTGAAATCCTGCTTTCCTTATTACCAATGACTCCCGCCATACAGGCAGGCCTTCTCCGACTTCAGAGGTACTTGTAGTTTAGATGCTCAAGTATTGATCGATGGTCAATGAACCTATAGTTCAACCACTTGCCGTGTACTTACCAGAAATGTTTAAACCCCCGGAATTTCTACGACAAGTGATCTTCTTCTTCTTTGCGTTCGTTCTTTACGGCCAACTTTAATCACTCTTTGTGATATGTTTGATTTTTGCCAAGAACGTCTATACGTTGCACATTGGTTTGGTAGGCCCCTAAACGCATAAACTTCTACACGCTTAGGACATGTGCATCCGATTTCAGCCAAACCTCCTTAGTCGCCTCTTACGACATGCATGGCAGGTAACAGTGGTTCTATTCTTTACACCCCAAATTTGGGCCCCGGTAACCACTCGGGCGTCATTAACATATAGGATATTGTAATTAACTCGGTAGTTAAATACAAAAACAATAAGACTATTGTCAATGGCTGTCTTCGGCGTCTTCTCAGACTGAGATGGTAGGACAGAGTTGCAAACACAGACCGACGAATAAGCAAAGGACAGGAATCAATGACGACCCAGGTTAAGAAGAGAAAAAGGCGATGGTGTTGGCCATATCCTACGGAAGACACAGTCGAGTGTCACTAGACAAGAACTTGAGTGGAACTTGTAAGGAAAACGGAAAAGAGGACATCCTAAACAGACATAGAGACGGAGTCTTCTGGAGAAACTGAGGGATGCTGGACTATCTTGGGAGACTATCCATAAAGAAAACAACCAGAAACAGGGAAAAACAACAAACAACTGGTGATTTCCCATGTTCAAAGAGAAGCGTTGAGAAATAAGTCAATTAACTCTTAATATTTCTCCTAGTTCCCGTAAGTACTTGCTTCTCATGGCCACTATATACGACTTCTTACAAATAATATTTCTTTCGGCCGCATGTTTTCAAAACGCGAACCCTGCAACGTGCCTTGCTAATTCCGTGGCTCGAGATTTTCCCCAAAGTGGGCACACAAAAAGTGTTCGGTGTGGACACGGTACGCTGTTGGACTACATGTTTTAAATTACAAGTACCTCAAAAGTCGGAGTAACGCTCGCCTGAATGGTGAGGAACACTGGTGATAAGGACAACAAGCGGTCACTCACAAATCGGCCAGCTGTGCTATATTAGGCGCCCCGACTATGCCTGAGTTTGTGGCAGGTGAACGGAAAAAAAATATCAGACTAATCAATGGAACAACCTCACAGTCAGAAAGGGCATAACAGTGTACCTCACTGTTTTGGCGTAGATCACAAAGCCCAAATATACGGCAAAGCTGATCGAAAAGGCGAAGATCCGAGCCGAAATAGTCGGCAGAAAGGATCGTACCCTAGGAAAGCTCACCCTAGTAAATCAAAAGCTGACTGAAACCGGATGGGAGGGCCTAGTCACAATGGGCACACAATCGACCCAACGTAGATCACTCCGTTCTTGTCAAAGGACCAATTATATATCACAAAAGAATGATAAAATTGACTGTTGAAGAACGATCGACAGAAGAAGAAAGACTAATCAATGGCATTGCTCTTTTGAATCTAACTCTTCAATTTCTTTAGTGATACTTGTCTTTGAAATCAAACATTTTCATAATCTCTTTGCTGTTCTTCTTCTTGGAGCGCTCAATATCAAGCACTTGCTAACCACTCTTTGTGATTTGTATGTGATCCAATCCTAAGAGCGATAGTACGTTGTGCCAGTTATGCACATACAAGTAGGCCACACATCCGATTTCTGCGACGTTTTTTATTTACTAGGGTAGCTTGCATAGGTCCCTACCTCAGTCGCCTCTTACGACATGCCTTGTAGGTCGCAGTGTTACTTTTCTTTGCTTCCATTGCGGGCCCCGGCAACACGCGGGCGAGATCGACATTAAATGGGCAGAGAGAAACGTTGGGAAGTGAAGATGTGAACCGACGGTAAAAGAAAAACACAAAACTAGCACCATATTCTCACATACGCCACATAATATGAAAACGAGTAATTAAGTTGTACAGAAGAGGCTAAAGCATTCCTTGCTTTTTTGCCTTGAGAATGTCTTCTTTCTTTTGTCGTCACACTGCTACCAGGCTGTTGCACAGTGTCGTGGTTTTCTGTTTTTGTCTTGCGCTGTTCTGGTGGCTTGTGTGATTGTTATTTTTGCTCTTTTACAGGATTCTGCTACGCCATCTAACCATCTTTTCCGTGGTAATGTCTTATTGTATAGCAATAAACCTTCCCAACCTTTTACACACGCACGTGCACACACACAAGCAGTATACACACGCCCCTTTGTGCATGCATGCACACACACACACACCCGTATGCACGAACACACACACCCATATGCACGCACACACAGACATTGCTCACACCTCGAATACTATTACCCCTTGATTTTATATGGAATATTTTAACCGGCTACATCAGGATGTTCTGAGCAAATTAAATAACGTTTGAAGAATCTTCACAATACAAAACACAAATTGGAATAAAAAAAAGATACGACAGTGGAGTACTTTCTGCGCTTCATTTTAGTGCGAGATGCTGGAAGGCAAACTTTGTGAATAGAAATGTCAAAACTGGCATTTCTCTGTAGTATCTCTGCTTCAGGAAAAGTCTCAGAATAAATTTGTTTCGTAAAATCAGTAACTAATATATCTTTTTTATGAACAAATAGGAAGTTATGCGTCATCATCATTATCATCAGGTGTGGTGCCGGTTGGCGTAGTCGATCATCGATCTCCACAAATTGCTGTCTCTGGTGTTTGCTACCATCTCAGATGTTGACACTCTTCCATGCATGAAGTCGAGCTATCCAAAATTTTCTCTCTCTGTCTTTCTCTATCTCGTCTCTCCTCGATTTTACCGGTTGTTACAATGTGTTCTAAACCTCCCTCCTCATCACATGTTCGAAAAATAATGACTGCCTCTTTCTCATATTGATAATAAACTTATTCTGTGTCTTGTTATGCATAGTAATAGTAAAAAAGAAAAGTAATTGAACTCTTTTTCCTACCTCAATTTATACTGGGTAATTCAGTGTTAGGTCCGTATTTTCAATGACCGTCGGCACACGTGAGCGATGTGGTCAACATCCCGCCTGCCGCCTTTACTTCTCAGCTCTTTTGCTGGTACCGAGTAGAGGTTGCGATGTGGTCAACATCCCGCCTGCCGCCTTTACTTCTCAGCTCTTTTGCTGGTACCGAGTAGAGGTTGCGATGTGGTCAACATCCCGCCTGCCGGCTTTACTTCTCAGCTCTTTTGCTGGTACCGAGTAGAGGTTGCGATGTGGTCAACATCCCGCCTGCCGGCTTTACTTCTCAGCTCTTTGGCTGGTACCGAGTAGAGGTTGCGATGTGGTCAACATCCCGCCTGCCGGCTTTACTTCTCAGCTCTTTTGCTGGTACCGAGTAGAGGTTGCGATGTGGTCAACATCCCGCCTGCCGCCTTTACTTCTCAGCTCTTTTGCTGGTACCGAGTAGAGGTTGCGATGTGGTCAACATCCCGCCTGCCGCCTTTACTTCTCAGCTCTTTTGCTGGTACCGAGTAGAGGTTGCGATGTGGTCAACATCCCGCCTGCCGCCTTTACTTCTCAGCTCTTTTGCTGGTACCGAGTAGAGGTTGCGATGTGGTCAACATCCCGCCTGCCGCCTTTACTTCTCAGCTCTTTTGCTGGTACCGAGTAGAGGTTGCGATGTGGTCAACATCCCGCCTGCCGCCTTTACTTCTCAGCTCTTTTGCTGGTACCGAGTAGAGGTTGCGATGTGGTCAACATCCCGCCTGCCGCCTTTACTTCTCAGCTCTTTTGCTGGTACCGAGTAGAGGTTGCGATGTGGTCAACATCCCGCCTGCCGCCTTTACTTCTCAGCTCTTTTGCTGGTACCGAGTAGAGGTTGCGATGTGGTCAACATCCCGCCTGCCGGCTTTACTTCTCAGCTCTTTGGCTGGTACCGAGTAGAGGTTGCGATGTGGTCAACATCCCGCCTACCGGCTTTACTTTCAGCTCTTTTTCTGGTACCGAGTAGAGGTTGCGATGTGGTCAACATCCCGCCTGCCGCCTTTACTTCTCAGCTCTTTTGCTGGTACCGAGTAGAGGTTGCGATGTGGTCAACATTACGCCTGCCGGTTTTACTTCTCAGCTCTTTGGCTGGTACCGAGTAGAGGTTGCGATGTGGTCAACATCCCGCCTGCCGCCTTTACTTCTCAGCTCTTTTGCTGGTACCGAGTAGAGGTTGCGATGTGGTCAACATTACGCCTGCCGGCTTTACTTCTCAGCTCTTTGGCTGGTACCGAGTAGAGGTTGCGATGTGGTCAACATCCCGCCTGCCGGCTTTACTTCTCAGCTCTTTTGCTGGTACCGAGTAGAGGTTGCGATGTGGTCAACATCCCGCCTGCCGGCTTTACTTCTCAGCTCTTTTGCTGGTACCGAGTAGAGGTTGCGATGTGGTCAACATCCCGCCTGCCGCCTTTACTTCTCAGCTCTTTGGCTGGTACCGAGTAGAGGTTGCGATGTGGTCAACATCCCGCCTGCCGGCTTTACTTCTCAGCTCTTTTGCTGGTACCGAGTAGAGGTTGCGATGTGGTCAACATCCCGCCTGCCGCCTTTACTTCTCAGCTCTTTTGCTGGTACCGAGTAGAGGTTGCGATGTGGTCAACATTACGCCTGCCGGCTTTACTTCTCAGCTCTTTGGCTGGTACCGAGTAGAGGTTGCGATGTGGTCAACATTACGCCTGCCGCCTTTACTTCTCAACTCTTTTGCTGGTACCGAGTAGAGGTTGCGATGTGGTCAACATCCCGCCTGCCGCCTTTACTTCTCAGCTCTTTTGCTGGTACCGAGTAGAGGTTGCGATGTGGTCAACATTACGCCTGCCGGCTTTACTTCTCAGCTCTTTGGCTGGTACCGAGTAGAGGTTGCGATGTGGTCAACATTACGCCTGCCGCCTTTACTTCTCAGCTCTTTGGCTGGTACCGAGTAGAGGTTGCGATGTGGTCAACATCCCGCCTGCCGCCTTTACTTCTCAGCTCTTTTGCTGGTGCCCAGAAGAGGCTGGATTGACCTGAGAGCCGTTACGGTCGGAAAAATAGTCCACGCCCGCTGTAGAATTGAACCCGGATCATGCGTCTAATATGCGAGTTCACTAACAACTACTTTACTGCAGCTCTCAAAACTAGTAATAAGTATCTATTGAATTAGACACCATATCAGTCAGGACAGATCCATATCAGTCAGGACAGATCCATATCAGTCAGGACAAATCCACAGATGGTTCAATCTAAGCGAGAAATGTCACAGAGTATGCATGTTAAAGATTTCTCTTGCTCTCTGTTTACATATATTCCTGTTTCTACCTTTCGTATTCTCATTTCTGCTATCGAAATGTTTAGTTCCTAATTCCCTCAGTCGCTGTATAGTTGCGTCATTAATTATTGTATAGTTTCGTCATCAATTGATGCGTTCTCTTCAAACACGGACTGCCCCTTAACATTTTCAATATCCCCACCATATCTATCTCCAACACCTGACTATGTGTGCTTTTTGGTGCAAGACTGTCTCTTCTCTTGTTGTTGCCAACACCTGTATATAGTTCTCATTCTCCGTAAGAAGCTAATTCTTATGTTTTATGCTTGCTGGCTCACACGCCATGATATAACAATAACTCGTCGACAAGGCAGGGCGTGCTTTGGCATAAAGAGTCTTTAATTCCCAGAAAAATAATTTCCAAAATGAACACCTTCGAAAGACACATCTTGAAATGATTATTTTTCATTACAAGTTTAAACTTGTAACTTAATTTGTATATTACTCATGCCGTACCAATACTTACTATCTCTCTCTCTCTCTCTCTCTCTGCTTTTTTAACCCTGATTGGGGCATAGACGATTAACCAACTCATACCAAGTCTTCCTATCTCTATCTATTTCCTGCAGCTATCTCCAGTTCTTTATATTGTTGATCTTTGCATCCAAATCTCGTCTCCAATTCACGGCCTTCTTTTCTTTCGCTATCCCTGCGGGTTTCAGGAAAGGACCCTTCTTGTTATTTTCTCCTCAGGTTTTCGTAAAGTGTGTCCTATCCTGCGACAGCGCCCATTTTTAACAACTTGGTTCACTGGAATCTGTTTTGTTCTCTCCATAAGTTCTTCATTTGTAACCCTATCATACCATCTTATTACCTCTATTGTTCTCTCCATAAGTTCTTCATTTGTAACCCTATCATACCATCTTATTACCTCTATTGTTCTCTCCATAAGTTCTTCATTTGTAACCCTATCATACCATCTTATTACCTCTATTGTTCTCTCCATAAGTTCTTCATTTGTAACCCTATCATACCATCTTATTCTCTCTATTGTTCTCTCCATAAGTTCTTCATTTGCAACCCTATCATACCATCTTATTACCTCTATTGTTCTCTCCATAAGTTCTTCATTTGTAACCCTATCATACCATCTTATTCCCTCTATTGTTCTCTCCATAAGTTCTTCATGTGTAACCCTATCATACCATCTTATTCTCTCTATTGTTCTCTCCATAAGTTCTTCATTTGTAACCCTATCATACCATCTTATTACCTCTATTGTTCTCTCCATAAGTTCTTCATTTGTAACCCTATCATACCATCTTATTACCTCTATTGTTCTCTCCATAAGTTCTTCATTTGTAACCCTATCATACCATCTTATTACCTCTATTGTTCTCTCCATAAGTTCTTCATTTGTAACCCTATCATACCATCTTATTACCTCTATTGTTCTCTCCATAAGTTCTTCATTTGTAACCCTATCATACCATCTTTTTCCCCTCTATTGTTCTCTCCATAAGTTCTTCATTTGTAACCCTATCATACCATCTTATTACCTCTATTGTTCTCTCCATAAGTTCTTCATTTGTAACCCTATCATACCATCTTATTCCCTCTATTGTTCTCTCCATAAGTTCTTCATTTGTAACCCTATCATACCATCTTATTCCCTCTATTGTTCTCTCCATAAGTTCTTCATTTGTAACCCTATCATACCATCTTATTCCCTCTATTGTTCTCTCCATAAGTTCTTCATTTGTAACCCTATCATACCATCTTATTCCCTCTATTGTTCTCTCCATAAGTTCTTCATTTGTAACCCTATCATACCATCTTATTCTCTCTATTGTTCTCTCCATAAGTTCTTCATTTGTAACCCTATCATACCATCTTATTCCCTCTATTGTTCTCTCCATAAGTTCTTCATTTGTAACCCTATCATACCATCTTATTACCTCTATTGTTCTCTCCATAAGTTCTTCATTTGTAACCCTATCATACCATCTTATTACCTCTATTGTTCTCTCCATAAGTTCTTCATTTGTAACCCTATCATACCATCTTATTCCCTCTATTGTTCTCTCCATAAGTTCTTCATTTGTAACCCTATCATACCATCTTATTCCCTCTATTGTTCTCTCCATAAGTTCTTCATTTGTAACCCTATCATACCATCTTATTCCCTCTATTGTTCTCTCCATAAGTTCTTCATTTGTAACCCTATCATACCATCTTATTACCTCTATTGTTCTCTCCATAAGTTCTTCATTTGTAACCCTATCATACCATCTTATTCCCTCTATTGTTCTCTCCATAAGTTCTTCATTTGTAACCCTATCATACCATCTTATTACCTCTATTGTTCTCTCCATAAGTTCTTCATTTGTAACCCTATCATACCATCTTATTACCTCTATTGTTCTCTCCATAAGTTCTTCATTTGTAACCCTATCATACCATCTTATTACCTCTATTGTTCTCTCCATAAGTTCTTCATTTGTAACCCTATCATACCATCTTATTACCTCTATTGTTCTCTCCATAAGTTCTTCATTTGTAACCCTATCATACCATCTTATTCCCTCTATTGTTCTCTCCATAAGTTCTTCATTTGTAACCCTATCATACCATCTTATTACCTCTATTGTTCTCTCCATAAGTTCTTCATTTGTAACCCTATCATACCATCTTATTACCTCTATTGTTCTCTCCATAAGTTCTTCATTTGTAACCCTATCATACCATCTTATTCCCTCTATTGTTCTCTCCATAAGTTCTTCATTTGTAACCCTATCATACCATCTTATTACCTCTATTGTTCTCTCCATAAGTTCTTCATTTGTAACCCTATCATACCATCTTATTACCTCTATTGTTCTCTCCATAAGTTCTTCATTTGTAACCCTATCATACCATCTTATTCCCTCTATTGTTCTCTCCATAAGTTCTTCACTTGTAACCCTATCATACCATCTTATTCCCTCTATTGTTCTCTCCATAAGTTCTTCATTTGTAACCCTATCATACCATCTTATTACCTCTATTGTTCTCTCCATAAGTTCTTCATTTGTAACCCTATCATACCATCTTATTACCTCTATTGTTCTCTCCATAAGTTCTTCATTTGTAACCCTATCATACCATCTTATTCCCTCTATTGTTCTCTCCATAAGTTCTTCATTTGTAACCCTATCATACCATCTTATTCCCTCTATTGTTCTCTCCATAAGTTCTTCATTTGTAACCCTATCATACCATCTTATTCCCTCTATTGTTCTCTCCATAAGTTCTTCATTTGTACCCTATCATACCATTTTATTCCCTCTATTGTTCTCTCCATAAGTTCTTCATTTGTAACCCTATCATACCATCTTATTCCCTCTATTGTTCTCTCCATAAGTTTCTCATTTGTGATCCTAGCATACCATCTTATTCCCTCTATTCTGCGCAGACACCAGTTGATGAATGTTTGCAATTTATGCTTTACTATTTTAGTTGTTCTCCATGTTTCTGACCCATACAGTAGAACTGCTTTAATATTAGAGTTAAATATCCACATTTTTGTTCTAGATTTGATTTCTTTAAACTTCCATATGTTTCCCAATGCAATGAAAGCTCCTCTTGCCTCATGTATTCTTATTTTGACATCTCTATATGTTCCACCCTCTTTGTCTACATTGCTGCCCAAGTACATGTATGATTCTACCTCTTGAAGTAGGATTTCACCCAGGGAGATCGAATTGTCGTTTGCAATACTTACTATAGGGGCCTCAAATGTGCGTCAAGTACAGCCACTATAGTGTCTTATCACATTAAGAACTTTCTTTATATTTGCCAAAATCATTCCATGTTTTTATCATAGTTATGAAAAGTAGAAAAAATCAGTTATCAGTTATCATAGGGCTATCATCATAGCATTCCGGACATGTCCATAGGTGCTCCGATCTCCGTCTCAACAAACCCAACAGCTTCCAGAAGAAAGATTTCTTTCTTTCTTCTTTCTCTCTCGAATCCTGTTTGCCTCACAGCGTCAGGTCAAGAAGAGATTTCTAAAACGGGCCCTTGTATGCGCTTCGTAGATAGTCTTTTTCGTCGCCTCTGTTATCTCTGAGGTCCATCTTTTGCGTGGCCGGCCTTTCGCTTTGTACCCATTGTATCGGAGCAGCATTGCTCTTTGACGTGCACTGTCTGTTGGTAATCTGCTTACGTGGCCGAACCATTTAATTTATTGTTTCTTGATGAAGTCTAGTACTGATGTTGTACCCACTTTTTCCTGATGTCTTCCTTTCTCAACCGGTCTCTTCTTGTTACACCCAGTATTCTGCGTAGACACTTCATCTCTGTCGTGACTAGTTTTCTTCTATCGTTTGTTGTCAGTGACCAGGTTTGGCACTGGTAACATAATGTGTGGAGAAAGATTGTGTTGAACATTGCTCTTTTTGTGTTCATGGTGATATGTTTGCATCTTAAAAGTGGCGCCATTTGTCCTATCATTTGATTTGCTTTGTTGCATCTGTGTAGAATTTCATTAGTTATTCTTCCGTTTGCTGAAAAAATGCTCCCCAGGAATGTGAAGTCTTTTACTTGATTTAGTAGGTGATTATCGATGGAGATATTGGTAGAGCTTTCCTCTCTGGCGAATGTCATTACTTCTGTTTTGTCGACGTTTATTCTCATGTTGTATTCGTTACATGCTAACTGGAGTCTGCAAATGTGTTGTTGTAGCTGTTCTTCTGTTGTTGATATGATTGCCTGATCGTCTGCAAAAAGAAATTAGTTTAAGAGTTCTCCGAGGTTGTTTCCTTCGCTGGTGTTAGCTATTTTACAGATGTGATCAATATACGTGATGAACAGCAGAGGGGATAGTACGCAACCTTGTTTTACTCCTGACCCTACGTGAAACTTTTCTGATAATCCTGTATTTGTTCTAATCGCACATTGGCTGTATGTATAAAGGCTCTTGCAAAGGTTGGTTAGGTGGTCATTTACCCCATAGGTTGTTAGTATTTTCCACAACTTGTGCCTATGGCTCTGTGCCTCTCCGCAGATATTGGACGCTCCATGTCAACAGTATTGCATAAAGCACGTACTACGTAGCTGTTGCAACAATCGTAAGGATCTCTGGAAAAATACACACATGAACAGAACGGCGTGATCCGGATTCGAACTCACGACCTTATGATCGCAAGTCAACGTCTTCAATGCTATATATAATATAAACACTACACGATAATTGACGATGATCAAGATCACGAACGATGGTCAAGAAGATCCCAAGCGATGTTGAATCACTGAAGAAGAATATGATAGTGATAAGATCGTAATTCAACCATTCTTTCGTCATGTTTTACTACAAACATAGCGATGCTAATATTCATCATCATCATCGATAGAAAGTAAAGCGAGCCACACAAATCCACTATTGGAATAATAATAATGATAAAGCCCATAACCCGTTAGGATCGTAGGGGTGTCACTGTGGAGACATCAGCACAAAAAGCACGTCATGAGTCTCTGTCTTCAACTCTTCGAGTAAGTGTGGAGAAACTCTGTCCTGACCAGCTCTTGATGTTGTCAAACCAGGATTTCTCTGCCCTCCTTTCCTTCTGCCACCTTCAACTGTTCCCTGTAGGATAATCTTGGAGAGTGAGCTATATCTCATCACATGCCCGAACCACTCAAGTTTACGCCTTTTCATGATTGTCAAGAGTGGCACTTGTCTACCTGCAAGGTTGATTATTTGGTCTCTTACATAGATATTCGTCTTATGTTCTATGTAACTAATACGTAGTACCCGTCTGTAACACTTATATTCGAAGGCCTAGATTCTTCCTTCCAGTTCTGCATTGAGCGTCCAGTTCTCACAACCGTACAAAAGAATGGGTAGCACCAGTGATCACTATGTCCTTATGTGGTCACCAGTTGGGAAAAGAAAACGTGGAAGACCAAAGACCACTCTTCGAAGAACCGTCCAACAAGAAAGTAAACTATTGGGATGTAAAACCATACAAGATCTCCAACTGCTAGCAAAGAACCGTATCACATGGAGATCTAAAACCTCTGTCCTATGTGCCGCCTTTGGCTCGAAAGGAATAAACTAACTAAACTAACTAAGTGATCACTGGAATGATTAAGGAAATATGACTAAATTTTCATTTTCCATAAAACATTTCTATTTTAACTTTTAGAATTGCCTACCACAATTTGAAATGCTATAACTTGGCAATCGCTTGGCTGAAGTTGTTGACATTTTGTATATAAAGATTTAATCGTAATGTCCCACGGAAACATTTTTTGTGTGTAGAGAAATCTGACTGCTGATTTCTATTTTCGATTATTTGTGGTATACAAAAACACTTCTTTTCTAGACAGTGTAGTTAGAAGATTGAAAGTCTATCTGGGAAGCATATTTCTTGTGGTATACAAAAACATTTCTTTTCTAGACAGTGTAGTTAGAAGATTGAAAGTCTATCTGGGAAGCATATTTCTTGTGGTATACAAAAACACTTCTTTTCTAGGCAGTGTAGTTAGAAGATTGAAAGTCTATCTGGGAAGCATATTTCTTGTGGTATACAAAACACTTCTTTCTAGGCAGTGTAGTTAGAAGATTGAAAGTCTATCTGGGAAGCATATTTCTTGTGGTATACAAAAACACTTCTTTTCTAGACAGTGTAGTTAGAAGATTGAAAGTCTATCTGGGAAGCATATTTCTTGTGGTATACAAAAACACTTCTTTTCTAGGCAGTGTAGTTAGAAGATTGAAAGTCTATTTGGGAAGCATATTTCTTGTGGTATACAAAAACACTTCTTTTCTAGGCAGTGTAGTTAGAAGATTGAAAGTCTATCTGGGAAGCATATTTCTTGTGGTATACAAAAACACTTCTTTTCTAGGCAGTGTAGTTAGAAGATTGAAAGTCTATCTGGGAAGCATATTTCTTGTGGTATGCAAAAACACTTCTTTTCTAGGCAGTGTAGTTAGAAGATTGAAAGTCTATCTGGGAAGCATATTTCTTGTGGTATGCAAAAACACTTCTTTTCTAGGCAGTGTAGTTAGAAGATTGAAAGTCTATCTGGGAAGCATATTTCTTGTGCAATATTGAATACACTAAAGTCTACAAGAATTATGGCAAAATCTCGAAAGTTGAGCAATTTGTTTGAAATGTAATAACAAATGTGGTTACATGTTTGCAGTCTGTCACGGTTAGATGTCAACAAATTTGTCAAGAGTTTTCCCTAAGTCTGGTTAATTTACAATGTGATTGAAAGTTAATTTTGTAACTCTTTAAAACATCACAATTAAATTGTGCATATACTAATGTAGAGAAGCTATTACATATAGGCTACATTAGAGGCTATTGTTATAGGGGCATACATAGAGGCTTTTACTGACAAACTTATTTAGATATATTTCACACCATGAGAGAATAGCATTGCACTTTGAGGATTAAGTAAACGGATAGTTAGACGCTGTCTTTAAAAAGAAATGGATCACCTCCACAGAATATGGGGACAAATAGGACGAAAGTCGAATTTAAATGAAGAGATTTATCACAGAGATTCACCCGTGTGTTGCCGGGCTAGCAAGAGGGGCACAGATTAGTGACACTGCGACCTCAATCTCATATAACATTGAGACCAGGGATATCTGAAAGAATATCATGATCGTTCCACGCATGAAAAAAAAACTTAGTTTTTCTGGTAGGGCTTGGGCACAAATTAATCTAGACCAGCGTTTCCCAAACTGGGGTCCCCGGGGGTCCGCTAGGTACTCACAGGGGTCCTCAAGAGCTTGAAAAAATATTATGATCTTTGACATTTCAAATAGAAACAGAAATTTAAAATAAAACATGTATTAAAAACAGTGGTAAACTAGTTCCGCTGTGAAATCAAAGGACCCGGACCAGACCGGAGTCTAAATGTCTGACATGACAAATTAAAAGACCATTTGAAGTTTCCCGCAGTCTGAGAACATTGTTTATTATTGTAACACAAAGATAATTCCTTTCTGTGCATTTACATTTATAGAAACTTTTGGGCTCCGCGTAAGTAAAATGTATTTTTGTGTCCGATCCAGAAGCACTTGAGCTTTCAGCTCTTCGGCTCGGTACCATGGACATCGTAACCCTTCGGTTCGGTGCCACGAACACCGTGAATCTGGGGAACGTTTGGTTTTTCTGCCAGTCCGCGGAATTGAACCCGCACTAACAGGGGACTAGTCACCCGCAGTCCAACGCGCTACGAACACGCAGGGCAGGAGGGCATAAAATGTATTTAAAAGGGGTTCCGCAGTAATGCACAATTTCGGAACTGCTGATCTAGACTATATGGAGTCGGCTTTGCTGTGCGCCATAAACCTGTTAAATCTATTCCCACACAAGTAGCTGTATCAGAGAACATAATGTCTCTTCGACTCTGCGTAAAAGGTGGACTCAAAACACCATATGCTTCTACGCACCAGCTCTAGTAGCATCTGCAGAAGATACAGACGAGTTCTATGAGTCATTACGGAATGTGGTTAACTAATTTCAAGGGATGAGCAGCTGTATATAATGGGGGAATTAAATTCGCGCATAGGATCTGATCACTAGCCATGGCCTGTATGTCTGGGTCATCATGGCATTGGAAATATCAACAATAATGATCAGAGACTGCTTGAATTCTCCTCCCACGACAACATGTGTGTAACAAATACGTTTCTTGCTGTCAAATTCATTAACAGAGTGTTGTGGTGCCACCCCAGGTCATGCTACTAGCATCAGCTTGATTTCGTTTTCACACGCAGACAACACCGCAACGCAGTCAAAATCATACGCATTTTTCGCAGCGCAAACTGTGATATAGATAAACTCACTAGTTATCAGCAAAGTCAAAGCAGTACCAAGAAAAACTTATTTATACCGATACTCTACACCTGTCTGTGTGGCTAAGTGGTTAAGTGTGTTCATAAGGTCGTGGGTTCGAATCCGGACCACGCCGCTTTGTTCACGCGTGTATATTTTTCAGAGCCCCTAGGATTGTTGTAGAGCTACAGAGGTCGTGCTTTGTGCAATACTCTCGGCAGGTGACGTTTTTTTGTTTTTTTTGTTTTTCTTTCGTCCGCTTTCAACTCAGACGAAGTTTCATCTCTGAAACTGATTTTTGCGTGAAAATCTGTTTTTTCCAATTTCTTACAATGGCAGCAGCGTGCACATTGTAAATTACTTTACACTGGCAGCCGTGTGCTCAATGTACTCGTAATTAGTATTCCTCGCCATACAGGCAGATTTTCTCCGATTTCAGAGGTACTCATGTTATCGTCCTGAGTAAGACCAAGGGACTCGAACAAATGCCGGACAGTAGGTTCGAACCCGAGCTATGAGGCGTCTCACAGCTAGCAGGCCGAGCTACTATCAACTACTCTAGGCAGTCCCCCGTGGTGGCGTGTCATTTCTGTGCAGAGGGACCGAGCTATATGGAGTACAATCCGGTAGAATGAAGTCAATCCTTCGACTTACAATCCGGTAGAATGAAGTCAATCCTTCGACTTACAATCCGGTAGAATGAAGTCAATCCTTCGACTTACAATCCGGTAGAATGAAGTCAATCCTTCGACTTTATACGGCTTTACACCTATAATTTTTGGGAAAGCTGGCCTCGAACAGGTAAGAAAGATGATCTTATGAGTTGGAACTCAAATGTGAACGCTGCTGATAACATATTACCTTGCTGGTATAACAAAAACACACAGTAATTCCAAGCAGAAACTAAAAGACATATTATGAATGCAATCAACAATGTGCTCCCAGTGCGATCTTGGGTACCGACAAAAGAACAAGAATGGAAAATTACCAAATGTGAAATGAGATGCTTGAGGAAAGTGGTAAATAAAACAAGAAGAGATCATATTAGAAATCTTCTTATTCTTCTTTGCGTTTGTTTTTTACGACCAATTTTAATCACTCTTTGTAATATGTTTGATCTTTGCCAAGAACGTGTATACGTTGCACATTGGTTTGGAAGGCCCCTAAACGCACAGACTTCTACACGTTTAGGACACGTACATTCGATTTCAGCCAAACCTCCTTAGTCGCCTCTTACGACATGCGTGGCAGGTAACAGTGGTTCTATTCTTTACACTCCAAATTTGGGCCCCGGTAACCACTCGGGCGCATATCAGAAATGAAATGGCTAGAAGAACAGTCGGAACAACACATATTGTTAGATTCAATGAAAGACACAGACTCAGATGATTTGGTCACTTGTTAAGAATGAACCCAACTACACCTGTTGCAAAAGCGTACAACCTGAAAATAGAATCACCAAGAGGGAAGGGCAGACCAAGAAAAATAAGGATCGATGGAGTCATCTTGAAAGTATACATTATCCCAGCATATCAAGCGACTGAGCGTGCACTAGCTCGGAAACCGATCATCAGTTAAACAATTGACGTCCAACGACAAAAAAGCAGAGAAGGACACAGTATATCAAGCGACTGAGCGTGCACTATCTCGGAAACTGATCATCAGTTAAACAATTGACGTCCAACGACAAAAAAACAGAGAAGGACACAGCATATCAAGCGACTGAGCGTGCACTATCTCGGAAACTGATCATCAGTTAAACAATTGACGTCCAACGACAAAAAAAAAACAACAGAGAAGGACACAGCATATCAAGCGACTGAGCGTGCACTATCTCGGAAACCGATCATCAGTTAAACAATTGACGCCTAACGATAAATAAAACAACAGAGAAGGACACAGCATATCAAGCGACTGAGCGTGCACTATCTCGGAAACCGATCATCAGTTAAACAATTGACGCCTAACGATAAATAAAACAACAGAGAAGGACACAGCATATCAAGCGACTGAGCGTGCACTATCTCGGAAACTGATCATCAGTTAAACAATTGACGTCCAACGACAAAAAGCAGAGAAGGACACAGCATATCAAGCGACTGAGCGTGCACTATCTCGGAAACTGATCATCAGTTAAACAATTGACGTCCAACGACAAAAAAAAAACAACAGAGAAGGACACAAAATAAAGATCATAACAAACAATCGTGATGTTAATCTAGTTGTCTATTTGTAAGCTGCAACCAAATGCTCTGAAGTAAACAATGATTCACGAGGAAAGAATTCGGTTATCTCTCACGAGGAAGGAATCTCCAGAGATATCTATCTATCTATCGTGAGTTTTCCTGCTATATAATATATCAGTCCCGAGTAAGGAGTCTGATATTACTCATAAGGAAAGAATGCGTATTAATTGTCTGTCACTCCTGAAAAAAGTGTTTGGAGTATCTATGTCCCTCTTTGCAGAAGTGTATATAGCTTAAACAGTTTTGTTAACACTACTAGTGTCCTTAACTATCTATACTACCCGCCTGCTCAGCGTGTTCGTAGCGCCTTAGACGACGGGTGACAAGCCCCCTGTGAGTGCGGGTCAATTCCGCGAGCTGACAGAAAAGTCACATGCTCTCCAAATTTACGGTGTTCGTGGCATCAAACCGAAGGGTTATGATGTCCATGGCACCGGGCCGAAGAGCTGAAAGCTCAAGTGCTTCTAGATCGAAAATTTAAAAAAATATCTATACTCTTAAGATGCTTCGCCTTTTCGTCACTAAAACACCCGGACAGCTATGTCGACATGGTTACTCAAGCGGACAGGACAAAAGATATATATATATAAGACTAAATGTGGCCTGGTGCACCAGGTTGGCGGTTGTGAGATAGGCTAACTAACCATCAATTTAAAAAAAGACGTCGTTACAGAAACCAAACAAAACAAGAAAAGAATGAAATCTGCTAAATATTAATTCGATATTGAAAATTTTAACAATATCACATATCATCATCATCAGGTGCCGGCTGGCGTAGGCGATCATGGATCTCCACAAATCTCTGTCCCTTGTGTTTGCTATCATCTCAGATGTTGACACTCTACCGTACCATGAAGTCAGGCTATCCAAAATTGTCTCCCTATGTCTTCCTCTATCTCGTTTACCCTCGATTTTACCGGTTGTCACAAGGTGTTCTAAACCTCCTCTCCTCATCACATGCCTGAAAAATGATGACTGCCTCTTTCTTATATTGATGATAATCTTTCTCTGTGTCTTGATCTCATTCAGTACCTCAACATTAGTCATTTTAGCAGTCCATGGGATTCTCATCATTCTTCTATAAAACCACATTTCTGTGGCCCTCAGCTATTTTTCTATATGTGTGTTCATTGTCCATGACTCGCATTCGTATGTCAGTATTAGTTCTATGTAGCACTGAATATCACTCTGTCTATGCTTTAGAAGGTCCAAATGGCAAGTTGCGGTAGGAGTGGATGTCACCTATTGAGCTTTCCTACTTCCACAGGCATATGAAGATCTACTGTTCTATATGCAGGTGTTTGACAATGAGAAAGTGAGCAGACTTGCATCGATCACCAGGGAGTTAAAGATGGATAGGGGTGACACCATCCAGTTTCTTTGCAACTGCTTTTTGGATGAAGACACTAAAATTGATAATGAATCCATCCAGTAATTTAATAAGTTTTGAATTGCACATTATACAAGCAGAACATGCTCCCACCCCTATGCTTAATGACAAGAATGGACAAACCAATTCCATCATCCACCTTGGGAAAGACAATAAAAAAGACAATAAGACAAGCAGAACTAGATGCATGAGGGGCTGAGTGAGGAGCATGTTTAACCAATGAGACACAGGAACCATCAGTATGTCTTTATCTTATCTTAACCACATTTGCCGTGAAGCACCGTGGGAGTTATTTTTCTATCTTTGCCAGGTGTGTTGCGCTTGACGTTGTCAGTCCATGCTTTCGCAGGGACTCTGAGATGTTATCTATCCATCGTGTTCTCAGCCTGCCTCGGGCTCTGCGCCATGAGTGTCGATTATTATAGGCACGTGATGGTAGTAAATGTGGTTCCATTCTCATTAGATGTCCGAACCACTTGATTCTTTGCTTCTCGATGTACTGTATGCATGGTATAGTACCAACGATGCTTCTGATATTCTCGTTTCTCACTCTATCTCGCCTTGTAACGTTGACAGCTTTTCGTAGACATCTCATTTCACATGTTGTAATATTTCTTTTTGTGTCTTAGTCAGGGGCCATGTTTGGTACTGATAGCAGAGAGTTGGAATAAATATGCAGTTTATCAGTTGTCGTTTGACTGCCATGTTAATGTTTGGATGTTTTAATAGTGGTGACTGTTGGTATGTCACTGCGTTTGTCTGAAAATAGATGTCTGCTAAAAATAATGAATATAAAATGGAATAAATTCAGGAGAAGTGATGAAATCAGAGAAATGTCTGGTCAACCACTAGTGACAACTGTTATAAGAAAGAGGAGATAGAGATATGTTGGACACACCTTGAGGAGAAATAATCAACGAATATCAAAGCAGGCATTGAGTGGGATGCAAAGGGTTCAAGAATGAGAGGACGCCCTCGGAGAACCTGAAACGAACTTTGCTGAGAGAGGCAGGAAATATCAGTCTCAGTTCCATGGAGGAGATTGAGCGAGTTACCCAGGATAGAGCGGTATGGAGAAATTACTTGCAGGCCCTATGTAACGTATAACGGTACGAGAGGAATTATTATATTATTATTATAAGTCAGGATTAAGTTGTTATCTGTTATTATTTTTATTAATAATACTATTAACATTATTGTATTACTATTATTATTTTTTGTATTATTAATACAATCGGCACATGACGCCCGCGCGTTGTCAACTATCTGTCAAATGCGCCCCAGTATACAAAAAGGTTGGACAGCACTGTTATACGCTGTGTGCACACCAAACAAATAATTCTTCAAGCATCAGAGTTCACGGTGCAGCCATGACCATGTCCGTGACCTATTTCTGAAATGATATATGTGTTAGCACACCAGAAAAATACATTCTTTAATAACAAGAGTTTACTGTGCAGCCATGGCTATGTCCGTGACCTATCTCATGAATGATACGTGTTGGAACACCAGACTGAAGATTCTTTCAGAAAAAAAATACATTGTGTGAGAATGCGCCCCGAATACACCAGTTGCAGGAGCGTACAACCTGAAAATAGTATTATCAAGAGGAAGAGGCAGACAAGAAAAATGCGGATTGATGGAGTTACAGACATCTTAAAACAACAGTGTCATAACCAGTGGCGGCTCGTGGTCATTTTTAATGGTGGGGCCAGCAAACATTTTAGGAAAAATCATGTTTTTTTTGGGTTGGTCATATTTTACTATTATTTGTATATTCTGGGAAGATTTTGTGGGCCCGGCCCCACTGGCCCTTAATGACTAGCCGCCCCTGGTCATAACATATCAAGCGACCGAGTGTGCACTTTCTCGGAAACTGATCATCAATCAGTTAAATCTGCGACGACTTAACGGTAAAAATTAGAGAACGACAAAAGAAAAGATGGCTAGAAGTTTTCTTTTTTAAATGTTCGCTATGAATTCAGGTGTAGTCATGGTGACTAAAATAGGGCCTCTTGACTGATTTTTTTGTGTAGGTTTGCTTTCCTTATCACCGGCATTTGCCCGCGTGCCCAGCGTGTTCGTAGCGCGTTGGACTACAGGTGACTAGTCCTCTGTAAGTGCGGGTTCAACTCCGTGGACTGGCAGAAAAGTTACAGGTTCCCCAGATTTACGGTGTTCGTGGCACCGAGCCGAAGGGTTACGATGTCCATGACACCGAGCCGAAGAGCTTTCAGCTCAAGTGTTTCTGGATCGAAAAAAAAAAAATCACCGGCATTTGTCGCGATTCAGACGAGCCTTACTAAGAGATAGGTCAGATGTGACAACCAATACAGGTTTGTGAAATAGAGCATGGCGGAAGAGAATTCAACTAGAGGTTAGAGCCAGATAAATATATATATACTAGATGTACCCTGCGCGCGTTGCTACGCCTCCAACTAAAAATTGAATTACGTCCCAGTCGATATACTGCTTCATTGCTACTAATGTCGCGTCCCAGTTGATATACTGCTTGTTGACATACTGCTTCATTTCTACTAATGTCGCGTCCCAGTCGATATACTGCTTCATTGCTACTAATGTCGCGTCCCAGTTGATATACTGCTTCATTGCTACTAATGTCGCGTCCCAGTCGATATACTGCTTCATTGCTACTAATGTCGCGTCCCAGTTGATATACTGCTTCATTGCTAATAATGTCGCGTCCCAGTTGATATACTGCTTCATTGCTAATAATGTCGCGTCCCAGTTGATATACTGCTTCATTGCTAATAATGTCGCGTCCCAGTTGATATACTGCTTCATTGCTACTAATGTCGAGTCCCAGTTGATATACTGCTTCATTGCTACTAATGTCGCGTCCCAGTTGATGTACTGCTTCATTGCTACTAATGTCGTGTCCCAGTTGACATACTGCTTCATTGCTACTAATGTCGCGTCCTAATTGATATTTCTCTTATCATGATTCGAAATGAGTAGAAATCCTATGAAGAAACAAACCTGGATTGCGTATTTTAACTTCAGCTTGTTTGTAAAATTGCCTTGAAACGATTATTTTATGCTATGAAAGAAATCGAGGTCTCCATAGTTTTCAAACATACGTCATCGAATCTTGTGTATATATTAATGTGTACACCGTAGACTTCCGGAAACGTTCATAGCAAATTGTAAACAAACTTAAAAACTCTCGATGAAATTAGCGTGTTTTCGATTTTTTAGAATTTTTCGAAAAGCTTCAGCGCTACCTGTTTCAAACTATAACATGTAGCATCCCGACATCAAAACAAACATATCCTGTAAATTTCAGCTAAATCTGTTCAGTAGTTTCCGAGTCTATAGGTAACAAACAAACAGACAAACATCCATTTTATATATATAGTAGATATATATATATATATATATAGAGAGAGAGAGAAGTGTGAGTAGATAGGGAGAGGGAGAAAGAGGGGAAGTAGAAATGGAGAGAGGTGGGAGTAGAGAAAAGGGGATAGAAAAAGGGGGAGTAGAAAGAAGGAAATTAGAGAAAGGGGAGGAGTACAGAGGGACAGGACAAACCGACCATATCATGTACTCTCTAGTCACAGCCAACTATAGATAACTAGGCCAGACAACTGACGGGGAATCCTGACCTAGATCAGAGAAGGGGGCTGGAAATTATAGATGTTTAATAAAACACTTCACGCTATTTTTGCAATTTTACTCAATTCTGTGAATCTATGGTTATTTATTGGTGAAAAATATTCATAATATTGATATTCCTTATTATTAAACTTAACTTGTTACATAATATAACTTAGATTTAACATTTTGTGTCGATTTAAAGTGAATTCGTCTATATACACCAATACTGGAATGCGAGGTCATGTGGTGTAGTTGTGGTCTGATGTACCATAATTTTTACCTGAGTCCGAAGGCCCATAAGTTTATAGTTGGCTCTGCTCTAGTGCATAGCTTCCCAAAGTGGGTGGTACCACCCCTCAGTGGGTGTTGAAGTCTTCTAGGGGGTGGGGGAGAGGTAGTGGGTTCAGAAACATTTGAGGGGACATTCAGGAGATCTAGGGGTCGGTGGATCCTTATAGAAAAAAAATATATATTTTGCAATTGAATAATTGTATTAAAGCACATATTGCTGACCACTATTGCTACTTAAGTGGAAAGTATCAAACTGCTTGAGCGAAAACTGTTATAATTGGAGGGTGGGGAGGGGGAGGGGGTGTTTAAAAAAATGTTTTGCAAAAGGGGCTGTGGCCTAGAAAAAATTGGAACCTATGCTCTAGTGCTAGATTACGTTACGACACGTCTATACTGACTTAACACAGCACAACAACAATCCATGGTCTCCACTTACGACATGCTCGATAAAATAGTGTGATTCTAATCTTCATATAACGTAAATAATGGAATAATCTGAACTATAATGACCTCGTTACTTACCATATGAATGTCAATAGAACTTCATATGAATGGAAGTTTATACATCATTGAAATGAATAAGCTATGTTTAGTCTAGTATTTTCATTCACGAATGAATATTACAAGTTTGCAGACAAGCGGACAGTGTTTAAAAAAACAACTTAACTTCTTCTCAGTGGCGGCTCGTCAATAAGGGCTAGTGGGGTTGGGCCCCACAAAATAATGTGTAACGTGTATTTATTGTTTTATAAATTAAAATATAACCTAACCCAAAACCATTTTTCCGAAAAATTGTGTCTGGCCCTACCAACACAAACGATCACGATCTGCCACTGCTTCTTCTGCGTTCTCACTAGAATGGGATTGTGGATTCTGTAATAAAGACCGCCGTCTGCCTCAGATTGTCATCCACGCAATACAGTTGGGAATTAAGATGCCGATAGACTGGTTAAGGAGGGAGCAGGGACGCCTCAAGATGACAACATGGTCAGCTATGAAGAAGAAAAAAACATCCCCAGAGGGCTCTGCAAAGCAAAGCGGGAGAAATAACACACACTTATACTCATCATCATGGGGGAAGTTCCTCTGTGGCTAAGTGGTTACGTCCTTTGCCTTGTGAGTCGAAGGTCGTGGGTTCAAATCTGGACCGTGCCATTCTGTTCATGAGTGCAGTTTTTTCCAGAGACCCTAGGATTGTTGCTGGAGCTACGGAGTTCGTGAATCCGTTATCCAATTCCTCATTGTGAGGGGTCGTTGCACCATGTTATGTGTTTTACGGCCTGGTGCATCCGTTTTCTGCAAGCATTTGTTTCGGGTTAGCATTCCCTAGCTGACACGTGCATCCGATTTCAGCCAAATCTCCTTAGACGCCTCTTACATGTGTGGCAGGTAACAGTGGTTCTATTCTTTACACCCCAAATTTGGGCCCCGGTAACGAATCGGGCGATACTGTGATTTAAATACATTCAATTGATTTTTTCCCCAAACTAACACTTGGAGACTACTCATATCCAACCTTCAGCATTTCATAGATTTAACATCAGTACAACTGTCATGAACATCGTACTTTGGAAAGAAAAGCTATCGTGGACATTAGAAAAGAACTTAAACTATCCAACGATGACTACCAAACACTCGACAGACAAGGACAGACTATCATCTTCCGTCTCAGGATAAGACATAACAGACTGAACAAATACCTACACAGGCTAGGATTGTCTCTAGTCCCTCTGTGCCCCTGTGGCATCGCTGATCAAACCACAGAACATGTCTTGTAAGAATGTCCCCCTATATGCCATCCCTAGAAAGGAATGTTGGCTCTACAACTCACCACTACATTCAAAACTACATGGCACCAGAGATGAGCTCCAGACAACAGTTGACTTCATCATAAGAAAGCGTTTAACGGTATAATCATCAAAACTACATGGCACTAGAGATGAGCTCCAGACAACAGTTGACTTCATCATAAGAAAGCGTTTAACGGTATAATCATCAAAACTACATGGCACCAGAGATGAGCTCCAGACAACAGTTGACTTCATCATAAGAAAGCGTTTAACGGTATAATCATCAAAACTACATGGCACCAGAGATGAGCTCCAGACAACAGTTGACTTCATCATAAGAAAGCGTTAAACGGTATAATCATCAAAACTACATGGCACCAGAGATGAGCTCCAGACAACAGTTGACTTCATCATAAGAAAGCGTTTAACGGTATAATCATCAAAACTACATGGCACCAGAGATGAGCTCCAGACAACAGTTGACTTCATCATAAGAAAGCGTTTAACGGTATAATCATCAAAACTACATGGCACTAGAGATGAGCTCCAGACAACAGTTGACTTCATCATAAGAACGCGTTTAACGGTATAATCATCAAAATAGCGATCGCAAAGAAGAAGAAGATAAGATTCATAACAAATAATACTGCAAGCCTTAGGGTAAAACAGCTAGTGAGGCACTAATGAACTGTTTGATCTACCCTTACATGTACATTTAGCATTCTGCACATCTATCTTATCGTTAAATACACAAACAGATAGTAAGGAATGGCTTACATACGGCACGGGTAAGATGGTGCAGATATAGCGAGTGAGTACACTATTTTATGTAGAAATATGTAGGCGTTGCCATATACACCAGGTTTTCTCTCGTGTATACTGTTGACCCAGATATACACATCCTGTCGCACTCCTATACCCTCTAATGTTATAAGTAAAGTAGTCAAGTGTTACAAGTTATAGACAGAGTGGGTGTAATATAGTAAGTAACATAACACTCCTTACTTACAATCAACAATGATGTTATACATTTCTTTGTTTAGTTTAGATAAAGTTCAGTTTGTGTACAGTCATGTCACCATGAACACAAGAAGAGCAATGTTCAACACACAATTTCTCGATAAAAATTATGCTACCAATGCCAAACCTGGACGCTGACATTACAGAATAAAACTAGTCACAATAGATATAAAGTGTCTACGCAGAATTCTGGGAGTAACAAGAAGAGACCGGTTTAGAAATGAAGACATCAGGAAAAAAGTGGGTACAATATCAGTACTGAACTTCATCAAGAAACAACAAATTAAATGGTTTGGGCACATAAGCAGATTACCAACAGACAGTGCACCTCAAAGAGCAATGCTGCTCCGATGCAATGGGTACATAGCAAAAGGCCGGCCACGTAAAAGATGGACCTCATAGATAACAGAGGCGACGAAAGAGACTAACTACAAAGCGCATACAAGGGCCCGTTTTAAAATCTCTTCTTGACCTGACGCTGTGAGGCAAACAGGATTCGAGAAAGAAAGAACTTCATCAAGAAACAACAAATTAAATGGTTCGGGCGCATAAGCAGATTACCAACAGGCAGTGCACCTCAAAGAGAAATGTTACTCTGATACAGTGGATACAAAGCAAAAGGCCAGCAATCTAAAGGTTGATCTCAGAGATAACAGAGGCGCGAAAGACACTGTTTATGAAGCGCGCACAAAAGCCCGTTCTATAAATATTTTCTTACTCTGAAGCTGTGAGACAAACCAGGACTGGAGAAAAGAAAGAAAGACAAGACGCATAGACAGGTTCGCTCCTTATGTCTCCTTTCTCGACTTGACGCTGAAGGGCAAAACAGGATTAGAGTATAGAAAAACAGTTTGTGTACACTAGTTTTGTGTATCATCACAATATGTACATCTTCTTCTTCATTCATTCTCAAATGTCAACTTGAACATTTTTGAAGAAAGCAGTTGTTCGTTTCAGATTGTCGATATATATATATATATCTCTCTCTGTCTCTCTCTCTCTCTCGCGATCGTTCTTATGTTGTTTTTATCATTCTATTGTGATATATAAACACCCGAACATCAAGAACGGATGTACGTGCACAACCTTCAGTACCTATTGGAGCTCAGGTGCTTATCCTTCGGTGGTGTGTTCGGTTTCAACCAGCGTTTACTGGGTTCGCTCTCCGTTAGCCTTTTGCTGTCCCCAGCCAAACCTGCAAGGCAGAAGGTTGCTATTTTCTTTAGGGCAGCGACCCTTAGACGGCCTGCCCTCTCGTGATTATGAGCGCCATCTACCCAGTAAGATTGTCGATATCTGAAATGCAGTTACACTGGCGACGATCGTATCAGTCTTCTCTGCTTATTATACACTGGGGGTGGGGGGTATCTTTGGCTAAGTCGTTACTCCCTTACCTTGCGATAAGAAGGTGGTGGGTTCAAATCCCGATCGAGTGTTCTGTTCACGGGTGCATTTTTTTCAGTTATCCTTAGGATTTTTGCTGGACCTACTTAGTTTGTGCTTTGTGCAAAACTCTGGGCAGATGGCATACCATTTCTGCGGAGAGGACTGAGCCATACGGGGTAAAACCCCTTTATGCGACGGACAGCTTTGTGCAAAACTCTGGGCAGGTGGCATACCATTTCTGCGGAGAGGGACCGAGCCATACGGGGTAAAACCCCTTTATACGACGGACAGCTTTGTGGAAAACTCTGGGCAGATGGCATACCATTTCTGCGGAGAGGACGAGCCATACGGGTAAAACCCTTTATACGACGGACAGCTTTGTGGAAAGAAAAAAAGTTTAGAAGTCAGTGTCACAGTCACAGACATTCAAAAGTAGCTATCTTTAACTTGTTGAGTAGGTGGTATCTCAGTCTGTTGTGTCCTTTGCGGGATCTGAATATTTTTACAACTTATACTTTTCTGTTGAGCTGGTAATATGGATCGTTTGTCTGGTGGCCTTGATGTTCTGTTACTGGCTACATCGTATATTTTCTTGTGAGAAATCTATTCGTTTCTTCATAGGTTATGCTGAGATCAGGTAGAAGAGTTTTGACGCTGTTTTGATCTTCTTCTTCTTTGCGTTCGTTCTTTACGACCAGTTTTAATCACTCTTTGTGATATCTTTGATCTTTACCAAGAACGTGTATACGTTGCACATTGGTTTGGTAGGTCCCTAAACGCATAGACTTCTACACGTTTAGGATACATGCATCCGATTTCAGCCAATCCTACTTAGTCGCCTCTTACGACATGCGTGGCAGGTAACAGTTGTTCTATTCTTTACACCCCAACTATGCGCCCCGGTTACCAGTCGGGCGGCTGTTTTGATAATCTATCGACGTTATGATTGTCATGTTTTTAGCAGCAATTTCACAACTCAAAGCATTGTACACCACGTCAAAATGGTTTACGGTCTTCCCAAGTATGAATGAGTGGGACGGATTACAGTAATGCTTACCTGTATGATGCCGAGACCCGCAAGGGAAGCAAAGAATAGTACCACTGCTACCTACAAGGCACGTCTTAAAAGGCGACTAATGTAGGACCTAGGAAAACTACCTAGTAAATAAAAAGCATCGCAGAAATCGGATATGCTGGCGTACTTGTAGGAGCATAACTGACACAATGTACACTTGCTCTTAGGCTCAGATCACATACAAAGCACAGATAGTTGCTAACAAGTGGTCAATATGGAGCGTTTGAAGAAGAAGAAGAGTAATGTGACTAGAAATTTTAAAAAAAGTTGTGGTTCCCATACTCAACATTCCACGTGTCAGGAAATGAATTTCCTCCTATCTCCTGCACACTAGGCTCTAAAAATATGAAGTGACTCAAAGTTCTGATAAATAACAAAACATATCTTAGTCGAGATATGCTTTAAAGAGATTCATAATCTCAATGTAGGTGAGATCTAGTTCATAATTTTATCGGAGACGGACGATAAAATGTTGGTCCCGTGTTTTTGTTGTTGTTTTTCGATCCAGAAGCACTTGAGATTTCGCCTCTTCGGCTCGGTGCCATGGACATCGTATCCCTTCGGTTCGGTGCCCCGAACACCGTATATCTGGAGAATCTGTGACTTTTCTGCCTGCCCGCGGAATTGAACCGCACTTACAGGGAGCTTGTCACCCGCCGCCCAACACGCTACTAACACGCTGGGCAGGCGGGCAGGTCCCGTGTTCAAGTTGAGGACTAAAAATAAACATTACAAGTAAAAAATAGATAATAATATGATGAAAAAATAGATAAGAGTAAGATGAAAAAATAGATAATAATATGATGAAAAAATAGATAATAATATGATGAAAAAATAGACAATAATATGATTTAAAAATAGATAAGAATATGATGAAAAAATAGATAATAATGATGAAAAAATAGATAATAATATGATGAAAAAATAGATAATAATATGATGAAAAAATAGATAATAATATGATGAAAAATTGATAATAATATGATTAAAAATAGATAAGAATATGATGAAAAAATAGATAAGAATATGATGACAAAATAGATACGAGTATGATGCAAAGCAGATGCCAGTACACAATTTATGAAAATAATCAAAACTAAATTCCGTGACAAATTTTACCGTGTTCAAAATTACATGGGGGGAGAGGGAGGGAGGGAGAGGGGGGCCTTCGCCGGTGTTACGGAGTTTGTGGACTGCCGCTGAAATATCCATGTGTAAAAAAGCGATAGGTGCACACAAGATTATTTATTTACCTAAGTGTAATGATTAATGTTCAATCAATCAATCTATCAATCAATCAATCAGACTAAGATATTGATCTTTGTCGAGTTTTCAGTTTTACTAAGGAAATTCCGTCGAGTTACTTTTGAGTTGGTCTCACCTTGCATTCTCAATGAATATCTGACCGTGGATTTTCCAAAGCCTAGGACCACCCTAAGGCACGCTTTCTCTACGGCAATACCACGCATGAGTTGAACAAAGAAAAAATGCAAGGTAGTTTATACATTTCTCCTAAAAATAATTCAGAAACGGGATATGCCAACTCATTCAAACACCAACGACATGGTTGAGAGAAGAGAGTGGAAAACGAAGACGAGAGAGAAAGAGGAGAGAGAGAGAGAGAGAGAGAGAGAGAGAGAGAGAGAGAGTGAAGGAGAGAAATGGTGACTGAATTAGAAACATACTCTCTTAACACTGTTATCTAAATAACCACGTATGTTTGCTCGGCGCAGCAAGGCAGCGGCGGCGTTCGCTATGTCATCATCCACTTTTGTTCAGCAGAAGTTTGACATTCTCCTATGTAGGGTAGACAGCATTAAAACGGATTACCAATCGTGAAATATTAAACGAACCAGTTGATTGATTCCTTAATCTACACCCCCTGAGAAGATGTTGCCCTCTTCCTGTCGCATTATATGGATGTGAATCATGGACAATAACACAGACATTAAAGAATAGAATCGAAGATTATGAGAGAAAAAAAACATATCACAGAAGAATTCTTAGAAAGTCCTGGACGAAGGACTTTGGGGTCTCTGTGACGTAGAGATAAGGTGCTCGTCCGCCTGCCCACCGTGTTCGTAGTACGTTGGACAACGGGTGACAAGCCCTCTGTGAGTGCGGGTTCAATTCCGCGGGCTGGCAGAAGAGCCACATGTTCTCCAGATTTACGGTGTTCGTGGCACCGAACCGAAGGGTTACGATGTCCATGGCACAGAACCGAAAGGTTACGATGTCCATGGCACCGAACCGAAGGGTTACGATGTCCATGGCACCGAGCCGAAGAGCTGTAAGCTCAAGTGCTTCTGGATCGGGGAAGAAAAAAAAAAGGTGCTCACTTCTCGTCTCAAAGATACTCGGATATTTTTCCAAAGATCCATGATCTCAGTGTAGGTGAGATCGAGTTCCTAGTCCTATCGGAGACAGACGATAAAACGTAAGTCCTGTGTTCAAGTTGAACACGTCAAAGAATCGTTGGCAGTTCAAAATCGGGAAGAGCAGGCTGGAAAGCCGCTGTCCGGGAAAAAGTCACTGGAAATAACATCTTGGTTGTCACACTTGCCGGTTGCGTTGGGCAGTGATCGTTTGGACATGGCACAGTGATTGAATTTAATTTAGTGAACACCTGTATGGTGACGGGGTTCACAAGGGGAGCAAATAATAGTAACACTGCGGCCTACAAGGCATGTCGTAAGAGGCGACTGAGGTAGGCGTCTAGGGAAGCTACCATAGTAAATAAAAAGTGTCGCAGAACGCGGAAGTGCTAGCCTACTTGTAGGCGCATAACTGGCACAACGTACAAACGCTCTTAGGCTCAGATCCCATATAAATCACATAGAGTGGTTAACAAGTGGTCGATCTGAAGCGTTCAAAGAAGAAGAAGTCCTATCGGAGATGGACGATAAAACGTAGGCAAAAGTTCAAATTGAGTATATAAAAGAACCATTAGTTGTTGAACATGGATAAGATCACACTGCTGCAAAGCCGCTGCCTGGAGAATTTTTATTTAATAAAATTAAATCCTAAAAATGTTCAACTACTTTCAAAATTAAGTCGGGGACCCTCACCGATACTAGGCGGTTCATGCACTGCCGCTGAGGTTTTCCACTGTAAAAAAAACCCCAGATCGGAGCACACATCGCTATTCACACAGGTACATAATGATGATCCAATCAATCATTCAGTTTGACTGCATAATAATGGTTCCTGTAGTTCAGTTAATTTCAAGTGTTGGGTATCAAATAATGTATTACAGAACAGACCGACCTTAACCTAGCTTGAGTAACACCAAGAACTTGTTTTCAAACCACGTAGCACCAAGATTAAACACTTCAATATTTAGACTCCAGGCAGGTCAGAGTCACGTGCATAAAAAGTTTTAGATCTACGAAGGTCAGCCGATGTGGTCAACCAAAATGTGTTAATCTTTTTCTTCTTTGCGTTCGTTCTTTACGATCAATTTTAATCACTCTTTGTGATATGTTTGATCTTTGCCAAGAACGTGTATACGTTGCACATTGGTTTGGTAGGCTCCTAAATGCATAGACTTCTACACGTTTAGGACATATGCATCCGATTTCATCCAAACCTCCTTAGTCGCCTTTTACGACATGCGTGGCAGGTAACAGTAGTTCTATTCTATACACACCATCTTTGGGCCCCGGTAACCACTCGGGCGAATGTGTTAATGATGGGATAAGATTAAGTCGGAACTAAATTATGCATTATTTCTATCAATAATGTTTGAGGAAACTATCGATATAAAGACAGACTTATCATCGTGCTGTTGAGGCACATATAAAACGAACTGCGTGAAAAAACACAATACACAACACGCACATGTCTAACCTTGGTCATGTACATTCACCTCCAGAGAGGTGAAGCAGCACACGCCTGATGCTGTTGCCATCATCGATTGCGATTGACGGCTACTATTTTTATAAGGGATGACTAGTAAAACTATATAGCAATGACAAAACACTTGAAAACAAAGCACTGTAGTTTTACAAAGTACAAAAACAATATACAGTGATGTTGGACGAAGCTATGGACATTGCAAAGCTCTCTCGGAAAAGCCAAACTGTGTAAACTGTGACTGGTAAAAGTTTAAATGATCTAAACCCAAAGGATTGACAAATGCACAAGGGTGTTCCCCATATGGCTCGGTCACTCTCCAAAGAAATGGCACGCCACCTGCTGAGAGTATTGCACAAAGCATGCACTCCGGCAACAATCCTAGGGGTTTCTGGAGAAAACGCACTCGTGAACAGAACGGTGTGGTCCGGATTCGAACCTACAACCTTCGGGACGCAAGGCAAGGCTTAACCACTTAGCCACATATACATGTTAAAAGTAACAATGTTACGCTGTATTGTTCCCGAACTTAGCCCGCTTTGAGAAAAGTGACCGCACGTAACTCTCTCGCGATCGTTCTTAAGCAATTTTATCATTCTATTGTGATATATAAACAGCCAAACATCAGAACTTGATGGACGTGCACAAGCCTTCAGCACCTATTGAAGTTCAGTTGCTTATCCTTCGGTGGTGTGTTCGATTTCAGTCAGCGTTTGTGTGCGGTTCGTTTTCCGCTAGCCTTTGGCTGTCCCCAGCCAAAGCCACAAGGCAGCAGGTTGTCATTTTCTTTTAGGGCAGCGACCCTTAGACAGCCTGCCCTCCCGGGCTTATGAGTGCCATCTGCCCAGCAAAACCGGTCGTTTTAATGAACACCTTGGTTTGCCGCCCGTTCAGGTTTATGTACGGTTTGCTCCGCTAGACTTTGATTGTCCCCAATCAAACTACAAGGCTGTAGTAACCGCACGTAACTGACTCCACTCCGATTAAGAATGCAGTGATAATTCATAATTTTTGGACAAGACGCAAACAATATTTCTGAGCTGTATCGTTGTCTTAAACTGAGAAATGATGTGAACTCTTAACTGGCAATGTCATGGAACCATATATGTCCACTAAGAAGTCTCTGTAGCGTAGAGATTAGCTGCTCGTATCTCGGGCCAAAAGTACCAGGTTCGCTCCCTCGTGTAGCCATCGGGATATTTTCCAGAGATCCCTGATCTCAGTGTAGGTGAGATCGAGCTCCTAGTCCTATCGAAGATGTACAATAAAAAGTAGGTATCGTCTTCAATTTGAGCACGTAAAAGAACCCTTGGCAGTTCAAAATCGAGAAGAGCAGGCTGGAAAGCTCGCTGCCCGGGCAAAATTCATTAGTAAAAGATTTAAAATAAAATTCCTACAAAAATATCTTCACCATCTTCAAAATTACATCGGGGACCCTCGCCGGTGCTACGGAGTCGTGCACTGCCGCTGAGATCTTCCTGTGTAAGAAAGAGATCGGAGCACACATGGTTGCTCACCGAAGTGCAATAATGATGGTTCAATCAATCAATTTCCACAGTTTCCTATCCCCTCACAATAAAATAACACAGATTGAAAACTTGAAATCCTTGGGCGACGCTAGTAACATATTTCCCAAAACGGTGAAACATGTCCCTTATCCGGAACAATCTTGCCGCGTCACAATATTGACACATCGCGCACACGCTCTTTCGCTCCGATCATATACTTCTTCTTCTTCTTTGCAATCGGTTTCATATGCTCGGTCTAAACTAATGAGAAGGGTTGCTTTTATGAAGCAGCAGGTCAGTTGGAGTTTCTTGTTGGTTCCCCATAGCTTGCTCTGTAAGCTTTGTTCAAGAGATCATGTTTCGTTTCATTTGTGTACGTATGATGAGCAGCAGAATATGCTCTGAAGTCTGTATTTCAGTCTGGAATGCACACTGTGCAGTCTGAGAAGGCTTTATTATGTGCAAGTGATGGATGAGATGGATGGATGCTACAGAAAGATCCTACGATTATCATGGACAGGAAAAAGAACGAACACTGATGTCCTGAAAGAACTAAATGTTAAAGAGACTTGGCTGATAAACAACATACTATACAGACACATTAGATACTTTGGTCACATCAAGCGTCACGATGACCTGGAAAGAACAATACTAGAGGGCAGGGTCCCAGGACGCAGAAGCAGACCAAGAAGAAGATGGCTACAAGATATTAAAGAAACCATGAATATGACCATCGACGAAGTGGGTGAACTGGCTAGAGACAGAGTGAATTTCAGATGCGCTGCAAAGAGAGCAACGTCCTATATACGTACCTTGATGATGATGGATGAGCCGGCAGTGCCATTTTCTGAGACGGAAGATTATTGTGTTCCAAGATTTTTGTTGAGACTACTGATCAGATCTTGTGGGTGATTTCTGTTGATTTGTTGCCTTTATAACTATTCGTATTTGTATCTACATGTATATGTTTTGATTTCTGGAAGTGACACTCGTTGTTTGCATTGCAAGGGGTCGTTGAATAGTGATCACAGTAGAGAGAACACTAATCTGTGCCCGAACGAACGAATCGTGCTCAATAGACATTGAGAAGACTGTCAATGGATAGGGAGGGGATCTAGACTATCATGAACCGTGGAAATTCAGATGTTATTCAACTGCTGCCTTGCAGGACAGCTGGGACAGCCCAAGGCTGACGGAGAGCGAACCCAGTAAACGCTGCTGAAACCGGACACATTGCCGAAGGATAAGCACCAGAACTCCAAATGGCGGTAAAGATGTGACGAACCACACCATTGCTAGGGCTGCATGAATCAGATTTCCACATGAATGAGATTTATGGGGAAATCTGGTACACCAGTCTGGGCGGTGATCGCGAGAGAGAGAAAGAGAGAGATGTTATTCGCATACGTGCTGTTGGCACCGAACGAGAGAACTCTGTACTTACCTTCTCTGACATAAATCATACACATATCACAAAGAGTGGTTAAGAAAAAAAATTGACAGTGCGAACGAAAGCAACAACTAATGCGTGGGACTCTGTTACGAGCTTAACTTGAGCATGTGACCTTTAACAGGACTAGACACTCGATCACACCTACACTGAGATCAGGGATCATTAGAAAGTGATTATATTGCAACGCAACCCGTTCACTTCTAGAATCTAGAGCAGTGGCTCTCAACCTTTGGGTCGCGACCCTATGGGGTCGAACGACCATTTCACAGGGGTCGCCTAAGACCATCGAAAAACACATATTTATCATAATTAGCAATCAATATTTCGCAATATGTAATTACATATTATTTTTGTGACTAATCGCTATGCTTTAATTATGTTCAATTTGTAACAATTAAAATACATCCTGCATATCAGATATTTACATTACGATTCATAACAGTAGCAAAGTTACAATTATGAAGTAGCAACGAAAATAATGTTATTGTTGGGGTCACGGCGACATAAGGAACTGTATTAAAGGGTCGCGGCATTAGGAAGCTTGAGAGTCACTGATCTAGAACGAAATTTGTCCACTCTGGAAACAATCAACTGTTGTCTTGAAGAACGGTAATGGAAGGGTAAAAACTAGAGTAACAACATAGCAACCAAAAACAAAATACATGCGCATACATTTTTAAACATTCATGACTCTGACAAAGTGTTCACATTCAGACTTAAGCTTTGGTGATTCTGACAAAGTGTTGACATTAGATATCCATCGTGATGACTGACACAGTGTTTACATTAGACATCCAACTTGATGACTCTGACAAAATGTATACAATCAGACTTAAGCTTTGATGACTCTGACAAAGTGTTCACATTCAGACTTAAACGACTCTGACAAAGTGTTTACATTAGACATCCAACTTGATGAGTCTGACAAAGTGTTTACATTAGACATCCAACTTGATGACTCTGACAGTGTTCACATTCAGATTTAAACTTTGATGACTCTGACAAAGTGTTCACATTCAGACTTAAACGACTCTGACAAAGTGTTTACATTAGACATCCAACTTGATGACTCTGACAGTGTTCACATTCAGATTTAAACTTTGATGACTCTGACAAAGTGTTCACATTCAGACTTAAACGACTCTGACAAAGTGTTTACATTAGACATCCAACTTGATGACTCTGACAGTGTTCACATTCAGATTTAAACTTTGATGACTCTGACAAAGTGTTCACATTCAGACTTAAACGACTCTGACAAAGTGTTTACATTAGACATCCAACTTGATGACTCTGACAGTGTTCACATTCAGATTTAAACTTTGATGACTCTGACAAAATGTTCACATTCAGACATAGACGACTCTGACAAAACGTTCACAATGAATGAGGCATCCACTGTGATGACTCTGACAATGATAACTCATAAACATTGCAATCGTTTACAAAACAAGCTAATACATTTTTCTATTGCCACAATAACAACTACTACAGAAGATCAACAAAAATACTTACAGAACAGTGGTGTCTGCAGGGACTTCGGGTATAGTCTCCATGTTAATAAACATACAACGAACGTGAGTTCGAAAACAGAAGCAACGATTTGGACACGCCTCTGATTTATCCAAAACAGACATCATTATAACAAGAAGCACAGGCAGAAGTCGAGAAACCTCCATTATTTGGTTGTGATGTTTTCTTTTCATAAAACAACACCAGAGGTGGTTTCAGGCCTTAGTATTTCCAGACGTGTTGTACCTCTGCCTTTCTCCGCGCTTTCTGCTTCTACTACTGGAAATCTTGAATCCCCTTAGATTCTGCTAAAAAATCTGCTGACAGTTACAGTGTGAGGGAGTGTGTAGGTAGCAGTGAACTATTCAAGTTGAGATTCGTATGATACAGTAAACAAGACGGTGTCTCGCGTCGACTCGCTAACTAACCGTCTGCTCGCACTAGCTGACGGTTGCACAAATGACGAATGGAGGGCGTTCGTCAACGTTATAGTAGGATTTTAGCAGACGGAATTTGGAATGACATCATTGTGGACACAATAATAATAATTATTATTATTCCTTTCGACCTGTTATTCGTTACCACAGCCAACTCTAAATTGTTATGGCTATCGGAGGCTACGTGCGTTACAAAGTAATTTCCCCATACCGCTCTATCCTGGGCAACTCGCTTATCCTCTTCCATGAAATTGAGACCGATATTTCTTGACTCTCAGCAAACGTTCGTTTCAGGGTCTCCATAGGGCGTCCTCTCTTTCTTGAACACTTTGCATCCCATTTCAAAGCCTGCTTTGGTATTCTTTGATCATTTCTTATCAAGATGTGTCCAACATATCTCCATCTTCTCCTTCTTATAACAGTTGTTACTAGTGGTTGACCAGTCATTTCTTCTCAAGGTATGTCCAACATATCTCCATCTTCTCCTTCTTATAACAGTTGTTACTAGTGGTTGACCAGTCATTTCTTCTCAAGGTATGTCCAACATATCTCCATCTTCTCCCTCTTATAACAGTTGTTACTAGTGGTTGACCAGACATTTCTTCTCAAGGTATGTCCAACATATCTCCATCTTCTCCCTCTTATAGCAGTTGTTACTAGTGGTTGACCAGACATTTCTTCTCAAGGTATGTCCAACATATCTCCATCTTCTCCCTCTTATAACAGTTGTTACTAGTGGTTGACCAGACATTTCTTATCAAGATGTGTCCAACATATCTCCATCTTCTCCCTCTTATAACAGTTGTTACTAGTGGTTGACCAGTCATTTCTCTGATTTCATTTTCTTCTTCCTGTTCTTCTTCTTCCAACGCTCCATATCGACCACTTGTTAGTTACTCTTTATGATTTGTATTTGATCCGAGCCTAAAAGCAATTGTATGCTGTGGCAGCTATGCGCCTACAAGATGGCGCGCACATCCGATTTCTGCTACGCTTTTTATTTACTATGGTAGCTTCCCTAGGCCCCTACCACAATCTCCTCTTACGACATGCCATGTTGGTAATAGTGTTACTATTCTGTGCTCTCCTTGAGGACCCCAGCAAACACGGGCGTCTGATTTCATCACTTCTCACTCTGTCCCATCCCTTCTCCTCACTCTGTCCCATCATTTCTCCTGAGTTCACTCCGCTGTGGGCATATATAGAACGAATTCCCTAGTCACACCCCGAGAATATAATTTGGAGATGATGACAACGACTAGTTTGATGAAGTGTACCACAATGACATGATTACAGGAAGTGCTGGAATAACAACAGCTGAATTTAATGCGGCAAAAATATAAGGCTAGACCAGACCCATAGATAATTTTGTGTCCCAGGTCAACTTCAATTTTCCCCCGCCCCTTCTTTTCTCCCAACATTGCACAAAATAGTAGAATAGCAAATTGTTGTGTTACATCAGTTATACAAGACTATCATCATAGTACTTCGGGCGTGTTCATATGTGCTTCTATCCCCGTCTCAAATTCAGCAGCGTCCAGGGGATCAGCACGGCAGTTCGATGACTAGACACTTTTTCGCATATTTGATATATCTTACTTTTTGAGCTGTACCAATGTGGGTACCTATATATCTATCTACTATCTACAACGTGCAAATCTGCCTTCCATCATGGGCATGCTCAGCAGTAGACGACTAAGATGGTTGGGACATGTGAGAAGAAGGGAAACTTATCGCATACCAAAACAAATGTTGTTCTGTGAACTTTCGAAGAGGAAGAGGCACCAGGGCAGACCACTGCTCAGATATAAAGATGTCTGCAAAACCTCAATGAAAACTTTTCTATAGATCCCAGCACATGGGAGGGACTAGCTGATGCCAGAGTTGTGTGGAAAGCCAAATTACGGAAAGGCGCAGAGTCTTTTGAGAAGAGACTTATGTACGAGCTGAACGACAAGAGAGAAAAGCGAAAACTCAGAAGTTGTCACAGTACAACACTTGCCTATTGACCGTCTGTAAAGATGAAAAGGGCCATATATATATCTATCTACTATCTATTAGTGTTGTGCCTTTCAGTTTGCAATGTATGTGAAAGAAGGTTCCAAAAAGTTCCCTCGAGTGCGCCTCGTATATGGTGTTTCCTACCGCCTTTGCTTTTTCTGAGATCCATCGTTTGCATGTGTGGCCATTGACCTTGAAACCATTGTATCTTTGCTGATTGGCTACTGAATTGCATCTTTGCTGATTAGTTACTGAATTGTATCTTTGCTGATTAGCTATTGAATTGTATCTTTGCTGATTAGCTACTGAATTGTATCTTTGCCGATTAGTTACTGAATTGTACCTTTGCTGATTAGCTACTGAATTGTATCTTTGCTGATTAGTTACTGAATTGTATCTTTGCTGATTAGTTACTGAATTGAAAAACGGGTTGTGGCTGAATTAAATCTGTGTCCTATTTTTCCAATGCAGGTATGTGTACAAATTCAGCTGCACTTTTCTTAATTATTAACATATTTTCATGAGTAATATACCATTTTATAGATAAATGAATTTTCTTTAACAATAGACCTAAAACAAATATACATTTGCGCTCCCAGCGGCTTATGAGAGCAAATCAGTTAATAATACTGCTCGTTGTGGCGTACTGTTTGGCAATAATCGTTTACATGGCCGAAACATTTGGTTTGTTGTTTCTACATATATTCTTCTCTAGCATTGGTGTTGTTTCTTCATATATTCTTCTCTAGCATTGGTGTTGTTTCTTCATATATTCTCTAGCATTGGTGTTGTTTCTTCATATATTCTCTAGCATTGGTGTTGTTTCTTCATATATTCTCTAGCATTGGTGTTGTTTCTACATATATTCTTCTCTAGCATTGGTGTTGTTTCTTCATATATTCTCTAGCATTGGTGTTGTTTCTTCATATATTCTTCTCTAGCATTGATGTTGTTTCTTCATATATTCTCTAGCATTGGTGTTGTTTCTTCATATATTCTCTAGCATTGGTGTTGTTTCTTCATATATTCTCTAGCATTGGTGTTGTTTCTCATATATTCTTCTAGCATTGGTGTTGTTTCTTCAATATTCTCTAACATTGGTGTTGTTTCTCATATATTCTCTAGCATTGGTGTTGTTTCATATATTCTTCTCTAGCATTGGTGTTGTTTCTTCATATATTCTTCTAGCATTGGTGTTGTTTCTACATAATTCTTCTCAGCATTGGTGTTGTTTCTTCATATATTCTTTCTAGCATTGGTGTTGTTTCAATATTCTTCTCTAGCATTGATGTTGTTTCTACATATATTCTCTAACATTGGTGTTGTTTCTTCATATATTCTTCTCTAGCATTGGTGTTGTTTCTACATATATTCTCTAACATTGGTGTTGTTTCTTCACATATCTCTCTCTACATTGGTGTTGTTTCTTCATATATTCTCTAGCATTGGTGTTGTTTCTACATATATTCTCTAGCATTGGTGTTGTTTCTTCATATATTCTCTAGCATTGGTGTTGTTTCTTCACATATTCTTCTAGCATTGGTGTTTATTTCTACATATATTCTTCTCTAGCATTGGTGTTGTTTCTTCATATATTCTTCTCTAGCACTGGTGTTGTTTCTACATATATTCTTCTCTAGCACTGGTGTTGTTTCTTCATATATTCTTCTCTAGCATTGGTGTTGTTTCTTCATATATTCTTTCTAGCATTGTGTTGTTTCTTCACATATTCTTCTAGCATTGGTGTTGTTTCTTCATATATTCTTATCTAGCATTGGTGTTGTTTCTTCATATATTCTCTAGCATTGGTGTTGTTTCTTCATATATTCTTCTCTAGCATTGGTGTTGTTTCTTCATATATTCTTCTCAGCATTGGTGTTGTTTCTTCCATATATTCTCTAGCATTGGTGTTGTTTCTTCATATATTCTTCTCTAGCATTGGTGTTGTTTCTTCATATATTCTTATCTAGCATTGGTGTTGTTTCTTCATATATTCTCTAGCATTGGTGTTGTTTCTTCATATATTCTCTAGCACTGGTGTTGTTTCTTCATATATTCTTCTCTAGCATTGGTGTTGTTTCTACATATATTCTTCTCTAGCATTGGTGTTGTTTCTTCATATATTCTTCTCTAGCATTAGGTTGTTTCTTCATATATTCTTCTCTAACATTGGTGTTGTTTCTTCATATATTCTTCTCAGCATTGGTGTTGTTTCTTCATATATCTCTTACATTGGTGTTGTTTCACATATTTCTCTAGCATTGGTGTTGTTTCTTCATATATTATTCTCTAGCATTGGTGTTGTTTCTACATATATTCTTATCTAGCATTGGTGTTGTTTCTTCATATATTCTCTAGCACTGGTGTTGTTTCTTCATATATTCTTCTCTAGCATTGGTGTTGTTTCTTCATATTTCTTCTAGCATTGGTGTTGTTTCTTCATATATTCTTCTCTAGCATTGGTGTTGTTTCTACATATATTCTCTAGCATTGGTGTTGTTTCTTCAATATTCTTCTCAGCATTGGTGTTGTTTCTTCATATATTCTTTCTAGCATTGGTTGTTTCTTCATATATTCTCTAGCATTGTGTTGTTTCTTCATATATTCTTCTCTAGCATTGGTGTTGTTTCTTCATATATCTCTAGTCATTGGTGTTGTTTCTTCATATATTCTTCTCTAGCATTGGTGTTGTTTCTTCATATATTCTTCTAGCATTGTAGTTTTTCTTCAATATTTCTTCTCTAGCATTGGTGTTGTTTCTACATATATTCTTCTCTAGCATTGGTGTTGTTTCTTCATATATTCTTCTCTAGCATTGGTGTTGTTTCTACATATATTCTCTAGCATTGGTGTTGTTTCTTCATATTTCTTCCTAGCATTGGTGTTGTTTCTTCATATATTCTTCTCTAACATTGGTGTTGTTTCTTCATATATTCTCTAGCACTGGTGTTGTTTCTACATATATTCTCTAGCATTGGTGTTGTTTCTTCATATATTCTTCTCTAGCACTTGTGTTGTTTCTTCATATATTCTCTAGCATTGGTGTTGTTTCTTCAATATTCTTCTCTAGCATTGGTGTTGTTTCTTCAATATTCTAGCACTGGTGTTGTTTCTACATATATTCTCTAGCATTGGTGTTGTTTCTTCAATATTCTTCTAGCATTGGTGTTGTTTCTTCATATATTCTTCTCTAGCATTGGTGTTGTTTCTACATATATTCTTCTCTAGCATTGGTGTTGTTTCTTCATATATTCTCTAGCACTGGTGTTGTTTCTACATATATTCTCAGCATTAGTGTTGTTTCTTCATATATTCTTCTCTAACATTGGTGTTGTTTCTTCATATATTCTTCTCTAGCATTTGTGTTGTTTCTACATATATTCTTCTCTAGCATTGGTGTTGTTTCTTCATATATTCTTCTCTAGCATTGGTGTTGTTTCTTCATATATTCTCTAACATTGGTGTTGTTTCTACATATATTCTCTAGCATTGGTGTTGTTTCTTCATATATTCTCTCTAGCATTGGTGTTGTTTCTTCATATATTCTCTAGCATTGGTGTTGTTTCTTCATATATTCTTCTCTAGCATTGGTGTTGTTTCTTCATATATTCTCTAGCACTGGTGTTGTTTCTACATATATTCTCTAGCATTGGTGTTGTTTCTTCATATATTCTTCTCAGCATTGGTGTTGTTTCTTCTATATTCTTCTCTAGCATTGGTGTTGTTTCACATATTCTTCTCTAGCATTGGTGTTGTTTCTTCATATATTCTTCTCTAGCACTGGTGTTGTTTCTACATATATTCTCTAGCATTGGTGTTGTTTCTTCATATATTCTTCTCTAACATTGGTGTTGTTTCTTCATATATTCTTCTCTAGCATTGGTGTTGTTTCTACATATATTCTTCTCTAGCATTGGTGTTGTTTCTTCATATATTCTTCTAGCATTGGTGTGTTTCTCTTCATATATCTCTCTAACATTGGTGTTGTTTCTTCATATATTCTTCTCTAGCATTGGTGTTGTTTCTTCATATATTCTCTAACATTGGTGTTGTTTCTACATATATTCTCTAACATTGGTGTTGTTTCTTCATATATTCTTCTCTAACATTGGTGTTGTTTCTTCATATATTCTTCTCTAACATTGGTGTTGTTTCTTCATATATTCTCTAACATTGGTGTTGTTTCTTCATATATTCTCTAACATTGGTGTTGTTTCTTCATATATTATTCTCTAGCATTGGTGTTGTTTCTACATATATTCTCTAGCATTGGTGTTGTTTCTTCATATATTCTCTAGCACTGGTGTTGTTTATTCATATATTCTCTAGCATTGGTGTTGTTTCTTCATATATTCTCTAGCACTGGTGTTGTTTCTACATATATTCTCTAGCACTTGTGTTGTTTCTTCATATATTCTCTAGCATTGGTGTTGTTTCTTCATATATTCTCTAGCACTTGTGTTGTTTCTACATATATTCTCTAACATTGGTGTTGTTTCTTCATATATTCTTCTCTAGCACTTGTGTTGTTTCTTCATATATTCTTCTCTAACATTGGTGTTGTTTCTTCATATATTCTTCTCTAGCATTGGTGTTGTTTCTACATATATTCTTCTCTAGCATTGGTGTTGTTTCTTCATATATTCTCTAGCACTGGTTTGTTTCTTCATATATTCTCTAGCATTGGTGTTGTTTCTTCATATATTCTCTAGCATTGGTGTTGTTTCTTCATATATTCTCTAGCATTGGTGTTGTTTCTTCATATATTCTCTAACATTGGTGTTGTTTCTTCATATATTCTTCTCTAGCATTGGTGTTGTTTCTTCATATATTCTCTAGCACTTGTGTTGTTTCTTCATATATTCTCTAGAATTGGTGTTGTTTCTTCATATATTCTCTAGAATTGGTGTTGTTTCTTCATATATTCTTCTCTAGCATTGGTGTTGTTTCTTCATATATTCTTCTCTAGCATTGGTGTTGTTTCTACATATATTCTCTAGCATTGGTGTTGTTTCTTCATATATTCTCTAGCATTGGTGTTGTTTCTTCATATATTCTTCTCAGCATTGTGTTGTTTCTACATATTTCTCTAGCATTGGTGTTGTTTCTTCATATTTTCTTCTCTAGCATTGGTGTTGTTTCTACATATATTCTCTAGCATTGGTGTTGTTTCTACATATATTCTCTAGCACTGGTGTTGTTTCTACATATATGCTCTAGCATTGGTGTTGTTTCTACATATATTCTCTAGCACTGGTGTTGTTTCTTCCATATATCTCTAGCATTGGTGTTGTTTCTACATATATTCTCTAGCATTGGTGTTGTTTCTACATATATTCTCTAGCATTGGTGTTGTTTCTTCATATATTCTCTAGCATTGGTGTTGTTTCTTCAATATTCTTCCTAGCATTGGTGTTGTTTCTACATATATTCTCTAGCATTGGTGTTGTTTCTACATATATTCTCTAGCACTGGTGTTGTTTCTACATATATGCTCTAGCATTGGTGTTGTTTCTTCATATATTCTCTAGCATTGGTGTTGTTTCTACATATATTCTCTAGCACTTGTGTTGTTTCTTCATATATTCTCTAGCACTTGTGTTGTTTCTACATATATTCTCTAGCATTGGTGTTGTTTCTACATATATTCTTCTCTAACATTGGTGTTGTTTCTACATATATTCTCTAGCATTGGTGTTGTTTCTTCATATATTCTTTCTAGCATTGGTGTTGTTTCTACATATATTCTCTCTAGCATTGGTGTTGTTTCTTCATATATTCTCTAGCATTGGTGTTGTTTCTTCATATATTCTCTAGCACTGGTGTTGTTTCTACATATATTCTTCTCTAGCATTGGTGTTGTTTCTTCATATATTCTCTAGCACTGGTGTTGTTTCTACATATATTCTTCTCTAGCACTTGTGTTGTTTCTTCTTATATTCTTCTCTAGCATTGGTGTTGTTTCTACATATATTCTCTAGCATTGGTGTTGTTTCTACATATATGCTCTAGCATTGTGTTGTTTCTTCATATATTCTCTAGCACTGGTGTTGTTTCTTCATATATTCTTCTCTAGCATTGGTGTTGTTTCTTCATATATTCTTCTCTAGCATTGGTGTTGTTTCTTCATATATTCTCTAACATTGGTGTTGTTTCTACATATATGCTCTAGCATTGGTGTTGTTTCTTCATATATTCTCTAGCATTGGTGTTGTTTCTTCATATATTCTCTAGCATTGGTGTTGTTTCTTCATATATTCTTCTCTAGCATTGGTGTGTTTCTTCATATATTATTCTCTAGCATTGGTGTTGTTTCTTCATATATTCTCTAGCATTGGTGTGTTTCTTCATATATTCTCTAACATTGGTGTTGTTTATACATATATTCTCTAGCATTGGTGTTGTTTCTTCATATATTCTCTAGCACTGGTGTTGTTTCTTCATATATTCTCTAGCATTGATGTTGTTTCTTCATATATTCTCTAGCACTTGTGTTGTTTCTTCATATATTCTCTAGCATTGGTGTTGTTTCTTCAATATTCTTCTCAGCATTGGTGTGTTTCTTCATATATTCTTCTCTAGCATTGGTGTGTTTCTTCATATATTCTCTAGCATTGGTGTTGTTTCTTCATATATTCTCTAGCACTGGTGTTGTTTCTTCATATATTCTCTAGCATTGGTGTTGTTTCTTCATATATTCTCTAACATTGGTGTTGTTTCTTCATATATTCTCTAACATTGGTGTTGTTTCTTCATATATTCTTCTCTAGCACTGGTGTTGTTTCTTCATATATTCTCTAACATTGGTGTTGTTTCTTCATATATTCTCTAACATTGGTGTTGTTTCTTCATATATTCTCTAGCACTGGTGTTGTTTCTTCATATATTCTCTAGCATTGGTGTTGTTTCTTCATATATTCTCTCTAGCATTGGTGTTGTTTCTTCATATATTCTCTAGCATTGGTGTTGTTTCTTCATATATTCTCTAACATTGGTGTTGTTTCTTCATATATTCTCTAACATTGGTGTTGTTTCTTCATATATTCTTCTCTAGCATTGGTGTTGTTTCTTCATATATTCTCTAGCATTGGTGTTGTTTCTTCATATATTCTCTAGCATTGATGTTGTTTCTTCATATATTCTCTAGCATTGGTGTTGTTTCTTCATATATTCTCTAGCACTTGTGTTGTTTCTTCATATATTCTCTAGCATTGGTGTTGTTTCTTCATATATTCTTCTCTAGCACTTGTGTTGTTTCTTCATATATTCTCTAGCATTGGTGTTGTTTCTTCATATATTCTCTAGCACTTGTGTTGTTTCTTCATATATTCTTCTCTAACATTGGTGTTGTTTCTTCATATATTCTTCTCAGCATTGGTGTTGTTTCTTCACATATTCTCAGCATTGGTGTTGTTTCTTCATATATTCTTATCTAGCATTGGTGTTGTTTCTTCATATATTCTCTAGCATTGATGTTGTTTCTTCATATTCTTCTAGCATTGGTGTTGTTTCTTCATATATTCTCTAGCACTTGTGTTGTTTCTTCATATATTCTCTAGCATTGATGTTGTTTCTTCATATATTCTTCTCTAGCATTGATGTTGTTTCTACATATATTCTCTAGCATTGGTGTTGTTTCTTCATATATTCTCTAACACTGGTGTTGTTTCTTCATATATTCTTCTCTAGCATTGGTGTTTTTCTTCATATATTCTTCTCTAGCATTGGTGTGTTTCTTCATATATTCTCTAGCATTGGTGTTGTTTCTACATATATTCTCTAGCATTGGTGTTGTTTCTTCATATATTCTCTAGCACTGGTGTTGTTTCTACATATATTCTTCTCAGCACTTGTGTTGTTTCTTCAATATTCTTCTACATTGGTGTTGTTTCTACATATATTCTCTAGCATTGGTGTTGTTTCTACATATATGCTCTAGCATTGGTGTTGTTTCTTCATATATTCTCTAGCACTGGTGTTGTTTCTTCATATATTCTTCTCTAGCATTGGTGTTGTTTCTTCATATATTCTTCTCTAGCATTGGTGTTGTTTCTTCATATATTCTCTAACATTGGTGTTGTTTCTACATATATGCTCTAGCATTGGTGTTGTTTCTTCATATATTCTCTAGCATTGGTGTTGTTTCTTCATATATTCTCTAGCATTGGTGTTGTTTCTTCATATATTCTTCTCTAGCATTGGTGTGTTTCTTCATATATTATTCTCTAGCATTGGTGTGTTTCTTCATATATTCTCTAGCATTGGTGTTGTTTCTTCATATATTCTCTAACATTGGTGTTGTTTCTACATATATCTCTTAGCATTGGTGTTGTTTCTTCATATATTCTCTAGCACTGGTGTTGTTTCTTCATATATTCTCTAGCATTGATGTTGTTTCTTCATATATTCTCTAGCACTTGTGTTGTTTCTTCATATATTCTCTAGCATTGGTGTTGTTTCTTCATATATTCTTCTCTAGCATTGGTGTGTTTCTTCATATATTCTTCTCTAGCATTGGTGTGTTTCTTCATATATTCTTCTCTAGCATTGGTGTTGTTTCTTCATATATTCTCTAGCATTGATGTTGTTTCTTCATATATTCTCTAGCACTTGTGTTGTTTCTTCATATATTCTCTAGCATTGGTGTTGTTTCTTCATATATTCTTCTCTAGCATTGGTGTGTTTCTTCATATATTCTTCTCTAGCATTGGTGTGTTTCTTCATATATTCTTCTCTAGCATTGGTGTTGTTTCTTCATATATTCTCTAGCACTGGTGTTGTTTCTTCATATATTCTCTAGCATTGGTGTTGTTTCTTCATATATTCTCTAACATTGGTGTTGTTTCTTCATATATTCTCTAACATTGGTGTTGTTTCTTCATATATTCTTCTCTAGCACTGGTGTTGTTTCTTCATATATTCTCTAACATTGGTGTTGTTTCTTCATATATTCTCTAACATTGGTGTTGTTTCTTCATATATTCTCTAGCACTGGTGTTGTTTCTTCATATATTCTCTAGCATTGGTGTTGTTTCTTCATATATTCTTCTCTAGCATTGGTGTTGTTTCTTCATATATTCTCTAGCATTGGTGTTGTTTCTTCATATATTCTCTAACATTGGTGTTGTTTCTTCAATATTCTCTAACATTGGTGTTGTTTCTTCAATATTCTTCTTAGCATTGGTGTTGTTTCTTCATATATTCTTCTCTAGCATTGGTGTTGTTTCTTCATATATTCTCTAGCATTGATGTTGTTTCTTCATATATTCTCTAGCATTGGTGTTGTTTCTTCATATATTCTCTAGCACTTGTGTTGTTTCTCTCAATATTCTCTAGCATTGGTGTTGTTTCTTCATATATTCTTCTCTAGCACTTGTGTTGTTTCTTCATATATTCTCTAGCATTGGTGTTGTTTCTTCATATATTCTCTAGCACTTGTGTTGTTTCTTCATATATTCTTCTCTAACATTGGTGTTGTTTCTTCATATATTCTTCTCTAGCATTGGTGTTGTTTCTTCATATATTCTCTAGCATTGGTGTTGTTTCTTCATATATTCTCTAGCATTGTGTTGTTTCTTCATATATTCTCTAGCATTGATGTTGTTTCTTCATATATTCTCTAGCATTGGTGTTGTTTCTTCATATATTCTCTAGCACTTGTGTTGTTTCTTCATATATTCTCTAGCATTGATGTTGTTTCTTCATATATTCTTCTCTAGCATTGATGTTGTTTCTACATATATTCTCTAGCATTGGTGTTGTTTCTTCATATATTCTCTAACACTGGTGTTGTTTCTTCATATATTCTCTAGCATTGGTGTGTTTCTTCATATATTCTTCTCTAGCATTGGTGTGTTTCTTCATATATTCTTCTCTAGCATTGGTGTTGTTTCTACATATATTCTCTAGCATTGGTGTTGTTTCTTCATATATTCTCTAGCACTGGTGTTGTTTCTACATATATTCTTCTCTAGCACTTGTGTTGTTTCTTCATATATTCTCTAGCATTGGTGTTGTTTCTACATATATTCTCTAGCATTGGTGTTGTTTCTACATATATGCTCTAGCATTGGATGTTTTTCTTCCAATATTCTCAGCACTGGTGTTGTTTCTTCATATATTCTTCTCTAGCATTGGTGTTGTTTCTTCATATATTCTTCTCTAGCATTGGTGTTGTTTCTTCATATATTCTCTAACATTGGTGTTGTTTCTACATATATGCTCTAGCATTGGTGTTGTTTCTTCCATATATTCTCTAGCATTGGTGTTGTTTCTTCATATATTCTCTAGCATTGGTGTGTTTCTTCATATATTCTTCTCTAGCATTGGTGTTTCTTCATATATTATTCTCTAGCATTGGTGTTGTTTCTTCATATATTCTCTAGCATTGGTGTTGTTTCTTCATATATTCTCTAACATTGGTGTTGTTTCTACATATATTCTCTAGCATTGGTGTTGTTTCTTCATATATTCTCTAGCACTGGTGTTGTTTCTTCATATATTCTCTAGCATTGATGTTGTTTCTTCATATATTCTCTAGCACTTGTGTTGTTTCTTCATATATTCTCTAGCATTGGTGTTGTTTCTTCATATATTCTTCTCTAGCATTGGTGTGTTTCTTCATATATTCTTCTCTAGCATTGGTGTGTTTCTTCATATATTCTCTAGCATTGGTGTTGTTTCTTCATATATTCTCTAGCACTTGTGTTGTTTCTTCATATATTCTCTAGCATTGGTGTTGTTTCTTCATATATTCTCTAACATTGGTGTTGTTTCTTCATATATTCTCTAACATTGGTGTTGTTTCTTCATATATTCTTCTCTAGCACTGGTGTTGTTTCTTCATATATTCTCTAACATTGGTGTTGTTTCTTCATATATTCTCTAACATTGGTGTTGTTTCTTCAATATTCTCTAGCACTGGTGTTGTTTCTTCCATATATTCTCTAGCATTGGTGTTGTTTCTTCATATTCTTCTTAGCATTGGTGTTGTTTCTTCAATATTCTCTAGCATTGGTGTTGTTTCTTCATATATTCTCTAACATTGGTGTTGTTTCTTCATATATTCTCTAACATTGGTGTTGTTTCTTCATATATTCTTCTCTAGCATTGGTGTTTTTCTTCATATATTCTTCTCTAGCATTGGTGTTGTTTCTTCATATATTCTCTAGCATTGATGTTGTTTCTTCATATATTCTCTAGCATTGGTGTTGTTTCTTCATATATTCTCTAGCACTTGTGTTGTTTCTTCATATATTCTCTAGCATTGGTGTTGTTTCTTCATATATTCTTCTCTAGCACTTGTGTTGTTTCTTCATATATTCTAGCATTGGTTTGTTTCTTCATATATTCTCTAGCACTTGTGTTGTTTCTTCATATATTCTTCTCTAACATTGGTGTTGTTTCTTCATATATTCTTCTCTAGCATTGGTGTTGTTTCTTCATATATTCTCTAGCATTGGTGTTGTTTCTTCATATATTCTCTAGCATTGGTGTTGTTTCTTCATATATTCTTCTCTAGCATTGATGTTGTTTCTTCATATATTCTCTAGCATTGGTGTTGTTTCTTCATATATTCTCTAGCACTTGTGTTGTTTCTTCATATATTCTCTAGCATTGATGTTGTTTCTTCATATATTCTTCTCTAGCATTGATGTTGTTTCTACATATTTCTAGCATTGGTGTTGTTTCTTCATATATTCTCTAACACTGGTGTTGTTTCTTCATATATTCTTCTCTAGCATTGGTGTGTTTCTTCATATATTCTTCTCTAGCATTGGTGTGTTTCTTCATATATTCTTCTCTAGCATTGGTGTTGTTTCTACATATATTCTCTAGCATTGGTGTTGTTTCTTCATATATTCTCTAGCATTGGTGTTGTTTCTACATATATTCTCTAGCACTGGTGTTGTTTCTACATATGCTCTAGCATTGTGTTGTTTCTTCATATATTCTCTAGCATTTGTGTTGTTTCTACATATATTCTCTAGCATTGGTGTTGTTTCTACATATATTCTCTAGCATTGGTGTTGTTCTACATAATTCTCTAGCACTGGTGTTGTTTCTACATATATGCTCTAGCATTGGTGTTGTTTCTTCATATATTCTCTAGCATTGGTGTTGTTTCTACATATATTCTCTAGCACTTGTGTTGTTTCTTCATATATTCTCTAGCACTTGTGTTGTTTCTACATATATTCTCTAGCATTGGATGTTGTTTCTACATATATCTTCTTAACATTGGTGTTGTTTCTACATATATTCTCTAGCATTGGTGTTGTTTCTTCATATATTCTTCTCTAGCATTGGTGTTGTTTCTTAATATATTCTTCTCTAGCATTGGTGTTGTTTCTTCATATATTCTCTAGCATTGGTGTTGTTTCTTCATATATTCTCTAGCACTGGTGTTGTTTCTACATATATTCTTCTCTAGCATTGGTGTTGTTTCTTCATATATTCTCTAGCACTGGTGTTGTTTCTACATATATTCTTCTCTAGCACTTGTGTTGTTTCTTCAATATTCTTCTCTAGCATTGGTGTTGTTTCTACATTATTCTCTAGCATTGGTGTTGTTTCTACATATATGCTCTAGCATTGTGTTGTTTCTTCATATATTCTCTAGCACTGGTGTTGTTTCTTCATATATTCTTCTCTAGCATTGGTGTTGTTTCTTCATATCTTCTCTAGCATTGGTGTTGTTTCTTCATATATTCTCTAACATTGGTGTTGTTTCTACATATATGCTCTAGCATTGGTGTTGTTTCTTCATATATTCTCTAGCATTGGTGTTGTTTCTTCATATATTCTCTAGCATTGGTGTTGTTTCTTCATATATTCTTCTCTAGCATTGGTGTGTTTCTTCATATATTATCTAGCATTGGTGTTGTTTCTTCATATATTCTCTAGCATTGGTGTTGTTTCTTCATATATTCTTCTCTAACATTGGTGTTGTTTCTACATATATTCTCTAGCATTGGTGTTGTTTCTTCATATATTCTCTAGCACTGGTGTTGTTTCTTCATATATTCTCTAGCATTGATGTTGTTTCTTCATATATTCTCTAGCACTTGTGTTGTTTCTTCATATATTCTCTAGCAATGGTGTTGTTTCTTCATATATTCTCTAGCATTGGTGTTGTTTCTTCATATATTCTCTAGCATTGATGTTGTTTCTTCATATATTCTCTAGCATTTGTGTTGTTTCTTCATATATTCTCTAGCACTTGTGTTGTTTCTTCATATATTCTCTAGCATTGATGTTGTTTCTTCATATATTCTTCTCTAGCATTGATGTTGTTTCTACATATATTCTCTAGCATTGGTGTTGTTTCTTCATATATTCTCTAACACTGGTGTTGTTTCTTCATATATTCTTCTCTAGCATTGGTGTGTTTCTTCATATATTCTTCTCTAGCATTGGTGTGTTTCTTCATATATTCTTCTCTAGCATTGGTGTGTTTCTTCATATATTCTTCTCTAGCATTGGTGTGTTTCTTCATATATTCTTCTCTAGCATTGTGTGTTTCTTCATATATTCTTCTCTAGCATTGGTGTGTTTCTTCATATATTCTTCTCTAGCATTGGTGTGTTTCTTCATATATTCTTCTCTAGCATTGGTGTGTTTCTTCATATATTCTTCTCTAGCATTGGTGTGTTTCTTCATATATTCTTCTCTAGCATTGGTGTTGTTTCTACATATATTCTCTAGCATTGGTGTTGTTTCTACATATATTCTCTAGCATTGGTGTTGTTTCTTCATATTTTCTCTAGCATTGGTGTTGTTTCTTCATATATTCTCTAGCACTGTGTTGTTTCTTCATATATTCTTCTCTAGCATTGGTGTGTTTCTTCATATATTCTCTAGCATTGGTGTTGTTTCTACATATATTCTCTAGCATTGGTGTTGTTTCTTCATATTTTCTCTAGCATTGGTGTTGTTTCTTCATATATTCTCTAGCATTGGTGTTGTTTCTTCATATATTCTCTAACATTGGTGTTGTTTCTTCATATATTCTCTAACATTGGTGTTGTTTCTTCATATATTCTTCTCTAGCATTGGTGTTGTTTCTTCATATATTCTTCTCTAGCATTGGTGTTGTTTCTTCATATATTCTCAGCATTGATGTTGTTTCTTCATATTCTCCTAGCATTGGTGTTGTTTCTTCATATATTCTTCTCTAGCACTTGTGTTGTTTCTTCATATATTCTCTAACATTGGTGTTGTTTCTTCATATATTCTCTAGCACTTGTGTTGTTTCTTCATATATTCTTCTCTAACATTGGTGTTGTTTCTTCATATATTCTCTTCTAGCATTGGTGTTGTTTCTTCATATATCTCTAGCATTGGTGTTGTTTCTTCATATATTCTCTAGCATTGGTGTTGTTTCTTCATATATTCTCTAGCATTGGTGTTGTTTCTTCATATTTTCTCTAGCATTGGTGTTGTTTCTTCATATATTCTCTAGCACTTGTGTTGTTTCTTCATATATTCTCTAGCATTGATGTTGTTTCTTCATATATTCTTCTCTAGCATTGATGTTGTTTCTACATATATTCTCTAGCATTGGTGTTGTTTCTTCATATATTCTCTAACACTGGTGTTGTTTCTTCATATATTCTTCTCTAGCATTGGTGTGTTTCTTCATATATTCTCTAGCATTGGTGTGTTTCTTCATATATTCTCTAGCATTGGTGTTGTTTCTACATATATTCTCTAGCATTGGTGTTGTTTCTTCATATATTCTCTAGCATTGGTGTTGTTTCTACATATATTCTCTAGCACTGGTGTTGTTTCTACATATATGCTCTAGCATTGGTGTTGTTTCTTCATATATTCTCTAGCATTGGTGTTGTTTCTACATATATTCTCTAGCATTGGTGTTGTTTCTACATATATTCTCTAGCATTGGTGTTGTTTCTACATATATTCTCTAGCACTGGTGTTGTTTCTACATATATGCTCTAGCATTGGTGTTGTTTCTTCATATATTCTCTAGCATTGGTGTTGTTTCTACATATATTCTCTAGCACTTGTGTTGTTTCTTCATATATTCTCTAGCACTTGTGTTGTTTCTTCATATATTCTCTAGCACTTGTGTTGTTTCTACATATATTCTCTAGCATTGGTGTTGTTTCTACATATATTCTTCTCTAACATTGGTGTTGTTTCTACATATATTCTCTAGCATTGGTGTTGTTTCTTCATATATTCTTCTCTAGCATTGGTGTTGTTTCTACATATATCTTCTCTAGCATTGGTGTTGTTTCTTCATATATTCTCTAGCATTGGTGTTGTTTCTTCATATATTCTCTAGCACTGGTGTTGTTTCTACATATATTCTTCTCTAGCATTGGTGTTGTTTCTTCATATATTCTCTAGCACTGGTGTTGTTTCTACATATATTCTTCTCTAGCACTTGTGTTGTTTCTTCATATATTCTTCTCTAGCATTGGTGTTGTTTCTACATATATTCTCTAGCATTGGTGTTGTTTCTACATATATGCTCTAGCATTGGTGTTGTTTCTTCATATATTCTCTAGCACTGGTGTTGTTTCTTCATATATTCTTCTCTAGCATTGGTGTTGTTTCTTCATATATTCTTCTCTAGCATTGGTGTTGTTTCTTCATATATTCTCTAACATTGGTGTTGTTTCTACATATATGCTCTAGCATTGGTGTTGTTTCTTCATATATTCTCTAGCATTGGTGTTGTTTCTTCATATATTCTCTAGCATTGGTGTTGTTTCTTCATATATTCTTCTCTAGCATTGGTGTGTTTCTTCATATATTATTCTCTAGCATTGGTGTTGTTTCTTCATATATTCTCTAGCATTGGTGTTGTTTCTTCATATATTCTCTAACATTGGTGTTGTTTCACTATATTCTCTAGCATTGGTGTTGTTTCTTCATATATTCTCTAGCACTGGTGTTGTTTCTTCATATATTCTCTAGCATTGATGTTGTTTCTTCAATATTCTCTAGCACTTGTGTTGTTTCTTCATATTTTCTCTAGCATTGGTGTTGTTTCTTCATATATTCTCTAGCATTGGTGTTGTTTCTTCATATATTCTCTAGCATTGATGTTGTTTCTTCCATATATTCTCTAGCATTAGTGTTGTTTCTTCCATATATTCTCTAGCACTTGTGTTGTTTCTTCATATATTCTCTAGCATTGATGTTGTTTCTTCATATATTCTTCTCTAGCATTGATGTTGTTTCTACATATATTCTCTAGCATTGGTGTTGTTTCTTCATATATTCTCTAACACTGGTGTTGTTTCTTCATATATTCTTCTCTAGCATTGGTGTGTTTCTTCATATATTCTTCTCTAGCATTGGTGTGTTTCTTCATATATTCTTCTCTAGCATTGGTGTGTTTCTTCATATATTCTTCTCTAGCATTGGTGTGTTTCTTCATATATTCTTATCTAGCATTGGTGTGTTTCTTCATATATTCTTCTCTAGCATTGGTGTGTTTCTTCATATATTCTTCTCTAGCATTGGTGTGTTTCTTCATATATTCTTCTCTAGCATTGGTGTGTTTCTTCATATATTCTTCTCTAGAATTGGTGTGTTTCTTCATATATTCTTCTCTAGCATTGGTGTTGTTTCTACATATATTCTCTAGCATTGGTGTTGTTTATACATATATTCTCTAGCATTGGTGTTGTTTCTTCATATATTCTCTAGCATTGGTGTTGTTTCTTCATATATTCTCTAGCACTGGTGTTGTTTCTTCATATATTCTTCTCTAGCATTGGTGTGTTTCTTCATATATTCTCTAGCATTGGTGTTGTTTCTACATATATTCTCTAGCATTGGTGTTGTTTCTTCATATATTCTCTAACATTGGTGTTGTTTCTTCATATATTCTTCTCTAGCATTGGTGTTGTTTCTTCATATATTCTCTAGCACTTGTGTTGTTTCTTCATATATTCTCTAGCATTGGTGTTGTTTCTTCATATATTCTTCTCTAGCATTGGTGTGTTTCTTCATATTCTTCTTAGCATTGGTGTTGTTTCTTCATATATTCTTCTCTAGCATTGGTGTTGTTTCTACATATATTCTCTAGCATTGATGTTGTTTCTTCATATATTCTCTAGCATTGGTGTTGTTTCTTCATATATTCTCTAGCACTGGTGTTGTTTCTTCATATATTCTTCTCTAGCATTGGTGTGTTTCTTCATATATTCTCTAGCATTGGTGTTGTTTCTACCAAGTCTATAAGAGTCTCGTTTTTTAAAAATCTCATCTCGCCTTGTTACTCAGGTTATTTTCAGTCATTTCATCTCTGTTGTAATTTTTCTTTTTTCGTTTGCTATAAGTGCTCAATTGTGTCACTGATAGCACAAAGTTGGGATGAAGATTGAATATAATTGTATAAATCTCGTTTTGTGTAAAGATACTGTTTGAAATTGAGTATCTCTGCCATTTGGCCGACGATTTGGCTTGCTTTGCTGCATCTTTGCTATATTTTGGTGTTGATTCTTCCATCTGCTGTTATCGAGCTTTTCCCTTTTTCACTTGTCCCAGTTGTTGATTCTTATATTTCACAATTTGGTTAGCTGTGGATTCAAAACTCTGAAACTCCTCTGTTCGGAAAGACTCAAAGCGCTAAGAATGTCATTTCGATCAATTTAGTGCTTCTGATATCATTGACATTCTAGTCAATCTATCGGTTTACAAAACAAATAAATAACATCGTAAAAAAAGTTCACATGAAACATTTGATAAGTTCACATGCAACATTTGATAAGTTCACATGCAACATTTGATAAGTTCACATGCAACATTTGATAAGTTCACATGCAACATTTGATAAGTTCACATGCAACATTTGATAAGTTCACATGCAACATTTGATAAGTTCACATGCAACATTTGATGTAAAATAATGTTAATTTCTTCTCCTTCAAGTTCCATATTGTTCAGTGTTTACACAATGAGTCTGGTTCTCTGGATGTGTGTTGGTTTGTTTGTTAGTTCATCAAGGATTCAAAAAAGATTTGCATGGATGTTCGTTTCTGTTGGCTAGTGCTCTTTCCGCAGTTAATTCATCAGGTGATAACATTGCAGGATGATGTGTTCGGCTGTAGTTTAGTGTGTTCCTTCAGCTTTGCTAATGTTATTACTTAGATTTGTAACAATGTTTACGTCTTCATTTATTTGTTTATCAAATATAATTGGGTCACTGTAATCTTCGTGTTCTTTCTCTTACTCGTTCTCTTTTGCTACTATGTCAACCCAACACACATCTTTACAGAAAGAAAGACTCTCCTGAAACAATCCAGGAAAATGATCTGGAGAAAAACAAATGGAGGATACAACCCAGAGCACGACAGTATAAATACACTAAACAGAAAAGCACAGACACAGTCTTCAGACTTAGAACGGGACACTGCAGTCTCAGAGCACACCTCCACAGAATAGGTCTCATCGACTCGGCAGCTTGCACCTATGGAGCACATAAGCAGTCCCCAGAGCACATCCTGCAAGACTGTCCCAGTCTGAGTAGTAAGAGAATGGAGATCTGGCCAACAGAAACAACCATATAAGACAAACTATAGGGGACCGGTGAAGACCTCAAGCGCACCGCCCTGTTTATGACACATACCGGAGTAGTCGTATAGCAAAAGTTGATCGCAGAAGAAGAAGAAACTACTATGTCAGATCAGATGTTTCACTGATATCGTTACCTCTGAAGTCGGAGTAAGCCTCGCCTGAATGGTAAGGGACACCGGTGATAAGGAAAGCAAGCCTCAACGCAAATATCAATCAGAAGCTCCATATTAGGCGCCGTGACTACGTTTGAATTCAGCATTGCTTAATCGCCAGTGTGTTGCCGGGGCCCACAGGGAGAGCAAAGAATAGTACCACTGCGACCTGCAAGGCATGTCGTTAGAGGCGACTGAGATAGGGGTCTAGGGTAGCTACCCCTGTAAATAAAAAGCGTCGCAGAAATCGGATGTACTGGCCTACTTGTAGGTGCATAACTGACAGAACGTGCAATCGCTCTTTAGGCTTGGATCACGTACAAATCACAAAGAGTGGTTAACAGGTGGTCGATATGAAGCGGTCAAAGAAGAAGAACAAACGTAAGCAAAATATGAGTGCAAATAAATACATAAATACAGAGGCGGCTCGCCATTAAGGGCCAGTGGGGCCGGGCCCGCCAAAATAATATATAACGTGTAATTATTATTTTATAAATATAAAAAAGTAACAACCCAAATCCATGATTTTTCCAAAAATATGTGTCTGGTCCCACCAGCAAAAATGGTCACGAGCCGCCACTGCATAAATATATTTTTGGTAACCACCTGGGAGGTCTGAAGACAACAAAGCACAGAACAACTATAGTCAGTGAACAAGACCCAGATTAACAATATAATAATGGCGAACATCAATGATTTACCTCTATATGTCCTTTCTCTGAGACGATCAAGAAACGATAAAATCTTGTCTCTAGTTATCACAAAAGAAATATTTCAACCGTCTGGTAAACCACAAAGTCTACTGCTTGACATAAAGGCTGGAACGTCTAGTGAATGGATTAGCGCGTGACTCCCATTCGGGTTCAATCCACGGTAGGGCCAAGGAATTTTTTTTGTCAGGGGAAAAATGAAAATCATAACCTGAACAGTTTCGCAGTGACAGCACTAGACATGCGACCATTAAATTCCATAGTCACATGTCTTCCTCTTTCCCGCTCTACACCGCTATAAATAAAGCTGTATTACAGGCAATAACGACAGCAAGTATTGGAATGTTGCTTACCCTTGTTGATAATCCTAATATTTTTTGTCTTTCAAAGTTTAAACTTTAAGAAACTTTATTCAGAAAATTATAAGAAAAAAGAGATCTGGTACTAGAGCTAAGGGAAGACCAAGAAAAGATGGACAGACAATATCAATACCACACTACATAAAGCCGAAGGATTGACTTCATTGAACCGGATTTTACCCCATATGACTCGGTCCCTTTCCGCAGAAATGGCACGCCACCTGCCGAGAGTATTGCACAAAGCACGAACTCCGTAGCTCCGGCAACAATCCTAGGGGTCTCTGGAAAAAACTGCACTCGTGAACAGAAGGCCGCGGTCCGGATTCGAACCTACGACCTTCGACTCGCAAGACACAACAAGAGCGACTCATCTGGCCCTAGAACGCAAATTAAAACTCCCATCCTTACGATTAACGGCAAGAATGGACAGCCAACTACATCTTCCACCTGGGAATAACAGTAGACAATAGAAACTTTATTGTATGATTATTTTTGTTGATGATAACTGACCTGCATTTACGAATTTTAGTTCCCTTTTGATTTAATTGTTAAGTGTTATGTGACATCAAAGTCTTTAAAGGACGTTGCTCTCTTTGCAGCACATCTGAAATTCACTCTGTCTCTAGCCAGTTCACCTACTTCGTCGATGGTCATGTTCATGGTTTCTTTAATATCTTGTAGCCATCTTCTTCTTGGTCTGTCTCTGCGTCCTGGGAACCTGCCCTCTAATATTGTTCTTTCCAAGCCATCGCGACGCTTTATGTGACCAAAGTATGTAATTTTTCTGTATAGTATGTTGTTTATCAGCCAATTCTCTTTAACATTTAGTTCTTTCAGGACATCAGTGTTCTTTCTCTTTTCTGTCCATGGTATTCGTAGGATCTTTCTGTAGCATTTAGTTTCGAAGGATTGAATTTTCGTTCTTAATTTTTGTGTAATAGTCCATGATTCACAACCATAAGTAGCCAATGGGAAAATGCATGATCTCAATATTTTTAATTTCAATATTTTGCTGGTGCTTTGTCACATGTTCTTCATTGTGTTTAATTTATTGATCGTTATTGCCAATCTTCTTGAGATCTCTTTGGAGCAGTCACCGTTATTGTTAATTATTGAGTGCCAGATATTCGTAGCTCTCTACACTCTATTTTACCTTTCGTAAAAATCCCACAGAAACGAATTTACTTCCGAATTGTCTGCAGCAGAGTTTGAACCAGGTACGCTTGGGTTGTGATCAAGCTCACTACCGTTTAAGTCCACATTTTACCAAGCAAATGTTTCTCAACGCTATTTCTCATCTCTAATCTTCCTAACATCTCAAATTTCTGCAAAAAACAGCAAAGAAAAAGATGTATTGATGGAGTTACAGACATCTTAAAACTCCACAATACCACAGCATTTCAAGCGACAGAGCGTACACTATCTCAGAAACCGATCATCAGTTAAACCTGCTACGCCTAACATAAAAAAAAGCAGAGAAGGAGAAAAGAAAGAAAGAAGATCTCCAGAGAATTTTAAGAGACAACATTGATGCTTTCTTCTATGTCTGAATGAATGCTAGATTTCTTAAGACAGTAAGTACAATTGATGTCCGTGTTTCCTCATTTGCTCTTTACTCGTATTCGAATATTCAAAAACAAGAAGCAACTGTAAGAATAGTATCGTGTTATATATCTTCCCTTGAGTAAATATGTATATCTTCTACGAGATAAACTGTCTGGAGTCGATTACGACTGAATTCCCAACATTTATTATTATCTGCAAGAAAGGTAAATTGTATTGCACAAACAAAAACGTATCATCTTCAAGTTTGTGTGTGTGTTAATGTGATTATTCATTCCTTATTTTTAAGAAACTGTTTCTTCCTAAAAAAGAAAATAATAATCTCAATAAAATATTGAAAATATAAACCAATGTCTCAGTAAGTTTTAAACTGTATAACTTGAGTTCATTTATTTAGATTTCTAAATTTGACAATTCGCGGCACAATTGTTTTACTTAAAAAAAATCTCCATGCATGATTTTAGGGCCGTGATCGCCAAGTGGTTATCGGGGCCCAAATTTGGTGTCTAAAGAATAGAACCACTGTTACCTGCCACGCATGTCGTAAGAGGCGACTAAGCAGATTTGGATGAAATCGAATGCACTTATCCTAGACGTGTAGAAGTCTATGCGTTTAGGGGCCTACCAAACCAATGTGCAACGTATACACGTTCTTGGCAAAGATCAAACATATCACAAAGAGTGATTAAAATTGGTCGTAACGAACGAACGCAAAGAAGAAGAAGAAGAGGGTCGTGATGCATTTGTTTTCTGCCTGTGCTGTCTAACGTTTGTATTTACGTGTTTCACGTTTTCTAGAGAGCAACACAGAAAAAGTATAATAAGTACAAAGCAAGAGGAAGACCATGCAAAAGATGGAGTGACGGCATCAAGAACAGCCTTACGAAAATGAATATCAGCTTACAGAGTTCCTAAAACAAGCACACACAGGATCACTACGCCCCCACCCCACACTTCTATAAAGAAGTAAATGGTGGAAGAGAAGGAGAAGAACATTTGCTTCTTGCCTTTGTTTTACTGCTATCTTCTTTTATATCGATAATACTACGCAACTAAGGAAACTGTTGGATATTAACAAAAATTAATTTGAAAATTCCAGCTTGATATCCGCATTACATTTCATAGATGTCTTCATTATACTTGTCTCATCGTAGTTTATCTGCTGTTCAACATTTGACGCTGTATTCGTTATACTTGTCTCATCGTAGTTTATCTGCTGTTCAACATTTGATGCTGTATTCATTATACATGTATTTGTCTCATCGTAGTTTATCTGCTGTTCAACATTTGATGCTGTATTCATTATATTTGTCTCATCGTAGTTTATCTGCTGTTCAACATTTGATGCTGTATTCATTATATTTGTCTCATCGTAGTTTATCTGCTGTTCAACATTTGACGCTGTATTCATTATATTTGTCTTATCGTAGTTTATCTGCTGTTCAACATTTCGCTGTATTCATTATACATGTCTCATTGTAGTTTATCTGCTGTCCAACATTTGACGCTGTATTCATTATACTTGTCTCATCGTAGTTTATCTGCTGTTCAACACTTGACGCTGTATTCATTATATTTGTCTCATCGTAGTTTATCTGCTGTTCAACATTTGACTCTGTATTCGTTATACTTGTCTCATCGTAGTTTATCTGCTGTTCAACATTTGATGCTGTATTCATTATATTTGTCTCATCGTAGTTTATCTGCTGTTCAACACTTGACGCTGTATTCGTTATACTTGTCTCATCGTAGTTTATCTGCTGTTCAACATTTGATGCTGTATTCATTATATTTGTCTCATCGTAGTTTATCTGCTGTTCAACATTTGACGCTGTATTCATTATACTTGTATTTGTCTCATCGTAGTTTATCTGCTGTTCAACATTTGACGCTGTATTCATTATATTTGTCACATCGTAGTTTATCTGCTGTTCAACATTTCGCTGTATTCATTATATTTGTCTTATCGTAGTTTATCTGCTGTTCAACATTTGACGCTGTATTCATTATACTTGTCTCATCGTAGTTCATCTGCTGTTCAACATTTGACGCTGTATTCATTATATTTGTCTCATCGTAGTTTATCTGCTGTTCAACATTTCGCTGTATTCATTATATTTGTCTTATCGTAGTTTATCTGCTGTTCAACATTTGACGCTGTATTCATTATATTTGTCTCATCGTAGTTTATCTGCTGTTCAACACTTGACGCTGTATTCATTATATTTGTCTCATCGTAGTTTATCTGCTGTTCAACATTTGACGCTGTATTCATTATATTTGTCTCATCGTAGTTTATCTGCTGTTCAACACTTGACGCTGTATTCATTATACTTGTCTCATCGTAGTTTATCTGCTGTTCAACATTTGACGCTGTATTCATTATACTTGTCTCATCGTAGTTTATCTGCTGTTCAACACTTGACGCTGTATTCATTATATTTGTCTCATCGTAGTTTATCTGCTGTTCAACATTTGACGCTGTATTCATTATATTTGTCTCATCGTAGTTTATCTGCTGTTCAACATTTGACGCTGTATTCATTATATTTGTCACATCGTAGTTTATCTGCTGTTCAACATTTCGCTGTATTCATTATATTTGTCTTATCGTAGTTTATCTGCTGTTCAACATTTGACGCTGTATTCATTATACTTGTCTCATCGTAGTTCATCTGCTGTTCAACATTTGACGCTGTATTCATTATATTTGTCTCATCGTAGTTTATCTGCTGTTCAACATTTCGCTGTATTCATTATATTTGTCTTATCGTAGTTTATCTGCTGTTCAACATTTGACGCTGTATTCATTATATTTGTCTCATCGTAGTTTATCTGCTGTTCAACACTTGACGCTGTATTCATTATATTTGTCTCATCGTAGTTTATCTGCTGTTCAACATTTCGCTGTATTCATTATATTTGTCTTATCGTAGTTTATCTGCTGTTCAACATTTGACGCTGTATTCATTATACTTGTCTCATCGTAGTTTATCTGCTGTTCAACATTTGACGCTGTATTCATTATACTTGTCTCATCGTAGTTTATCTGCTGTTCAACATTTGACGCTATGCATGATAGTTTATCTGTTTTTATTTGTATATCTTGGTTGCCGCAGAAAACATGCATGTGGTCACAAGTTTTATGCCACAGTGTATCTTCTTCTTCAGCGATCTCTGGTCATGCGCGTCATTTACTGTGGACCACAAACTGGGCAGTCAGCTTCAGGTCTGTCAGGTTTACCCAAGGTTAGTTTTTAGGTCGACTGGGTGTGGCCACATGTTGCTTCTCAGCTTACCCAGGAGAGGACAGTCTTGCAGGATAATCTCCTGTGTCTCTCTCTCTCTATTGCGTTCCCGTTCTCCTGTGTCTGTTCCGCCTGCTGACACTGGCAGAGAGCTGTTTGACTTATTCCTAGTCTTTATAAGGGTTTGTTGAGTCTGCAGTGTCCGGTGCGTAGTCAAAATATAATGACCTAGTCTGTTCTGTTTAGGTCTTTGAGGAAGTCTTTTTCCATAACCATACGCAAATGTGTTTGTCTTCCAGTCTACTGCAGATTTTCTCTGTATGAGGGTTTTGACCTCTTGAAAAGACAGGGGTTGGTAAATTTGCTCTTTGGCACTGCCCTCCTTAGCTAATACATCGGCAATCTCATTACCTGCAATGCCACAGTGAGATGAAATCCACTGCAAGTGAATTTCTGTCTTTTCTGAAAGCTGAGAAAGTTCTCTTTTTAGGTTTTGTACGGTGCTGTCAGCGGATTTAGCCTCCTGTGTGAGTCTGTAAGAAATACCATCTTGCCTACGGGTGCTTGCAGCTTAGAGAGAGATATATAGATAGAGAGAGAGAAAGAGAGAGAGAGAGAAAGAGAGAGAATGAGAGAGGGAGGAGAGAGGGAGAAAGGGAATGCGAGAGAAACTGAGGCATGACCTTTGAACCTAACAACGAGTTTCGATTTGAGCATATCGTTACGTATTGGTCATTCACAAAAATAAAATTTAGCGAAAAGTTGTGGATTAGCATAACATAGACCTCAATCCCAATTACCCCTTCCTAACCCCGAGCAATGGAGAGTCTGGTCGAATGGATTAGCTATCGGGCTCCCGTGCAGGAGACTGGGATTCAATCCACGGTAAGACCAAGAAGTTCTTTTACGCCGAAGGCTTAAAGAAAAATCCTAACCTGAGCAGTTTCGCGACGACTGCATTAGCCATGCGGCCATTAACCCTTTCGCTCTGTATTATTTTGACCTCTGGACGCATTTATTTTGCGATTAAAATGTAATATTCAATGTCAATTAGTTTAAACCTTTATAACTCTAGTACTGCTTCTCTAAAGTATGACATATTATATATTAAATTGTTGCTAATTGGATGTGGAATACAATAATATAATAATATTTTACATCAGGTGATATACGTTTGTGAAAATTAGATTATTGTAGCATGACTATTTTGAAAAAAAAAAAAATCATAAAAAATATTTTTATTCTCGGGTTTGGATTATATCTTAATATTCAGATGTTTCCAGAGGTAGCAGTTAAATGAAAATAATCCATGTGAGAACATATTCTATAAGTTTAATCTAACTAGGTGCAGTAGTTTTTATAATATTCACTTTTAGTGCGGACATGTCAATAAATGGAATGTGGAACGACCTTTCTCAAGATGCAATTATTACGTTAGACTTACAACTATCGATACTGCATTTCATAAACAATCAAATGTCATTATTACCATCAATTAAATCTTCTTCATTACTATCACAAGTTATAATTTGATCTAACAGTACTCAAGATTACACTGTATAAACATCGTCGGGATCATTAACGTTTAAAAAAAGAAGTCTCGACTTGAACACAATAATACACTGCTTTCCCTCTTTCAAATCTTTGTTAAATGGAGATAGCAATATACCTATATATACCTATGAAGATTTTTTAAACTTCAGTAAAGGGGTTGTGAATATACATTCGCTTATATGAACAGACATCCAAAGCCGATATATCGGTTTTGCGACATCATGAACATTACTCTAAACCAATATATCGGCTCTGCAGTCCCGTTGGGTTAAATACCGCAGAAACATATCCCCCTCTGTCCTACACTGCCCTAAAAAGCGGTATTACAGGCAGTATAGTAACGACAGTTTTATTTTTCTTTAAAAATAAAGAAAATCTCAGTAATTAGGTCGACTCCATCTTATTAATCATGTCTATTTTAGGAACACTTAATTAAACACACATTTTACCAACCCGACAGTGACTTCTGCTTGGCTAAGCGCTAGCGAACAAAGAGAACTAACTCTCAACACCAACATTATTTGGGTCGTTGTCTAGTAGGAAGGTAATGTCGACACAAATTTGAAATGGGTCAAAATGAATGATTTAGGAACAGACATTTTGAGTCGCCACGGGAGCCACATCTAAAGTGTGCAGTTTTAAACAAAAAATGTTAGCTTCGAATGGTTAGTTCTGAATGAGGTGACGGGAATGCATTCTATAAGCGATATTTTACGTTTTTATTTACTTTCAGAGGTTTAATGGGGGCATTATAAATAGAATACAACAATGCGAATACTGTAATTCAGAAAGCAATGGCAAACTACTGAACGTAATAATGCCTAGAAAAATCACAAACAGCGTTAAAAGCTGGGGTTGATTCACAAAGTCATGTAAAGGATATGCAATTAACTTAACATAATACTGTAAAATTACTTAAAATGCACATATGAAATATAAAAACACGAAGTCATATGGTTTTAAAAAATATAACAAATTAAATCGATTGTATTGATCAATTTCTCTTTCATCATCATCAGGAGCCGTACCGGCTGGCGTAGACGATCATGGATCTCCACAAATCTCTTGTCTCTGATGTTTGCTATCACATCAGATGTTGACGCCCTTCCGCGCCATTAAATCAGACTATCCAACATTTTCTCTCTCTGTCTTTCTCTGTCTCATCTCCTTCGATTTTACCAGTTGTTACAATGTGTTGTGACAATATCAAGACCACACTACATAAACACGGATATAACACAACAAGGGCGACTCGTCTGGCCCTAGAACGCAAATTAAAGCTCCCATCCCTTCGCTTAACGGCAAGAGGGGACAACCAACTATATCTTCCACCTGGGAATAGACAATAATACAATGTGCTATAAACCTCCCCTTCTCATCACATTCCCGAAAAAGGATGACTGCCTTTTTCTTATATTGATGATAAGCTTTCTCCGTATCTTGACCTCATTCAACACCTCCACATTAGTCATTTTAGAAGTCCATGGGATTCTCATCATTCTTCTATAATACCACATCTCTGTGGCCCTCATAGATTTTTCGATATGTTTGTGTATTGTCCATGACTCGCATCCGTATATCAGTACTGGTTCTATGTAGCACTGTATAACTCTCATTCTAATATCAATTGACAATGACTTGTTGCATATAATGCTTCTCATTTTCTGGAACGCTGCTTTGAATTTCTTGTTACGAAACAAATAATACAAGACATACTAAGGCCCACAGCGATGGTACTTTAAGATTGATTGATTGATTGATTGATTGATTGATTGATTGATTGATAAGACCATCATCATTACACTTCAGTGAGTAGATATGTGTGCCTCAATATATTTTTTACGCAGAAAAATCTCAGCGGCAGTGCACGAACTCCTTAGCACCGGCTTGGGTTCCCGATGTAACTTTCAAGATAGTGAAAATAATTTGTAGGAATTGTATTTGTAAACCATATAAATTTTTTTACCCGAGCAGCGGCTTTCCAACCTGCTCGTCTCGATTTTCAACTGCTAATTGTTCTTTTACTTGCTCAAATTTAACACGGGACATACGTTCTATCATCCGTCTTCGATAGGACTAGGAACTCGATACACTTAGACTAGGAATCTCTGGGAAATACCCGGATGCTCCACGAGGGAGAAAACCGAGTTCCTTTTGGAACGAGAGGCGTACGTCTAACCTCTATGCCACAGAGGACCACCGACTAAGCCGCACAGATGTAGCTGCAAAGAAACCAATCTGTTGAGATGATGCAACAGAAAAAAGGAATGAAGTAACGTAAAAAAATAAGATTGTTATGTACTCTTGAGCACGACGTTGGAGGAGGCAGGGAACTGGCTAGTCCTTCATGCGGACTGGGAAGAGAGCGAGATTCTGCAAAACAAAAGGCAAGTTGCATAAAAAGAGAAGATCCTGGAAACAAAACATATATATATGTATACTAAAGTAGCGTCTGTGGCTTAGAGGATAGTGACTCGGTCTATTAACCCCAACGTTCTGAGTTCGAATCACGCTCGGACAATTTGGTTGCATATTGTTTCTCGTTGATTTTTACAAAAGGACAATGGCATCACCCGTCCAGAAAGCAATGGCAGACTACTGAACGTAATAATGCCTAGTAAAATCACAAACAGCGTTAAAAAGCTGGGGTTGATTCACAAAGTCCTGTAAAGGATATGCAATTAACTTTTTTATATATATTAACTAAATATATATTTATTTGGGAGGGCGGAAGAGGGGGAGGGTGGATTTACTCTAGATTTTGAGCTTGTGTTGTTTAGTGGGCAGGAAGATGTTTGTATGTCTGATCAGGGGCGGCTCGTCATTGAGGCAAGTGGGGCCCGGCCCCACCAATAATCGAAAGAGATAATAACTTCCCGGAATAGAAAAATAATAGTAAATACACCAAAAGCCATTATTCTTCCGAAAATTTGTGTCTGGCCCCACCAAGAAAACTGACCACGAGCCGCCACTTTGTCTGAGTAATGGGACAGCACGTGTGTTGCCGAGACTCGCAAGGAGCAAAAAAGTTGTTAACAAGTGGTCGACATAGAGCGCTCGAAGAAGAAGAAGAAGAAGAAGAAGAGTAATTTGACCAGTTGGTAGATAATAACATTTATCTTCTTGACTAGCTTCTATTTTTGATCGATTTATCCATCTTCTGTAAATATAACTAATAATCTATTATTCGAGTAGCGTCGAGCAGAATGGATTAGAACGTGGCTCCCCCATGCAGGAGACCCGTGTTTAATCCGCGGTAAGGCCATAGGTTTTTTTCTGTCGAGGTCATAACAGAAAAATCATAACCTAAACAAGGACCGCACTAGCCATGTGGTCGTTAAATTCTTCCGGATCTCGTCCCCATGTTCTACACCGTCTTAAAAAGCGGCACAACAGGCAGTAACAACAGTTTAAAAGCGGTACAACAGGCAGTAACAACAGTTCTCGTCCCCATGTTCTACACCGTCTTAAAAAGCGGCACAACAGGCAGTAACAACAGTTTAAAAGCGGCACAACAGGCAGTAACAACAGTTTGAGAAACCGAAGGTAGCTCGACTATCTTAGGAGACCATCAAGAAAACAGCAAGAGACCAGGAAAAGTGGCAAACAACTGTTGAGGCCTTATGCTGAACGAGAAGCGGAGAGGAATGAGTAAGTAAGTGAGTGAGTAAAGGAACCCTTTCATACCTCTTGGTATATAGGTTAATACAGTGTTAGGCCTGTATTTTTCATTGACCTTCGGCACACGATGGGTGATGTGGTCGGCATCACACCGGCCGCCTTTACTTTCCCAGAGCCTGTCTGGTACCAAGTTGAGGCTGGGTCGACCTGAGAGCCGTCGCGGTCGGGAAAATTCCACGCGCATTGCGGGAACCGAACCCAGACCACCAGCCGTGAGAAGCGAGTTCACTAACAACTACGCTACAGCGGCTCTCAGTAAGTAAGTAAGTGAGTAGAAAAGTACATTGCTGTGTTATCTTCGACTACAGTTTGAGAACCACTCCTTCCTCTAGTTAGAATAACGTTGACTGCGTCTTACACTTGAAAGTCTGAAGTATACGTTCACTAGCATATAATAACGCTTTGACTTTAATTTGCCTTTGAGAGTGACGTGAATGGATAAGTGGTTAGAACGAATTGAGATAGAAGATCCCATTTGTGTACTTTTGTAACTTGCCTCGCTCCCGTGACACATCAGAGAAACAAGTTGTAAATTAAAGAGTAGGAAATTTCTTTAATATTTGAAGCAGTAATTTTACGCTCGCTGTGATTTCGGGCGTAGTCATGGCGTCACTTGCTGATTTTTGCGTGAAGGTTAGCTTTTCTTATCACCAATGTCCATCGCAATGTAGGTGAATTAGACAGGCTAGCAAAAGAAGGAGGGCAACTACCGCAGACTGATCACGAGATTAGCTATGAGGAGGCCAGGACAACCATTGGTTGGCAGTACAATAAAAATGGTTGAAAGACCACCCACAACACAACAGCAGTGATAGGTACTATGGTCTGTCCCGTAGGGTACAAGTTGCCATATTCCGCCTCCGTGCCGGCCATAACAGACTCCGGGCCCACATGTTTAGCAAATTTAAGATTGGCACAACTAGCCTGTGCCACTGTGAAAAGGAGGACATGACAGCAGAGCACATACTGCAAGACTGCAAGACTGCCAGCTGTTAGCAGCCATGAGAAAAGAAACTTGGCCCGATAACACAGTGCTTCGAGAAGCTGTACGGAGAGACGAGTCCTGAAAGCAACAGTAAAATTCATGATAAAATTTGGTTCTTCAGTCTAGGCGGGGATCGCGAGAGAGAGACTCCGACTTCAGAGGTACTTAGCAATTTAGAGCACCTAGTAATGGCCTCCTGTTGTCCAACCAGAGATGATTCTTTGTTCAGAGCTAGCGATTGAATAGAGCAACATTGGCTGAAATCGGATGCACATGTCCTAAACGTGTAGAAGTCTATGCGTTTAGGGGTCTGCCAAACCAATGTGCAACGTATACATGTTCTTGGCAAAGATCAAACATCACAAAGAGTGATTAAAATTGGTCGTAAAGAACGAACGCAAAGAAGAAGAATAAAAGAGCAACTCAGTCATCTAGTGCCGTATAGAAGACTGAACCATCATTTACAACCATTACACTTTAATATGGAAGAAGCATATGGATGTGAATCGGGAACGCAAAGAAGAATAAGAAGCATATGGATGGGAACGACAGATTTGACTCAATCACGTTCAAATACACCAGCAGACCAACGGGTCTCGCCTAAGAATTGGTCGCTGCTGAAGGCATTAATACAAACTAAGGACTTCGTATACAAACGAATGTCTATGGGGAATCTGAATCCAGACATCCAAATACATACTTGAGGACTGTCCAGCCTGCAACACCCAAAAAACGACAGATATGCCACAGGACACAGTACTGATGTACAAGTTATAGGGCTGTTACTCCGACCTGAAAAAGACAATGAACTTCACCTTTATGACAGACAGTACTGACATTCTAGCATGACCACAGACCTGACCGCAGAAGAAGAAGTAATCAACCTGACACTCAGAGTTTAAACGTGCACTACACAGTTACCAAAGCGGGTCATTTCATTGGGACAAAACTCACACAATTATTTCGAAAACGATCAACAGTTAAACATGCGACGTCTAACGGCAAAAAACAGAGAAGGACAAAAGAAGACACGAAAGCACAAATTTAGCAATAACTGTTTTCTTAAATGGAATTTAATAACTTTTGCTCTGATAGCTGCTTTTCAGTATACTCTTCTCGATTTAAAACTACAAAGAAAACTTCAACGTGCTCAAGGAAACAACATTTTATCGTTCCTCTCGATAGGACTAGGAACTCGATCTTCCCTACGCTTAGATAAGTGAACACTATAAAATAACCCGATATATCCACAAGGTTACTCTTTAATTGAATTTTTTTCGATCCAGAAGCACTTGAGCTTTTCAGCTCTTCGGTTCGGTGCCATGGGCATCGTAACCCTTCGGTTCGGTGCCACGAACACCGTAAATCTGGGGAATCTGTGGCTTTTTCTGCCATCCCGCGGAATTGAACCCGCACACAGAGGGATAGTCACTGTAGTCCAACGCGCTACGAACACGCTGGGCAGACGGGCTTACTCTTTAATTAAGCCAACTACGAGCAGTTCATGAAGATACGCATAAGAAAGATAACCCAGACGCCAAATCACAACTGAATGAAACAGATACAATAACAATGTATAAGATAACTAACTCAGCATCTAACTTCGGAAATTTCCTAACAGCTTTTACCACTGATTAGCGTACACGATTTTGTGTTTCTAGATTTCGGACAAGTTTTCAATTTCAAATGATGCATCGTTGTCATGTTATGTGCCTCGCCCATGTTTTGAATTTCTTGCTTTGTTATATAGGGGATTAAAGCTGCTTTATGGCGAGGTAGCGCCCCTTTCAACTTAAGGATGAACCTTGTTTTGGTTACATCAGAGCATGTAGGCCAACAAGCATGAAAAAAAAATTAACTCCTTTTGGAGAATCCAAGTTAACAAAAACCACAGCCAACTATAAACTCATATGGATGGCTAGCGGGAAAATTGTAGGAAATAAGATCCCAACTGTCGCGTGACCTCGCATTCCAGTACTGTTGTATATAGACGAATTAATTTTAGAAACAATACAACATGCTGAATCAAGATTATATTATGTTACAAGTTACGTTTAACAATAAGGAAGATCAGTATTATTAATATTTTTCATCAATAAATAACCACCATCATCAAGGTGCGTATCCTTTATAGGACGTTGCTTTCTTTACAGCACATCTGAAATTCACTCTGTCTCTAGCTAGTTCACCCACTTCGTCGATGGTCATATTAAAAATAACCATAGACTCATAGAATTGAGTAAAATTGCAAAAAAAAGTTTGCAGTGTTCCATCATACATATATAAATTCCAGCCGCCCCCAACTCAAACTAGGTCAGGGTTTACCCGGTCAGTTATGCCGCCCAATATTAGAGTTGGCTGTGATAAAAACATATTTGTTAATTATATCCATGTCTTAGGAGAACAATGTGTTGAAGTTACAGCGAGCGCAATTGAGTCCGCTTCCTTGGTGTCAGAAAGGTTAACAATGGGAAACAATTCCCGATAAGACATACCGTACTCCTTATAAAGATCGTGACCTCCGATAACATACGGCAGGCGGCTCATGTAAAAACATTCTAGGAAATAAGATCACAACCGTTGGGTGATCCTCGCATTACAATGTTGTTTTATATATACTAATTGCCCGTCTGCCCAGCGTGTTCGTAGCGCGTTGGACTACGGTGACTATCCTCTGTGTGTGCGGGTTCAATTCCGCGGGATGACAGAAAAAAACCACAGATTCCCCAGATTTACGGTGTTCGTGGCACCGAACCGAAAGGTTACGATGTCCATTGCACCGAGCCGAAGAGCTGAAAAGCTCAAGTGCTTCTGGATCGGAAAAATATATATATATATATACTAATTCATTTGTAAAACAGCACAACATGCTAAATCAAGGATATATTATATTACAAATGAAGTACACAACTAATGAATATCAATATTATTAACACTTTCCATCAATTAATACATGCTAAATCAAGGATATATTATATTACAAATGAAGTACACAACTAAGGAATATCAATATTATTAACACTTTCCATCAATTAATACATGCTAAATCAAGGATATATTATATTACAAATGAAGTACACAACTAAGGAATATCAATATTATTAACACTTTCCATCAATTAATACATGCTAAATCAAGGATATATTATATTACAAATGAAGTACACAACTAAGGAATATCAATATTATTAACACTTTCCATCAATTAATACATGCTAAGTCAAGGATATATTATGTTACAAATGAAGTACACAACTAAGGAATATCAATATTATTAACACTTTCCATCAATTAATACATGCTAAATCAAGGATATATTATATTACAAATGAAGTACACAACTAAGGAATATCAATATTATTAACACTTTCCATCAATTAATACATGCTAAATCAAGGATATATTATATTACAAATGAAGAACACAACTAAGGAATATCAATATTATTAACACTTTCCATCAATTAATACATGCTAAATCAAGGATATATTATATTACAAATGAAGTACACAACTAAGGAATATCAATATTATTAACACTTTCCATCAATTAATACATGCTAAATCAAGGATATATTATATTACAAATGAAGTACACAACTAAGGAATATCAATATTAATAACACTTTCCATCAATTAATACATGCTAAATCAAGGATATATTATATTACAAATGAAGTACACAACTAAGGAATATCAATATTATTAACACTTTCCATCAATTAATACATGCTAAATCAAGGATATATTATATTACAAATGAAGTACACAACTAAGGAATATCAATATTATTAACAATTTCCATCAATTAATACATGCTAAATCAAGGATATATTATATTACAAATGAAGTACACAACTAAGGAATATCAATATTATTAACACTTTCCATCAATTAATACATGCTAAATCAAGGATATATTATATTACAAATGAAGTACACAACTAAGGAATATCAATATTATTAACACTTTCCATCAATTAATACATGCTAAATCAAGGATATATTATATTACAAATGAAGTACACAACTAAGGAATATCAATATTATTAACACTTTCCATCAATTAATACATGCTAAATCAAGGATATATTATATTACAAATGAAGTACACAACTAAGGAATATCAATATTATTAACACTTTCCATCAATTAATACATGCTAAATCAAGGATATATTATATTACAAATGAAGTACACAACTAAGGAATATCAATATTATTAACACTTTCCATCAATTAATACATGCTAAATCAAGGATATATTATATTACAAATGAAGTACACAACTAAGGAATATCAATATTATTAACACTTTCCATCAATTAATACATGCTAAATCAAGGATATATTATATTACAAATGAAGTACACAACTAAGGAATATCAATATTATTAACACTTTCCATCAATTAATACATGCTAAATCAAGGATATATTATATTACAAATGAAGTACACAACTAAGGAATATCAATATTATTAACACTTTCCATCAATTAATACATGCTAAATCAAGGATATACTATGTTACAAATGAAGTACACAACTAAGGAATATCAATATTATTAACACTTTCCATCAATTAATACATGCTAAATCAAGGATATATTATGTTACAAATGAAGTACACAACTAAGGAATATCAATATTATTAACACTTTCCATCAATTAATACATGCTAAATCAAGGATATATTATATTACAAATGAAGTACACAACTAAGGAATATCAATATTATTAACACTTTCCATCAATTAATACATGCTAAATCAAGGATATATTATATTACAAATGAAGTACACAACTAAGGAATATCAATATTATTAACACTTTCCATCAATTAATACATGCTAAATCAAGGATATATTATATTACAAATGAAGTACACAACTAAGGAATATCAATATTATTAACACTTTCCATCAATTAATACATGCTAAATCAAGGATATATTATATTACAAATGAAGTACACAACTAAGGAATATCAATATTATTAACACTTTCCATCAATTAATACATGCTAAATCAAGGATATATTATATTACAAATGAAGTACACAACTAAGGAATATCAATATTATTAACACTTTCCATCAATTAATACATGCTAAATCAAGGATATATTATATTACAAATGAAGTACACAACTAAGGAATATCAATATTATTAACACTTTCCATCAATTAATACATGCTAAGTCAAGGATATATTATGTTACAAATGAAGTACACAACTAAGGAATATCAATATTATTAACACTTTCCATCAATTAATACATGCTAAATCAAGGATATATTATATTACAAATGAAGTACACAACTAATGAATATCAATATTATTAACACTTTCCATCAATTAATACATGCTAAATCAAGGATATACTATGTTACAAATGAAGTACACAACTAAGGAATATCAATATTATTAACACTTTCCATCAATTAATACATGCTAAATCAAGGATATATTATGTTACAAATGAAGTACACAACTAAGGAATATCAATATTATTAACACTTTCCATCAATTAATACATGCTAAATCAAGGATATATTATATTACAAATGAAGTACACAACTAAGGAATATCAATATTATTAACACTTTCCATCAATTAATACATGCTAAATCAAGGATATTTTATATTACAAATGAAGTACACAACTAAGGAATATCAATATTAATAACACTTTCCATCAATTAATACATGCTAAATCAAGGATATATTATATTACAAATGAAGTACACAACTAAGGAATATCAATATTATTAACACTTTCCATCAATTAATACATGCTAAATCAAGGATATATTATATTACAAATGAAGTACACAACTAAGGAATATCAATATTATTAACACTTTCCATCAATTAATACATGCTAAATCAAGGATATATTATATTACAAATGAAGTACACAACTAATGAATATCAATATTATTAACACTTTCCATCAATTAATACATGCTAAATCAAGGATATATTATATTACAAATGAAGTACACAACTAAGGAATATCAATATTATTAACACTTTCCATCAATTAATACATGCTAAATCAAGGATATATTATATTACAAATGAAGTACACAACTAAGGAATATCAATATTATTAACACTTTCCATCAATTAATACATGCTAAATCAAGGATATATTATATTACAAATGAAGTACACAACTAAGGAATATCAATATTATTAACACTTTCCATCAATTAATACATGCTAAATCAAGGATATATTATATTACAAATGAAGTACACAACTAAGGAATATCAATATTAATAACACTTTCCATCAATTAATACATGCTAAATCAAGGATATTATTATATTACAAATGAAGTACACAACTAAGGAATATCAATATTATTAACACTTTCCATCAATTAATACATGCTAAATCAAGGATATATTATATTACAAATGAAGTACACAACTAAGGAATATCAATATTATTAACACTTTCCATCAATTAATACATGCTAAATCAAGGATATATTATGTTACAAATGAAGTACACAACTAAGGAATATCAATATTATTAACACTTTCCATCAATTAATACATGCTAAATCAAGGATATATTATATTACAAATGAAGTACACAACTAAGGAATATCAATATTATTAACACTTTCCATCAATTAATACATGCTAAATCAAGGATATATTATATTACAAATGAAGTACACAACTAAGGAATATCAATATTATTAACACTTTCCATCAATTAATACATGCTAAAAAGGATATATTATGTTACAAATGAAGTACACAACTAAGGAATATCAATATTATTAACACTTTCCATCAATTAATACATGCTAAATCAAGGATATATTATGTTACAAATGAAGTACACAACTAAGGAATATCAATATTATTAACACTTTCCATCAATTAATACATGCTAAATCAAGGATATATTATATTACAAATGAAGTACACAACTAAGGAATATCAATATTATTAACACTTTCCATCAATTAATACATGCTAAATCAAGGATATATTATATTACAAATGAAGTACACAACTAAGGAATATCAATATTATTAACACTTTCCATCAATTAATACATGCTAAATCAAGGATATATTATATTACAAATGAAGTACACAACTAAGGAATATCAATATTATTAACACTTTCCATCAATTAATACATGCTAAATCAAGGATATATTATGTTACAAATGAAGTACACAACTAAGGGATATCAATATTATTAACACTTTCCATCAATTAATACATGCTAAATCAAGGATATATTATATTACAAATGAAGTACACAACTAAGGAATATCAATATTATTAACACTTTCCATCAATTAATACATGCTAAATCAAGGATATATTATGTTACAAATGAAGTACACAACTAAGGGATATCAATATTATTAACACTTTCCATCAATTAATACATGCTAAATCAAGGATATATTATATTACAAATGAAGTACACAACTAAGGAATATCAATATTATTAACACTTTCCATCAATTAATACATGCTAAATCAAGGATATATTATATTACAAATGAAGTACACAACTAAGGAATATCAATATTATTAACACTTTCCATCAATTAATACATGCTAAATCAAGGATATATTATATTACAAATGAAGTACACAACTAAGGAATATCAATATTATTAACACTTTCCATCAATTAATACATGCTAAGTCAAGGATATATTATGTTACAAATGAAGTACACAACTAAGGAATATCAATATTATTAACACTTTCCATCAATTAATACATGCTAAATCAAGGATATATTATATTACAAATGAAGTACACAACTAAGGAATATCAATATTATTAACACTTTCCATCAATTAATACATGCTAAATCAAGGATATACTATGTTACAAATGAAGTACACAACTAAGGAATATCAATATTATTAACACTTTCCATCAATTAATACATGCTAAATCAAGGATATATTATGTTACAAATGAAGTACACAACTAAGGAATATCAATATTATTAACACTTTCCATCAATTAATACATGCTAAATCAAGGATATATTATATTACAAATGAAGTACACAACTAAGGAATATCAATATTATTAACACTTTCCATCAATTAATACATGCTAAATCAAGGATATTTTATATTACAAATGAAGTACACAACTAAGGAATATCAATATTATTAACACTTTCCATCAATTAATACATGCTAAATCAAGGATATATTATATTACAAATGAAGTACACAACTAAGGAATATCAATATTATTAACACTTTCCATCAATTAATACATGCTAAATCAAGGATATATTATATTACAAATGAAGTACACAACTAAGGAATATCAATATTATTAACACTTTCCATCAATTAATACATGCTAAATCAAGGATATATTATATTACAAATGAAGTACACAACTAAGGAATATCAATATTATTAACACTTTCCATCAATTAATACATGCTAAATCAAGGATATATTATGTTACAAATGAAGTACACAACTAAGGAATATCAATATTATTAACACTTTCCATCAATTAATACATGCTAAATCAAGGATATATTATATTACAAATGAAGTACACAACTAAGGAATATCAATATTATTAACACTTTCCATCAATTAATACATGCTAAATCAAGGATATATTATGTTACAAATGAAGTACACAACTAAGGAATATCAATATTATTAACACTTTCCATCAATTAATACATGCTAAATCAAGGATATATTATATTACAAATGAAGTACACAACTAAGGAATATCAATATTATTAACACTTTCCATCAATTAATACATGCTAAATCAAGGATATATTATATTACAAATGAAGTACACAACTAAGGAATATCAATATTATTAACACTTTCCATCAATTAATACATGCTAAAAAGGATATATTATGTTGCAAATGAAGTACACAACTAAGGAATATCAATATTATTAACACTTTCCATCAATTAATACATGCTAAATCAAGGATATATTATGTTACAAATGAAGTACACAACTAAGGAATATCAATATTATTAACACTTTCCATCAATTAATACATGCTAAATCAAGGATATATTATGTTACAAATGAAGTACACAACTAAGGAATATCAATATTATTAACACTTTCCATCAATTAATACATGCTAAATCAAGGATATATTATGTTACAAATGAAGTACACAACTAAGGAATATCAATATTATTAACACTTTCCATCAATTAATACATGCTAAATCAAGGATATATTATATTACAAATGAAGTACACAACTAAGGAATATCAATATTATTAACACTTTCCATCAATTAATACATGCTAAATCAAGGATATATTATGTTACAAATGAAGTACACAACTAAGGAATATCAATATTATTAACACTTTCCATCAATTAATACATGCTAAATCAAGGATATATTATATTACAAATGAAGTACACAACTAAGGAATATCAATATTATTAACACTTTCCATCAATTAATACATGCTAAATCAAGGATATATTATATTACAAATGAAGTACACAACTAAGGAATATCAATATTATTAACACTTTCTATCAATTAATACATGCTAAATCAATGATATATTATATTACAAATGAAGTACACAACTAAGGAATATCAATATTATTAACACTTTCCATCAATTAATACATGCTAAATCAAGGATATATTATGTTACAAATGAAGTACACAACTAATGAATATCAATATTATTAACACTTTCCATCAATTAATACATGCTAAATCAAGGATATATTATATTACAAATGAAGTACACAACTAAGGAATATCAATATTATTAACACTTTCCATCAATTAATACATGCTAAATCAAGGATATATTATGTTACAAATGAAGTACACAACTAAGGAATATCAATATTATTAACACTTTCCATCAATTAATACATGCTAAATCAAGGATATATTATATTACAAATGAAGTACACAACTAAGGAATATCAATATTATTAACACTTTCCATCAATTAATACATGCTAAATCAAGGATATATTATATTACAAATGAAGTACACAACTAAGGAATATCAATATTATTAACACTTTCCATCAATTAATACATGCTAAAAAGGATATATTATGTTGCAAATGAAGTACACAACTAAGGAATATCAATATTATTAACACTTTCCATCAATTAATACATGCTAAATCAAGGATATATTATGTTACAAATGAAGTACACAACTAAGGAATATCAATATTATACTTTCCATCAATTAATACATGCTAAATCAAGGATATATTATATTACAAATGAAGTACACAACTAAGGAATATCAATATTATTACCTTTCCATCAATTAATACATGCTAAATCAAGGATATATTATATTACAAATGAAGTACACAACTAAGGAATATCAATATATTAACACTTTCCATCAATTAATACATGCTAAATCAAGGATATATTATGTTACAAATGAAGTACACAACTAAGGAATATCAATATTATTAACACTTTCCATCAATTAATACATGCTAAATCAAGGATATATTATATTACAAATGAAGTACACAACTAAGGAATATCAATATTATTAACACTTTCCATCAATTAATACATGCTAAATCAAGGATATATTATATTACAAATGAAGTACACAACTAAGGAATATCAATATTATTAACACTTTCCATCAATTAATACATGCTAAATCAAGGATATATTATATTACAAATGAAGTACACAACTAAGGAATATCAATATTATTACACTTTCATCAATTAATACATGCTAAATCAGGATATATTATATTACAAATGAAGTACACAACTAAGGAATATCAATATTATTAACACTTTCCATCAATTAATACATGCTAAATCAAGGATATATTATATTACAAATGAAGTACACAACTAAGGAATATCAATATTATTAACACTTTCCATCAATTAATACATGCTAAGTCAAGGATATATTATATTACAAATGAAGTACACAACTAAGGAATATCAATATTATTAACACTTTCCATCAATTAATACATGCTAAATCAAGGATATATTATATTACAAATGAAGTACACAACTAAGGAATATCAATATTATTAACACTTTCCATCAATTAATACATGCTAAATCAAGGATATATTATGTTACAAATGAAGTACACAACTAAGGAATATCAATATTATTAACACTTTCCATCAATTAATACATGCTAAATCAAGGATATATTATATTACAAATGAAGTACACAACTAAGGAATATCAATATTATTAACACTTTCCATCAATTAATACATGCTAAATCAAGGATATATTATATTACAAATGAAGTACACAACTAAGGAATATCAATATTATTAACACTTTCCATCAATTAATACATGCTAAATCAAGGATATATTATATTACAAATGAAGTACACAACTAAGGAATATCAATATTATTAACACTTTCCATCAATTAATACATGCTAAATCAAGGATATATTATATTACAAATGAAGTACACAACTAAGGAATATCAATATTATTAACACTTTCCATCAATTAATACATGCTAAATCAAGGATATATTATATTACAAATGAAGTACACAACTAAGGAATATCAATATTATTAACACTTTCCATCAATTAATAACCATGAACACATAGAACTGAGTAAAATTGCAACCAAAAAAGCGTACAGTGTTCTATCAAACCTATACAAAAACCATCATCGTCAAGGTGCGTATCCTTTATAGGACGTTGCTCTTTGCAGCACATCTGAAATTCACTCTGTCTCTTGCAGTTCGCAGAATTGGTATGACTGGCCTGGGGGACACGCCATCAGATCTTTGAGTTTTAGTTAATTTCATGTTCTGCATCAAGTTCTTGGCAACATACAATCAGTAGTTTGCCATTGCTTTCTGATTGGTTCTGGCCACTTAACCATGATGATCTCTGGTGTGCCCTGAGCCCGATACCTGGCTGTTTCAGCTCCGCCTTCGAAGTCTAAACTAGTCGGTCTTATGTTACAGGGGCCGATAAAGATCAACCGTTAAGTTTTTTTCGTTTTGTTTGTTTGTTCCAACTCTAACCACACGTTCTACGTACACACAACGCAAACAGTGTAACAAAACGGAAGAGATTACTAGAATTCTGTACAGTATGTTGTGATTTCTCCAAGACAACACGAAAGGTAGCCATAAATACCGACTATGGTCACAATAACAATGTATCTTCTCAGTATCTTCCTAGTACTTCTTCTTCTTGAACGTTCCATATCGACCACTTGTTAACCACTCTTTGTGATTTAGATGTGATCTGAGCCTAAGAGCGATTGTACGTTGTGTTAATTATGCGTCTACAAGTAGGCCAGCACATCCGATTTCTGCCACGCTTTTATTTACTAGGTAGCTTCCTAAACTCCTACCTCATTCGCCTCTTACGACATGCATTGTAGGTCACAGTGTTACTATTCTTTACCTTCTTTGCGGGTCCAGACAACATACACGGTCGTTCCTATAATACTGATGTTATAGTACTCATTTGTTGGAATTCACAAGAAAGAGTTAATTTTTATTTCTATGTTTATTTGGTCTATACGCCCTGATATAACCAATAAAATACTCGTTCTTCGGTTGAAGAAGGTACATCGGCTGTTTTAATCACCTACATAATTTCCTAGAACTTTAGCGCGGTTACTTGAATAATAATTGAAGTTTGTGGTGTAGACCTAAGTAAAAATCATTACTGCCTTGTTGGCCAACACGACTATGCCAACGACTTGAGGAGTAAACCTTTATGAAAAATGAACAAGGCACATTCTCAATACAAGTTACCCAGGCTAGGCACAAAAGGAGAGGACACTTCATCTTTGCTTTCGGCTCGGGCACAACACGGACAGCAACAGTTCCTTAGAAACAAAACAAATAAACCTCTTTGATTTGGCACAAGGAACGTAAGGAGAGATTTTTTTTTTCCACCCGATCCAGAAGCACTTGAGTTTTTTCAGCTCTTCGGCTCGGTGCCATGGACATCGTAACCCTTCGGTTCGGTGCCACGAACACCGTAAATCTAGGGAATCTGTGGCTTTTTCTGCCATCCCACGGAATTGAACCCGTACACACAGAGGATAGTCACCCGTAGTCCAACGCGCTACGAACACGCTGGGCAGACGGGCCGTAAGGAGAGATAAAATGGTATATTTAAAAAGTCCTTTTATTAGCTAATGGTGCGATTGGTGTACATCTGTAAGCCACCATAGTGGTTCACGGTATAATATAATAATAATAATAATTCCTCTCGTACCGTTATACGTTACATAGGGCCTGCAAGAAATTTCTCCATACCGCTCTATCCTGGGCAACTCGCTCAATCTCCTCCATGGAACTGAGACCGATATTTCCTGCCTCTCTCAGCAAAGTTCGTTTCAGGGTCTCCTTAGGTCGACCTCTCTTTCTTGAACCTTTGCATCCCATTTCAATGCCTGCTTTGATATTCGTTGATCTTCTTCTTCGATCGTTCTAGGCCTGTTTTAATCATTCTCATTGTGATATATAAACAGCCAAACATCCGAACGTAATGTACGTGCACCAGCCTTCAGCACCTATTGAGCTCAGTTGCTTATCCTTCGGTGGGTGTTCGTTTTCAGCCAGCTTTTGATTTACTAGGGTGAGCTTTCCCTAGGGTACGATCAGCTTTGCCGTATTTTGGGCTTTGTGATCTACGCCGGGACAGTGAGTTACGCTGTTTATGCCCGTTCTGACTGAGAAATATTTCTCGGGGCTTGTAAGCTTATCCTCGGACGGCGTCTTACTCGTATAAGACACCGTGTAAAGTATCGGCCTTCGCCAATGTTCAGACCCGAACTTCCTGTTTGATCCGTACATTGTCGGCCTTGCTTTACCGTACATTTTTGAGTTGGATCTGGGGAAGGAACATTCTCAGCATTTTCTAGACGCGTATCGGTACGTGGCAATTTGCAATTAACCTCGAAAGCACTGGCATGGGGCCGAGTACAACAATGTAGAGGGTCGTTTCAGTCGGCACTATCAGCGTAACTGAGGATTTTGCGCTCGCCGCCATCACCCGCCCCAGTTATTCCGGGGATGTTAGTTACGACTGGAATCAAACCTTGCCCGGTTGCCCCAAGGCTGGCAGTTACGTTAGGCATCACCAACCTCGGTTCTTCCGGGGATGTTAATTTTAATCGCACAGTACCTTGCACGGTTTTTCCAGGGCGGGTAGTTTCGTTATGCACTAAACGCAACTTGTTCTTTTGCGCTTGGCAAACCTTGCCCAGTACATGTATCTGCACCAGGCTACCAATGCGGGGTCAGCTGCAATCTTCTCTCGCACCAACACGAGGGTAGACTTTTATTCGTTACGGTCCTGTCTTATTTATTCTTGCCGACGGGCTGGCAATGTTTGCCCCTCCTCAGGGCTTCGAGCTTCGCCCTACGTGGGCATACGTTTGGTCACTGGATGCACCTCTCATCCATGTCTGAGACGTTTCGTTGCTGTTTCTTTGCGTTCAGGGACTTGGGCAATATCTTGTTGGACATCGGTCAGGAGATTTGTGCATTTTATTTGTATGTATCTTTATCGTATTTCCGTAATTGCACTGCTACCACTACCAGTAGTTTCCTCTCCCGATCCCTGCCCCTCTTAGCCAGACCAGAACCAGAGTCTGTTTCCAGGGTCACCGCGTGGAGGTTAGGGGCAGGGTCTTGGTTAGCGCGCCCCTCGCTAACCCTGGCTCATGTTACCACTATGACCTCATGAGCCTTTTTGACCCCATTCGTTGATCATTTCTCCTCAAGGTGTGCCCAACATATCTCCATCTTCTCTTTCTTATAACAATTGTCACTAGTGGTTGACCAGACATATCTCTGATTATAGATTGAGTTTAATACTTTTTAAAAATTGTCATATTTTATTAAAAGCCACAATCAAGAACGAACTGTCCTTTCTGCTTGTAATAACGATTTTTAGGACCGTGTAGGACAGGGGGACATGAATCTAACCAATTTAATTGTCTGCATGGCTAGGGCAGTCACCGTGAAACCGTTCAGGTTATGGTGTTTTCATTATTATCCCGACAGAAAAATCTCCTTGGTCTCATCGGGGATCGAACACGGGTCTCCCGAATGGGAGCCCACGCCCTTATCCATTCGACCAGACGCTCAAGAACGAGCAAATACACTAAATTAAGCATAAACGAGCAACCATCAACGGAATAAAAACATGAATCTAAAGATATCTAAAGGAAAAGTCTCTCCCTATCTGTATAAATTACTTCAGCAAGAACCATTTCTATGTAACATACTTGACAATAGCATCATGAAATAGAAGGAGCACAAACTAATTGATATTTACTTTACAAAAAGATCTTGTGTAATGCTTGGAGAGCTATCTCATTATTACTGTGCACTTATAGAGCGTTCAGTTGTCAATAAAATTACAACTTCAAAAGTGATTTCACCGTACAGAAAGTTTTCTTTGGAATTTATACAAATTGTTGGGTATAACTGAAAAGAGTAAATTTGAGTTTTACCCTGAGATCAATGTCAGCATTAATAGTTTCATTTGCAAATGCTAAACGTATGTGACGCTCTGCATTTCAATGAATTCAATACACACTATTGAAGGTTCGACATGAATAGGCGTATCTGATCTCATCGATCGTATTCTGTAAAGAACGGAATTAGGAAGATCAAGTTGACAGTAGAACTATACAGCTAATGTCAGTAAAGATGTGGTTTCTAAGGAAAATGCAAAGATTACACTAGAGAAGGACAGAAAAACGAACTGAGAAAGTCCTTCATGAAACATTAAAGTGCAATTTAATTAGAGATGGATTGATTTATATGGCCATCCTCATTGCACTTCGGTGAGCAGCCATGTGTGCTCCGATCTCTTTCTTACACAGGAAGATCTGAGCTGCAGTGCACGAACTCCGTAGCACCAGCGAGGGTATCCGTGGTAATTCTGAAGATATTTTTGTAGGAATTTTATTTTTAATCTTTTCTAATTAATTTTGCCGAGGCAGCGACTTTCCAGCCTGCTCTTCTCGATTTTCAACTGTCAATAGTTCTTTTACATGCTCAAATTGAACACGGATCTACGTTTTATCGTCCGTCTCCGATAGGACTAGGAACTCGATCTCACCTACACTGAGATCAGGATCTCTGGAAAAAATATGCAGATGGCTCTTCAAGGGAGCGAACCTGGTACCTTTGGCACGAGAGATGAGCACCTAACCTGTACACCACAGAGAGTTATGATGATAGTTCTCATCTAACTGAAGGCAGAAATATGCTTCTTTCTCCAAGACTATGTAAGTACAACACAAAACAACTGACAAATATGATGATAGTTCTCATCTAACTGAAGGCAGAAATATGCTTCTTTCTCCAAGACTATGTAAGTACAACACAAAACAACTGACAAATATGATGATAGTTCTCATCTAACTGAAGGCAGAAAGATGCTTCTTTCTCCAAGTCTATGTAAGTACAACACAAAACAACTGACAAATATGATGATAGTTCTCATCTAACTGAAGGCAGAAATATGCTTCTTTCTCCAAGTCTATGTAAGTACAACACAAAACAACTGACAAATATGATGATAGTTCTCATCTAACTGAAGGCAGAAATATGCTTCTTTCTCCAAGACTATGTAAGTACAACACAAAACAACTGACAAATAACACATGTAGATGCAACTACATGGCATCGCAATTAGATCAAAGATATATCATGACCAAAGGACAAGAACACAAATATCATTGGAGGACGATATAAGTACATACATTTGTTGCAGTGACGGCTCGTCATCATTTTTGTTGGTGGGGCCAGACACATATTTTCGAAAAAATCATGGTTTGGGTTAAGTTATATTTCAATATATACAATATATACATGTTACACTTTATTTTTGGGGGACTGGCCCCACTGGCCCCTAATGACGAGCCGCCACTGATTTGTTGGATAGGAAAAGTCAACAAAATGAATTCTGTCAATAGTGGGTTTTTCAATGTGACATTGTCGATAGTTAATGTGTCTGATAATGGGCAACATTCAGTGGCGGCTCGTCATTAACGGCCAGTGGGTTCGGGCCCCATCAAAAATAATGTGTAACGTGTATTTATTACTGTATAAATTAAAATATAACCTAAACCAATGCCATGATTTTCTGAAAATGTGTGTCTGGTCCCACCAACAAAAATGAGCTCGAGCCGCCACTGGCAACACTGTATTAGTTTTCCTAACAAATATATTTCCGGAATGTTGTGAAATAATAAGTATGGCAGGTTGCAATAACTGAACACAAACAAAATTATTACGGCAAAGGACACCACTGAAAGAAATTGGTGGACAGTTTGACAAACACTACATGCATATACACACGTCTTTAAACCCTTTAAACACAAGTCTTACTTTGTTAGTGTGTGGGGACAATATGTTAATTAACAACATATTGTTGACACAACTGTAGGTGTACATCACTTACTGTACACTGATCATGCAAGCAAGTACTTGACTATATAACTTCTTGATGACAGAAAATGAGACAAGTGGTTTAAATTTGCTCAAGTAAAGAACAAATGCTTCTGTTCTGCAACTGTTTGATATTAAAGAGAGTTGGCTTTTAAAAAACATATAATCAAGGACAATTTAATATTTTGGACACAGCAAGCGACATGAGTGCCTAGAGAAGATAACTTGGGGGGAGTGGGGAAATGATACCTGGAAGAAGAATGAGAGGAAGACCTAGAAGACGATGAATGCAAGACGATCTGAGAATGACTGCTGCTGACGCGGGTCAACTTGCATAGAACAGAGTTATTCAGGACTGCAGTCATGGGAGCCAAGTTCCGGAAGGGACAAGCTATTTGTTGATGATAAAAGTATTTTTTGAAAATGACTGTAACATTTTTTTTGAGTATACATTACGAGAATATCTATATATACTTTGTGAAACATTAAACCGAATCTTATCGCTCAGTTTTATTTTTGAGTGGAACCAGACAATAACCACTTGGGATTTCTCTCTCTCTCGATCACCTAAAAGACTGATGTACCAGATCTCTCCATAAATTCATTCATGTGGAAATCTGATTCATACAGTCTTAGTATGGGTGGGTTTCGTCACATCTTCAGCGCTATTTGGAGCTATGGTGCTTATCCTTCAGTGATGTGTCCGGATTCAGCCAGCGTTTACTGGGTTCGCTCTCCGTTAGCCTTTGGCTGTCCCCAGCCGTTCTGCAAGGCAGCAGGTTGACTTCTACATATTTAGGACGCATGCATCCGATTTAATCCAAACCTCCTTACTCGCCTCTTACGACATGCGTGGCAGGTAACAGGGTTCTATTCTTTACACCCCAAATGTGGGCGTGTAACCACTCGGGCGACTTGGGATTTAAAGTCAAACAACACAAGCCAAGATATTTCTTGAGTTTAATTTTCTACCTTAAAAAAATACCTTCAATTTATCTTCTTCTTCTTCGTACGCTCCAAATCGACTACTTGTTAACCACTCTGTGTGATTTGTATGTGATCTGAACCTAAGAGCGAATGTACGCTGTATCAGTTAAGCGCATACAAGTAGGCCAGCACATCCGATTTCTGCGGTGCTTTTTATTTACAAGGTAGCTTCCTTAGGTCCTTCATAAGTTGCCTCTTACGACATACCTTGTAGGTCGCCGTCGTACTATTCTTTTCTTCTGTAGAGGGCCCTGCACCACATGAACGCCCTCTAATAATAAGGGATGGAACCTCTGTCTTCCTTAACTATGTAAGGTAGATAACAAGAAGAACAAAGGTAGAGAAGGAGAATAGCAGTGAGAAATTGACAAACTGATTTCTGAATTAAAAAAAAATACAGAATTGCATCAGAAATCGTAGCAGACCTGACGTACCAGATTTTTGTGTTTTTTGTTGAAGGAGTGTCGGAGGGAAAGGGGTGGGGCGGTGGGGGGATATCACTACTTTAGCCTGAGTATTGGGGCCCAAATGTGTGACTGACGTAAAATGATATTGACTACGAAGCATAGAGAACAATCTTTTGTATATATATGTGAACGAGAAAATTTGTAATAAACTATGGTTGTACTGTTTTACTGTAGTAATTTTCTGATACAGCAGCATTAACTGTAGTATGGTATACAATATAGGAACATAGTTTTCTTATTTTCCCTAAGCTTGCTTTGCCTCACAGCATCAAGATAAGAAGAGATTTCTAGAACGTACTTTTGTGTGTGCTTTATTTAAAAAAATGTCTATCACTGCCTCTGTTATTGCTGTGGTCCATCTTTTGCTTGGACAGCCTTTACTTTGTATCCATTGTATCTGAGTAGCATAGCTCTTTGAGGCGCAATGTATGTTGGTAATCTGCTTCAGTTTAGAATATCTTCATTGTGCTCATACATGTCAATATGTTCTCCTATCTCGTTCGTAATATCTTCAACAGCGCCTAACGACTAATTCCAGTTCGATGTTCATTGATGAGCCTACTCGTATACCTGTTGTGCTGTTCTTTTATGGCCACTCTAATCTTCAATCCAAGCTCTTGCAATCTAGCAGTATGATGTTTTTACAAAAAATGAAAACCCTTTTTGTGGTCACACTCTACGAGGGGTTCAGAATGTCAGCTCTATCCACTGGCTGACCCCCGATGTGGTGGCAGAGCCAGCCTGTCTGCTCTCTCATTACCATCGACAACCATGTAGCATAGAATGAAGATATGTAGTTCTGCGAATTGTCGACCCATGTAGTGACTCAGTCCTTTGCCTGAGCACCGAACCAGCCTCCAACGTTTTGATAATCTGCTTATGTTTCCGAACCTTCATCTCTGTGGTTACGTTTTTTTCCCTATCGTTTGATTTGAGCGTCCATGTTTGGCTCAGATAGCATGATGTCGTTAGAAAGATTGCGCTATACAACGTTCTTTTAATGTTCATGGTGTCATGCTTGCATTTTTAAAAAAAGTGGTGCCCTTTGCCTTATGATTTGATTATACCATCTGTCGGATCTCGTTAGTTATTCTTCCATTGACTGAAAAATGCTCTCGATGTATGTAGTCTCTAACTTGTTTGAATAGATGTTTGTCGATGGAGATATTGGTAGTGCTTTCCTCATTACTTCAGTGTCATAATAAAATGATCTTCCTGTTAGACGACCTTCAGCTCTTCCAAACCCCGACTTCATTTGTAAAATAATACGTCATATATTACGATGATAGCCAAAGCGTGTATGCTAATACTGCAAACTTGCATAGATTGTTGTTTATATTTGCAATTTATATTTGCTTTCATATCCATGTGTTTGACAAACCATGCACAAATCCGAAAAATGGGTCCGAAAATGTCACAGGTCAAAACGCATAAAATAGTACGTTGAGAAATATGCATTAGTTTTGCCAGCTCTTCAAATAATAGCAAGATCAACTTTATATTATTATATTTCGTGCATATTCAACTGTTCAGTGGAAGTTGTACGAGATAATGCATTAAACTCCAAAATACAGTCATTGAGTGATTCATTCAATGTCATGCTCTGTGATATTTTCCGGTTGCAGAAGTAGTTCGTCTTAATTATCCAGCCAATCAATAAGATCTTGCCATATCTTCTGCGCGCGCATTAGATTCAATCAATAATCGTATAGCAACCGTGAGTATCATCTTTGTGAGTCATTTGGCTGCCTGTAAGTAGAAAATGTTCATTCTCAGTGTTCGCACAACTTTATCATTTCTATTTTGTAATATAACTTAGATATATGTATCTCCTTGACGTTATGATTTAGTTTGTAAAAGATCTCATCGTTGGTAAAGCATGCATCTATAATGTAGAAAGAGTTTAGTTTGATAAAAAAGATCAGTTGGGATGCCGGTATCGATATATAAATAATATAATCATCATAATCAGAAAAGGCTGGTAGATCAGTCGCATTGCTATTTGGTTGTTGCATAATCTGTGGCTTGCTTTGTAAGTATTTATTTAATTGACTTATAATTTGTTGTTTCATATATCATATTGTGTTTTTTTTTACAAATATTTGATATAGTTTAATGTAGGGAGCTATTAAATAAAAAGGAAGACTTTGCGACTCGTCGGCAGATTTGCTATTTTAAGACTTATTTACCAATTATGATTTTTTTAGTGCCACATTTATTTCATGCAATTCGCAAAGTATCCAAATACTTCGACCCTTCAAGCAACACATGCCCTTTGTTAAAGTTAATTTTAGCATTCTAAGAGATGGTTGTGCAAGACGTTCTGGTAATGTCATGCCTGACTCACGGTCCCAGCAGACGTCTGCTGGCATATGTAATGACTGTCACTGCTGTACTTTCACTACAAGCCCCGTTAGCTACACGGTCTCCCATATTGCATTATTCAATGATATATATGGTTTGAACTTTTCGAGAGAGAGAAGCGCAGGCATGGATTTTAAAATTAGTAACGGTTTAACTTTCGCAAAATAAAATTGGTATTTTTGAGTAATACCATAGGCACATAGATGCTATTCTTCTTCCTGTGACTACATTTTATGTTAATGGGACAGATGCGACTTATAACTTAATTACTATTCTTTTTGGAACATCATAGAAGCTATCAGTTTACACTGTTATTTTGTTCTGTTCCCATTAGCTCTAACAACAGGGCTATGATTTCTCATGATAACTCTTATTTTATTTTTGAATCTCGACTATCTAGTTTGAGCTGAAGTAAAGCAAATATCTGCCCATATTGATATTGTTATCAATTCTCTTTGGTGGGTGTGTTCTATCCATGTATGCTTTCTTTCAAATTCACACCCGGTTTTACTGTTGTCTAGCTCCATTCTGCTATTTGCTGTCAGACCTGGCCATCTGATAACAAAGTATGTGACTAAGACATCAGTTGATGATGAGCAGTTACATATTCTATTGTCGATGATATTCAAAGGCACTGATTTTGCAAGCTCAGACTGATAATTATAATACAAGCCATAAGAATCTTTAAAAGGTTGGGCTAGTGTGGTTTTCATGTTAGTTGCAAATGGATGATGTAGTTTAACCAACATTCATACATTGACTTATATCTGTTAACACCTGTTTAAGACTACTTCTCAGACACCCTGTTGTGAACTATGCCTAAAAGATAAAATAACTATTATTATAAAATTATATTTACCTTGGTCATCATCATCAAGTAGCTTGTCCTGAGCAGAACTTTGCCACCCCAACAGTCCTCTGGAATTTCTCTCTCATAGGCCAGATGTCCTGCCTCTGCAGCCATCATGTTCAAACCATCAGTTACATCCTTAATCCATCTTCTCCTTGGTCTTCTTCTTCTATTTGCTGGTATACCTCCTTCCATGATGGTCTTCTCCAGCCCTTCATGTCTTCTTATATGTCCAAAATATCTCAATTTTCTCTTTCTTATTTGTAGCATCAGCCAGTTTTATTTGATTTTGAGTTCTTTCTGTATAGATCTATTTGTTTTCTTCTCTGTCCAAGATATACGAATGACTCTTCTGTAACACTTATATTCGAAATCACATATGTTTTTCCACTGCTTTATTAAATGTCCATTCACACCCATACGTTGCCACTGGGAGTATGCATGCTCTTAGTATTCTGATCTTTGTTTACCTTGGTAGAAAATACAAAGAGTATGACAAAACTGACATTGCTCAACTGATAGCAGATTATACACAAGAAAGATGTTCTATATGCAGATCAGTCTGTGCTGCATCATGAGAAATGTGGTTAGGGTTTCATAGTGCATGCGATTGAATTGTTGCGCAGTAAAGAGAAGAATATGCAGCAACAATATCCAAATGAATTGTTGCACAGTAAAGAGAAGAATATGGGGCAACAATATCCAACTGAATTGTTGCACAGTAAAGAGAAGAATATGCGGCAGAAATATACAGTTGAACTGTCGCACAGTAAAGAAAAGAATATGGGGCAACAATGTCCAGTATGAAAATGATATTTAAGACTGGTAATGCAGCCTTCAAAGAATTATCTGAGATCTTATTGACCAAGTGAATTCTAGGCATGCAGAAGTTCACTGTAATAAAAAAAAAGTTGACAGGCTGTCTTGGAAAGTATGCTTTGTTTGTATGTTGGATATCGATTATGGCAATATGCTATAGTTGCCTAACTTGTGTTGGATGGTGATACAATTGATTAAGTATTATACTGTCACTTCAGGAATTTTGAATAAATGCCGCTGCATGAGTAGAATGAGGCAGATGGAATTTCAAAATTGAGAGAATATTCAGCAAAACACACTAACCATCAACATACATTACTATTCATATGTGCAAAGGGAGACTATCCATGGGTCTGTACAAAGTGCAGTTGGATTTAGTGCAGAAAGCACATAAAAAGTTTCTTAAATCTTGGACATACAGTACAAGGAATGAAGATGTGAAACCGAGATTGGGAGAATAATTAGGATGGTTAAAACTGCATTGAACAATGAGACAGATAATAATATCCAAACAAATAAACCTTATATTATAAATTTCAGTGTCATTGTGTGTGTTTGTCTGAAGCAGAAAAGGTATTTTTGCATGCTAACACAATAATCATTAAATTTAAACAAAGTATTCATGCATGAATAAATTTGCATAGTCATTGTGACTATATTTAACTCTGTATGTTGTTTCTTTACTGAGTTATATGTATAGATTGCATAGTGTATTTTATCAGAAATTATCGGGTCACGGCCATGCACTGCAGAACACATTTGTCTTGTGAAAACTTAGTACAGTAGAACCCGGTTATGTCGCCGGCCTAGGGGTTTGCCAAAAGCGTCGGGATAACCGATGATCGAGATAAACGAAAACCAATATGGCGGCAAAATATTAACATGTGCTTGAAATTTCTTTATGTACATGATGTGCGTTAATAAATGAGAATGTACATGCACGTGTTATTTGTTTGATGAAGCGATCGGCATGCTATAAAAATGTACATACATGTTTGCTAACAACAAAAGGCATATGTGCATCAACTAACAGCAGAAATTTACCAATATAAAATAAAAACCACCGTCGATTCTCGATACAAACCTTTATTTATACAAACTGACACAGCTCTGAAAAGTATCGTACACACGGTTACTATGGTTTCTTTACAAAGTCTAAAATGCTTTGTTGCTTTTTGCCTTTAACAGTCTGCTTGAAAACAAATGCTTCAATATTATTTATGCTGTCTAAAACAGTTTCATCTTCTACAAAAGAACCATACCGTCAAATTTTCTGTAGCATTTCTACCACCTCACCAGCTGAGGGAATTGGTTCCAAATCTTCGTCCGCATCTTCTTCATCTTCTTTGTCATTGCCGCATGCAGATGTGCTTGCCAGTGCTGACTGCACACTTGATACAATGTCTTCATCGGTGATCATGCCATCAGTAACGACGTCTTTGTCGATTTCTATGTAATCTCGGAATTCCTGGACAGTGATGGCTAACTCATGTGCCTCCTCTTCCAAGATAGCATCTGTAAGGCTTGATTTTTCTGCCACTTCCGCGAGTTCTTCTGGGGCTGCACGGAACTGTGCCTGAAACTCATCATCGGAAATATCCTGAATGACGCAGTGCATCCAGCAGTTTGAGATTGTTTCCTTCTTCACGTCATTCCAGGCTGATCTCAGGAAGTTCATTGCATCTAGAAGGGAAGGGGTGTACTGTGCCTTCTTTTCATCATGGAGTAGGTATTGGTGCATCAAAATTTTCCTGTAGTACACCTTAAGCACTTGGATTATCCCCTGGTCCATTGGTTGGAGCTTACTCGTTGTGGGAGGTAAAAGATCTTAATGGCCTTGAGACCAGGAACATCCGGATGAGCTCTACAGTTATCCACGATCAGTGCCACCTTCCTTTTCTCTGCTTGGAACTTCCTGTCCCACTTTTTCACCCATGCACTGAATAGATCTCCTGTGATCCAGGCGCTTGGCTGGCCATCATAATCACATTGGAGAACTTTGGTCTGCTTAAAGCATCTGGGATTCTTGGACTTTCCTATAACGTAGAGCGGGAGTTTTTGGCTTCCATCCATGTTAGCAGCAACTAGCACTGTAAGTCGGTCCTTCGACTTTTTTCCGCCGTGACAAGCCTCCCCACGAAACGTCATAGTCTTGTCTGGAAGGCATTTCCAAAACACCACAGTTTCATCAGCATTAAAAATGTTCCGAGTCTCATAGGTATCCAAAATTGTGCGCATTTGAGTCTTCAGCCATGAATCCACTTGTTCCTGTTGAACAGCAGCGCTCTCTCCACAAATTGCTTTGAAGACAATGTTGTGCCTCTTTTTTGAAACGATCCAGCCACCCCTGACTTGCTTTAAAGTCAGGGTGTCCTAGCTTTGCAGCAAGGATGTCCGCCTTCTCCATCAGCAAGGGACCATTGGCGGGAAGGTTTGTTGCTCGCGTATTTGTGAACCATTGAAACACTGCATCGTCAACATCTTTGTGCTCAGCCACTCTAAGTTTTTTCTTGCTGGATCAAAGACAGACTTCTCGTACATTTGCTTTATCACGTCTGCCTTCTTTTTTCCATCCCGAAATGGTGTTTGCTGGAATGCCATGCTGACGACTGAGGTCTGCGGTTTGTTCCTTTTTCTAGCTGCAGTATGATTTCATACTTTTTCTCTATTGACTGATTCTCCAGTTTTCTCTTAACACCTCCAGACATTTTTAGAATGGAAAAAATAAACAGAATAGCTACAGCATATTATCCTTCAGACAAGGAACTCACGTGAACTCAGCACATGCGCAGTGAACCAAGTACGGTAAATTAAAAATCAAAATACCGTGTTCTTGCAAAATGGGATCTCCATTTCCACGAAAGAAACTTACATGAGTCAACACCTGCCAATATTGGACTGTATACATTACTGTAGCATAAGTTAACACCCATGGTCATGGGGATCGAGATAACCAACGTTAAGTGGCAAATTTGGCCCTCTTTTGTGCTCGAGATATTAGGGTTCGGCGACATAAAAGAATCGAGATATCCGATGAGAAAATGCTAAGACAAAGAGAGAATTTGGCGGTTCCACTTCAAAAGCGTCGACTTAATAGGGTTGGCGAGTTAACCGAGGTCGAGATAAGTGGGTTCTACTGTAACACTATTTGTGAACAGGGAGGATGGATATGCCATCAACACCAGTCAAGTTCAGTCAGAAACTTCAAATAAAGTATACAAAATAATACACTGTATGATTGAATAAGGACAATTTGCTAAGACAGTTACCGCATCAATATTTGGTTGACCTATAAGCCAAGATTGTGACTGAAAGACTACTCATCATCCGATTTAACTAAAAGAAGATTTATGTAGTGCTTACATTCACTTGAAAGATGTGATTATGAATGATGGTAATGCAGAAAGTTTGTGATTCTGCCTTTAACAATAGTTTCAATTTAAGTAAGTAATTTGTGATTACTAAATTCTGTTTCCACTTCTTTCTATCATGGAAGCAGAAATTTCTTTCAGATTTTTTGTGTAAAATATAATGGAATATAAAATGTATTTATATGGGACGTAAATTCCAGGCAATGTCAGCTAGGAATAGGATAATAATGTGTTACCTGGTGGTAAATATATTGATCAATTTTATTTTATGGCGCAGATGCATGGACTCGGAATAAACAGCTTGAAGGCAAAATTGCAGCCTTTCAGATGTGAATTTATAGAATAATTGATTGAACTCAAGCAACTAAAGAAGTCCTGAAACAAAAATTATGAATATATGGGGAATTGTTACAGAAACATTGAAAATGCAAATAAAATATTTTGAACACAGAAAGATACTGGCTGAAAACAAAACTGGAGACAAAGGTTGAGGGTAAACGAGCACTAGACAGAGGGTATAATTAGAAACGAGGCATTAAGATAAAATGCACAACCATTGCAGCCAACCTTTGATGTGGTGATGGCACCTAATCAATCAATCCCTCCCAGTCAAATACTCCATTAGGTGAGGCACTTTTTCCTCATTTCAGTTGAATGTTCAACTTGGTGGTAAATATTTATTTGAGAGAGAAGAAATGAGGATAAATCTGAAACATGAGACTAGTTTTTGCTGAGGTCAGGTAGTGATGATTACATAGAAAGATATGTATCCCAGACAGACTTGACTATAGGACTTGACTGCCACTGGTGACCTAAAGTTTGGCACGATAGACAAAGTGCCCTACAGACACATCAATTAGTCATTATGTAAGCAAGACCAGAAATTTGGGAAATTGCAAAGGATTTTTAGTTTTGCTTGGTTTGGCAAAGAACGTCAGAGACAATTGTACAAGTGTTGAGAAAATAATGGACTATAGTCACTGAACGTGTTGTTGGGGTATGGGTAACAAGGGATTTCACCATGAAATCGAAGATTTAGGAAGCTTTTTTTAAATAAGAGATAAAAACTAACTGCAATCAAGAAAGAACTAAAGATCTTATATGCAAGACTGAGTAGTTGAGGAATCAAAGATGTCTGACAATTTAGTCTGCTGACAAGCAAAAACAGAGGTCTATGAACAGAACATGGTATTAGAACTCTAAAGAAATAATTTCACCCAGCGAGGATTTCAAAAGTCGAATTATGTCCAGGATGTTCAAAGTGAACTAACTCTACTTAGAATTACTATAGAACATAGGATGATAACCTTAGTTGTGTTTTTGTTAAGTTTCAAAGACTTTCTGATTTACTGTCAATTTCTGTGTAACATCTGAAAAGTTAGTAATAACTGTTTGTGTATAATAATAACTTTGATTTATATTGATATCTTCTCTATGTCCTATTTGAAACATAAGACTTTCACAAGATTGTCACTTGCAGATCTGCTGCCTTTCTATTAATTGCTTTCCACATCAGACCACCATCTTTCAAATCTCTTTTCGCGGTTCCTCTCCTGTGTTTTCGTTGGAAATCCAGATATTTTCCCATCCACTGTTCATCAGAGAATTGTTCTAGCCAATATAGCAACTGGCATATTACATACAGGCCCAATTCATTTTTGTCTTTTAATGATAGTCTCTGGAGCGCTGATAGCGAAGTCACTAACATGCATCACTAGTAACCATGTGCCATGTCAATTCCGGGATTCTAAGCCAACTTGGAAAGTATTTTTAGTGTGCGCATCGTACGCAGTTGGTCTACAGGTTTCATGATCCTTTCTAAATTACAAGTATCTCAGAAGTCTGAGTAAGACTCGCCTGAAAGGTGAGGGACATTGATGATAAGGAAAGCAAGCTTTCATGCAAGTCGTTCAGAGGTGCTATATTAACTACAGGAGAAATGTCAAGGCAGCATTGCAACCTCTACATGGTCAACAGAGAGAGTCTATGGAAGATCATGGAAACATTTGGATGTCCAGTGAAACTCATTAAGGTCATCCAACAGTTTCACGAGGGCATGGTGGCGCATGTAATTGATGAAGGGAGCTGTCGGAGACCATCCATGTCACGAATGGCGTCAAACAGGGCTGTGTACTGTCCCCAACACTCTTCAGCATGATGTTTGCTGCCTTGCTCATGGATGTCTTTTGGGAAGGCAATGAACATGGGGTAAAGATTAGATACAGGACAGACGGTAGCCTATTCAATCTTAGGTTAAAATCCTCCACCAAGGTAAAAGAATCAACCATCTCAAACCTGTTGTTTGCTGAGGACTGCGCCCTCGCTACCAACCCTAACGAAGAAATGCAAACCTACATGGACAAGTTCTCCATGACCTGTGATATGTTTGGCCTTACCATTAACACCAAGAAAACTGAGGTCATGTTTTAGCCTGCCATTAGAGAGCAGTACTATGATCCAATCATCAATATTAAAACCAGCGTCTCCTGTCAGCGGACAACTGTGCCTATCTTGGCAGTATCTTATCCAGATCTGCAAATATAGACTCTGAGGCCAACAATAGCATATCCAAAGCCAGTGCTGCGTTCGGAAGGCTGTGTGGGAGTGGAAGGGGATAAGCCTAGCCACAAAGCTGAAAGTTTACCGGGCCATAGTAGTCCTAACCAAGCTGCTGTACACCAGCGAGACATGGACAGTGTATAGCAGACACGCAAGAACACTAAACCACTTCCACACAAGCTGTCTACGCAGACCATTAAAAATAAACTGGCAGGACAAAATTCCAGATACCGAAGTCTCATACGAGCACAGCTCCCAAGTGTCAACACCCTGTTACAGAAGGCTCAAGTGAGATGGGCCGGTCACGTTACTCGGATGTCTGATAAACACATCACAAAACAGATGATGTACGAGGGAAGTCAATAAGTAAGCCACAAATGGCTGTAGAAAAATAACTAAACATGATAACAACTTGAAACCAGTTTATTTTTATACATACATTGTCCCTTTATTTCTCAACATAATTTCCACCAACATTGATGCACTTATCCCATCGTTTTATCAATCCTCCCAAACCGGCTGCATAGAACTGCGGGCTCTGTTTTCTAAACCACGTTTTCACTTCACATTCAACCGCGTCATTCATGAAATGTCTCCCACCAAGGTGGGTTTTCAGTGGACCAAAGAGGTGGAAATCGCTAGGGCTAAGTCGGGACTGTAAGGTGGATGTTCCAGAACTTCCCACCTTAGTTGGTTAATTTTCTCCTGAGTTAATCGAGCTGTATGTGGTCTGGCATTGTCATGAAGAAGCAACACTCCTCTAGTCAGCAACCCTGGACGTTTTTTCGAATTGCATCATGAAGCATCGATAGAACTTCACAGTACGATTCGGAATTCACATTGTCACCTTTCTTCATGAAATTGGTTAAAAGCACTCCCTGACAATCCCAGAACACCGTCAACATAACCTTCTCTGCTGATGGCGTAACCTTGAATTTTTGGTCACAAGGCGAAGAAGGATGTTTCCACTGCATTGAAGCACGCTTTGATTCGGGCTGGTAGTGATGCACCCATGATTCATCTCCAGTAACAATCCTGTTTAGCATCTCTTCTCCTTCATCTTCTTATCGACAGAGATGATGCAAGGACAGGCCAAATCGGTTCATTTTGTGTTCCTCTTTCAATTGTCTGGGTACCCACCTTGAGCACACTTTCTTAAATTTCAATCGATCATGCATTATGCTGAACCATGTGAGCACCCTATTGCAGATGCTACTATCGTTACTCGTCTGTCACCTCTAATCATCTCCTCCACCCGCTGCACTGATGCTTCTGTTGCAATCTCAACAGGACGACCAGATCGGATTTCATCAACAATTTTAGAGCGTCCTTGAAAAATATTTTCTACCCAACTATGCACCGTTTCACGGACAAACATTTGTCAGCATAAACAGGAAGCATTTCCTTATGAATGTCCTTTGCAGGCAGTCCTTTTGCCCACAAAAACGCACAACAGCACGTTACTCTCCGTAAGTACAGTCGTCATTTTGTTTATGCGCTGCGCATGAGACACATAGCGCCATCTGGCGAATGGGAATATAAAGTTGGATGTTGCTGTCACCTAATGACACTTTTAGAAAACACCAACTACATTTACCTACCATCTCACATAACTTTGTGGCTTACTTATTGACTTCCCCTCGTATTACGAGCTTGAAGAGGGCAAACATTCAGCTGGTGGACAGAAAAAATGCTTTAAAGACACTCTTAAAGTCTCAAATGCTTCGATATAGACACCACATGCTGGGAATCCCTGGTGCAAGATCACCAAATGTGGCACTGTAACAACACAAGAGGTGCTTGCATAGCTCATTTTCGTCATGACATTGAGGCACAGAGTAAACGAGCTGCGCGAAAAGACAGAACACACAATACCCACATGTCTAACCTTGATCATGTATGCCCCACCTGTGGTAGGGAACTATCCTATAGGATTAGACTCTACAGTCACCTCCGCACACACCAGAGAGGTGCAGCAGCACACATCTGAGCTGTTGTCATCATTGCTTGTGATGGGCTACTATTATTATTAGGTGCCCTGACCACAACTAAATTCACAGTTTGCGAACGACAAAAAAATGATTGTCTCCAATGATGCACAACTTTTTTGAATATATTGATGACTTTGATGCGGATAAATAATTGTCTAGAAAAGTTGTGCTACTTTGTGTACACTGCCCACTAACTGTGCATTTTATGAATAAGATATTGACATTCAAGTGCACTCACCACCCGTGTACATATTTTGATACAATTGTAGTCATATTTGAGCTATCACAACCAATTTTTGACAAATGGCATAATATGTTTATAATTTTAACGAAGCAGACAAGCGCTAATGTTAGCTTCTTGAAGAGAAAAACTTGTACTGGAACTGAAGTCAGTTGTTCCATGATGGTGCGATATTACAGGAAAATGATAAGAATTCCATGGTTAGCTTAACCCTTTGAACCCTGGCGCCTGTACCTTAAAATCCCTTCCTGGAACTCCTGAGAAAAAACAGCCCATATCAGTTATATTAAAACACAATATATTAGCACACTTAAGTGCTCTATAATTTGTTATTAATTTACTTTATCATCACCGTTATTCCTGCTTATTATCTTTTTGCAGAATACAAAATTACAAATTTTTTGAATTTAATATGGGAATACGCCTAAATACTCCTGTATATGTAGATTTTTCTCTAGATTGAACATATAGCTTGAATATTAATCTATTAAAACATTTCTTCCTTGTCTAAATGATCATCTAACTCACTTTCTATACTCTTATCAGAATAATCACATTCTAAGTCTAATTTATCTTTAGATTCATTTAAAACAGCTTCAGTGGCTTGCTCTGTTGCTATACTTTTAGAATGACCATTTCCGAAAAATTTTGAACATCTTTTCAACATGACAATACTTAACTAATTACTGTATCAGTACCAAAATAAAATCACACAGCAGCGTCCATCATCTCGCAAAACCACCTAAAACAAGTGCATTGTGTTTGACGTCACATTTGTACACAATTTATTATGAAATACCGAAAAATAATGAAAAAATATTCTCAGACCGTTATATCAACTGCTCGGGACATGCAACGCTTATATTCAATCCCGAATTATCGGGAGCCCAGGTTCTAAGGGTTAAAGAACTACTGTTGATGCAGTGAGTGAGAACAGTGAAAAATGAAACATTCTGACAAATATTTTAATGGAGAAATCATTGTGTTTTTTTGTGTGCCTGTAATGCAAAGACAGTGGTTGGAACATATTATGACAATCTAATAATGACTGTGAAAAGAGGTAGAGGACAACAGAGAGAGAGAGAGGATACTGTACATTCTAACATCACTGGAGACAGAGTTGTGAAGATCCATGATTGCTAATATCAACAGTCATGATACTTGTTCATGATTGGAAAAGATGTAAGCAAAGAAAATTTCCTTACAACCACTTTAGAGTTTACAATTTGAAGAACAGCTATAATTGCCCTTGCAATAATATTTCAACATTTCCCATACAATACTATGAAACAAACAGCTTATCTGTAACTAATTTTACTGTTTCAATTAATTTATTATTAGCATGACACTTTGTGTCTCACGGTATAGTTTCATAAAAATATTTGCTAGTCCAGGCTTTATTTTGGAGAATGTATGTATTGTCAGAATCATAATGTAATCACAGTATGCAGCAAACAAAACTACAAGACTGTACAGACCGATTATTTTCTGACTAAGGGATGTTGTTTGAATCGTTTCTAGGTTAGGAAGAGAACAATAAATTAAACATCACAACAGATAAATCATGTTTAATCACAAATTGATTATTGAATATGTTAATGTGTATTCATTACTATAGTGCGTTCCAAAATTCGCGATCATCTTTACCGACCGATATAAAATCATCCCCTTGACATAAATTCTTGATTTTACATTTTTATATAGGTAACAGTGACTACCTTCCAAAAGTATTTTTTGCCCATCCTAACCTTTAGTTCTGTAAGATTTTTATTATATGTTATTACTAAAATTACCGCGATGTTGATATGTTATACTTATTGAAATTTTACAGTACGATTGTCAAGTTTGTCTATAACTAAGCATTTCCGTGTTCCACATGCAGTTCAGTGCTAGTCAAAATCGGGAATCCCGTGGAATTAATCAGTTCACAATGTTTCATACCGACTGTCATTGGCGTATGTACGCAACATTTACTTTCACTTATAGAAGTGGAAGATATCATTTGTTCACTATGTGACCTTTCTTTTTATAATATGTAATAGGGATACGCCTTTGCAAACATTCACCACCATTTTGTGTATTAATGTAAATTCTAAACTTTGGTTATCATTTTGTTGTGCTTATGCAAAGTTATTTAACAAAAAACGTTTTTGCATCAACCAATCTACCTACCAATTAGTTAAACATGAATTCGTAAGGTCGTGAGATATATAAGACTGCATGCAAAAATTACTTTTATCCATCAGGTAGATTTCGTACAAATTAAACCTTAGTGTGATCACGAATTTTGGAACTAACTATAAATAAGATCAGGTGTTATTTTAGGATCAATAAAGTCTGGATCAAATGAAACAGCTCGTGTCAAATGCACATGCTAGGCTATAGTCAAACAGAGACACCTATGATACTGTCTGGAAGGTTGGGAAGATCCTAGAAACTAATAGGAAGGCTTTAGAAGCCATCAGAGAAGCGTGATACAGTAGAAATATAAATGTAGCAAGAAAGTAGGAACGATAACAAGTGGCAGTTAAATGGAAGTAGAGTTATGTTAACTTATGATACACTTCTTGTGTAATGATTTATTTGACAGATTATGAGTTAACTTATGATACATTTCTTGTGTAATGATTTATTTGACAGATTATGAGTTAACTTATGATACATTTCTTGTGTAATGATTTATTTGACAGATTATGAGTTAACTTATGATACACTTCTTGTGTAATGATTTATTTGACAGATTATGAGTTAACTTATGATACATTTCTTGTGTAATGATTTATTTGACAGATTATGAGTTAACTTATGATACATTTCTTGTGTAATGATTTATTTGACATTATGAGTTAACTTATGATACATTTCTTGTGTAATGATTTATTTGACAGATTATGAGTTAACTTATGATACATTTCTTGTGTAATGATTTATTTGACAGATTATGAGTTAACTTATGATACATTTCTTGTGTAATGATTTATTTGACAGATTATGAGTTAACTTATGATACATTTCTTGTGTAATGATTTATTTGACAGATTATGAGTTAACTTATGATACACTTCTTGTGTAATGATTTATTTGACAGATTATGAGTTAACTTATGATACATTTCTTGTGTAATGATTTATTTGACAGATTATGAGTTAACTTATGATACACTTCTTGTGTAATGATTTATTTGACAGATTATGAGTTAACTTATGATACATTTCTTGTGTAATGATTTATTTGACAGATTATGAGTTAACTTATGATACATTTCTTGTGTAATGATTTATTTGACAGATTATGAGTTAACTTATGATACATTTCTTGTGTAATGATTTATTTGACAGATTATGAGTTAACTTATGATACATTTCTTGTGTAATGATTTATTTGACAGATTATGAGTTAACTTATGATACATTTCTTGTGTAATGATTTATTTGACAGATTATGAGTTTGGGGGTATCTTTGCAATAAAATTTCTAATTTGATGTTTGTATTCAGCAAAGTTTCACAGTAGTTTGTCCTTTTTTTTTCTTTAACAGTTATAATTTTATTGAAATCTTGAAGGGTAATGTTTGACTTGCTCATATTGAAACTTTTATTTAAACAACAAATTATTGCATAGTTGGAAGCACCACAGGAGTGGTAGGCGAAAGATTAATAGTGATTCCACTCTTAATCACAATTTATTTCAAATTGAAAGATATGTGCTATTTATTTTAATGGCTATTGTTAATAATAACTGGAGAAGGATCATCCTACTATCAGTAATGACCAAGACTTTTTGCAAAATCGTTCTCATAGAATCAAAGGAACAGTGGATACAACATTAGAGAACAACACACTGGGTGTAGACCTGGGAAAGGCTGCTTGGACCAAATAATTGCACTACTGCTAATCTTTGAGGAAGCAATTAATATTGAGAAGCAATAACCACTTGTCTTAAATTTCGTCGGTTTTTAGAAAGGCTTTTGATAGTCTACACAGGATCTCCCTGTGGAATATTCTGAGATGCTTTGAAATACCAGCTAAAATAATAACAAGAACTCAAGATTTGAAGAAAATTGGTTGATGAGAAAAGTAAGACTAAGGAAAGGGATGTATTTTGTGCAGATGAAGGTACATTTTGGTTTGGAAAAGACCATTATGGAGAGAGGCATTCTGAGGAAAGTGGAAAAGAGAAAGATGGATACAAGATGTGACTTGGACAAAACAGCAACAAAGGCATATGATAGAGATAAATATTGGACTGTTAAATAGTACCTGAGTGATGTAACCATCCAGAGATTTATTTTTGTGCTTTATTATTAGCATACGATTTCACGAAGAAAACTTTACACAACAGAGATGAAGTGTATACGAAGAATTCTGGGAGTAACAAGAAGAGACTGACTTAAAAATGAAGAGAGCAGGAAAAATGTGGGTAAAATATCAGTACTGAACTTCATTAAGCAGATTATCAACAAACAGTTCGCCTCAAAGAACAATGTTATTCCAATACAGTGGATACAAAACAAAAGGTAAGCCACACAAAAGGTGGACCTCAGTGATAACAGATGCAACGAAAGTCACTGTTTATGAAGCACACACAAAAGCCTGTTCTAGAAATCTCTTCTTATCCTGATACTGTGAGGCAAAACAGGATTGGAGAAAAGAAAGTAAAGAAAGATTTCATTCTTTGCATAAATACCATGATGACAGTGTTAGCATAGTAGTTGGTGTACTTACTTCATAGGCACATGGTTCTAGGATCAAATTTCATATTGGCAGTGGGATTTATTTTTTCTGCATAATGACTCTCGAGATGACAGTCTTAATTGGGTACCAGAGAAATACTGTTGAGTAAAGAAAACTGGTGTGATGTCGACCACATCATATGTTATGGGCCATTGGTCAAAGTAAAATATGGGCCTAACACTGTATCCCCCAATATATATTATGGTATGAAAACAGGATATGTGCTATTACTTTATAATATGCCACATATCAATGGGATCAACTAATAGACTTTAAGAGCATGTGATAAAACTATGATAGTTTGTTGTTCATTGGTGAAATGGCAACAGTGCAATTTTTCTGCTTTAAAATGACTCAGTTTCAACGCCACCTGACATTAAAAAGTAAGGTATGATTCACCTACATTGATTAGTGACTCACAAGAGCCGGAACATTGCTAGTGAGCAGATATTGTTTTTTTTTTTAGTTGCATAGAGCTTGCCTGAAAATAGCTTTACCTGCAAAAATTGTTCTGCTTCACAGAACTGCATGAGTAAATGGTGAGCATTAAACAATACATGAATCTATTTAATAGTAATAGAAGTCTTACAGTAAATCATATGCATTGTTTAGTTATTGACATGTTTTGAAACTATGCCTATTTCAAATGTAAACAATTTTTGTCAAGAGAAAAGCGGGGCTTTGCATGTCAACTATCTGTAGTATAGTATAACCCACCTGGGGGAGTTCACGATAACTCACTGCCTGTGGTTTTGTATGAAAAGAACTGTACACAAAGTATTGATTTCGTATTGGAATTTTCGTCTAGGAATCAGGTTGTGTCTGGCGCCAAGCTGACGGGATAAAAAAAAACTGGTTGATCCTGATTCGTTGCTGTGTATCAGTAGTTTCAATTTTTCATCTCATTAGCTTGCCCTGGGTTATAAATAAATTAACATGTTACCATTTCTTCTGCCATGTGATGCATATTCATTCATAATTGTGCATAGAATTTTGATTTTTGTATGTGTGTACTGGTTTCTTTTTAGTTTTAAAATAGAAGACTACATTTACAGTCATTTGTATGTGTGCAGTTATGCTGCAATATGACTACAAATGTTGTAGATTTGTTAATGGTTGTTGTTGTTGTTGAATATAGTGCATAGCTATGTGGAAGATCTGCTTGGAATAGAGCTGCTAAGGGTTAACCATGACTTCATTTAATCAATAATTGTTCTGGGATTCATGTCTGTGGAGCTCAGGCAAAGCTAGTATTGATCAGATGACATCATTATTCATACTTGCTGCTTAGGTTAGCTTGGCTTACAGGAATTCATCCGTCTGTTAGTTTTAGAGTTCTTCAACAAAATCTATTTCAGTGTGAGGACATGTTTAGTATTGTTTTACATTAGAATGTTATGCCTTCTAACATTTTCTATTTCCTCTCCTTTGTTAGCTTGTGTGACGTGTATTACCTGAGTTGGGTTTGATTGTGGTTAGTATCTGTCAAGGACAAAAACAAGTTTAGGATGTCGGCTGGTAAGTACTACACTATTTGTTCAATAATTTCAGTTCAATAATAAAAATTCTGCCTTGAAAAATAACTATTATGCCAACACTTGTAATAGTCTCCTGATGTCTTTATAGTAACAGATGAGAGCATTTGTTATTAATCAAGCATTGTTGTATCATTAAGATAGTACATAATTTAATATTCTTTACTATTTATGGTGATATTTTTCTGTAGCAAATGTGGCACTTAATAAAGGCATATAATTGTATTGTTTACTTGCATTTTCTCACTGTAGTTCATACTAGACTTGCATTGTGAATACAAAAGTGATGTCATTACTATTAAAATTAAAGTTATTCTTACATAGTTGATTCTTATCATTTACATTATTTTATAATTGAAAAGTCCTGCGATGACTGCTTCCTATGTGAAAATCTTAAACATGAAAGTATGAAATTAAGCAAAATGTAAAAATTATAAAAATACATTTTAATGATTTGCATATCTCTTCTTTAAATTATGAGAAATTGATAAAGCTACATATTTTTGTATTAAAGATTTCAATACTTTATATATATATATATATATATATATATATATATATATATATATATATATATATATATATATATATTTTGTCTTATGTTACACCTAATATGTTAATTTTATTATTATTAATTAATGTTAATTATATTTTTACTGCTGCTCACTTTGGATTTAAAAGTATGCAACTGGTTCAGTTTTCTTTGTATCGAGAACAACAAAAAGAAAACTGTCCAACATCGCATACATCCTAATCGACAAGCATATGATGCCATTGTCGTTTGGAAGGGTAAAGGTAACACATTACCTAATGCTTGCTTCTGTGTGTGTGTGAATGTAAAACTATATATTTATTATTTTTGGTGGGAATTTTTTCACTTTGATTTATTTTTCAGTGTGTAGTAAATTAATTTTTGTTATCGCATGTTCTCTTCAGTTTTCCCAAATTTATTTTGCTTATTTTTAGTATTATTTAGTATTATCATCTGTCTTGTAACCTTGCTTGTCATCATTGAAACACAACTTTTGCAGAGTGTTGAATATGAACTACTATTCCTGTATACATTGTGCAATTTTCTGTGTGTCTACATAAGACAACCTCTTTCATTCCACAACTGTTTCACTACTGAGTATTTTTTAACCTCTTGGCAGAATTATTTTAGTTCCTAAACAAATGCATTCATAGTTCAACTAAACTAAAATATTGTTTCTAAATATGATTTTAAAATATAACTTAGTATAAAATCAAATTGAAGACAAAGGGATGTAGTTTCATAAAGTAGATTCTATATTAGCAAATATAATGCAGTGTTAACTCTTACAATACGCGTACTAAAATTGCCTTTTTACGCACTGTTTTTTAGGAACAAATTTTAAGGCGAAGATGTCCTTACACAATTTGTGATAACTTTCTTACATTCGACAGCAGAGACAAACTGCATACACCAAAATGTGCGCAATTGAAAGATCTATTACAAACACACACTATTTGAATTTTAAAAATACACTTAAAGCATTCAAGTCCTCTACGATATATTAACAACTGGTTAGAACCACATGGTCTGTGAAGTGGTTTTTTGTAAAATGGGAACTAACTTTATGGTCTGTCAGGACGCGTTTCGTATTCTAAGAGTTAACTGTGCAGACAAAATATTCGCATGCATTAAAAAAACAAAGTCTTGATGAACAATAGGTTGAATAAACGAGTCCAACTGTTTACTTCACATAGGTTATCCATTTATGAAAAAATAAACATTAAGAAAATTGTGAATTCATGCATAGTTTACTAACTGTTCACAAACTTGCATCATGACCATCAGTGAAAAATCTCTAGCCTTTCAATCGTTAGACATAATAATTTTTTCCAGAGTATCCTAGAATTAATGATAAACACAGTTTCACTACTATTTCCGCCCGAGTGGTTACCGGGCCCAGATTTGGGGTGTAAAGAATAGAACCACTGTTACCTGCCACGCATGTCGTAAGAGGCGACTAAGGAGGTTTAGCTGAAATCGGTTGCACATGTCCTAAACGTGTAGAAGTCTATGCATTTAGGGGCCTGCCAAACCAATGTGCAACGTATACACGTTCTTGGCAAAGATCAAACATATCACAATGAGTGATTAAAATTGGTCGTAACGAACGAACGCAAAGAAGAAGAAGACTACTATTTCTAACACTAAACACGATACTTGTTCATTATTGTTTACTCTTCACTTATATTAAGTTAATATAAAAGTTGAATGGAAAGTAATTCCAAATGCAACAAAATATAAAAATGTTTTTAGAAAGACAATAAATCTACATGTTGCGCCGATAATGTCTTTTAAAATGTATTATTGTACAGAATCAGTTCATAATTCTTCTTTCATCTTTTCTTCAAATTTGTTTCATATTTCTCATTGAAGACACAGATCTTTACAAAATGATCTTTGAAAGGTCAGATGATCTTGACACATGATGACCATACTATTTAAATTTGTGTACTTTGACCGTAGTTGAGTGGTCTTTATTTGATCCAATGCCTCTTCTACCTGTGTCTGCTAATTTATGACACGATTGTAGTAAACTGCAAGGACTCTACAGATGTGTCTCATCTTGATAACACAAATATTGTGCTCTATGTATGCAGTAAATGTCCATGTTTTACATGCATACAAGTACATGGCAGTGAAATGTGCGCACAGTAACTGCAGCTTGAGTTTTGTGGTCATGTTTTTATTTGTCTACATTGTCCTTAGTTTTGTTACCACTGCTTTTGAGATTGCTATTATGTCTTCATTAGTAGATGTTGTTATGCTAGTTTTGTTGTTTGTCATTAGTTAGATTTATTGTTTTTCCAGTAAGTTTATTGAGGCGTGGCGAAGTTTAGTGACTGGACTAGCAGCTCCAATTCACTTCTTGTTAGTCTGTCAATATCATCAACAAATGGGAGATTTTTCAGTGTATAACCGCTACTCTTTGGCAAACTGTGCTTGCATAATATTCTAGGGCATCAGACACCCACTCAAGGCAATGTTGCAAAATGTTATGAGGGACATGAAACACCCATCAAACTCTTGATTGCCCTGATCCAAAAAACTATTTGTTATTTTTTAATACAGTTGTTCAATGGATTGAATATAAGTTTAGTTAATTGTGTGTCCTTTACAGGACTTTGCAATTCAACCCCAGCTTTTAACGCTGTTTGTGATTTTTCTAGGCATTATTACGTTCAGTAGTTTGCCATTGCTTTCTGAACGGGTGGCGCCATTGTCCTTTTATAAAAATCCATGCGAAACAATTTGCAACCAAACTGTCCGCAGCATGATTCGAACTCACAACGTTGAGGTTAATAGACCAAGTCACTATCCCCTAAGCCACAGATGCCACCGAATATAAGTTTACATCCTATATTATATTTCTACATGGTGGGTTTATAAAGCTGCATGCTATACTTTGTCAATATTGTCATTATAGTTTACAGAATGTATTTTGAAGTATTATTTTGTGTGTTGCTTGTAAACAATATCCTTTTACTTTATGGCTGTCATTTTTTTTTATCTGCAAAGATGCTTATTTGTTTTATGTTGGTTCAACCAACCTCAACTCTTATATTTCATATTTGCAAAACATTCTATTTGTCTTTAATTTCATATGCTCTTGGGTAAGCTGACTGCAGATCATTTGTATAGTAACTTTTTATGTGCTCTCTTCTGTGTTTAATGTTCGTATGCATGAGACAATCTGGTAAAACAGACAGTTTTCATTTAGTTTATAGTGCCTTTTATAACTGGTAACATCTGTTAATGTTAGAACTGTCCCAAGAAATTTACACCGCAGTGAACAATGCTAAAAGGAATACAGCAATAGGAGTTCATTATCAGGACATGCTATCACCAAACCAAAGCATATATGCAATTTACTGCAGATCAGTGACACCAACTGCACAAGAATACTAATGATGCTCAGGGCACGAGAATCAGGTGGGGCATGTTGTGAATGGTCCAAGCTGAGAGAGCAATTGGCTAGGTCATCACAGTTGTGACTCTTCTGAAAGGGGAGGAGGGGATCCTGATATAGAGTAGCATACTCATATGACTGAAAGTGGTGAAAACTGAAAGGAAGCTACTTGTTAGACCCAATGAGACCTGGAGTAGAACAGGAAATGAAAAAAATGAATCGTATGCTGCAACACAATACAGGGGATGGAAAAGAATAGAAAAATGACATGCATTTTTGCATCCCTAAGCACCAAGAATGTCACAGGCTAGAGAAAAATGGTGGCATGGCCAACTTCTGCAATGTAATCCTTCCTCTTGGAAGGGAATGTAGAGATTGGGCAATATGATGGCAGAAGTTATAATTAAACAGTTGATAACGCAAGGGATGATGATGATGATGTTGTATATACACCGATGGTTGTGTACATCGTGATGAAAAGTAAGACTTGGTTTTACTAGTTAGTGTGCATGGTAAGATAGTTGAATTATGGAGGTTTAGACCGTTGTTGTATATCACTCTGTCTATGCTTTAGAAGGTCCAAATGGCAAGTTGCGGTAGGAGTGGATGTCACCTATTGAGCTTTCCTACTTCCACAGGCATATGAAGATCTACTGTTCTACATGCAGGTGTTTGACAATGAGAAAGTGGGCAGACTTGCATCGATCACCAGGGAATTAAAGATGGATAGGGGTGACACCATCCAGTTTCTTTGCAACTGCTTTTTGGATGAAGACACTAAAATTGATAATGAATCCATCCAGTAATTTAATAAGTTTTGAATTGCACATTATACAAGCAGAACATGCTCCCACCCCTACGCTTAATGACAAGAGTGGACAACCAATTCCATCATCCACCTTGGGAAAGACAATAAAAAAGACAATAAGACAAGCAGAACTAGATGCATGAGGGGCTGAGTGAGGAGCATGTTTAACCAATGAGACACAGGAACCATCAGTATGTCTTTATCTTATCTTATCCACATTTGCCATGAAGCGTCGTGGGAGAGTTAGTTTTCTATCTTGTGCCAGGTGTGTTGCGCTTGACGTTGTCAGTCCATGCTTTCGCAGGGGCTCTGAGATGTTATCTATCCATCATGTTCTTGGCCTGCCTCGTGCTCTGCACCCTGAGTGTCAATTATTATAGGCACATGATGGTAGTAAATGTGGTTCCATTCTCATTAAATGGCCGAACCACTTGAATCTTGCTTCTCGATGTACTGTATGCATGGTATAGTACCAACCATGCTTCTGATATTCTCGTTCTCACTCTATCTCGCCTTGTAACGTTGACAGCTTTTTGTAGACATCTCATTTCACATGTTGTAATCTTTCTTTCTTGTGTCTTAGTCAGGGGCCATGTTTGGCACTGATAGCAGAGAGTTTGAATAAATATGCAGTTTATCAGTTGTCGTTTGACTGCCATGTTAATGCTTGGATGTTTTAATGGTGGTGGCAGTTAGTATGTCACTGCATTTGCCTTCTGGCATCTAGTCTCGATTTCTCTGTCCATCTTTCCATCTGCTGTGAATATACTCCGAGATATTTGAATTCTGGAGTCTGCTGTATTTTGACATTATTCACATGTATATTTAGTTGACCTACTTATTGTCATGACTTCTGTTTTGGAGGTGTTAATTTTCATGTCATATTTTCGCATGTCGCTTGCAGTGCATTTATGTGTTGTTGAAGTTTGTGTTCATTGTTGTAAATTATACTCTGATCATCTGCAAAGAGTAGTTCGTTGATTAAATTGTAGTTGTTATCGAGGTTGTTATCTGTCTTGGTTTCTTGCGTTATCCTGTCTATGTATATATTGAAAAGTATAGACGAAAGCACACATCCCTGCCTTACTCCTGATGATAATCCAAATTCGTCTGTCAGGCCATCACTAGTTAGTACTACGCTTGAGCATGTTTGGTATAGCGCTCTAATATTGTCTAATAGTTGGCCCTGAATTCTGTATTCACTTAGTATGGCCTATAGTTTGTTTCTGTTTATTCTATCAAAGGCCTTTTCTTGGTCTATGAATGCAAAGTTGAGCTGTTTGTCATATTCTGTCGTGTTTTCGCTGAGTTGCCTTAGTGTGAACAGGGCATCGGTGCAACTCTTTCCCTTTCTGAACCCAAACTGAACGATGTTCAACTGTGGTTCTATTATAGGTTTGATTCTAGATTCCAAAATTTTAGCATATAATTTCCCAACATGACTTAATAACGATATGCCTCTGTAGGTATTGCATTCTCTTTTGTTGCCCTTTTTTCCATATTGGTATTATGATGGCTTTCTGCCAATCTTTGGGGACTTCTCTTTCTGTCCAGGATGACTTGAAGATTCTATGTATCCATTTTATTCATGTTTCTCCGCATGCCTTGATTGCTTCATTGATATACCGTCTATGCCTGCTGTCTTGTGACGTGGACTCTTCTTCGCAACTTCTTATATTTCTTGGCTTCTATTTCTTGGATGAGTATATTTGGTTCTTCTATGCTTGTGTTATTTTTAACATCAGTATGTCCAGAATAACAAATGTCCAGAATGTTCTGATATCGGTAACGTTCATATATATATATATATATATATATATATATATATATATATATATATATGAATGTTACTGATATGTTCTATTATACAATGTTATATCATATAATGTTCTATCATATTGTCTTTTACATTATTCACACCAGCTTCATTGCTATATTAAATTGCTATTTCAATTGAAGGGTTAAACTACTCAATAGTTCAATTAAGATGTTAACATTGTTACAATAAACGTCATTTAAGATAAGTGTAAAAGTTACTGTAATTTTATAAATGAATGTTTAAGATTATATGAAAGGGTTGTCTATTTGTTACACTAACGTAGCATATTGTTTCACCTACAGATTTTATCACTTTTCATCTTGTGATATTTACTATAATATTTGTCTTTTACATTATTCACACCAGCTTCATTGCTGTTTTAAATTGGTATTTCAATTGAAGGGTTAAACTACTGAATAGTTCAATTAAGATGTTAACATTGTTACAATGATTATTATTTAAGATCATTGTAAAAGTTGTTGTCATTTTATAAATGTGTGTTCAAGTTCAAGACATATTTAAATTCTCTAAGGATAATTTTTAAATATTTTTAAATTTTTATTCCCAGCCATACATAGTTCCCCACTCAGACATGGTTCACTAGTCAGACATGGTTCCCCAGTCAGATATGGTTCCCCACTCAGACATGGTTCAGTATGATGAAATATATATTATACTTCATCAATGATCTAACAGTGCATTGGACTCTTATTCTTTTCTTTTTCTTTCTCCACTCATGTTGGACTTTTGTACTTTGTCCCATTGTCATTTAGTATTTATGTTATATATAAAATTGAAGAACTGTGGTGCTTATGTATTTTATACCCACCTCAAAAGGAGTCAGAATTGGACTGCACTAGCATAAGTGGCTGATGAGGCTCTTTGTGCTGGTAAATGATACATCAGTCAAGGTAGGGTTTGCTGTGTTCTTTTCCTGCCACCAGATTGCCTGCTGGACATGCTCAGTTCTGATATACACTAGGCATGTGTTCAAATTTCAAGGCAAGAGAATCATCATGTCCTGAGCCACCTCACCTTTACAATGGGTATCAATAGTCAGAACGGGTTTCTATCTTCAGATATAGTCAGTATTATTCTGACTTCTTTCCAACCGCAGAGAGGGGGCATACATATTGTCCAATAGCACACACATTTATACAGATAAGCCACAGCTAAGACTTTACAAAAAAGAAAACTCCACTTTATAGTGCAGAATTGAATGGTCATGGAAGATGCTGTCAGAGGTGAGTCATGTCCAACTATTGATACTAGTAAATGGAAATTCTTACTTGATACATGTTTTGTATTGTAAATGTTTGTAATGTGATAGTGACATCAACTAAATGAGAGAGTTGAGACAACTCTCCAATGTCTCAGTCTCAAGTCCATGTAAAGTCTGTCATGGATGAAAACAACAAAAGCACTACCTTAATTCTAATGTATCAAATGTTTTCAAATGGGTTTCAGAAAACCAAAAAGCAAAACAAGGAGGAATCAGCTTTGATGTGATTCTGAAACCTGCTGCTGCAGAGACCATGAAACCACCCATTCAGTTTTCTCCACATGGTGAGGTCAAAAGGAGGGAGCTTTCACAGGAACAGATTGAAAATAAACTCAAGAGGGCGGAAGAGCGCAGAAGTGTAAGCTATATGTTAACATTTTTTTCATTTAATTATAAATATGATAAACTGCAGCAAATAAGTATTATTTTGTCACATTTTTGGAAGTCATAATACAAAGTTGTTTGGCTTATTTAGTATAAAGTGTTAAACTGGTCTGTTTACCTGCATTGTTTTACTTGGAATAAATATATATATATTATTTCAGTTGATTGAGCAAGAAAAACTGGAGCAACTTGCAAAAGAGAGACAAAAAGTAATTGAAGTTGTTACCAAAGCGCAAAGTGCTAGTGAACAGTTCAGTAAGAAGACCAAGGAAAAACTGAGGCGATCTATGGAGATTCGGCAGGAAAATCGAGAGAGCCAGATCAGAGCTTTGCAAGACAGACTGAGAGAACATGTATGTATCTATGTTGAAATATGACATTAATGTATAAATTAAAATTAATTGCACAAATGTAGAGCAAAATAAGTATATTTTAAAGTTATGATTGAACATTTGTAACAGAGTCATCATCATTGGCCTCTTTGTCAACAGAGTAAAATGCAGATAATAGCATACATTAACACATCTAGTTCAATTTTACATCTAACACATCAAGTTATGTTCAATATTTTTATAAACTGGTATAGTTAGTTAGTTTGTTCCTTTTGTGCCAAAGGCGGCAGGCACATAGGGCAGAGATTTTAGATCTCCATGTGATGCGGTTCATTGCTAGCAGTTGGAGATCTTGTATGGTTTTACATCCCAATAGTTTACTTTCTTGTAGGATTGTTCTTTGTAGAGTGGTCTTAGGTCTTCCATGTTTTCTTTTTCCAACTGGTGACTACATAAGGACTTGTCGATTTAGTCTCTTTTTGTCTGATCTAAGAACATGACCTAAATATTTCCACCTTTGTTTCCTTATAATATTTGTAATGGATTATAGTATAGACATTTGTATAAACTGTTATATAGTACAGAACTACTAAGAAAATAAGCATGGAGAAGAGTTTTTTGGCTGATAGTTTGTAGGAAAAAGTGAGTATTAGCTGAAAATATTCATAATGTGAACAAGTTAAATATCTCAATAAATTGGAATCTAGATACAATTTGTAACAAACAGGTCAGATAAAAAGTTTGTAACAAACAGGTCAGATAAAAAGTTTGTAACAAACAGGTCAGATAAAAAGTTTGTAACAAACAGGTCAGATAAAAAGTTTGTAACAAACAGGTCAGATAAAAAGTTTGTAACAAACAGGTCAGATAAAAAGTTTGTAACAAACAGGTCAGATAAAAAGTTTGTAACAAATAACAGATAAATGCTGCTGTTGTTCTTCTTCCTTCACCCACTATGAATTCAGGCGTAGTCAGGGTGCATTGTATGGTGCTGATGAAGTTTTTGTTGCTTCTTAGTCATTCATGAGTTCAACCCAAATCTATAAAAATGGCATTGTTAAAGGAACAGCAATTGACTGACATTTACTGTTAGACACAATTTCAGCTTTATGTTAAATAAAAAAAAAAGCTGAATTGAAAACTAATATAAAAATTGGTGATAATTTGTGTCCCTATGTTGCTTTGCAAATGTAAGGGAGAGATAACAAATATTGCAGAATTGTCACATTTATAAACACACACACACACCACCACCACCACCCCAAATAAAAGTCTATGCTGGTGTAGTAATCAACTAGAGTTAGTTATGTTGTTGGTTTGTCTTAATGCAATATATTCTGTAGAAATGTTGTAGAATTTCTTGTTTTATTTAGTTTATTTCTTACCTACAGCTTCTGTCCTGTTTACACCGTTTCAATTTCTGTATGCTAAACTAATGGTTATGTTCTTTATTTCATGTACTAATCTTCCCTTGTGCAACAATACCCATCTTGACCATGTGGTGACCAGTCCATGAAAGTGCAAGAGGTTCAGAGAGCTGGAGAGGATATGGTCAGATCATTTGAGGCTAAATCTGAGATGAAACTCTCACAGAAAATGGAAGCATATGAAGAGAATCGACAGAGTCAGTTGAAGTGTATGCTTGCCAAGTTGCAAGAGCATGTAAGTGACTATTGACAATACTATCATGAATAGAATATCTCATAACATTTTACAAAAAAGATAGTGCTAGAAATATGTCTCAGAGATAGTATTCCTTTGTTATTTCATAGGACAGTTATGTTGCAAATGTTATCTTGTATAAGATGTCTTGGAACACAAGATTGGCTAACTCTCGTCTCATATCTCTTCATGTAGCTTGTCTTTTTCAGAACATCACTCAGCACTGTTTTCCTGCCTCTTCCATTGTTGTACTCAAGGTTTCCTAAATGTCCTGTTGCCACCTTCCTCTTGGTCATCCCCAGCTCATAATTCAAAACAGTGAAACAATTCTCCTTAACACCTTCACTACCAAATTGAAAAACATGATGTGGTCGAATTATTTTTATTCACATTTTCCAGCTTGAGAAATATATAAATTTCATCCAATTAACAAATGTTACTAAACTCCTGATTAGATCACTTGGTAAAAATAGATTAGATAGCTGTAAATAATAAATAAAATTGGATCAGAATATGCTGATGTAAATTTATTACTAATTTTACCATGAAGCAATGCTTGGTGCAGTGTGCAGCAGTTGGGTTATTTTAACCCTTTGGACCCCACACCATTTTACACCAAATCACTTCCCAAATCCCAGCAAAGGGAAATAACCCACTGACATTCCACAGCATGTTTTTTTTTTAAAATTAATAACAAAAAAACTATTGACCCTAGGACACTCAAATTTGTGTAAGTGAACAAGAAAATGGACATAGTTTAAAAGGAAACTAAATTAAAATGAATACATAAAAAAGAATGATTGAAAAATGCAGTAGAAGTTGGTGGAAAAACAAATTTGAAAAAAAAATTTGACTCGACAGTTCAAGACAGTGTACTCACCAAATGTCATATATCCAGGCTGGAATGGTACTTGGAGTAACATTCGCCTTTGCAGAGATGTATCTGGCAAATGTTACACCCGTCACACGCTTTCCTGGGGCGTTTCTTGCTGCCATCAGGTGCTTTTCTGTTGCGGCACCAGAAACAGGATTTGCATTTACCTGGCATGCGAATAAGGCGGTGCGCGCTCTGATTCCCAGTGACTGCTACATTTGAAGGCAAAAGGGGTTAGCTCTCCTGGACAATGTTGCCCTTCACGAGTGATGCACAGAGAGCAAGCCTGAAATCTATGTGGTCAATATCCTTAGCCTTTGGATGTGGGCGATGCGAATTGGAATAGATTATCCAGCTATTGACGATGGAAGTCTGTAAGAGAAAATTAAATAGATATCTCCACCACTTAACAGACTTCCTTCCCACAGTGTAATATGAGCAAAGCTGGTCAAACTTATCCACGCCACCCATAGACTTATTATAGGATGCCACGGTTGATGGTACCTGCAACTCCCGTCTACCACCAGGGGCACGACGTGATACTGTTGTCTCTCCTGGCGTAGTATTGGTGCTCAGCAAATTTACAATTCTCTTGTCCCTCCAGACAGTAGCCACAATATTCCCCTGCTGCCTGTACAACACCGAACCTTTCTGCATTCTCTTTGTAGCGGTTGCTTTACAGTCAGCTGGCCAGCCCTTGCGATTTGGTCGTATTGTGGAGCACGAGTAGGTCTTCTTGTTGAGGAGATCCACCGCCAGCTGCAGAGAAGCGAAGTAATTATCATAATAAAAATGATGATATTTATGAAGGTAAGGTTCTCCTACTTTGCAGACAACATAATGGCCTGATCCATATGGCATTGGATCATGAACCGCACCAACATAGACGTCGAAGTTTAGAAGGTAACCTGTAACCGAGTCCGCTGCACACCAGACCTTGATTCCCCCAAGGGTTGGGCTTACCCTTGATATACTGTTTGAAGTTAAGACGACCAGTGTAGGGAATCATAGCTTCATCAACACTAATATCTCTGCCAGGGCGATAACATGAAGCTATGTTCCTTTTCACCATGTCGAGGAAAGGTCTTACTTTGTACAGCGGGTCGTAGTTCCTATGGCCTTTAGGAACTGATTCTCGAATCATTCAGGTGAAAGTACTGAGAAATTTTAGCAAATCTGTTTCTCGACATACATTTCGAAACCCCTACTTGATTCAATCGATCATCTGTGCTCCAGTACATTTTGTACTGTGGCACAACAACAATGCCCATCAAGATATTGATGTGCATATACAGACGAATCTCAGAAGGCGTTACAGGTACCCAGTACTTATCAGCATTGCCGGTGATTTCCTGACGTTGAACGGCATACAAGTTGGTCTGATCAACAGCTAACTGATAGAAGTCCTCATTAACTATCAGGCTAAAATAATCAAATGGATCAGCATTCACATCTAAGACGTGCACAGGCCCACAGTCTTCTACAAATGGCTCGACTTCAACTGGGGAGGTGGCATCACACCAACGATCACAGTTAAAAACCGGCAAATTAACGGTCTCTTCATCAGAACTTGAAGCCTCGTGGTCTGAATCAGAGAAAGGGACATCTATGTCACTTTCCACATCAATAACACGAGTATCCTTTTCTAATTCGATGAAATGTCCGTGAAAAGATATATCAGAGCTGTCACTATCATCGCCATAATTCGCAGCCATTTTCAGAAAATTTTTGAAATTTTTACCGACGATTAAAAAATTGAAGATAAAATACAGAACCTTTCAGTAGCGCGCCCAGAGACTAAAAGAAAGTAGTTCCGTTAGTAAATGCCCGGATGTGAAAGTCCGTTATAAAATTGGTTGATTAGTTGTAACGTATAGCGAGTTACAAACTGACAGTTAAAAAAGTCGTGTATTTTCGTGTTTGGGAGGGACTACTATATAAACAAAAACCCGGAGATTTTCGTTTCGGATCGATCCGGTTAATATAAAATCTTGGTACACCCTAGGCAGTTAGTACAGAATGAGTTAATATTCAACATTATATGTTTTGCTATTTTGTTGATGTTGTTTATTTCCTGGAATTTGTTTCTGAATAATTTACAGATTTTATGTAATATTCTTGACAACATGCCAGGTCTCAGAGTCATATAACAGATTGTATTGAACAGTCTATCAACTTTATTCCTGGAGAGAAAACTATTCTTCTTCTTTCTTTCGTCCTCTGTTTTTGTGCCCGTTAGGTTTAACTGATGATAAATTTCCACATTAGTGTACGCTCGGTCGCTTGATATACTGTGGTATTGTGTGGTTTTAAGAAGTCTGTAACTCCATCAATCCATCTTTTTCTTGGTCTGCCCTTTCTCTTGATGATTCCATTTTCAGATTGTACGCTCTTGCAACTGGTATATTCAGGTTCATTCTCGCAAAGTGGATATTATTACCCCACATATTCATTTCTAAAAGCAATATTTTGGTGTATTCCTTCATCTTTGCTAATATTATTTGCTAACATATTTTTAAAATTTTCTGTAATTGTTTGATCATTAACCATTATTGAATTTATTATTTATCTAACAGTCATTATTTATAATACAACAGTATTTTATATTTAAAATGTAGCAGCACTTTGATAGTTTCAATGTATGCAACAATGAAATAGTTTCAATGTATGCAACAATGAAATAGTTTCAATGTATGCATCATAACTTCATATATTTGCTAAGTCATTAAATTCTTTTATTCTAACACTCCTGTAATAAGAATAAAGGACACAGCTTAGTGAAGCTCTTATTTTGGAGAGCTAGATGGTTGAGTTCTTTAAAAAAGCCCATCTGTATTGTTAGGCAATGGGTTTGAATCCTGTGTTTGATAATTTGTTTTCTCTGGAAGCCGCATCTTCGAATGCTCCATATCAACCACACTATGATTTGTATGTGATCTGAGCCTAAGAGCGATTGTACATTGTGCCAGTTATGCGCCTACAAGTAGGCCAGCAATCTGATTTCTGAGATGCTTTTATTTACTAGGTAGCTTCCTAGGTCCTACGTCAGTCGCCTCTTATGACATACTTTGTAGGTCGCAGTGGTACTACTCTTTGCTTCCCTTGCGAGCCCTGACGTCACACGGACGTCCGGAAGCCCCAATACTTGTTTACTATCTATTTATTAATCATATTTATTGGCTCTGTGCTTCCCTGGGGTTTTAAAACTCCTTATTATCTTCTAAGAATAAAAGAGATTTGTCTTAAATTGCAGAAGCTCATACATGTCTTGTAGTGGTTTTCAGTGTTGTGTACCATATTAGCATTCTTACTTCTATATGAGTTGCTCCACTGTATTACAAAACTGAACCTCTCTTACATCTTCTCATTTTATCTGAAGCTTGTGAGCCATCTAATGCTTCTTCTTGTTTTATTGTATATCACAAAGTTCATTTCTAACCATCAGGCCTATCACATCAATGAGGTATGCCAGGCCAGTGAAAACCGTGGAGCACAAACAGAAGAACTGCAGGAACAGCTTGTTCTGAAGATGGAGACTGCCCTGAGAAATAGAGAGGACCAGCTGAAAGCTTTGCAGGAAAGATTGGCAGAGCATGTGAGTAGACTACATATCAATGTAATTAATTAAATAAAACAGTGCAAAGTCTGCAATATTTTATATGAGCCATATCACTTGTGGATAAAAATTTAGATGTGTAATAATCTTCTTTTAAAAATGACATTTGTTCAGCTGCCACAGCTTTCAGCAAAGCTGTGATATCTGAGCCTTTTAGTACGACACCAGTTTTCAACACATTGTTGGGACTGGGTATATCTTCCCTCTTTATCCCTTACTTTCTTTGCCCAATTGCATTAGTCCAGTCTATTACCAGGGCCTTTCTTGAAGATGGAGTAGGATCATGATACCCCACTTCAGTAATTTAATTCACTGTACCTTGATCTCTGTGACAACAATCTACAGTATTCTAGAAAATATTTCCAATTAATTGACACAACATTTCAGAAATATGCTTAGTACCTTCTGATTATAATGATTTTTAGACTTGTTATTAGAGACACTTTGAGCCTCTCAGTACATGTCCAAGTACTTTAAACCTACCTATTTCACTAAAGTATTTTGTATCAAACTGTTCCTGAATGAATTTAGATTACATTACAATGACAAATATTTTGTGCAATTGGGATATGTGTAAAAATAAAATGCTGATATACACATTTTTAAAACACAAAATTAAAAAGAAATATATTGTGCTCAAGTGTTATTTTGTCTGCTATATAATTGTTAAATTTGTAAAAATTCAACTGTTTTGATTTTTAAGGTAAATCCAGATTAGAAATTGTTGAAAAAAGCTTCACTATCTTATCTACATGATTTGTTTCAACATTCACATTATATTGAAGAAATGCCATCCCAGAGATTCACTTCACAAAATTGACAGTCTCGAAAACAAAACATAGTTTAGTTACACCCAGGACCAAATATTTTTGGTTATAAACACAATACATACACAATTCTAAAGCTGGCTTTGACTTCTCTAATGGAGAATTCTGTCTTTCAGATTGGTATAATTTGAAGCATGATCTTGTAGTAGATTGCTTACAACAAAATGTGGACCCTCATTGCAAGCCCTGCGACATCACTAGTTGCATCCGTTGGACTAGAACAATACATAATAACACCAGGGCCGCTTAATATTCATATCAACAATAACAGAAAGATTAACGAAATAAAATTTCCTGCAAAAGACTTTTATTATCTTCAAAATTACATCAGGGGCCCTCGCCGGTGCTACAGAGTTTGTGCACTGCCGCCGAGATCTTCCTGTGTAAGAAAGAAATCAGAACAGATATGGTTACTCACCGAAGTGCAATGATGATGATTATTTCAATCAATTATGCTAGGAATTAAAGTATCACTATCAGAATCATTTACTTTCTCATCACTGTCACTAGCTAATCATATAGTTTAACTGTAACAATTGCAATATGCTTTAGTCTTTTGGAAGATTCATTGCATCCAAAAATTGAATAAAATCAAAGCATAAGGACTAACAAAAACATCTTACAACTTTACATTGTTTCAATATTTATATTTTACAAGAAAGTGATGTATATCAATATTTTTGTGACAGTTTCCATAATATTATGTTGTCAGTTTAGGAACATCCATCTATACACTGCTCATTCCCAGTGAAAGGGTTATTAACAAGTAACTAATCTTATCTTTTTGTTTGTTATATTGTACTACAGGAAAATCGTGTCAAGGAAGTACAGAGGAAGAAGCAAATATCTGAATCTGGAGATGGCACAGATGTTTCTGCATAAGTACAGAAACAAGTCAAAAATAGTACTGACAAGATGAAACTGTGAAAGAAAAACTAATAACAGTGACTTAAAAAAAGGATAAAATATGGAGAAACAACAGTTACAAGTAGTAAGACAGCGATCTGGGAAATAAATAGAGGGATAACTTAAGCAGTTGGAATTGACAGAAAGTTTTTTTTTTTAAATATACAGTGTATGTATATTATTTATCCAGTTGTCAGTTTTTTTTTATTGATACTGTTTAACAAGATCACAAGTTAATTAATCCTTGATTATATTATGTCTCAGTTGAAAGTTACTTGTCTTTTCCATCTTTGCTTTCTTTCCCTGCAAGAAAATTATGTTGTAGTAGGAAGAACATTTAAATGCCCTTTATACCTGATAACTGGAATTTATCAATGTTTAATAAACTCCAAATGCCCACCACACCTAATAACTAGAATTAATTCATCTAAGTTGTTAGAATTCAATATTTAATTTAAATGTAAAAGGAGTTTGTAATAGTAAAATAATTTTGGTGCCAAAAGTCTGGGGCATTTTGATGTTTTAAAGTTATTGACTACAACAGATTGTGTTCTTCATTTTAGAATTGTCACTTTTCTACCATGTCTTCAAAGAATAGGTGGCTTAGTTTGACATCAAATACAACAATTGAAGACATATCTGCATGTAACAGTTGAAATATGTGTGTCTCTCACACATGCATGGCATGTCATTCCTCATTGTGTGTGTTGAAATGGCTATCCTTTACCATAATTCCTGGTTTCAGTCTGTAGTGATTGTTTTGTTTATCTGTCACAACATTTGATGATTTGAACTAACTAGCTTCAGATTTCTGTGCTGCCCTGTTGTATACACTGCTTCTGAAATGAATGTTTGTGTAGTAATGTTTTGTTTCCAATTTCCATTTCTTCTTTATTTGCCCTATAACAAAAAAGGTGCCTGTTAAGCTGTGTCACAGATTACTGTGATATCTACATCTTTCGAACAGATACATCAGTTTTCAGCATGGCATTTTTTGGGACTAGGTCTACCTTTCCTCTTTGATCACCACTACTCACTTAACCAGACTACAGTGATACAGCTTATTACTGGTACCACCAATGAGAAGTGGAGGAGTCTTGGTCAGCCCTGGTTTCCTGTTGCTGACTTCTGTCATCTCATTCACTGCATTTTATCACCATCATATCCATTTTATATGTTCAAGAGTGGTGTGAAACAATATGTCCAGCCTTTAAGCAGTACTAGAAATGATATTGTCATATAGTCTGCTCATATAGTCAGATAGTAGTAGAAGCTGCTTGCTATTCTTCTCTTATTTATTTTTCTTGTTGTTGTTGTTGCAGTTGAAGAACAAAATTGAAGATGACACTTTGCTCAATGAAGTTTGTGTTAACATTTTCTGAACTGTGTTGGTATGATATAAATTTTGTCAGAAAATATACTTTTGTGGATAGTTCACATTCATCCACAATTTAAAAGTTATGCTTTTCCAGCCACAAAAATATTATTTTAAGATAACAAAATTTATAAATTCCAATTTCAAGTTTACTCTTCTTTTATACCAACAAAGGTACTGCATTAAGCTAACAGACATTCATATTATTACTAGAAAAGTAAACTTTTCAGACTAATACCAACTCATTCTGCCAGTTTATGTTGGTCTCAGCAGTTTGACATTGACAGTATGCTGGGAGAATCTCTCAAAACAATGCTTTATATTTGTGTGTGTACCTCTTGAGCACTGTTGGATTGTGTTTGTTATTACTTTGTGTAAGGGGGATCAAAAATATATTTTGAGTGATCTCAGCCCTCTTTTATTTTAACATTTTGCATTTGTTTAGTGAATTTAGCAAAAGAGAAATGTCATGTGTTCAATGAATAATTTGTCACATTCCTAAAGTCTGTTCACATATTGTAGAGATCGATCTCTATTGATGATTACTATGACTTGAGTATTGTGTTGTTGTAGTACACCAGCTAGTTCAGTAATTGTAGTAGATTACACATTCCGATATTGATATCAAAACTTGTACATGTGGGAATACATAGTTGAAGTTAGAAGTAAATGATGTTGACAGGTTTGTCTGAAGCTGTTCATTTCTTTTGTGGTCTCTGCAAATTTTTTTTACCAAAGTGTAAAACATACATCTAAAATGATGTTTTTGTGTCACCTGTGGGTACTCAGGAGGCAACATCAAAGTTACAGCTTTTTAGGCACACTTGAAATGTGAGTCATGTGAAGCATTTCTTTGTCTCATATATGGCCATTTGTGTTTTCTGTACATGTAGCATGCTCACAATGAGACCTGTCCATCTAAATCAGTGTATTAGTATTTGGTATTTTCGCCCTGATAACAATATCTGTCAGGTACCTTATCTTGCCACTTTCTTATACATCAGTACCACATTACTAGTTTACTATAACTAACGAATAGAATCACTATTACTGCCGTAGGTAGTTGTTGTGTACAACATTATGGTGAACATATTTCATTTTTTATTCCGCAAAGTGTAGCAAATTATTACAAGAATTATATTTAGCTTGTCTTTATTTTCTCCACTATTTTCTTTCAATTTCTGAGATCTCTTGGTAATCTATTTATAGTTGTTTAGTCAAACTAGTCATATGTAAATATATAACTGCTTTTTGTGTTTCATTATACTAGAGCTATACCACCTGTTAACCTCAAAACCTGCACATCAATCAAACAAACAAAATTGGTACATAATTTGTTGTTCATAATGTACTAAGATCAAGAGTTTACAAATAATGTAATGAGAAAGAAGATATACATTATTGTATCAAATTTACTTTGAAAAACTAATGATAATTAACCACATTTTATTTTAATATGGCAGTTACTTATATATTCAAATAAATATCACGTTTCATTCATTGTTTATAAAGATATAACTGTTTCTTAGACAATATCTGTTTAACTTGTTCTATACTAACTGCTGCAGTGTGCGCCAAGATTGTCTATTAAAATAACCCAACTGCTGCACACTACGACAAGCATTGATGCATGTAAAATTAGTGCTAAATTTACATCCACGCATTCGGATCCAATTTCCGGTTTTTGTCTACAGCAAAGCTATCTATTTCTACATTGTGGTCCGATCTGGAGTTTCATAAACAAAATTTAATTGGGTGAAATTTAAATATTTTCAATATCGAAAATGTGAAGCAAAAATATTTTTTTTAACCACATAATATTTTTCAATTCGGTATTGAATGTGTTGACGTGTAGTTTATAGATTTTGAAATGTGCTAATAAATATAATAATAACATTAGTGTCCATCGCAAGCCAAGATAACAGCCTCAGACATATGTTGTTGCACCGCTGGGTGTGTGCAGCAGTGACTATAGGCTCCAATTCTGGTACACAATAAATAGTGAATTTTTAATGTTCATTCTTTTCAGATAGTTAATATGCAAAGAAAAATCTCGAAATATCTGTGTCATAGAGTCCTGATGAAGAATTAAGAAAACAACATTTTATTTTCATATAGTATCTTTGTTTTAACTACCAAGAAGCTCATCAGAAGTTGAAAAAAGAAAACACTAAATAATTGATTTACATTGGCAAAATGAGCAGAAAACTGATTAATGACAGAAAAACCCTTTTAGTTTACATGTATTCTAGAGCTTAGAAGTCTACATGTATTTGAATGAACATTACATATTTCCCTGACCAGATTTTGCTCTTACTGGTAGCAACTACAGACAAGATGCAAGTGTGCAGTGACAGCTTTGTAGTATAGTCTCACTGTCTGTATGGTGTGTTAACATTGTCATTTGATACTATCGCTCCTAATTTTGGTGTGCTAACACACTACAATTATGATGTGTTGTAAATCTCCTACTCCAGCAGAAGAGAGCCATGTCACATATAAGACTTATGACAAGACCATGTGTGCTCCATATGAAGGATCAACATAGCAATAGTGACACTACTGCTGGCGTTCCTTTTTTTTTTAAACATCATTTTGTAATATGTTTCACACAAGTATTCACTTTTGCTAACATTGCGTTTGTTCAATTCTCCATTAACTGTTACAGTTGCATAATTATAAAGTTAATTTTATATTCATACAGTCAACACTGTCTAGTCATACAGTTACATTTTATTCATACAAGCAACACCGCAACAGGTATATGAGTAAGCTCATCAATCAAAAATCGAACTGGTACGGTCAGTCACTGTTGGAGATGTTGTGAAGGAGATCAGAGCACCTATCGACATGTCCAGAGTGCAATGAAGATATTCCAAACTGAAACAGTTAATTTTCTTCATGCAATCAACAATTTGCAATCATACAGTTCATTTTTATTCTTAGTCAACACTACGCAGTCATACAGTTCATTTTCTTCGTACAGTCATAAGCGTGTTTGATGTTATCATACACAATCATTTGTTGACCGCATTACCCTGCAGATGTCTACATTATTAATGGTACTACTACCTTGCCACCGCCAGCATCACCTGACATTGAACTGCATTCTTAATGCTAATTTTTATACCAATTTTCATTATAGGTTGTTTCTCACACAAAATTGTGTTTGTGTGAATTTGATAAACAATGAGTTCATTTTTGTTTATTTGCTGTAACATGAGCTATGCATCTTGTTGTGTACCCATTGCTTATGGTCTTTGTTTCTCTTATTATTCACTGTTTGTCTTTCCATCCACTGAATTGCATTGTTAGATGGACAAATGAAATTTTTCCTTTTTTTCCCTTGTCTGTTGCCTTTATTGGGTGCAAAAAATAAGTTGTGTTCATTTTCTATGTAGACATTTTTGACCATTTGTTGGTTTCTTTTTTTTTTTAGGCATTTAAACAAATTACTGTTGTGGATATCTTAATTGTTCCAAATATTTACAAACTGTTTTAGTACTTAACAATTTTCCAAGATATTATAATACTTTTAATAATAGTACTAGCTGTAACTGTGTGCTGACTGTTTATGGCTGCAATTTATAACATTTTCCAGTATTTTTAAAACAACAAATACAAGGATATAATGATTCTGTAAATGTCAACACAGTCCTATATGTATTCTGCTGATAGTCCAGATAATTATCATCATTTGATATTACAACTAATTTATTGTGATACACAACTCTTACCCACCTTTAAATGCTTAATTAATGTTGTAGTAAACCCACTTGAGTTGTCTCTCTACCCGAGTCTGTTGTCACTGACAAATGCATATAGACATCCATTTGTTGTGCCCTCTATATCCAAGTTGAATTCAAGTTATAATGAGTGAATGTTTGTATGCATGCTCTAAGCTATGTGTTGCTGCACTGCCATTTTTGTTTAGAGCTTTATGTCGACATGCAAGTTAATTATAGCTTGTCTGTCCCTGACACAAACCATTATTGCATGAGATGACCACAACTTGTGGCATCTGTCACACTCAAAGCTTCTTATTTCTGGCTTCTATTTTCTGTTTATGTTACTTTTAATCTTAAAATGGTGTGCAGTTTTTATTTGTGAAATAAAGCGTTCAAGCAGATTACTCAGCATTGCTTCAATTATTTGTGGGTGTGTGTCTGTGTGTAAGAGAGAGAGCAGAACACGAAGGCAGAGTGATTGATTTGACCATCATCATTCCACTTCGGTGAGTCTTGAGACTGCAGGAATTAGGAATAATGAGCAGGAGAGAAAGGATGTCACATTTGTAACCAGAAAGCACTGATTGATTGGACTATCATCATTGCATTTTGGTGAGTAACCATGAGTGCTGCGATTTCTTTCTTACACAGGAAGATCTCGGCGGCAGTGTACAGAGTCTGTGGCACCGGCAAGTGTTCCCGATGTAGTTTTGAAGATGGAAAAAATATTTTGTAGGCATTTAAAAAAAATATTTCTGGTGAATTGTTCCTGGACAGCGGCTTGTCAGCCTGCTCTTAAGGGGGATTCGGTAGTGTAGGGATCAAGAAGCTATTTTCGTTGTTTTCATGTTAATATAAAATTTGTATAACCATTTTGAAAGATTATGACTTAGAATAGTAGAAAAAAATAAGTAAAAAAAAAAAATGACAGCGTTGCCATGGAAACAATACAAAATTTCAAATCCCTACAGCTCTAAATCTAATGAATGTAAATGAATTCTGTTTTCACTCTTAAGGTGCGCAATTGTAATATCTAAAATATTATACATGATTTTTAGGATATATTAAATATTACATTTTTATAAATTTTTGGGTAAAAATGTCCTCAAAATTCGTAAAAAAGCTGCTTTTGGGGGTGTGTTTACCCAAAATTCATAAAAATGTAATATTTAATATATCCTAAAAAGCATGTGTAATATTTTAGATATTATAATTGCTCACCTTAGGGTGAAAACAGAATTCATTTATATTCATTACTTTCAGAGATTTAGGGATTTACAATTTTGTGTTTGACGGCCATTTTTTTTGGTTTCCATGCCAAAGCGTTGACATATTTTTGAAAACTAAACTTTTTCTACTCTTTCAAGTCATAATATCTCAAAATTGTAAAACAAATTCTACATTAATATGAAAGCAACGAAAAAAGTTTCCAGACCCTTAACTATTATGCTCATCTTTGTGGAAGCTAAGTTCCAACAGTGACAAGCTAGATGATGATAATATGTATGAGAGAGAGACTCATTGACTACCTTGAGATAGTAATCTAAATACTTCAACAAATTTGACTGAATGAAAGTTGCACTTCTCTCAAGTAACCATAACTTTAGAAAAACTCGACGGTATAAAATATAGCTATTTTTACAAGTCGACAGAACTGAGATAGCCTATTATGTGGTAAGTGTATACTATTAAATGGATACAAAGTACAGTTCTATAGGGCTTGTGTGGTGGGTATACTAAAAGTTAATTGCATATTCTTTACAGGACTTTGCGAATCAACTCCAGCTTTTAACGCTGTTTGTGATTTTCTAGGCATTATTACGTTCAGTAGTTTGCCATTGCTTTCTGAGCGGGTGGTACCATCGTCCTTTTGTAAAAATTCACGAGAAACAATTTGCAACCAAACTGTCCGCATCGTGATTCGAAGTCAGAACGTTGGGGTTATTAGACGGAGTCCCTATCCCCTAAGCCACAGATGCCACCGGTGGGTATACTACTCACTGGATACAAAGTGCAGTTCTATAGGACTTGTGCTGTGAGTATACTACTCAATGAATCCAAATTCTGGAAGCTCAACTCTTTCTACATGAGATGCCTTAGATGTTTAGTGTATCATAGTGATCATATAACCAACAACTAAGTGCTTGAGATAGCAGATACTACTAACATGTACGTTCTCAGGCAGAGACATTTTCAGTGGCAGTGCCACACCTAGCTCAGAAAAATAGTAGAATTCTCAAGGATCTCCTTTATAGAGAAATGATCTCTGGGAGAAGACCATTTGGGCCTTGCCCGTGTTTGTTTACCCTCTGGTATCCATCACAGCGCAGTTTTTATGACATAGTCTCCATGCGTATCACATGTCTGATCAATCTCCAGCATGTCTTTTGGATGATGATGTTTATATTCTCTTGCTGACACCGCATATAAGCAGTTCTTGATTAGAAATAGTTCTTAACCTGAACACACGTAAAATCTTTTGCGGACAAGTTGTATGGAATGTAGAAAGTTTATTGCAGCGATGCAGCCTGTTTTAGGACCAACATTTCTTAGATGGAATAGGCTTTTAATCAGATCTAGTTGACAGACTTCTATCATCTCATTGCCTGCATCTTAAGCCCACTCTATAACAATTGCATTGAGAAATACACAAACTGTTGTAACATTTACTTTACTCTTACATAATGCAAATCACTATATTGTGTTATATAACATTTTAACATGCTCTTTAAGCAAATGACTGCTGTGTGTATTTATTTCTAATCATATTTATTAGACAGTACACTAGGAAAATCAAAACAAGGAACAACCAAGCTAAGGAAAGCATTTATTCAGTGATATCACCAGCTGATACAGTGTTATTAGAAATTGTACAAATATCACTAGATCATCCATCTACCAAGATTTTTTTCTGTCTGTTTGTACATGCAAATATTTATAACTATCATAATCAACATCATCTAGTAGCTTGTCTTGTGCAGAACTTTGTCACCATTACAGTCCTTTGAAATTTATCTCTATCACACCAGACATCTTGCATGTGTTGCCGTAATGTTCAAGTTATCCATTTTCATCTTGAAATTCCCTTCTCTAAATATAGGTCTAAAGATGACAGATTGACTTAATTGCACAGGGTTTTACACTATACCACACAGTCCCTTTCTGCAGAAATGGCATGACACCTGCAGAGAGTATTACACAAAGCACGAACTTCGCAGCTCCGACAACAATCTTAGTGACCTCTCGAAAAAATGTGCGATCTGGATGTGAACCCACGACCTTCAGAACACAAAGCAATGGCAACCACTTGGTCACAGAGACACCCCTCTTCCCTGGAATTCACTCATAATTGTCTTTTCCAAACCTCCGTGTCTCTTTATGTGTCCAAAATAGTTCACTTTTCTCAATCATATTTGTCTCATAATGTGTCACAATTGCTACATAGTTTTCCTGAAGTCTTCCCTTATATCGATAATACTTTGTCTCATCATCCAACTTTCTCAACAAATAATTGAGTTATACAATTTGTTATTCATCTGTCTATTGTTTCTTTACTAAACTCATGAGCTGACATCTTGCCTACAGTACTGCCATACTTTCATTCGGATCAAGTGCCATCTCTACACCGAAAGTGGACTGTAATAAACACAACACTCAACCTCTATCTAGGGATGAATAATTGTGTCCTATCTATATTTTAAAATACAACATATTCCAGTAAGTAACAGATATAAATATATGTCACATAACAGATATAAATATATGTCACAAGGGTTCTATGTTATTGTTATAACTATTCCAGAGGCTTCATCTCTTGGACTCATGCAACATTTTAAGATTGCAGAAAAGCCAAGGTCTTTAACACTTTTGCTGCCACGCATTTTTCAACAAAGTCTGGCCCAGTGCCACGCTATTTTTCGGTATGATCAATTTTCAGAGTGACAATTTTAAAAAATCGTAAAAAATAAACTTATAAACTTAGGACTTTTAAACTATGGAATAGTGTTCATATATTAATGAGCTACTAACCTGTCTATATGTGGAATCTATTCTTTATAATCCACAAGCTATTGTAGTAACTGATATCCCCATACCTATCCACAGTACGATATTCCGTCGTTTTCGCGTTGGGTGTCCGTCATCTACTCTTGTACCCCTGGAAATGTCTGCTATCGATCTATAAACATCGTCACGTGAATCACAGTTCAAATTCATATCACATTCAGAGTTCGTTTTAACACTATCACTGGCTAAAAAGTCTGAAAAAGTCATTTTAGACATCACTATTCATCAGCTACGTCGTCCATTTTGAAAATTTTTGTTTACTTACGAAAAATCGCAAAAAATCAGACTTATACCGCGTTTACCGCGTGTGTGTTAGATCCGCCATTTTGGAGAGCTCGTCGGAACAATACGGAAGTAGTACGTCACGGAACCCTGTTTTCGCAAGCGATACTCCCGTTTAAAAAGACATCGCGACGGCACATGCCCGCCGACAAAAGTCGTCGCGGCAGTGAAAGGAGTTGGTACTTCGCCGACTTTTGTCGTCGGTGGCAGCGAAAGTATTAATGAAGGATCTAATGTCCTGGCTATGCACATGCTAAAAGCTGACAGGCTGGCATAAACAACACATGGTGTTTTAGCAAAACTGAATAACCCTTGTTGAAGATGTTAATTCCTGTATCAAATTATTTCTGGCATTATACTGAATTTCCCATCAAATAACATAAGCCATAACACAAAAATGTAGTTTCTAAACTTGAGCAAATCCTCATAACTTCAACAACAAAATTCATTTGATAAATCTACAGCTAAAATCAAAAAGTGTTGCCACAGCGCATGTACTTTTCAATGCAGTAGCAGCTTTTTGTCAACAATCCTTTGAGAAAGGGAGAATTTCAGTTTTAGTGGTCAACAAACACTTAATAATAAGAGACTGTTCAGTAATCCCTTGAGAATAGGAGATTGCTCAGTATTTGTGGTCAACAATCCCTTCAGAAAGGGAAATTGCTCAGTTTTAGTGGTCAACAAACACTTAATAATAGGAGACTGTTCAGTAATCCCTTGAGAATGGGAGATTGCTCAGTATCAGTGGTCAACAATCCTCTGAGAAAGGGCAACTGCTCAATATTAGTGGTGAACAATCCCTTGAAAATAGGAGACTGCTAAGTTTTAGTGGTCAGCAAAGGGTTAAATAATATGTTACAAATAAGAAATTAAAATTGTTTGCTAAAATTATTGCATGTCAAACATAGACTCAACTATTTACATATGGCACTATACGCAAAAAAAGGCCTCAAAATGTGCATATACTTATATGTATGTATAATGGAATCTCGACTGTAAGGCTAAACTATAGTCTATTCTCAAGAAGTAAGTTTATCTGATATTACAAAGACATATTTTCTGTTGCCTATTACAGGGTAAAATAATTCATGTAAATAACAAGCTTAATATTGAAGAATTACATTGTAGATATCGTGAGAGAGTTTATGGACTGAACACTTCCAGATAAAGTGATAAGAGAATTAGTACTGGACACTGTTCTAGATAAAGTGACAGAGGTTAGTACTGGACATTGTTCTAGATAATGTGACAGAGATTAGTACTGGACACTGTTCTAGATAATGTGACAGAGATTAGTACTGGACATTGTTCTAGATAAAGTGACAGAGGTTAGTACTGAACACTGTTCTAGATAATGTGACAGAGATTAGTACTGGACACTGTTCTAGATAATGTGACAGAGATTAGTACTGGACACTGTTCTAGATAATGTGACAGAGATTAGTACTGGACACTGTTCTAGATAATGTGACAGAGATTAGTACTGGACACTGTTCTAGATAATGTGACAGAGATTAGTACTGGACACTGTTCTAGATAATGTGACAGAGATTAGTACTGGACATTGTTCTAGATAAAGTGACAGAGGTTAGTACTGGACACTGTTCTAGATAATGTGACAGAGATTAGTACTGGACACTGTTCTAGATAATGTGACAGAGATTAGTACTGGACACTGTTCTAGATAATGTGACAGAGATTAGTACTGAACACTGTTCTAGATAATGTGGGAAAGATTAGTACTGGACATTGTTCTAGATAATGTGACAGAGATTAGGATTAAATATTCCTAACATGTTTTGTTGAAAGGATGCTGATGAGATTGCATAGGGAACAAACTTCCAACATGGTTGTTAGTGAACTGCCCACAATGTTCACTTAGCTAACTTAAATCATGAGAAAAGTCCTATATAAATACATAGTTCATATTCAACCTGCAACCATTTTCATAAAGATACCAATTATATTTTTAAAAATTACATGCAGGGAAAAAAAAAGAAGAAAACCACACACACATAAATGTAAGTCTGAAAAATAAAACAATTTTCAACAGACATGCAGATCAACTTTTGAATGACATTCAAATAGGTAGCAGAATGAATTTTAAAAGAACAAATCTGAATTTGAAAGAATAAAAAAAAAATTAATGTAATGAATATGTCATTGTTTCAATCATCCTCGGACATAAGGTATTATTTTGATCAACAGCGGACGTAAACTATTCGTATCACGTCACAACACCGGGACATATAATTATGTTAGTTTTGTTCAACGTTGAAGCTGAACTTTATTACAATATATTTAACATGTTTCTCAAATTATCATATCTCATCTTCAAAGTAATATTCATGAAAATCAAGCACCAAAAAATAAGTTTCCGTTATGTCATCAAAATGTTCATGCATGACATTTTATCATATTTTTACTGGAAGATGTCACAAAATTATCATCATCATCATCCTTCCTGTCAACTGTATCAGTCTTGCTACATCATCCTGGATTATAAGAATATGTCTTTGTGCCAAACATGTAGAAGAATCAAATATACAGGAGCAACAGACAACTGATGTCTGTTCAGAATGCCATCACCAAATAATAGAAGCTTTCCTATCACAACAAACCATGAAGTGCCTATGAACTTTGCATTGGTCTCAGATTTGGTGAAACCTACAGAGAACAAAATAATGTGTTATATTATAAATAACTGACAAGTCAATTTTTGTGTGGTTTATCTTTTTAGTAGTTTTATAATAAAAATACATAGATGATGCACTAGCAAAACTACTTCTTCTTGAACGCTCCATATTGACCACTTGTTAACCACTCTGTGTGGTGTATGTGATCTGAGCCTAAGAGCAATTGTATGTTGTGCCAGTTATGCACCTTCAAGTAGGCAAGCACATCCGATTTCTGCAATGCTTTCTATTTACTAGGGTAGCTTCCCTAGGTCCTGCATCAGTCGTCTCTCACAACATGCCTTGTAGGTCCCAGTGGTACTATTCTTTGCTTCCCTTGCAAGCCCCAGCACCATGCGGGCATCTACCACAGACTAACAGTACAGATTAGTACACATAAACAAATGTACATATAACATTATAGAACAAAATAATCAATTAATTTGATATTAGTTAATAAATATTTTTATCAATGGAGTGGTTCAGCCACTTGATAAGGATGCAACCAAACCCCTGTATACAGAGGCTTCTACAACAGAACATCAGGAAAGAAGGTGAGAGGAAGACCATGAAAAAGATGATTAGATATAGTTGTTGCCCAGTGTCATGGTTTTCTGACTTGCACTGCTCTAATGGCTTCGGTGATAGATATTGTTGCTATATGACAGGATTTTGCAATGCCATCTATCCATCTTTTTCATGGTCTTCCTCTCACCTTCTTTACTGTTCTGCTGTATAAGACTGTATACAGTGAAGTTTGGTTGCATTTTAATTAAGTGGCAGAACCACTTCATTATTTGTTTCTCAATGTACAGTAAAACTTTGATTAACCGTCACTCGTTTAACTGTTAGTTTCTGTTATCCGTCATCATCTAAAAAAAAAGTCATTGAAAAGCGTATTCGGGACGGAATCAAAATTATGTAGTTACCCAGTGAGAGATGCAATAACAAGGTTTGTCAAGTACAGCATGTGCCAACCATGCGACATATTCGTTTGAATTTGTGTAAATAATTCTTGCCAACTCGGCGTCTGTAGCTCATTTTAGCCTTCGAAGCCTTGAGTTACCAAAAGTGCGTAATTTGCCATTTTTAACCAAAAACCTACAACTAGCCACTCAGAAGCAGAAACAATGTTATCAATGTGCATCGACTGGTTTGAAATGCAAGAGGAGGCAAATGCAACACATATCCTACTTCTGCGTAAGATATATAACATCACCGTGAAGAAAGCTCAAGCCTCAAAGATACAGAAGGTGAAGACAGATTATTTTAAAGTAACGTAGGTTTATAGTATTACAATATATTTCTGTACATTACTACTTTTATATTGAAATTTATATTGATTGTTTTGTCAAATTAAATACAATATGAATGTACAGGGTGTTCAAGGTAAAAGTAGCCTATCAATGGAGTTAATCTAGCATATATTTATGAAAATGAGAAGGTTCAGTTATGACGTAGTAGGGGTCAAGATTGTGTGGTGGTGTGTCATTGTAGTGTGGGAAGGTGGCAATGAACAAATGTGATGTAGGACGAGCCGGTCAGAACCGGTTTAAATAGTAACTGGCAACTTTTGATTTGTCAATGGGGCTACTTTTATCTTGAACACCCTGTATTATTCACTTTTAAAGGATTTTATTTTCGTTTCAAGCCCGCAGTGAAATCACGTTACTGTACATATGTATTAAGAGATTTCTGTTTGTTATCCATCTATTCGGTTATCTGTCACAGCCCTGGTCCGGATGGTGACGGTTAATCAAGGTTCTACTGTAATTCAATATTTCAATTTAGCCATGTCAGTTATGATATGCAGCATCATGCAACAGCTGCCACACCCACCTTAACTTCACAGCCAGTTCCCTTTTTAACATCCTCCACAGTAACACCATCAGCAATCTCTGTCAAGGTCAGTCCAGTCTCCTTTGAGATTTCAAACACTCCCTGTAATTTGATAGCATAAATATTTTAGTAATTCAACATAATAATTCTTAACACACTCAACAACTAATCACAAGAAAAGTAATAACAATAGAGATTGATTTTTAAAAAAAGTGTTACTGGGTAGAGACATGACAGAATAAACAGAATCTGTATTACAGTCATTGTATTAAATGACAAAGTGAACAACTGACAGAACAGTCTTTCTTTCTTTTGTCCTTCTCTGCTTTTTGCAGTTAGGTGTAGCAGGTTTAACTGGTGAAGTTTTAAGATGACTGCATCTCCATCAATCCATCTTTTTTTGTGGTCTGCCCCTTCCTCTTGATGTTTCCATTTTCCAGTTGTACGCTCTTGCATCTGATGTATTCGGGTTCATTTTTACCAAGCGGCCAAACCATTTGAGTCTCTGTTTTTCTTAACTCTTAGTGGACCAGGGCAAATTTGTTTTTAGAATAAAAACGCCCTTTAGTGTTGCGTTTGGTCCACAAAGAGTTAAAGTTACTAGTTCTTGCAAAATATCTAGAGCAGATTCTTGTGAACAATTAAATCCCCTACCAGTTTGCTGAACCTTTCGTAGTTTCATGACAGAACAGTACCAAATAAAAAGTACAAATATGTTTAACATTCTGCATGATTTTACCTACCAATTCAGTGATAATCATATCAACACAGCCTTTGCCAGTCAAGGGTAGATTACAGTTCTTCAGAATTTTATGTTTGCCACCCTGAAATAAAAAAGGAGTTAATTGTAAAACTTAACTGATTGGCATCTATAAGTCGCTGGGAGCGCCACTATTTATTTGTTTTAGAGTGATCTTAAAGAAAATTCTGTTACCTACAAAATGGTATATTACTCATAAAAATTGGTTAATAATTAAGAAAACTGCAGCTGAATTAGAACATACACCTGCAATAGGAAAATAGGACATAAATTTAATTCGGTGACAACCAGTTTTTCAATTCAGTAGTTAATTAGTTACTAAATCAGTAGTTAAACATTTTATTGATTAACCATTGAAAAACCTGCACACATGACAAGTAATAATCAAGTTTAGAATAAATGGTTGACGGACAAAAGATGAGTTACAATGTGCGTCTGTTCTACATGCTGTAGGAGCCTAACAGGAGTGCAACATACTCATCTTCTCTGAGCAAACCACACAGATCTCAAAGCGTGTTGCTAAACATGAGCGCTAAAAACAACTTTTCCTGTGCACTGAAATTTGGCTGTCAAGTTAGTATATAGTAAGAACTGTCTATGCCCACATCTGACGGCATTAAACACTGATTGTATATATGACAAGACTGATAACTATTGGAGCATTTTTTCAGCAAAAGGAAGAATATCTAACAAAATCCAACAAATAAAATCAAATAATAGGAAAAATGGCGCCAATTTTAAAATGCAAACATGTCACCATGAACACAAAAAGAGCAATGTCCAACAAAATCTTTCTCCCAACATTATGATATCAGTGTCAAACCTGGACGCTGACATCAAATGATAGAAGAAAACTAGTCACGACAGAGATGGAGTGTCCATGCAGAATGCTAGGAGTAACAAGAAGAGACTGATTTAGAAATGAAGATATCAGGGAAAAAAGTGGGTACATCAATACTGAATTTCATCAAGAAACAATAAATTAGATGGTTCAGCCACATAAGCAGATTATCAACAAACAGTGCGCCACAAAGAGCGATCTTACTCTGGTACAGTGGATACAGTTCAAATGGCTGTCCATGTGAATGAAAGATGGACCTCAGAGGTGACGAAATACAGTTTATGAAGCGCAGACAAAAGTCTGTTCTATAAATCTTTCTTATACTGATGCTGTGAGACAAAAGAGGATTAGAGAAAAAGACAGAAAAGACTGATAGCTAGAATATACTAGAGTTAACCTACCTTAGCTGTGTGTTCCATGGTAATGATAACCTTAGTTTTATCTCCTGACACAAGGTCCATAGCTCCACCCATTCCTTTCACCATCTTGCCCTGAAAGAGAAGATAATATGGCATCATACAGTGTTACCTGAAGCGCATCCATGTACAGATGACAACAAATCTTGCATTAGTGTCTTGACTATACAGGACATTTCATATTAGAAGAAGCATCCGTGTGGTGCCGAGACCCACAAGGGAAGCAAAAATAGTAACACTGCGACCTACAAGGCATGTCTTAAGAGGCGACTGATATAGGGGCCTAGGAAAGCTACAATAGTAAATAAAAAGTGTCACAGAAATCAGATGTGCTGGCCTACTTGTGGGCGCATAACTGGCACAACGTACAATCGCTATTAGGCTCAGATCACATACAAATTACACAGAGTGGTTAACAAGTGGTCGATATGGAGCGTTCGAAGAAGAATATGAGAAGAAGGAAAATACACTTATAACAAGGTGTCTTGACTTTATAGTGCATTTGATATGAGAAGAAGGAAAATACACTTATAACAAGATGTCTTGACTTTATAGTGCATTTGATATGAGAAGAAGGATAATACACTTGTAACAAGGTGTCTTGACTTTATAGTGCATTTGATATGAGAAGAAGGATAATACACTTATAACAAGATGTCTTGATTTTATAGTGCATTTGATATGAGAAGAAGGATAATACACTTGTAACAAGGTGTCTTGACTTTATAGTGCATTTGATATGAGAAGAAGGATAATACACTTATAACAAGGTGTCTTGATTTTATAGTGCATTTGATATGAGAAGGATAATACACTTATAACAAGGTGTCTTGACTTTATAGTGCATTTGATATGAGAAGAAGGAAAATACACTTATAACAAGGTGTCTTGACTTTATAGTGCATTTGATATGAGAAGAAGGAAAATACACTTGTAATAATAATCTCTTTGCTAACAATATAATAAATGTATTAGTCTTCCCTTATATTGATATAGTACATAGCTAGAGAAGATTTAACACTTACCGGTATCATCCAGTTAGCAAGGTCACCATACTCAGATACTTGCATGGCTCCCAGGATAGTTAGACTAACATGTCCTCTGGACAAGAAAAATAAGCTCAGTTTTAGACATTAATAAAATTGATCAAATACTATTCTAGGCCAGTGGTTCTCAATATTTTCAAGCTGTAATCTCTTATTATAACAGCAATATAACCTGTTCTAACAACCCCTTTACAGAGAGTTTGAAACAGGTACTCTTGGGTTGTGATCAAGCTCACTAAGTTTGAACCAGGTATTCTTGGGTTGTGATCAAGCTCACTAAGTTTGAACCAAGTACTCTTGGGTTGTGATCAAGCTCACTAAGTTTGAACCAGGTACTCTTGGATTGTGATCAAGCTCACTAAGTTTGAACCAGGTACTCTTGGATTGTGATCAAGCTCACTAAGTTTGAACCAGGTACTCTTGGGTTGTGATCAAGCTCACTAAGTTTGAACCAGGTACTCTTGGGTTGTGATCAAGCTCACTAAGTTTGAACCAGGTACTCTTGGGTTGTGATCCTGTGATCAAGCTCACTAAGTTTGAACCAGGTACTCTTGGGTTGTGATCCTGTGATCAAGCTCACTAAGTTTGAACCAGGTACTCTTGGGTTGTGATCAAGCTCACTAAGTTTGAACCAGGTACTCTTGGGTTGTACTGCTTACTAAGTTTGGACCAGGTACTTTGGGTGTGATCAAGCTCACTAAGTTTGAACTAGGTACTCTTGGGTTGTCATCAAGCTCACTAAGTTTGAACCAGGTACTCTTGGGTTGTGATCAAGCTCACTAAGTTTGGACCAGGTATTCTTGGGTTGTGATCAAGCTCACTAAGTTTGAACCAGGTACTCTTGGGTTGCGATCAAGCTCACTAAGTTTGGACCAGGTACTCTTGGGTTGTCATCAAGCTCACTAAGTTTGAACTAGGTACTCTTGGGTTGTCATCAAGCTCACTAAGTTTGAACCAGGTACTTTGGGTGTGATCAAGCTCACTAAGTTTGGACCAGGTATTCTTGGGTTGTGATCAAGCTCACTAAGTTTGAACCAGGTACTCTTGGGTTGCGATCAAGCTCACTAAGTTTGGACCAGGTACTCTTGGGTTGTCATCAAGCTCACTAAGTTTGAACTAGGTACTCTTGGGTTGTCATCAAGCTCACTAAGTTTGAACCAGGTACTCTTGGGTTGTGATCCTGTGATCAAGCTCACTAAGTTTGAACCAGGTACTCTTGGGTTGTGATCAAGCTCACTAAGTTTGAACCAGGTATTCTTGGGATCAAGCTCACTAAGTTTGAAACAGGTACTCTTGGGTTGTGATCAAGCTCACTAAGTTTGGACCAGGTATTCTTGGGTTGTCATCAAGCTCACTAAGTTTGGACCAGATACTCTTGGGTTGTGATCAAGCTCACTAAGTTTGGACTAGGTACTCTTGGGTTGTGATCAAGCTCACTAAGTTTGAACCAGGTACTCTTGGGTTGTGATCAAGCTCACTAAGTTTGGACCAGGTACTCTTGGGTCTGGATCAAGCTCACTAAGTTTGGACTAGGTACTCTTGGGTTGTGATCAAGCTCACTAAGTTTGAACCAGGTACTCTTGGGTTGTGATCAAGCTCACTAACTTTGGACCAGGTACTCTTGGGTTGTGATCAAGCTCACTAAGTATGAACCAGGTACTCTTGGGTTGTGATCAAGCTCACTAAGTTTGAACCAGGTACTCTTGGGTTGTGATCCTGTGATCAAGCTCACTAAGTTTGAACCAGGTACTCTTGGGTTGTGATCAAGCTCACTAAGTTTGAACCAGGTACTCTTGGGTTGTGATCAAGCTCACTAAGTTTGAACCAGGTACTCTTGGGTTGCGATCAAGCTCACTAAGTTTGAACCAGGTACTCTTGGGTTGTGATCAAGCTCACTAAGTTTGAACCAGGTACTCTTGGGTTGTGATCAAGCTCACTAAGTTTGAACCAGGTACTCTTGGGTTGTGATCAAGCTCACTAAGTTTGGACCAGGTATTCTTGGGTTGTCATCAAGCTCACTAAGTTTGGACCAGATACTCTTGGGTTGTGATCAAGCTCACTAAGTTTGAACCAGGTACTCTTGGGTTGTCATCAAGCTCAATAAGTTTGAACCAGGCACTCTTGGGTTGTGATCAAGCTCACTAAGTTTGAACCAGGTACTCTTGGGTTGTGATCAAGCTCACTAAGTTTGAACCAGGTACTCTTGGGTTGTGATCAAGCTCACTAAGTTTGAACCAGGTATTCTTGGGATCAAGCTCACTAAGTTTGAACCAGGTACTCTTGGGTTGTGATCAAGCTCACTAAGTTTGGACCAGGTATTCTTGGGTTGTGATCAAGCTCACTAAGTTTGGACCAGATACTCTTGGGTTGTGATCAAGCTCACTAAGTTTGGACTAGGTACTCTTGGGTTGTGATCAAGCTCACTAAGTTTGAACCAGGTACTCTTGGGTTGTGATCCTGTGATCAAGCTCACTAAGTTTGGACCAGGTACTCTTGGGTTGTGATCAAGCTCACTAACTTTGGACCAGGTACTCTTGGGTTGTGATCAAGCTCACTAAGTTTGGACCAGGTACTCTTGGGTTGTGATCAAGCTCACTAAGTTTGAACCAGGTACTCTTGGGCTGTGATCAAGCTCACTAAGTTTGAACCAGGTACTCTTGGGTTGTGATCAAGCTCACTAAGTTTGAACCAGATACTCTTGGGTTGTGATCAAGCTCACTAAGTTTGAACTAGGTACTCTTGGGATCAAGCTCACTAAGTTTGAACTAGGTACTCTTGGGATCAAGCTCACTAAGTTTGAACTAGGTACTCTTGGGATCAAGCTCACTAAGTTTGGACCAGGTACTCTTGGGTTGTGATCAAGCTCACTACTACTAAGCCCTATATACTACAACTTCTATAACAAATACATCAACCTCCATAACAAAATTAATCATGGTGCAGAATATATTGAAACTCCAGATAGAACAGTTGTTTCAGCTTACAGCTTTGTTTATACATACATTCAAGGAATGAAAATGAAAACAAAAATTAATTCTGGCACAGCATGTCTATAATTGCTCAGATCTTCTTCTAAGCATGTCTTTTAATGTGCTTATACTAACAACTGTTCATGTAAGAATCATCTTTATCTCACATCAGTCATGTCTATAATTGCTCAGATCTTCTTCTAAGCATGTCCTTCAATGTACTTATACTAACAACAGCTGCTCTGTGCTGGTTTATGTATCTAATAGGGGTTCTCTCATGGCTTTCCAATCTTGACGTACAAACCGGTATGCTCAACTTGCACAGCTGAGATAGAGAACACCCTTTATATTCTTTGTTGAAATCTTCAATGCAGGAGCGTAGCAAGAAATAAACACACACATACTACATGAAAACTTACCCACGAATCATGGCAAATGACTCATCCGAAGCAAAGAATGAACTGCCAGGTATACTTGTTACAGTTTCCTTGCCAGCATTGATCAAATCTGGATCTTCCTCTCCAGGTTTAGGGAAGGGGCCCTAAGGACAGAAAACAATTTATTTGTGTTAAAAATAGCTAACACCTAGAAACAGAGACAATAAATCATTGTCTTATCAAGTCAATATCAGACTTGTGGAAGACGACACAACAGCAAGCAATAAAGCATGAGATTAAAAGAGAGAAACTGGTGATGGATTGGTCACACTTTCATAGTATAGCTACAAATGCACTTAACTGAATCTGACATGGGGTAAGAAGAGTAAGGCAACCAAAGAATTCATGTCAAAGAACACCTGAAGAAGAAATCAGAGAAGTTGGAGTCAAACTGGCAGAGTTGAAGACTGGTCAGAATAGAAATTAATGTAGAGGAAAGTAGGAGCATTATGTTCACCTGGGAACAAGAGTAGTAGTAGCAGTAGTAGTAGCAGCAGTAGCAGTAGTAGTAGCAGTAGTAGTAGTAGCAGCAGTAGTAGTAGTAGCATTAGTAGTAGTGGCAGCATTAGTAGTAGTGGCAGTAGGTAGTAGTGGCAGTAGGTAGTAGTGGCAGTAGGTAGTAGTGGCAGAAGGCAACAGTAGTATTGGCAGTAGGTAGTAGTGGCAGTAGGTAGTAGTGGCAGTAGGTAGTAGTGGCAGTAGGTAGTAGTGGCAGTAGGTAGTAGTGGCAGTAGGCAACAGTAGTAGTGGCAGTAGTGGCAGTAGGTAGTAGTGGCAGTAGGTAGTAGCGGCAGTAGGTAGTAGTGGCAGTAGGTAGTAGTGGCAGTAAATAGTAGTAGCAGTAGGCAACAGTAGTAGTGGCAGTAGTAGCAGCAGCAGTATTTGTCAATAAACAAGTTAAAAATAGCTATACAGACACGGGAAAACGAGAACAATAAAATCTAACTGTCCTATCAAATCAAAAACAGAAATTTTCACTTCCAAATATGAACATAATTATGACTTTAGAACTGTCCTGCATCTGATGCATCTATTCATAATTTGCTCATCACATTTTGTACTGCAACTTGGTCTTCTGCTCCTTTTTTTTTCCTGGTATACATCCTTTCATAACAATTTGTATGACCGAAATACTTCACTTTTCATTATCCGATCTTTTATCAATAGCCAACCACAATCATCGGTAGTATGGATATATTCGTACCTTTCTGTGTCCCATGTTATTTAAGGATTCTTCTATAGTATTTGTACTTGATGGTATTGACATACTACTGAGAAGAAATGATCAAAAAATCGAAAGCAGGCATTATGTTATGTTATGTTATGCGATCGACGTCACGGCACATTGGGCATTCCCATGCATGCTCTGTCCTCCGCTGCAGCAGCCATCCTAAAGTCCATTTGCTCACCGTACCCATGAGAAGTTGATTACTATATCTTCTGTCTCTACCACGAAGATGACACTGTCTGGCGTGTCCACACTTAACGCCTAATTCTCGAACTCGTTCCAGTGTCTGAGATGTGCCCATGTCACATAATTGAGAGCGTACCGCATTGATGATATCGGCTCTGTCCATACTTCTGCCTGTTTGAGTCAGGACATTGTTTGCAAGAAAGTCTGCACGCTCGTTACCCTGCACTCCAGCATGTCTAGGTGTGTACAGCCAAGTTAAAAAGTAGGCATTGAAGTGGATGGCAAATGGTTTAAAAAAGAAAGAAGGGACGCCCTAGGGAAATCTTGCAACAAACTTTACTGAGAGAGGCAAGAAATATTGGACTCAATTTCCCAGAAAAGATTGAATGAGTTGTCAAGGGATAGAGCGGTATGGAGAAATTACTTGCAGGCCCTATGTAATGTACAAAAGTATGAGAGGAATACACACATGTTAAAGCACTTACCAGTCCCAGAATACCGTTCTCACTGTGAAGATGGACAGAGACTCCAGGCTTGATGTAGTTACTAGCCAACATAGGCATACCAATTCCAAGGTTGACTTGTGTGTTAGTTAAGTTATATAAGTTGATATATATATGAAGTAATATTAGAAATGTAGTCTATGTTCTACTGTAGTTTATGCACTGCTGTCATATATACAGATGGGTCTTTTCAATGTGGGGTGCAATCAGGATGGGCTTCTTGGCTAGAGTGAAAGGAAGAACATTTACTGAGCGAAGCTGAGCGTACATGACAACAACCTTTAGTTTCTCTCTCTCGCGATCATTCTTTTTGACCATTTTGATCATTCTTATTGTGATATATAAACAGCCTTTGCCAAGACCTCTAGTTTGAGAATGAAGGTAGAAACATTTACTTCGGAAGCCTAGTAAAAAGGCAGTCACCGTGTTGGACGCTCGGTCCATGCTTCAAAGGGTACAATATGGATGACTTCGGTCCTACCGCAAGACCCACATAGAGGAAGTTGTATGAATTTACTTTTTAGGATGTGCAGGGGTTAGAGAAATGAAGGCTTTGGTGAAGGGAACATTGCATATGGACAAATGAGACATGTAAAGATCAATCAATGAATGTTTGCTGGAGGATGGCACTGCAGTTTCAGTTTGGAATATCTTCATTGCACTCCGGACATGTCCATAGGTGCTCCGATCTCCTTCGCAAGATCTCCAACAGCGTCCAGCGACTGACCATACCAGTTCTATTTTGATTGATGAGCCGACTCGTATACCTGTTGTACCGTTCTTTTCTTGCCACACCAATCTTCAAACCCAGTTCTCGCAATCTAGTAGTTGACGTGGATTGGTTTAGATGAAGGTCTTCTCTGCGCCACGCTCTATGAGGGCGTTCCCGATGTCAGCTTTGTCCACTGGCTGGCCCTCTGATATAGCGGCAGAGCCAGCCAGTTTGTCTGCTCTCTCATTGCCAACGACACCCATGTGCCCGGAACAAAGACAAGTGTAATTCTGCAAATTGTTGACGCCTGCAGTGATTCAGTCCATTGCCTGCGCACCGAACCGGCCTCCACCTTTCGGATCATACTCAATGAGTCACTCAGAATGCACGCATGAGTGTAGTTTTGTGACTCTAGCCAGAGTAGTGCATTGGTCACCGCCAGTACCTCCATTGTCATGCTGCTTGTTGTCATACTAAATGCACCACTGGCTTCCTTGACCATTCTGCCACATGAGCTTGCAGAGAGGCCCATGCAGACTTTTCGTGACGAACTACCGATCCATCCGTGTAAATCACAACGTCGTCTGCATTGTAGTTTTCATCGATAATGGCTTTGACGTCTGCATTCAACGCCACCGGATTTCCTTCTCTGCAACCTTTGTCAAATTTAATGATGGTTGAAAAAGTGTTCCAGTATATTGGAGGCATCGGTATCCATTCTTCCCCATGGTCAATATTATTGAGCCCGCATACCAGCTGAACAGTATCTACGGCCAACCCATGACTTGCCCCGCTTTAGCCGATTTCCACCACTGGTGCTGAGCTGTTCATGCAATGGGTGATCCTTTTGGCACTTATTTTGAGATAGGCACGTGCTCTAGCTATCTTGAGTCTATACTCCATGGTTGGAAAATCCAGGAGAAACCTCATCGCCACACTGGGTGTATCCCTTGTGCAACCGAGGATGATGCGCATAGCTTCGTTCTGTATTCTCTCCAGTCTTTCGATTTGCGTTTTGCTGACAGTGAGGGTGGCCATTGCATATTCAATGGTGGAGAGGACCAGTGTCTGATACAGGATGACAAGCAGTCGTTGCTCGATGTTAACAGCCGCCATGACTCTCATTGCTGCCAAACCTTTGCGTGCCTTGACAATGACATACTCAACATGTTCCCGGAAACACAGGCTGCGGTCAAATGTCACACCCAAATATTTCATCGATTTATCTATGGGCAAAACAATACCGCAAAGTTTCACACTAGGCGTACATGCGTTAACGGTGTGATTATTGAGTGAGAACCATGTCACTGCTGCTTTGGTAGGGTTGACTAGTGCACCTGAGACATCACACCAGTCTGTGATGCGGTCGAGTTCCCTCTGTACCTCACCGGCAATTGCATCCCTGTCTTTCCCTTGTCTATACACTAGGATGTCATCAGCAAATGACAGAGTTCTACCTCTGCCATCGAGTTGTTGTTCTGTGATTGACACCGTGTATATATTGAATAAGACAGGGGAGAGAGGAGATCCCTGTGGCAATCCGGAATGTACAGTCACCGGTTCAGAAAACCAACCACCACATCGCAGTACAACCTTCCTTTTGAACAGAGCAGCAGCTATCCATCGGATGTATAGAGGATGCACCTGGAGTTTGATGAGCCGGTGCATAAGATAATCATAGGGTACTCTGTTGTATGCATCTTCCAAGTCCACCATTGCTGCACATGTTTCAATACCTGCATGGAAACCCTCAAAGACATCATAGACCGCAGCGTTGCACCATGTTTCTTTCCCAGATCTGTAACCTCCAAGAGTTGGTGGGAAGATATGACGACTCTCGAGGTCCCATGCCAGTCGACGTGCCACGATTTTCTCAAGAAGCTTGCCTGTCGTGTTTTGCAATGCAATGATTCTGTAGCCGGCTATCTGAGAGTGATCTTTGTTGGGCTTCGCAATGGTAGTAGGTAGCTATGAAGCCACTCCTCCCTGATCTCACCGTCTTGGATGCTGACGTTGAATACGTTTACCAATCCCTCGATGTCGTCTTTTGATAAATCAGTAATATCCGTGTATCGAATGCCATCAGGCCCTGGCGCAGTGCTTCCAGAGGTTTTCAGTGTTGTCCTGATGACCTCCGCAGTTATACATATCTCTTCATCCAACACAACAGCGCTGCAAAGCTCTTCTATGGCCCCCTGAGTCATGAGTCTTTCTGCCTCGTTATTGTGGTCTGTCTGCTGTATGTAGCGTTGGAGGAGAGCTGTACCCTTATTTTCGTGTGACTTCTGCCAGGCCGAGTCAGTGCTTTGGAAATCCTGGATGCATTTACGTCTTGCAGTACCATTCATGCGCTGGTGGAATCTCCAGAACGTCGACAGGGACTTCTCAGCGCACAGCCCACTGCAGAATTCATCCCATGTGACACTCTTAGCCAGATTTGCACACGCTTTAAAGGACACGGTTTTCTTCCATGTCTTTTTCAGACCCTTGGTATGTGCAGATGGCACTGCAATGAGAAGCCAGTAGCTTTGAGACTGCAGGAATTTTGAATCAAGAGCAGGATAAGCAGGAGAGGACAAGAGAGAGGAAGGATGGGTCCCATTTATAACCAAAACGCAATGAATGATTGATAGGACCATCATCATTGCACTTCAGTCCTATCTCCTATCTCTTTCTTACACAGGAAGATCTCAGCCAGTAAACCGATAGGAAAACGGATCTTGGTCACCTGATAGTAACTAAACCACACACTTCTAAGGAGGAGCATCTGGCCAAATAGATTAGAGCGCAGGCTCCCATTCGGGAGGTCAGGGTTCAATCACCGGTAAGGCCAAGAATTTTTTTTTCTGTCATGGGCATAAAGAAAATCCTACTTGAACAGTTTCACAGTGACTGCACCAGCCATGTGACCATTCAACTCGCCAGGCTCATTCCCCCCTCCATCCTATCCTTAAAAGCGGTAACACTGGCTGTACAGACAGTTTTATGGTTTTTTTACACATTTCTATGCAGTAAAGCTATCTAGTGTAAAATATTTGATTTTTCTAATTACAGATAACAGTGGCAACTTCCCTCTGTAGTAATAAAAATAAAAGAATGAAACTAATAGGAAACAGTGCAAATTTTGAGCTTTTAAAACAAATTAGGAGCTTTTGAAACTAACAGACAGTGCATCCTTGGAGACTATCATTAAGAGACGAAGATGGATTTGGACATGTATGTCATATGCCAGTGGGGGCATTGGCTAAGACAGCTCTCAGATGGACAGCGGAAGGGAAGAGAAGGTCTGGATGTCTAAAGGAAACATGGAGAGTTGAAGGAGTGCGGCCTGACGTGGAAGACGGTTGGTAGAAAGGCAGCAGAACAGCAGCAGTGGAAGTCTCTTGTGGAAGCTGTATGTGTCAATCAGGACACAAAGAGGATTTAGATAGAATAGGAAGTATAAATCAAACAAATGACGAGTTATTTAAGTTTCATCTAGGAATAACTTGTCAGTTGTATCCACTAAACATCTAAGGATAAGTGTCGTTATGGGGGTGTTAATTACATGCTTTCTGCAACACATATAAAACTAGGAACCAGCTGTCAAAATTCACGGTGACCTAAGTCCTGCTGGTCACATGTTTACTTGCTAAACATACTTCATGGATGAATCACTTGGAGTTCAATGTTTCTCTCACTACAAAGTTGCAATTGTACAGTACTACATACATTCTAACTCCTGAAGTTAAGAAGGGATTAGTGGAAGAAGGGTCTATTCCACCAAAACAAGTTTTTTTTTCTTCATAATACGATAGCTGGAACATGTAGTATGTATAATCAAAAGTTTTTTTTCTCTTCATAATACGATAGCTGGAACATGTAGTATGTATAATCAAGTTTTTTTTGTGGGACAAGCCCAACATTTTTCTTTCTATTATTGAAGAAAAGATGAAGATGTAAAGCGCTCAAAGCATTTTTAATGCAGTTTTCTCAGAACTTTAAAAATGTGGGATATGTCCTTTTTCCACTAAGCCCTGTTATTCCACACCAGTTCAGCAAAAATATTGGCATAGTTTGGTTTGAATATATTGACATAATGAACAAAGTACTTTAACATGACAGCAATAGGGATAGAGGGGAAGATATATAACTAATAAGGATGTAAGTCTTGGGGCTCAAATACTAATTTTTAACTAAGATTAAATATGCTAATTTCTAACAGATCTAAGGGTCTAAAGCCAAAGGATTGATTTAATTGCACTGGGTTTTACCCCATATGGCACAGTCCCTCTCTGCATAAATGGCACACAACCTGCCGAGAGTAGTGCACAAAGCATGAACTCCTGCAACAAACCTAGGGTCATTGGAAAAAAATGCACTCGTGAACAAAATGGCACTTTCCTGATTCAAACCCCCGATCTTCAGAACACAAGGCAAAGGCCACTTAGCCGCAGAGACAAACCCCTCCCCCACTGTAATATAAGAACTTCTTCTTCTTCTTCTTCAGCGATCTCTGGTCATGCGCTTAATTTACTGTGGACCACAAACTGGGCAGACAGCTTCAGGTCTGTCAGGTTTCCCCAAAGCTTAGTTTTCAGGTCGACTGGGTGTGGCCACATGTTGCTTCTCAGCTCACACAGAAGAGGACAGTCTTGCAGGATATGCTCTGGTGTCTGTTCTGCCTGCTGACACTGGCAGAGAGCTGTTTGACTTATTCCTAGTCTGTATAAGTGTTTGTTGAGTCTGCAGTGTCCGGTGCGTAGTCGAAATATAATGACCTGGTCTGTTCTGCTTAGGTCTTTGAGGGAGTCTTTTCCATAATCATATCCAGTGTTTGTCTTCCAGTCTACTGCAGATTTTCTCTGTATGAGGGTTTTGACCTCTTGAAAAGACAAGGGTTGGTAAATTTGCTCTTTGGCACTGCCCTCCTTATCCAAGACATCAGCACTCTCATTGCCTGCAATGCCACAGTGAGATGGAATCCACTGCAAGTGAATTTCTGCCTTTTCTGAAAGCTGAGCAAGTTCTCTTTGTAGTTTTTGTACTGTGCTGTCAGTGGATTTAGCCTCCAGGGCTTGTATAGCTGACAATGAGTCTGTAAGAAATACCATCTTGCTTGCAGCTGCTTGCAGCTTATTCATGTGCTGTGCTGCCATCAGAAGGGCTATGAGTTCTGCTTTGTAGTTGGAACATATTCTTCCAGTAGGAGCCGCTAGAGACACAGTGGTAGCATCTGGGTGCCTAATGTACACTCCTGCTCCACCATTCATGGTTGCCTCCATTGCCGATCCATCTGTGTAAATTCTTATCCAGCTGTCTTCTGGAAACATGTAATGGAGATGTTCCATTGTAATTGCTTTTTTCACTAGATTAGGCTCGGCATCTTTGCTTAATAATTTAGGGATGGAGGTTGAGAAGTTTAGTGGTACTGAGTCTGGTTCCCAGTGATCAAAAGCAATTCTTCAGGTATGGAATTATGATTTAGTAGTTCCAAGTATGACTTTCCTATTTCTTTTGCTTTGTGGTTTAGACTTGTGCGCTTTAGTCTGTTCTTTGTTCTAGCCGCCATTTTTTCATGCAGTGGATGGTGAGGCATTCTTTTGATCCTTTCAGTCTGTAGAATCACTTTTCTCCTTCTTCTGTCTTCCAAGGGCTGGATGTTGGCTGCCTTTTCCATTTCTACAATTGGTGTAGATTTCATGGCTCCCAAAATAGTACGCAGACACCTGTTTTGTGTTTTTCCAGTATCGATTTGTTTGAATGGGCTGCTGATATCCATGTCGATGATGCATATTCGAAGGTCGGTCTAACTGCACCAGTGTACACCTGACTCAGGATTCGAATATCAGCTCCCCAGGTAGTTCCAGCCAGCTTCCGCATCACACTTTGTTTCCTCATAGCCTTTCTGTTTGTTTCTAATATAAGAACAAACATAAACTAATAAAAAGGATACCATACATCCCATCTTGAAACTCCAATGCTGCTCTTCTAACAATCCTTTCTCTCATAATATGGGCTGGACTAGCTGTGTTCTCTTTTGTCTCTGGCTTGGTCAAGGTAAGGCGCTAGAAAATTAACAAAGAATTTCAGCTTTGTCTAGCAATAGTAATTTTCTTCAGTTTCATAGAAATTGAGAAGTTGATAAGAGTTACTCTAATATTACAATTATTACCAATCAAACAAAGCTAACCCTACACGGTAAGATATACAACAACAACAACAAAACAGTATAGGAACCCATGTTATACCATGTGGTATATAGGAAAATACGATGTTTGGCCAGTATTTGTCATTGATCGTCGGCGCGCGATGGTTGATGTGGTCAACATCACGTCGGCCACCTTTACTTCCCAGTGTTTTCCTGGTACCCAATTGAGGCTGGGTCAACCTGAGAGCCGTTATGGTTTGAAAAAATTGCATGCCCATTATGGAATTGAACCTGGACCACTAGCCAAAGAAGGGAGTTCACTAACAGCTATGCTACTGCGGTTCTCTGCAAATCATAGAGAAGACAAAGAAATAAAAAAAAGAAAGTTAATAACCTTACAAAAACACACAGAAAATGTAAAAACAAAGACAATTCAGGTTCAGACCTGTGACCTTCAGAATACAAGGCAAACTACTTAATAACTTCGACAAAGAAACCTATCTCAAAAAATACAGTGAGATGTGCTATTGTCAATTATTCTGAATGACAACTGAGACAATTTACATAAATAAATAATTCATGTCAAATAAATTATGTGCACTACACAAAAACACACACAATGACAAATCTGAATAGTGAATCTGAAATTTAAGTAGAGAATATTTACTGAATCTTTTAACTCAAAATTAATCAAATGATTCACCATTTCAAAGTTAAAAAAAACATTGCTAAAATATACAAGGTCAAGATATTTTTTTGTTTCTTTCTGTTTTTAAATTTCCAATCCTGTTGTGATATAAACCATTCGCTGTTTAAAAGTAAATAACTTTCTTCTTCTTTGCGTTCGGTTTCGTATGCTCGTCTAAATCATGAGATGGGTTGCCTCTATGAAGCTGCATGTCAGTTGGAGTTCTTCGAGAGTTCCCATAGCTTGGTCTGTAAGCTTTGTTCATGAGGCCATGTTTCATTTCGTTGGTGTATGTATGATGGACATGACTGCAGGATGTGCTCTGGAGTCTGTGTTTCTGTCTGGCATGCACACTGTGCAGTCTGAGCAGGCTTTATTCTGTGCATGTGGCGGTTGAGCCTGCAGTAACCTGTTCTTAGGCGAAAGATTGTTGTGTGCTGTTTTCTGTTTAGTCTGCTGATGGGATCTTGTGGGTGTTTGCTGTGGGTTTGTTGCCTCCATACCTGTTTGTACTTTCTTTTGATATGTGTCTTGATTTCTGGTAGTGATACTGGGTGTTTCTGTTGTGTAAGTTTTGTTCCCTCCTTAGCCTGCATGTCTGCTCTCTCATTTCTCCGCCCCAGTGGGCTGGTATCCACTGGAGAATAATTTTGTTGTGTTCTGAGAGCTTGTTTAGCTGTAGTGTTAGCTCTCTTTCCATGTTATCTTGTGGTTCCCTTTGTGTGGCCTGCAGGACTGACAAGCAGTCGCAAAGGAAGACAAGTTAAATAACTTTCAAATTGTCCAGAACTAGGAAATGTCTATATGCGCAGAGTACCATCCTTTAGCATGCTGAAAGTGTCAGCGACAGAACATTTACACAGAAGCTCAGGTGATGATTCTTCTTCTTCCTGCGTTCACCAGCTATGAATTCAGGCATAGTCAGAGCGCCTGGTATGGCGCTTCGACTGATTTTTTCATGATGGCCTGCTTTCCTTATTATCAGTGCCCTCTGCCATACAGGCTTCTCCTACTTCAGAGGTAAAGGCGATGATTCATAATCATCTTCCAACTCAGACTGATGGTACTCATTTCCAATTGAGTGACTGAGGAATTGACTGCACTAGAAATTGAACAACAGTTGTTCATGTGCAAATTCTTTTCCCTGCTACTGCATACCACATCATCATCATGTGCCGTGCCGGCTGGTGTAGGCGATCATGGATCTCCACAAATCTCTTTTCCCTGTTGTTTGCTATCATCTCAGATGTTGACGCTCTTCCATGCCATGAAGTCAGTTATCAAAAAAAAATGTTTCTCTCTGTCTTCCTCTGTCTCGTCTAACCCCATTTTACCAGTTGTAACAATATGCTCTAAACCCTTTCTCATCACATGCTCGAAAAATGATGACTGCCTCGTTCTTATATTGATGACAAGCTTTCTCTGTGTCTTGACCTCATTCAGCACCTCCAGCTTAGTCATTTTAGCAGTTCATGGGATTCTCATCATTCTTCTGTAAAACCACATCTCTGTGACAAAACCTACATTCTCCAATTCCCAACTTTCATTCTTCTTCACCCTTTGCCCCTAGGGAGGCATAGGTCCGCAACCAAGGCCTTCCAAGGCCGTCTATCCAAAGCCATCTTTTCCAGATCTCTCCACTCTCTCCCCATTACCTGCAGGGTCCTTCTTCTTCCTTGGGTGGAGAGCTATTAATTTTCCTGATTGTGGCTTCTGTAGCTATCTAGTGTTTTTAACGGTGCAGGGTAGCCAGCCCCACCTCCTACCTCCTTAGTCGCCTCTACGACATGTGTGGCAGGTAACAGTGGTTCTATTCTTTACACCCCAATTTGAACCCCAGTAACCACTTCAGCGCCAACTTTCACTACAAAATGATTATTTTTTAATCCAACTCTAGGTTTGCCCTTGCAGAATTTCAAGAGGTTACAAATTGTAACTGAAAATAATACACTCATATACATTACCCCTATATGGTCACCTCAAATTACCTAATCTTAGACAAAGTATAACCTTGTCAAGAGCAAATTAGTGAAACATTGGGAAATAGAACAGCACAGAAACTATCCGATAACAAGAAATGATTAGAAGTGATAATCTCTATATAATGCATATGCCACAGTAGATGTTTATGATATGTGTTTAACTCTCTCTCTTTCTATATCATGAGTCTGGGTTCAATTCCACAGTGGATGCAAAATATTTTTTTCAACTGTACCCACAGTGGGTGGCGTCAAATTTTTTTCTGACCATAATGGCTCTCATGTCGACCCAGCCTCAACTGGGTACCAGGAAAAGCAATGGGAAGTAAAGACGGCCGGTGTGATGTTGACCACATCAACCATCGTGTGCTGAAAAGGTCCATGAAAAATACTGACCTAACACTGTATTACCCAATATACCATGAGGTATATAAAGTGAACCCCTTTAGAGTTTAGATGAAGACTTTAGAACCCCCTTTTGTTTTTATTTTGTTCAGAATGCACCATCATGGTACATGGTAAGTGTTGGAAGTCTATTGCCGTCAACCTTATATATTCAGATGATACCTACTGAATCATTCAATCGCCCGCCTGTCCAGCGTGTTCTTAGCGCGTTGGACTGCGGGTGACTAGCCCTCTGTGAGTGCGGGTTCAATTCCGCGGGCTGGCAGAAAAGCCACAGATTCCCCAGATTCACGGTGTTCGTGGCACCGAACCAAAGGGTAACGATGTCCATGCACCGAGCCGAAAGCTCAAGTGCTTCTGGATCGAAAAAAAATCAACAACAAAAAAATCATTCAATCAAACAATTAATCCCGACCAACTGCTTTCTTTCAGAAGATTCAAATAAAGTAAGAAAATATGTTTCCATACTATGAGGTATACTGGGGGAACATGGTACCAAGTCCTAATTTTTATTTGACTAACGGCCAACTTTGTGTGATGTGGTCACATTGACAGCATTTACTTCAGTGTTTATCTCTAGTACCCATTTAAGGTTTGATAGATCTGAGAGCCTTGGTCAGAAAAAATATACTCCAACTGGGAAATTTGATCCTGGAACCATGCGCCTATTAGGCAAGTGCACTAATCACTATACAAACCCAGCTCTCAAAATATTTAGAATGTAATAGATGATTCGAACATGATGGCAGCAGAGGTGGGACATATATAAGGAAGAAACTCCAAAAGGACTGTTAGGGTGGCTAAATTCTGCTCAGGAGAACAAGCTATTGGAAGATGATGAAGACTAGTTTAGGTAAACTGATATAATACCTCAATTCTCTTCTGGTAATTTGATCCTTTGACAACTCTTTGAACATAGATATGAGGCACATGTACATCTTCCTGTGGAATTTCTCCAGTTTCAACAATTTCTTCAACTTCTGCAATTGTGATACGTCCAGCTTTGCATATTGGAGGGTTGAAGTTACGGGCTGTTTTTCTGTGAATGGTATTTATATTACCGTCTTTATTCAGAAACAATACTTCATTTGTGGTAAAAGGGCAAAATATAGAGATAGCGTAAAGTAGCTTTACAGAATATGATAACAGATTAAATCAATATTTCTATCAAAAGGCCTTTATCAATCAAAGAATTCATTATACAAATAATGTAAAATATGTTGGTATAAGGGAAGACTGCAGTAAAACTATCCGCTCTCTCATTACCGTAAACACCCGCATGCCCAGGACAGTATATCCACGTAAGCCTCTGGAGGTTAGAAACTTCTATAGACGGCATCCACTTATAACGAAACCTGCCCTGCTGGATCTTGTGATCAGGAAAAGCACTGGGAAGTAAAGACGGGTGGCGTGATGTTGACCACATCACCCATCATGTACTGAACGTCAATGGGTCTAACACCATATCACCTTAAATACCATATGGTATAACAAGGGTTCTTTTACTTACTTTTTACTGATATAAAAGCTATGCTTAAGAGACATTCAGCTCACAGATTCAGCTATTGTAATAATAGAAGAAGAAACTTAACAATATTAGATAGTGAGAAACTGAAATAAATTTGTTTACAAAGAGCAATTCAAGTGAGAGTAAAAATTAATCACAGCTGAGCTGCACCTCAATATTCTTTTGTGGACACTGTGCAAGAGGTTCTTGGTTAAAGACAGTATTTGGCCAGAACAGACCTAAGATCTTTTGCAGACAAGTTGTATGGAAGGTGGAGAGTTTGGACATATCTTGCTCTGTCATTCTCCAGCATTCTGATTCGTATAGTAAAGTGATGTTACTACTGGAGCAACATAACCAGAAAGGCTCAGGAATGGAAACCACATGAGAAGAGATGATCGCAGCAGCTAAAAACAAATAGTAAAAACCCTCCTGCAAGATTGTCACCTGATGAATCAACTGCGGAAAGAACACTGGCCAACAGAGACTGACATCCACACAAAGCTGTTTGGGAACCTTGCTGAGCTAACAAACACAACAATATACATCCACAGAACCGGACTCAGTGTGTAGACATTGAACATCAGTGAACGAGAAGAAGATAGTAAAAAGAAGCATCTAGAAGTCAGAAACTCTTTGAGTGGAACTTTAGCTGATGATCCAGAGCTGAAATTTGTGGAGATTGATAGATGCAACTATGTGTTTCTCTAGAGAAAAAAAAATGATGCAACTGTTTTACATTCTTGTTTGCAATCTCAGTATGTACTTGAGAATACTATCAGGGACAGTATACCAGTTTTTTTTTTTGTTGCCTTTCAATTTTAAAAATTTGTTTATAGGGTCCGACCAGGAAGTGCAAAAACAGGTGGACCCAGTACTAGCGAGCATGAAAATGTTTAAAACTCAGAGCGTCATCAACCTTTCGAATGATAGCACTCAAGTCTGTTGAAGTGGTTTTATTTTGCCATTTGGCGTTTAATGGTAGCTACCACCCTTTGGCCGCGATCAAGTTGGTGCTACACTTTGATCTTAGCCTAAAGACGATCAATTTTATGTGTGATCAAAATAAAAGTATTGCAAAATGTATTCATTCACTTTTTTTTTTTTTTAACCGATCCAGAAGCACTTGAGCTTTTAGTGCCATGGACATCGTAACCCTTCGGTTCGGTGCCACGAACACCGTGAATCTGGTGAACCTGTGGCTTTTCTGCCAGCCCACGGAATTGTACCCGCGCCATAGGAGCTTGTCACCCGTAGTCCAACGCGCTACGAACACGCTGGACAGACGGGCATTTTTGCTTTTAATAAATACCTGAATGTGAGGTTGCCTGCCTTGTCAGCTTTCCAAGCCTTGACCAGAGAAAAATCTCCTGTGATGGCCTCCTCCATTACATAGTTAATGCCACCAAACTGTCGACTCTGAGATAAAAGTAAAATAGGGTTGTATAAAAATAAAAGAATAAAACACAAATTTGTGCACAAAAAAAAAAGGAAAAAGTGGGACAAATAAAGCAGAGGCTAAGCGAAATAATGAGATCAAATAATCAGAAGAAAAAAAATAAAATTCCAATAAATACAGCCAGCATTTTTCTTTAACCATCTGCACACAATGGGTGATGTGGTCAAGATCAAGCCAGCTGTCTTTAATTCCCAGTGTTTCTCCTGGTACCCATTTGAAGCTGGGGTGACCTCAGAAAAAAAATTCCACTGCTATTGAACACTGGACCATGCGCCTACCAAGCAAGTACACTAATCACTAAGCTATCGTTGCCCTTTGTTTCCTTACTGTAAGAATATAACTTCTCGTTTGTCGGTCTGCTTTGTTGCATTCCCCTTGGAATACATTTTTTTGGGCTGCTTCCATCATCTTCTTTTGTTGACACTCTGTTACCGGGTTGTTGCCCAGTCTCATGTGCTGCTTCTATAGTTTTAAAAAAAAGGAAGAATCCATTTTCATACCATGAGGTATATGGGAGAATATGTGGAAGAATGGATGCCAATAGAAGGTAGCATGGCCAAGTACCTCAACATTATCATTACTCTTGGAAGAGAATGTAGAGAATGGGACAAGATGAAGGCTGATTTTTGCAATTAACTCCTTAGGGACCAAACGCCACACTACGTGGCTTTGGGTTTGGGACACCTTGTACCAGGAGCCCCAATAAATGTGAAAACATGGCTTTTGCCCTGGTCCACTAAGAGTTAAGCAGCTGATAGAAGATAATGCAAGTGATGATGTTGATGTTGTTTATACCGATGGGTCTGCGTGTCATGGTGAGAAGTCAGGCTGGGGATTCTTGGCTAGCGTGCATAGTAAGGTTGTTGCTGAGTGAAGTGGAGCATACATGACAACTACATCTGGTGTGAGGATGGAGTTTGAAGCCGTGATTGCTTCCCTCCATTGGCTCTCTGAGAGTCCGTTTACTGGAGCCATTGAATCTGACTCAGTCGATGTTGTTTATAGAAGTTTCTAACCTCCTGTGAACTACTGTCCTAGGCATGCAGGTGTTTGCAGCAATGAGAGAGCGGACAGGTTTGCATCAACAGCATTGATTGTTGAGGAAGTAGAAAAAGGATACAGGGGATGTTCTTCGTTCTCTTGGCGACCTACTCTTGGATGAGCACACTAGAATAGATGTTGAATCAATCCAGCGATTTAAGGTGGTTTGAGTCCCCAATTGCACAAGTATAACTGGATGTCTGAGGGGCAAAGTGAGGAGTGTGTGTAATCAGTGAGCCACAGGAATCATCAATAAACATACCCTTTGACATCTGTTGTGGGAGACTGATCACTTATGGGTCTGTCCGGAGTGTAATTACGCCGGTTCAATAACCAATAACAGATTGACAGAACATAACATAAAGTAGAGATTGACAGAACATAACGCAGAGATTGACAGAACATAACATAAAGTAGAGATTGACAGAACATAACATAAGGTAGAGATTGACAGAACATAACATGAAGCAGAGATTGACAGAACATAACATAGAGATTGACAGAATATAACATAAAGTAGAGATTGACAGAATATAACATACAAATTAACAGAATATAACACAGAGATTGACAAAACATAACATAAAGTAGAGATTGACAGAACATAACGCAGAGATTGACAGAATATAATATGAAGTAGAGATTGACAGGGTGTTTAATCATGCTCTAAATATAGACATTAAGATTCACACAAAAGTTTAGAAAATTGTTCACAAACAATATACATTTATTTTTAGAAATGTAATATAATACATCAAAGTAGTTAACATAAATAATAAACAAGGCAAAATATTAGTACCATAAAAATGAAGTCATAGTCTACTCAATGGATAGAAACAATGAAGGCACGCATAATATTATTACTTAAATAAGATGATCAAATCAGAACAGCAGAAAAATGTTCTAATAATTTAATTATTAATAATAATTGAGAAAATTAACTGACTTTCCATATTCAAGAGATATGTGACAATATTACCAGGCACTCAAAGTGTTCAGTAAAATGTATATATCTAAAAGGCAATTTGTGGAATGTTTTGCTCTTTTTAAAAACTTTAAGACGCATTCAAGTCATATATTCATAACAAATATATCACAAACAAACATACCATAAAGACTGCCAATGTCACATTCAAACATGCACAGATATATAAATAGTCACCTTCAAATATGTACAAATATATATAGCCCTGCAACGTAACATTTCAAGATACATAGTCAATGTATATTGCCCAACATTGCATACAGATTTTTCCACTTCCAATGTTATATTCAAGCATATATATATGCCATGGAAGAAGAGATTGTGGAAGAGGGAGAAGATGTTGGATAGTCTGGCATATTGGTTCGACAAAAGATTGATGGCATAACTGATTAGCTGCACCCAGGAGAGAGAATTGTGGAGAAACATTGATCGCCTACGCTGGCACGTGGTTGATTTTTTTTTCATTCGCCCGCTATGAATTAGGTGTAGTCATGGTGCTTAACATGGCACCACTGATTGATTTTTTGTGTGAAGACTTGCTTTCCGTATACATGTCACTTGCCATTCAGGAGAGTTGTCCTTCGACTACAGAGGTACTTAAAAAATTTAGATCCCCAAGTAAAGAATGACAGTTTCCTGTAGTCCAACCGCTTACTGTGTGCATACCACAAATTTTGATCCAAGTTGGCAGTAAACCCAAAATTCCCAATGGTCACTAGCATAGTGTGTTATCAACTTTGCTATCAGCAACCACACAAGTGTTTGAAATCTGATCATTATGACAAGTACAAGGTGAAAACTACAAGAATTTGATGACATTATTTAAAAAAATTCAAATGAAGACTAATGAAAACTTAATGAAAAAAGATAACAATGCATTGAAACTACATTAATCTGCTTTATGCATGAACTGTCATGTGACAAAGCGGGACTTGGTTTCTTAAAATTATCAATCACATTTTTTGCAGTGCAAACTTTCTACAATCAGCAAAGATATTTCAATATTAATTGAGCAGCAAGACATTTCTCATTCTCATTATTCTCTCAAAGATACACATACAGCACACACACACAAAATGCTGTTACTGCCTGTAATACCGCTATTTATGGAGGTGTTGGACAGGGATGGGGAATGAACCTGAGCAATTTAATCTGCCGACGGCTAGTGCAGTCACCATAAAACTGTTCAGGTTCTGATTTCTTTCTTTATGCTCCCGACATAAAAAAAAGCTCATTGGCATTACCGGGTTATCGAACCCGGGTCTCCCAAATGGAAGTCTGCACTCAAGTCCATTCAACCAGATGAGCCACATATACATATAACACACAAAACTTCAAAATGTTCATATCATTACCCACATTAATGTACATGTTGCTGTTGACTAGATACTTATATTTAAATGATACTTAGAGATCTGTTGTAAAGTAGACTCTATAGAAGTAACATAAATACAAAAATATGTACATTTTTATAACCATATCTCATTATCTCAATGAGATTATTACAGTAAATAAACAAATAACCATCATTTCACCAACTTATCTGATATTATAATGAATACACTATCAGATATAAGTTTTTCAGAATGCATACCTATTCATGACAGAATGTCACATACAAACATTCTGCATGTGTGTTGCCGGGGCTTAGAAGGGAGCAAAGAATAGTAGCACTGTGACTCTTTTTCATACCTTGGGGTATATTGGGTAATACGGTGTTAAGCCCATATTTTTAATTGACCACCAGCACACGATGAGTGATGAGGTCAACATCATGCCAGCCACCTTTACTTCCAAGTGCTTTTCCTGGTGCCCATATGAGGCTGGTTCGACCTGAGAGCCACTACAGTCTGAAAAATATTCCACGCCTCACTGTGGAATTGAACCTGGACCACTAGCCTAAGAAACAAGTTCACTAACAGCTGCGCTATGCAGCTCGCCAAAAAAGGGTGTGGCTACAAATTAAACAAAAGGGAAAAAAAAAGTATGCAAAACTATTTCTTGCAAATTTACTTAAATGTAAACACATATAATGATATTAATTCTAAGAATACTGTTAAGAAGACTAAATGGGATGTACTAGGGAGGTCAAATGTACATATTTATATTATACAAACATAACAGAGAAGACAAAATTACAAAAAAGGCAACAAAATTTGAAAAAATAAGTTATAAAGTATAACAATGAGAGAAGTTTTCAGAAGTCTAACACCATTGAATAGACAACACAAATTATCAACAGAACCAGGAACAAACTGTAGAAAGTTAAATGATCAACTGCACAAAATGAATGATTCATTGATCTATTATAATATCAGACCATCATCATTGAACTTTCAGTTAATAACCATGTGTGCTTTAATCTTTTCCTTGCTCGTATGTTGCCGGAGTCTGCAAGGGAAGAAAAGAATAGTAACACTGCGACCTACAAGGCATGTCATAAGAGATGACTGAGGTAGGGGCATTGGAAAGCTACCCTAGTAAATAAAAAATGTAGCAGAAATCGGATGTGCTGACCTACTTGTAGGCGCATAACTGGCACAACGTACAATCATTTAGGCTCAGATCACATACAAATCACAAAGAGTGGTTTAACAAGGGGTCAATATGGAGCGTTCAGAGCAGAAGAATCTCTTCCTTACACATAAATATTTCAGCGGCAGTGCACAAACTCTGTAGCACCGGCAAGGGCCCCTGCTGTAATTTTGAGGATGGGAAAAATAAGTAGGTATTTTATTTCACTAAACAAACTAAACTAGTACACAACAGTCTTGACACACTCCAAATGTTAATATTAATTACTTAAACAGCTGCTTAGTACATAAATTACTTTGTCACATCAAGCATCACAATGGCCTGGAAAAAACAATACTAGAGGGCAGGGTCCCAGGATGCAGAGGCAGACCAAGAAGAAGATGGCTACAAGATATTAAAGAAGTGGGTGAACTGGCAAGAGACAGTGAATTTCAGATGTGCTGCAAAGAGAGCAACGTCCTATGAAAGATACACACCTTGATGATGATGGTACATAAATATACAAAATACATGAGAAAAAATAAAAGTCTTATAATGAGCATGGACAGGAAATATATTTTGAAATCTCTGATAAATGAAACATCAAAATAATGTATATTGCAACACCCTTACACCAAAATATCACTCTGAAATATATACTCTGATGAATTGCTGTTATGGGATGCAGTAAGATTGGAATGTACTACGAGGAATGGTTGTTTACAGTTATGGGATGTAGTAGGATTGGGTTGATAATCCAATCTAACGGAATTGTCAGTGCGCGGTGGCTTTACATTACAAACATTAATATAAGAAATAAACAATAATTAATGTACATGGTGTTTTCATGAACTAATTGAGATCATATAAAGCTTAGTCCCAGCAGTTAAATAAAGATAGTATTTATTAGTGAGTTATAAATCATCATTAATAATCAATGTTACAAAATGTGTCTGCACATAAAATATCCAGTCACTATGCAACAGTACACAGTGTCATGGTCATTGAAGTTAACTGAAAAACATTATAATCTACATCACTGCACTCAAGAAACACCCATAGGTTCTCAAGTTCTTTCAGTGTGTAGAAATGTCAGTATCAAATCACTTCAACAGCTAATCTCTAATTCACTAGCGCAAGAAAGTCATGCTCTCATTATTGGTTACTGAACAGACGTCATAGCACTTCAGGAAGATGTGCTCAGTCTCTCCCAGCAGATGTCAAAGGACATGCATACTGACCATTTCCATGACTCACTGGTTAAACAGATTCTTCACTTTGCCCCTCAGACTTCCAGTTCTGCTTGTACAATGTTTAATTTCAAAGTCATTACATCGCTGGTCAGATTGAATATAAAATATAGTTTCTTTCAAAAGGTGATCGCTGGGAAAGTAAAGGATGTCCCTCTATACATCTTCAACTCTCCTACAACAAGAGCTGTTGATGCATGCATGTCTTATCTCTCATTGCTGCAAACACCTGCATGTCCATAACAGGAGATCCATGTAAGCCCCTGGAGGTTGGAAGTCTCAATAGACAACATTCACTCGTAATACAGCCTGCCATTTTGGACCTTTCAAAGCATCAGCTGAGAGTCAGACAATATAACGGACCAGTACACACAAGTCCCAGAGAACCATTCTACTTCTTCGAAATGCTCCATAGCAACCACCTGTTAACCACTCTGTGTGATCTGTATGTCATCTGAGCTTAAGAGCAATTGTACGTTGGGCCAGTTATGCACCTACAAGTAGGACAGCACATCCGATTTCTGTGATGCTTTTTATTTACTAGGTAGCTTTCCTAGGTCCTACATAAGTCGCCCTCTTGTAACAAGCTTTGTAGGTCACAGTGGTACTATTCTTTGCTTCGCTTGTAGGCCCCGGCACCACACGGGCGGTTAATTACAAAAATGGTATCAGCTACTTCGAATTAGGTATTTACAAGAGAAACAAACGTGTTTATTGCATACAACATCTGATAGAAATTGGGTGCAAGACACATATAAATATATCGATATAAAACTATGTAAAGGTGGAATGTTGTTAACACTAATGCTGCTTATTCATTTGCAGCCAATACCAAGTTCAGGAAATTGCATGTGGTTTGTAGTAATTATGTTGACAATGTCAGAAAACTGAAACAAGGTATGATAACCAAGACACTGCATAACACAATAATCAACAGATTTAAAAAAATGTTTTTTTATTTTAAAAAACTTTACATTTTGCGCATATGTTCACTGTGTGTTTGATTTGTAAGTGTAAACACATTACAGTGAACCTAATTTCAACTTGAATGTGTGTTATAAAAGAGTTTGTTTTTAACATATGTACAGAAATGATACGAGACAGAGGAAGACAGAAAGAAAATTTTGGATAGTCTGACTTAACAGCACAGTAGAGCGTCAACATCTGAATTGATAGCAAACACCAAAGACAGAGATTTGTTGAGATCCATGATTGTCTACACCAGCCGGCACGGCATCTGATGACGATGATGACACACACATATTTTAGAATTAGGTGCAGCAGAATTATTTTATATCATATAAGATCTTATCAGAGAAAATGTTATTATCAATATAAGAAAGAGGTAGTCATAATTTTCAGGCATGTAATGAGAAGGGAGGTTTAAAAAACATTGTGATAAATGGTAAAATCGATGAGAGACTAAGACAGAGAGAAAAAATTGTAGAGTCCTATCTTCATGACACGGAAGAGTGTAAACATTTGAACTGATAGCCAGCACCAAGACAGATATTTGTATAGATCTGTGATAATCTACGTATCTGACAAGGCTTATGATGATGATAAAATGCATTCATAATTTTGTAATGTACTATAAAAGATGTAGTCACAATTTGTTACTATTATTAATTTTATACAATTTTCAGTCGGGTAGAATAGTGAAACTGTGCTGCAAATTAAACTCAGAATTGATCACTAATTCAATGTTTTCCGCTAAGGTAATATGTTGCAACTAAAAAGCTAGGAACAAACAATTTGTCTTTTCCTGCCAGTTTATCTGCTTACTGATTCATATATTTATTTCAAACAATATGATAATTCATTATTGGTGTCTTGAAATTATTAATACAGCTCAGATTTACGTGAGGAATGGGGGCTGTTCCTCATTGTTTTGAAAGTTGTTGATTCGAATCCGGATCACATTGCTCAGATAATGAGTTTGTTTGTTCCGGAGATCCTTAGGAGTGTTGCTGGAGTTTGATGTGCAACAACCTGATAGCAGGTGAAGTGCTATTTATGCAGAGAGGAAATGAGCAATAAAACCAGTGCTTAAAATCATATCCGTATTGTGTTCAGTACAGCATTTATAACAAAATGGTCTTGAATTATATATAGTATAAACAAAATTAAAGTCAACAGTAAAATTAGGTCTACACCTAAGCACAAATATGAAGTCCTGTACAAGTTCACATAAAGCACTGAAATGTATTACTTGGTGCCAAACACAATAGCCAGAATAATTCCAATAACAGCAAGCACTATTAGAATAATGATTATGATACAACACTTCTTTCTGCGAGCCCTTGATTGATATTTCTTCGCTTTTGTCAGCTGCATAGTCGCAGACTCGACATGGACAACAGTGTTGTCAACAGAACTTTCAATTTTGTTAAGTGTCTCACCTTGACTAGATACCAGTAAGTTCAAATCCTTAAACAAAAGATTTACATCCGTCACACTTTTCTCTAAGGCTAGAATATCTTTCTTACGATCTTCAAGATCACGAAGTGTTTGTTCAGCATCATTTACATTGCCTATGTAGTTGTCTGTAAACACTAAATAAGAATCCTGATCAAGAATTGTGCTGATCTTTTCATCATCTGCACTGTCTCCTCTAGCACTGAGCTGCCGTCTGAGATTTGCTTTCATTTTGTCCATGTACTCAGCCTGAACTTTGAAGAATTCATTTGTCAGCAAGTTGAGTTCAACTGTAAGTGAATTCAACTGTTGTGTCCGAACACGTAAGAAAGCGCTGCTATAATTGACTTCATCTGCACCAAACTTTTCTCAAGCTTTTGAGTGAATCTCCAATTTTGGCAGCATTGTTTCTAACTAGTTCTCCCAGGTGTTCATAATTAGCAACGTCCTTTTTATCAACAAATGGAGTGCTCAGTATATTCTGCTGTAACTTTTTAACTTTACCAATATCAGCTTTCATATTATTCAACTCCACTCCTATTTTACTTGCATCGATTAGAAATACTTGTACTGAGTTATCTCCATCCATATTATTATTGTTCTCGTTGCCGTTGGTCCTGTTTTGGTTTCCTGGTTTCGACTCTTCTTTGTCTACGAGTTCCATCTGTTGTTGGAACTCGTTGAATCTGTCTTTGGCTGGCATGACTTAATGAACAAGAAAGTTTAGAAAGTGTGTGATATCTCACAGCTTATATGTCACTACACAGACTACTGTCAATAAACACGGATATGTATGATGACACAGTAATTTCCCCAAATAAATGTATGACTCAAGCAACCTTATCACGATTATGACTAAGCATCCGCCATTAAAGAAAGGGCGACGAATCTGTTCCGACGGCAATGTGCCAACTGTAAAGAGTCCAAATTGTCAAGCTGACAGTGATTGTGTGAATCAATTGAAAGTCCACCTATAAAAATATATACACATTTATTTCTTGCGATATAACATGGCACGAGAGTGTTATGTTGGTCTGGTATTAACCAAGCACGCAATAAATCTATCAACAACATCCGGTCCTTGGTGTCACGTGATTTAAACAAACAATTCGTCTCCCACCCCTTTTCCCCCGACAACCAGAAATAAAAATTAAGTAGACCAATTTATATTATTATCTGGAACCAACGTCAAGAGAGATTGACGTCAATGTACCGGGTTTACCCTAAATGGCTCGGATATGCACAGTAGAGAAATAAGACAAATGACAAGTAAGAAAAATACTATAAAAAGTGGAGGATGTATCAAAACAACAACAACCAACTTTTGTTTGATAAAACAGAAATATTGACAAGATGGACAGAATATGTAACGGCTCTATTTGATGATCAAAGAAGCAGTACATGGAGTATAAAGTGCAATGACGGCCCAAGAATACTAACATCTGAAGTTGTAAGAGCAATCGAAACAATGAAGCGAGGAAAGGCTGCAGGATTGGACAATATTACTGTGGAAATGTTAGCCTCCTTAGAGGATTTTGGTATTTCAACCATTACAGATTTGTGCAATGATATATATAACACAAGATATATACCAAGAGACTTGAAGACATCAGTATTCATACCACTACCCAAAAGCCCAAAGCACAGGAGTGCACAGACTATAGGACAATTAGCCTGATGAGCCACATAACAAAAATACTACTCAAGATCATACATGAAAGAATTAAAAACAAGATAGACATAGAAGTAGGAGAAGAACAGTTTGGCTTTAGAAAGAACAGAGGAACAAGAGAGGCAATACTTTGTATAAGACTACTCGCTGACAAGTATATAGAAGTGCAAAAAGTATCTACTTGTGTTTCATCGATTATAGCAAAGCTTTTGACAGAGTCCAACATGAAAAGCTAATCATTTGTCTACAAGAAATAGGCCTAGATGGGGATGATATCAGACTAATAAGTAACATAGACTGGGAAGACAGCAATAATAAAATATGAAAATAGCTACTCTCCATACATAGACATAAAGAGAGGAGTGAGACAAGGATGCATTCTGTCACCAAGCCTATTTAATATCTACACAGAGAAAATCTTCAAACAACTAGAGGGAATGCCAGGACTCAAGATTAATGGAAAAATAATAAACAACTTAAGATATGCAGATGACACAGTATTGGTAGCAGAAAATGAACAAGATCTACAAGAATTAGTGGACCAATTGGACAGAACTAGCAAGGAATATGGATTAGACATTAACATACAGAAAACAAAAACTATGGTAATCAACAAGGAAATGGAAAAACCTAAAATGAATATAAAAATACATGGAGAATTGCTACATCAAGTAAAAAGCTTTTCATATCTCGGTCAGATGATAACAGATGATGGCAGATGTATAACAGAAATTAAAAAGAGAATAGGAATGGCCAAGGATAATTTCAATAGTATGAGAAAGTTACTGACATCCAAACAAATCACAAACAGACTAAAAATGAGAATGATCAAATGCTATATATATCCTATATTAATGTATGGCTCGGAAACATGGACAATGAACAAGCAGTTAGAAGACAGAATTGATGCATTTGAGATGTGGATATATAGAAGAATAGGCAGAGTTTCATGGACAGAAAAACAGACAAATAAACAAGTTTTAGGAAAACTAGGCATGAAGAAACAATTATTAAGAGAAATAAAATTCAGACAAGTAAAGTATTTTGGGCACATAAAAGACATGACATCATGATAAAACATTTACTAGAGGGGAAAGTTGAGGGAGAAGAGCAAGAGGAAGACCGAGAGATAAGTGGGAGGGAAACTTTAAGAAATGGACAAGTTACAGTCTGGCAGTGTGCAACACCAAGGTGAAAGACAGAGGATGCTGGAGATTCATTGCAGCCAACCTACGATGTGGAGACGGCACCTGATGATGATGATGAATAATCCTATGGATTCCTGAAAAAAAAATGCGCTAGTCAATACTATAGAACGGTGCGGTTCGAACCCAAGACCTTCGGAACACAAAGACCACTTGGTCACCGAGACCCCCTTGTATTATCTGGGAATCGTCGTTAACACTTAATAGTATTTTCCCGAGGAAGGGTCTGCCATTTACAAGAAAATATTTAATAATTACTTTGAATTAAATCGCGTTCCTCTGTAGTCTGTACCTTTACGTAGCAATTTTGGCTGCAAGGGAATAGGAAAATAGAACTTATATGATACGAATTGTCAAGGCAATGTCTGCTTTTAAAAGTTTAAAAAAAACATGGAACTACAGAGTACAGTGTATATAGTTTGAAACTAAATTACGAATTTTCAATTCCAACGTTGTCTTAATCCTAACATATGCCAGCGAGAGTCGAAAAATGAATAGAGCAATGGGTAGTTTACTACTGCATTTGAAAATGGATGTCTGCGAAAAATAATGAACATAAAATGGGATAAATTCTGGCTATGTGATGAAATCAGAGAAATCTGTGGTCAACTTCTGGTAACAGCTGTTAGAAGAGGAGATATGCTAGACATACTATGAGAAGAAATTATCAAATAATTGCAAAGCAGGATGCAAATAGTTCAAGAAAGAACACCTAGGAAACCCTGGGAAATAGCAGACTCAATTCCATAAAAAAAAGATTGAACGAGCTGCCCAGAGCAGTATGAAGACATTGCTTGCATGTAACATACACCATTACGAGATGAATACAATACCCCTATACGATTAATTACATCCTGGCTGTCATTCAACTATATTTGAATGTGTATGGCTTTGGCTTTTTGAATCGACTCACAGCGGTTGTGGACCCATTCATTTTCTACACCAAACACTCCACAAATGATAACATAAATTGACCTTCCTACCTCTTGCCCACTTAGGTCTAGAAATGCGAAGTGATGGCCCTGCAATCTACAAAGACTAAAGGGGAATTTTAAATTACGGATAAAAAGTAATTTATATTTGTATTTAATTAGGGAGTAAATAATTTGTTATAGTTTATTTATTCTTTCAATCAATCAAGTGCCATGCCTGCGGCGTAGGCGATCATGTCTCTCCACAACTCTCTTTGCTTGGTGCATGTAATCAGTTCTGACGGCGATATTTTGTCGAACCATGATGTCAGGCCATCCAACATCTTCTCCTCTGTCTTCCACGATCTCTCCTTCCCTGAATTTTACCTGTCAAGTGTTACAATCAATGTCACTGAACTTAGGGCATTCCCATAGGTAGTCAGTCCATCTCAGTTATTCATAAGTCGGCACCAAAGCAGTTACACAATAGCTTCAGGGAAATTCTGCAGCTATTCAGAAATTTGTAATGTACTATATATATCCTACATCCAACAAAGACATTCTACAAGATCTGCATATCCAGGAGCATTGGAAACAAAAATAACATCATGTCCTGGAATATGAAATATTTTGGCCACATTAAACGCCACAGTGGTTTGGAGAGAAAGGTAATGGAAGGCATGGTTCCTGGAATATGAGGCAGGGGATGACCAAGACGAAGGTGGCAGCAGGACATCAAAGAAACCTTCAACATGATGCTAGAAAAGGCAGAAGAACTTGCAAGAGACAGTTTCAGGCGGGCTATGATGAATGCGACATTCCGCAAGATACATGGTACTACTTGACTTGACTATATATATCTGTATTCTGAAAATTATGAATTTTCTCACACCTCAGAAAGACCAGGCAGCCATTTTCAGATGGTCATACTAGTAAATAGGCAGCCACCATAGTATAGTGGTTAGTGCATTTGTTTCATAGATGCATGGTCCCAATAACAAATTTTCCACTTGGAGTGGGAGTCTTTCCCGACCGGCTTGACTTAGCCTCAATTAAGTATTACAGAAACACTGGATAGTAGACATGGTCGGCATGACGTAGATCTCACCATCCATCATGATTCCTTAGTCAGAGAAAACTATGGACACAATACCATACTTTCCAATATACCTTACGGTAGGAAAACGTGTTCTTTACTTTACTTAATTTTACTAGGGAATCAACCATATTCTGCAAAATACATGAGAAAAGGCTCCGCTACATCATCGAGCCACAGCTTAATGACTCCCAAATAGGATTCAGGAAGAACAAAAGCTGTACAGACGCAATATTCGCCCTCAGACAGTTAGTAGAAAGGACTATCGAATCCGACAAACATCTACACGTTGTATTTGTAGATCAGGAAAAAGCGTTCGACCGCGGAGATAGGCACAAGTTGTGGAAAATACTAACAACCTATGGGTTAATGAACACCTAATCAACCTTTGCAAGAACATTTATACTGACAGCCAATGTACGATTAGAACAAATACAGGATTATCAGAAAAGTTTCACGTAGGGTCAGGAGTAAGACAAGGTTGCGTACTATCCCGCTGCTATTCATCATGTATATTGACCACATCTGTAAAATAGCTAACACCAGCGAAGGAAACAACCTCGGAGAACTCTTAAATGAATTTCTTTTGCAGACGATCAGGCAATCATATCAACAACAGAAGAACAGCTACAACAACACATCAACAGACTCCAGTTAGCATGTAACGAATACAACATGAGAATAAACATCGACAAAACAGAAGTAATGACATTCACCAGAGAGGAAAGCTCTACCAATATCTCCATCGATAATCACCTACTAAATCAAGTAAAAGATTTCACATACCTAGGGAGCATTTTTCAGCAAATGGAAGAATAACTAATGAAATTCAACACAGATGCAACAAAGCAAATCAAATGATAGGGCAAATGACGCCAATTTTAAGATGCAAACACGTCACCATGAACACAAAAAGAGCAATGTTCAACACAATCTTTCTCCCCACATTATGCTACCAGTGCCAAACCTGGACGCTGACAACAAACGATAGAAGAAAACTAGTCACAACAGAGATGAAGTGTCTACGAAGAATGCTGGGTGTAACAAGAAGAGACCGGTTGAGAAATGAAGACATCAGGAAAAAGTGGGAACAACATCAGTACTAGACTTCATCAAAAACAACAAATTAAATGGTTCGGCCACGTAAGCAGATTACCATCAGACAGTGCACCCCAAAGAGCAATGCTGCTCCGATACAATGGGTACAAAGCAAAAGGTCGGCCATGCAAAAGATGGACCTTGGAGATAACAGAGGCGACGAAAGAGACTATCTACAAGCGCATACTAGGGCCCGTTTTAGAAATCTCTTCCTGACCTGACGCTGTGAGGCATACAGGATTCGAGAAAGAAAGAAAGATCAACCATACTAGAAACTGAAATGTATATGTTTGTGATTGAATTGGTACTCAAATCAATTATGAGGAAGCATACTGATAAGAAAACAAAGATCAGAATACTAAGAGCATGCATATTCCCAGTGGCAACGTATGGGTGTGAAGCATGGACATTTAATAAGGCAGTGGAAAAACATATATGTACTTTTGAAAATAAGTGTTACAGAAGAGTCCTTCGTATATCATGAACAGAGAAGAGAACAAATAGATCTATCCAGAAAGAACTCAAAATCAAAGAAAACTGGCTGCTACTAATAAGAAATAGAAAATGAGGTATTTTGGACATATAAAAAGACATGAAGGGCTAGAGAAGACCATCATGGAAGGAGGCATATCAGCAAAGAGAAGAAGAGGAAGACCACTTAGAAGATGGATTCAGGATGTAACTGATGGTTTGAACATGACGGTTGCGGAGGCAGGATATCTGGCCTATGAGAGAGAGAAATTTCGGAGGACTATTGGGGTGGCAAAGTTCTGCTCAGGACAAGCTATTTGATGATGATACTGATTTATAGGTATGATTATAGTATTTCAGAGTTTTTTAAGTGGGAGGTGGTTTCTGGGCTATCCCCCCTTAAACGTCTAAATGATTTAAAAGATTTGTTTGGGTATTTATGATGACCTGCTTCAATATTGGCAACCATATAAGTTCTATGCATTGAAAAAGGCATGTTATATACGGTTGGAAAGCAAATTGAATGGGCTATCAAGCTATATGGTTTTAATATCAGTGTGATGTAATATGCGATACTAGTGACCCAGTTACTAAAAATATAATATTTTGCAAGTGACAAAAAATATCTAGTTACAAAGAAGGAGAAAAAATATGGAACATATGAAAACTTTTAACGCAATCCTTTAGTATCTTCATTTTTACACAACATATCCAAAACCGAAGTCATTTAAAAAATAGACAAGATAGTAATGAGGTTTGCAACGCCTAACTATTTCCTTGTTTTGAAAAGAAAAATATTAATAAGGCCTTCCAGAGAAAATAATGCATAACTGGTCTAGTAAGCAGCCCATAAGGAACTAAACCTTATAGTATGATACATCATCATCGAGAAAGGGGCATTCTATCTTCTGGACCATAGTCAAGGCAGTCATATGACTGGTCTCTTTGTACAGGGTTTGACATACATGAAAACAAAATAATTTTTTTAGCATAAATCAATAATTTTAAAATTCAGTTTGTTGGAACTGGTGCAATACCTAATTAGAAAATAACAAAAACATGAAGATAACAAGACAGAACAACTACAATAAGACTTCTCATGAGCATTGTCTCCCAAACAACAAAATATAGCTTAGCCATAGCAACCAGTTTCTAGGGATATTAGAGATGGCATTTTTTTGCAATATAATTGATCAGATTTGTTTATTTTAAAAAGACCACAACTTATTGTCACAAAATCCACCAAAGTCCCATTGACAAAAAACAAATTAAGTTCCTGTTTCATATGGGTAATGGGCTAGAAAAATGTAAATCATATCTTTTCAGTGCAAAAATGTTCAACTATAATGGGACTGTATTTTCATTCTCCTCTTCGGATGTGTCAACTTCTGATGTTCAAGTGGTTGAATATTCATTGGTATCTTAATTGGGACAGTAATCGGAGTCATCAGATTACGTTTATCAGTGAATTTGTAATTTTTTTTAGATGCGAGTCAAAATACACGAACTTGAAAATTCAAAATCCAATCTCAACACATGTTGTTTTCAGCACAGCAGCGAATACTTAAAATTTATATGGTGTCTTAGAGTAACAATAGTATTATTGATATCTTCTTTTTCTTCAAACACTCAATATCAACCATTTGTTAACCACTCTTTGTAATTTGTATGTGATCCAATCCTAAGAGCGATTGTACATTGTGCCAGTTATGAGCCTACAAGTAGGCTAGCACATCCGATTTCTGGGACGCTTTTTATTTATTAGTGTAGCTTCCCTAGACCCCTACCTCAGTCGCCTCTTACAATATGCCTTGTAGGTCACAGTGTTACTATTCTTTGCTCCCCTTGATGTCCCGGCAACACACAGGCATATTATTGATATCAAGGAAGACTACAGTAAAACTATGTAGCAATGGCGAAACACATAAAGACGAAGTATTGTAGTTTTACAAAGCCCAAAAACAATATACAGTAATGTTTTATCTAGCAAATGATACAACTGAAGCAAAGAAATTCAGATTTCCTATACGGCAGACATAACATATACAGTCAGACAATAAATCCATAACAGCTCTAAAATGAAAATATGTGATTAAAATAATAATTGTGAAAAATTAAGATAAAACAATAATAATCAAATACATACATAGCATATATACTTTTAAAATATACACATATATTATGGAGTATGAGGAGAGAGAGTATTAAGTAGCATAGGAGTGTAGTGCATCAAGTCCATGAGGTCACAAGGTACCATATAAAGATATAAAGCAATTTTCTAGAGCAAATTGACTCTGATCATCAGAGTAACAATACAAATATAATAGAAACTACTAAAAGTCAATGTGCTTGTTAGTGGATAACCCCAAGGAAGAGAAAGGTTCCACTCTTTTTTTCTATGTCACTCTGGGGAGATGATTCTAGAGCTTTTTCCATACCCATGAAACTTAAAATTCTATGCGAGTTGTGTAATAGTACTGTGAGTTATGATGATTTCTACTCAGTTGAAGTCTACAAAAGTCAATGTTAGCTGGTTAACAGCTGAGAGTACCATATGTAAACAGTCACACTAAACTATGCAGAATATAATCAATACTCACCTCTCTTTCTTTACTTGCAACTTCAATCGTTCCATCACTAGAGTATTTGATCGGAGCACCACCGTTGTGAATGAGTGTTCCATATCCTGTTGGTGTGAAGAACGCTGGAATGCCTGCTCCTCCTGATCGAATTCGTTCTGCCAAAGTGCCCTGAAATTAAAATTTGAACAACATCATGGAATTGGTGTTTGTGAGGCAAACATAACTGCACAAATAACAGTTCCTATTTCCTCTCTTTCTAAGCCTACCCGTACTTAAATATTTATAATTACTTTATTATAGAAAATAAATGTGAATAACAGCAAGCATTGGTATTCCATAAACACTAAGAAGAGACGCAACAGACAAGACAGAGTGAGAAGAGATACTCAAAAGATTCACAAACAGCTAGGTTTTTATTTAATTAATTCTGTAATTGAATAACCTCTCATCTGTATTCAGGTCATTAATAATGCTAGATCCTCAAGGATGAAAGCTAGGATGTTTGAGATCACAGCCTCACTTTGCTAAAATCTGATTGTAACTGATAATATTGATTGATAGGACCATCATCATTGCTCTTCGGTGAGTAACCATGCGAGCTCCGATCTCTTTCTGACACAGGAAGATCTCAGCGGCACCGACGATGATCCCTGATGTAATTTAGATGGAGAAAATATTTTTGTATGAATTTTAAGCTTATCACAACTTTTGCTTGCTTGATATTCCCATCATCTTTCTCTCACACCTTGCTGGGGAAGTTGACCAGAATAAAACTGGTTTAGGGAAGTGGAAGTATTTACATTGCTCACGTAAATCCCAAGCATGAAACACTAACCCAGACATTGCTCACGTAAATCCCAAGCATGAAACACTAACCCAGACTAAAGCACCTCCAAAAAGTGCATCCTGAAATCACGCAGGCCTAAGGAATATGGATCTGCCTGATCAATGCACTTCGAGATTGAGTTCCAGCACAGGTTTCGTGCAGTACTACCTGTCATATTAATGAAATGAGATTTATATGCACGCGAGAAGGGCATCATCTTCTAATAGAATATTCGCTGACAGTTCGAAGTACCACATCACTTGTAATTTTATGATTAGTCTTGCCACTGTGGTTGATTCTGGCAAATAGTGCCAGTGGCTGCTTCATCCATGCCCATGAGCAGGTGGACTTTGGGATGGCTGCTGCAGCGGAGGACACAGTACGCATGGGAATGCCCAATGTACCATGATGTAGATTGCATAACATAATATAAACTATTTTCTATAAATGACGTAATTGTTGTGACAGAACGAAACATATACAATGGTAATTTGTTAGCAACACCCACTGAGAAGTAGAGCAAAAAGAGGTACGAGATAAGCAGATGTATGCAGACAGTCAGATACAGACCTGTGGAGTAAGTTCTACTTCTAGCTCTCCTTGCAAATACTGTCTCTCAAATTCTGCATTCTCTCCTACGTAGGACGAAATCATCCGTTTTATCTGTGGGAGATTCAACAATGACATCTTTCAAATAACTATTTGAGAGTCAATAAAAAAGTTTTTTAAAAGTTTCTAAATAATACCTATTTTTCTAAATGATATTTTGCTTTTGGACTATCACTGAGCCCTACCCGCTACTTGCGTGTGTTATTTAGATCTCCAAGCAAATCATCAAGGTCTCTTTATAGTCTTTTGGTCCAAGCTGGCCTCAAACCACCAGAATTCCCATGACACTTGGTCACTAGAGCAGAGTGTTATCAACTTTGTTATCGGTGACCTCATGTGTGATATAATTCAACACTATTATCACAAATTTCACCACCTTTTTTATCTTTAAAAGAGTTTCACATTTCAGTAGATTGCACAACAACATTTTTAGTTTCAGTCCATAATGTCATCTATAATTGATCAAGTCCATAACATCTGTACTGGATCACATTAAATCCATCATTGTTTGTGCTTAAATCAAAATCAATGGTGGTTTCCTGCAGTTTTAATTCTTAGTTTTTGCATAAATTTCAGCACTGTTTTTAAAAATCTATCTTATTAAAGTTTTTAACTTTTCTTAAATATATCTGTAATACTAATAATGCAATGTAATCTATACTAACTTAAGAATTAGAGTCAAGTGAACATCAAGAGGACAAACATTTCTAGCATAGTACTAACAAACACTGTTTCAGTTTGGAATATCTTCATTGTACTTCAGACATGTCCATAGGTACTACGATCTCCTTCACAATATCTCCGACAGCGACTGACCATACCAGTTCAATTTTTTTTTAATGGCCCTACATAAACCCGCTGTGCTGTTTTTTTTATAGCTACTCAAATCTTCAATCCCAGCTCTTGCAATCTAGCAGTTGATGCGGATTGGTTTAAATGAAAATTTTTTTTGAGGCCACACTCTATGAGGGCGTTTAGAATGTCATCTCTATTCATTGGCTGACCCCCTGATATGGTGGCAGAGCCAGTCAGCCTGTCTGCTCTCTCATTGCCAACGACACTGATATGCCCCTGAATGAAGTTAAGTGTAACAAACACTGTGTGTAAACTTTAGTCTCCATATGTAACATTCCTACGTCAATTTAAACGTGGTCAGTCTGAATCAATAATATCTCATTATATTCTTCTGGGTGATGTATTATAGTCATGGAGTCACCATATGTTGGAAATTAGTTGTCCTCTGTCGGAGTTCTTCCTGACTGCTTCAACACTTGTATCAATTATGTTTCTGTGGTCATTATTCTTCTAGTCATATCATTTGTTCATAGCATTCCAATGCAATTATTTAGAGCTGTACTTTTCTTGTATGTGGAAATTGATTCATATTTTGAAAATGGCTTGTTATGATTTAGTTATATCTTCAAGCTATCTATTTTGAACATTTGAAATTGAAATATTCAATGATTAAAGAGCAAACACTTCCCCTTTTAATAGTTCAAATATTGTTCGATATAAATTATTTTCAATAATAAAATCCTGGGGTGGGGTGAAAGTTGATTCAGCTTCTTTTGTTTGCTGTATGTCAACCAGTTGTTGAACCACTCTTTGTAGTCTGTATCTGATTTGTGTTTTAGAGCATGAGTTTGTTGTACCAGTTAGGTGTGTACAGACCTGTAGGTCAGCAGATCCAGTTTCTGCATGCTTTTTATTTGGGCTTGCCTCTCTAAGTATAAAAACAATAAACCTGACCCAGGAAAGTCCATCCTCCTAGATGAGCCAGAGCCCTGTTTGTCTTAAGACCTTGTGGCCAAAGTTTCCATGTCTACACCCAGGGGAGGTGGGGTTGGCTTGTGTGTTCTACAGGTCAGCTATATGAGGACTATCATTATAGCACTCTGGACATGTCCATAAGTGCTCCGATCTCCACCTTAACAAACCCAGCAGCCCAACACGCCAGTTCAATTTTGATTAATAAACCCTTTTGCATATTTGGGATGACGTTCTTTTTGGGCTGTACCAATATCAACACCCATCTCAATCTGGTCAGCGACTTGGATTCACAACCCTGAAACTCTTCTGTTCGGAAAGACTCTCTCAATGCAGACCTAGCCGACCCCACTCTGCTGGATGCAGAGCCTGGCGCAGAACACACATTGCAGACCATTGATTCAGCTTACTTCTTTTATTCTCGCTTCAATGTTTTTTCTTGCTTAAGGCTGCTAACTTAAGGTATGTTTTAAAGTGTTTTACTGACAGTAAAAAATAGCAACACTAAAAAAACTAACCTAAATTAACAAAGTAAACAAAGAGAGAACAAGTGGAATAATTTGTCTTAGTGTTATATCCATAATAAAGCAGGTCATAAATATGCAAGATATGTAATGGCGATGAACATGAGCAGGTATGTCTTGGTAGTATTTATCTTACCTGTTTTTGCTTTAGAAGTAAACCAAGACCAAAATTATCCACACCAGCATTGTTGCTGACTACTGTGAGTCCTTTAGTCTTCTTCTGCAGTAAAGCAGAGATGAGATTCTCAGGAATGCCACACAATCCAAAACCTAATCACCAAAGACAAGGCAGTAGTAAGTTTAAGTAAACATTAAGAAACAAATTCCTTATCAAAATTACTAACACCTCAATGCACTTTTATCTTTCAGAGATTTAAAAAATGTGCAGTATAAATTTTTTTAAACCATTAATGTGCCGGCCGGTATAGAAGATCGTAGATATCTACAAATATCTGTTTACAATACCGACTTAATTCTCCCCCTCTGACTTTTTAACTCGGATTGGGGCACAGGCCCTCAACCAGCTCATGCCAAGTCTTCCTATCTCTAGCTATCTCCTGTAGCTCCCTCTAGCTCTTCTGTATATTGTTGACCTCTGCCTCCAAATCCCATCTCCATGTATTTCTCGGCCTCCATTTCTTTCTGTCCCTGTGGATTCCAGGAAAGGACCCTTCTTGTTACATTCCCCTCAGGTTTTCGCAAAGTGTGTTCTATCCAGTGCCAGTGTCTTTTTTTTATCCTCTTGGTTCACTGGAGTCTTGTTTTCTGCATAAGTTCCTCATTTGTGACCCATTCTGATACTGACATATTTTCATGCCATAAAGTTAAGCTGTCTAGTATACCTGTAACTTTACCTGTTGCCACAATATGTTCTTAACCTCCTAGTTTCAGAGCATGTCATAAAATAAGAACAAACCCCCTTTATGTTTATAATGACCTCTTGCAGTACATCAATATTAGTCTCTATAGAAGTCCATAGGATTCTTAGCATTCTTCTGTAAAATAATATTTCTGCTGCCTCCAGTGATCATACTGTTTGTTTATTGTTTCTTATTCGTTTATATCTATCTAATCTTCTAATATAATCTATCCATCCATCTATTTATTTATCTATCTCTTCTTCGTGTCCCTCTATCCATCCATCATCCATCTATCTATCTATCTATCTCCTCTTCGTGTCCCGTTGACACATAAGGCTTCCACAAGAGATTTCTATTGCCGCTCTGCTACCTTTCTACCAATTGTTTCTCATGTCAGGTTACAATCTTTCAACTCTCTTTCCCCGGTTCTTCTCCATGTTCCCTTTGAACGTTCAGGTCTTTGTTTCCCATCCGCTGTCTATCATAGAGCTGTTCTAGCCAATGTCCCTACTGGTATACGATATACATGACCTCCATCTTTTAATGATGGTCTCCAGTGATGCAGTTTGTTCATTTTTAAGAGTTCTTCATTTACAATTGTATTTGGCCAGAATATTGGCAGGATTCTTGTTCGTTTTCATGGTCAGTATCAATTAGTACAACAAATTACATGTGCCTTGCTTTCAAATGGTAAAAATAAAGATACAAAATAAAGATAGTACCATCACAATGCAAATAAGACAACCAGAACTTACCACCAACAAGAAGTTTTGAACCATCTTCTATATCATGAACGGCATCCAATGCAGAGTCATAGAACTTGACATCTCGCTTTCGTGTGGATGAGAAACTGGCTTCTGGTACCTGTAAAACAAATCAAAGAAATTATAACATTGAATTTCCATACACACACACACCAACAAAAAGGGTGGGTATTTTTAAAGGTTCAAAAAATGACTAATAACACAAGCCTAAAATTAAAACAAGAATTATGTCATAACTTTAATAAAAACTACTAAAACTGTAAACATACTACTATTAATAAAATAAAATGTCCTGTAGTCTTTCAGATCTTAGGGTATGGAGTGTCTGTCACTTCACATTTCTAGACTAATATGCAGGAGGTATGAGGGCCAATTTCTTTCCTCACGCATGGAACGCCAAGTGTGGGATTAAACCCACAATTCTCTCGTGTCCGAGTCGATAGACAAATGCTCTGTACATAATGCTAATCCATCCCACACACTGCTTTTACTTATATGTAGTATTTGATTGTTTTGTTATGTGTACAGAAGTCTGTGGACCTGCATGTACTTGAACCCAATTTCATATAATGATATCTGCAAGTGTCTGTTCTGCTTCATACAAAGTGTTTTATTTATCTGAGTTTAGAAGCAGTATCTTACTAATACCACAAAGAGTTGGTGGTCGACAGTTTCACAAGGATGTGTGCAGAGTTGACATTCCAGAGTGCATTGTCCCATTCAATTGAAGTTGTATGTGTCGAGCATAGAGTCAAGAAATGGTGCTCTGATTCCTCTTCTACAGTAGGTTCATACTGGAATTGCCACATATTTGTACATCTCTCTCCCAGTATTACCCATTCCTCCTCTATTCCAGCCAAGCTTTCTTGTTTGCCGTTTTCAAAAGTTATTTGACCGTCTCCATCATTTGGATTTGCTGCACTACCCTGTGAGTCTCCTCACTGCTTACTGTGCACTATTCGATAGGTCTGGTGGCAGTTCTACATTTGCTTCAAAGTGACCACATTTCACCCCCTCCTTGTAACTTGTATAGGATTTGAAACATGCCTCATGAACAAAGCTTATATAGCAAGCTATAAGGTACTCTTGAGGAACTTCAACTAACATGCAGCTTCACAGAGGCAACCTATCTCAGGGTTTAGAAGAGCATACAAAACTATCACAGAGAAGAAGTATATGATTTGGGCCAAAGAGGATGAGACCGTTGTGCCAAAATTGTTAGGCAAGACTGTCCTGGATAAGGAACATATTTCCCAGTTTTTGTAGCAAATATCCATTAAGTCGTCCAAAGGAATGAGCTGTCCCTCTGTATTATTTTCCTGTGAGAATGGAAACAGTGGACATGTGGGCAGATATGTTTGCAACTACAATACTGACAGGACCAGTCAGTCAGCTATTCACCACATATCTCAAATCAAAACAAGACTGATGGAAAATATTTTTGCATCTCCCCAGGAATTAGGAGCCTTCACTCTGTATTGTTTTCAAGTTGAAGTACATAAACAGCTGTCCTGGGCAGAACTGCAGAACCGAGCATTCTGGCAAAACCCACTAGTTAGACTGTCAAGACGATAACTTTCATCTGCAGAAGTTTTGTGACCTGTTGTTTGGGACAAGTATCTAAAATACTTATCACAACAGTTATGCCGGTTATCAATCTCTAGATGTCAGTAGAATCATGTAGGTTCAGTCACTATGAGATATCGTTAGTGTGGTGTGCGATCCAATCTTATACCATGCATAGCTGTTCTCAACACTATTACCTCCTCTCCTGAGTGGTTTCCCTTTCGATCCCTATTCACTTTGCCAGTCTGCAGAACTGCAATCTGTTTCTAGGTCCACCAAAAGGGGGTGGAGTAGATTTTTGGTCATTGCCAGCTCACTGACTGCCATGGTCTTCTCATCTTATTTCACTGTACCTATGGCCACTCTTCAGCTTCTTATTTGCCACACCAACAGTTTGTACCAGAGATAGTCAGTTTAAAATGTATTTTCTTCAGTGTTTATTTGTCCCTATCTTGCTCAAGACCATTTTTAACACGGTAGCAGCAATTTATTTGTGCTCATTTGTAAAACTGCATTTAAATCCGCCTTTTAAATATTGTTTTTGGCGTTTTTTTCATTATTCATTCAGAATTATTCCTTTCCTGCTTAGTGATATGCCTAGTTATTAAAGTAAAAACTAGCCAGTGTGTTTCTGGAGCCCGCAAGGAGAGCAAAGAATAGTAACACTACAACCTGTACATTAAGTCATAAGAGGTGATTCAGGTAGGGGCCTAGGGAAGCTACCCAGGTAAATAAAAAGCACAGCAGAAATCAGATGTGCTAGCCTACTTGTAGGCGCATAACTGGCACAATATACAATCGCTCTTACTATCAGATCAGATGTAAATCACAAAGAGTGGTTTAATAGTGGTCGATATGGACCTTTCGAAGAAGAATAAGTAAACAATAAATACACTCTTCAAATTCCACCATTCAACAAATATTCACTTCTAGTATCTGTCCTACAACATTATTTCCTTATTTTTTCAATCATCCCAATATCAATTTCCAGCTTTCCTCTCCATTAACATTTGAGTCTTCCTCTGTTTCTTTTTTTTTGGTGGGTTCCAGAACAAGGCCCACCTTACTATATTATTTTCTGGTCTTCTTAACGTACTTTAAGTCTTTTTGTAAGCTCTTGTTTCACTAGTGCTTTTGTTGTTCTTTCCACAAGATTCTCATTATAAACCTTGTCAAACTATTTCAGCTCTTCTATTAAATGAAAGTATCCATTTATAAAAGCTGGTATCTTTTTTGATATTTGTTGTGTAGTACTTTTCTCAGTTCTAAGTGCGTAAGGAATACAACAAATTAGAAACAAATAGGTCTTCCAAAAAGAACACAAAATCAGAGAATTAAAAAATTGAAGTTTTTGGACATCTGTATTTTTCTTTGAACACTCCACAACGACCAGCTGTCAACCATTCTGTGTGATTTGTATGTGATCTGAACACTCCACAACGACCACCTGTTAACCCTTCTGTATGATTTGTATGTGATCTGAACACTCCACAACGACCAGCTGTCAACCACTCTGTGTGATTTGTATGTGATCTGAACACTCCACAATGACCAGCTGTCAACCACTCTATGTGATTTGTATGTGATCTGAACACTCCACAACGACCACCTGTTAACCATTCTGTATGATTTGTATGTGATCTGAACACTCCACGATCACCTGTCAACCACTCTGTGTGATTTGTATGTGATCTGAACACTCCACAACGACCACCTGTTAACCATTCTGTATGATTTGTATGTGATCTGAACACTCCACAACGACCAGCTGTCAACCACTCTGTGTGATTTGTATGTGATCTGAACACTCCACAACGACCACCTGTTAACTATTTTGTATGATTTGTATGTGATCTTAGCCTAGCAGCGATTGTATGTTGTGCCAGTTATGCGCCTACAAGTAGGCCAACACATCCGATTTCTGTTAGGCTTTTTATTTACTAGGGTAGTTTCCCTAGGCCCTACATTAGTTGCCTTCTACGACATGCCTTGTAGGTCACAGGGGTGCTATTATTTTCTTCCCTTGCGGGCCCCGGCACCACACTAGCAGTATTTTAGACATAAAAAAAGACACAAAGCTTGGGGAAGGCCAAGGAAGAAGGCATCCCAGCAAAGAGGAGGACCATAGAGAAGATGGATTCAGGGTGTAACCGCTTAATTGAGCATGCCGAGACATCTGGCCTATGAGAGAGATATTTTCCAAAGGACTGTTAGGGTGGTAAAGTTCTGCTCAGGACATGCAATTGGATGATGACTTGATATTTTGGCAAAATATATTTAGCTTAGTATTAGACAAGATTCAATAATTACAAGAAATATAATGTTTAAATAATGATATATATATTCAGTCTATAACTAATTTTGAAAGAAATTCATACTTGAAAAAAAACGAGATTAAAGCTATGACATACTTGTGATTACCACTAGTAACTATATTTAATAACATATATGAACAGAAAGTGTATCAGGTCATACACTAAATCTAATCCTATTTGTAAAGCTCAAAAGTTCAATTTACCGGGAGCAAAGTTTATATCAAGCATAGATCAGACTTTGGTCTCTTAAAGGGTTCCATATTTAGTTCTAATACTGTACTACTAGTGTTGTTTAACATACACATTTTTTTAATAGAACGATAGTCCATTTGGGACAGATAACAATAAATTTACTATTTTAAAATTGATATTCTAGCAGAAATATAATACCATATCTAAAAGAAACTGTAATATTATATCTAGTGGGACTATAATGTCATATCTAGAGGGACTATAATATCATATCTAGAGGTACTATAATATCATATCTAGTGGGACTATAATATCATATCTAGTGGGACTATAATGTCATATCTAGTGGGACTATAATGTCATATCTAGTGGGACTATAATATCATATCTAGTGGGACTATAATATCATATCTAGAGGGACTATAATATCATATCTAGTGGGACTATAATATCATATCTAGTGGTACTAAAATATCATATCTAGAGGTACTATAATATCACATATAGAGGTACTATAATATCATATCTAGAGGAAATATAATATCGTATCTAGAGTGGATTATAATAGCATAAATAACTAAACAGGATAGTACCATATCTAGCTAAGCAGGACTATAATAATAATATAATAATTCCTCTCGACGTTATATGTTACATAGGACCTGCAAGCAATTTCTCCATACCGCTCTATTCTGGGGAACTTGCTCAATCTCCTCCAAGGAACTGTGACTGATATTTCTTACCTCTCTCAGCAAAGTTCATTTCAGGGTCTCCTCTCTTTCTTGAACCCTTTGCATCCCACTTCAATGTCTACTGTGATATTCTTTGATCATTTCTTCTCAAGGTGTGCCCAACATATCTCGATCTACTCCTTCTTATAACAGTTGTTACTAGTGGTGGACCAGTAGTAGACTATAATACTATATTTAAATAAGTGGGAATATAATATCATATCTAACTAAACAGTACTAAAATATACCTAATCAAGCAGGACTACAATATCACGTCTAACTTAGCAGGACTATAGAATCCTGCCTAACCTAGCGGGACTACAATATCTTATCTGTTGAGAAGCAGGACTATAATATCTTATCTGTTTAGAAGCAGGATTATAATATCTTATCTGTTGAGAAGCAAGGACTATAACATCTTATTTGTTGAGAAGCAGTATTATAATATCTTATCTGTTGAGAAGCAGGACTATAACATCTTATCTGTTGAGAAACAGGACTATAATATCTTATCTGTTGAGAAGCAAGACTATAGCATCATGCCTAACCTAGCGGGACTATAATATCTATCTGTTATTTAAGCGGTACTATATCTTATCTGCGAAAAGTTACCAACAACACAAGAAAAGACAGAATCACCAACATCAGCATAAGAAAGAAAGTTGGCACAAAACCATGCTTGAATTACATAGATAAACAAAGAATGAAGTGGTTTGGCCACTTAATAAGAATGCATCCAAACTCCACAGTATACAGAGTCTTCTACAACAGAACATCGGGAAAGAAGGCAAGAGGAAGACCACGGAAAAGATGGTTAGATGGCGTAGCAGAATCCTGTGAAAGAGCAAAGATAACAATCACACAAGCCACCAGAACAGCGCAAGACAAAACAGAAAACCACGACACTGGGCAACAACCCGGTAGCAGTGTGACGACAAAAGAAGATATCTTATCTGTACTGAGAAGCGGTACTATATCTTATCTGTTTAGAAGCAGGACTATAATATCTTATCTGTTGAGAAGTGATACTATAATAATTATCATGTCTGTTGAGAAGTGGGACTATATCTTATCTATTAAGAAGCGGGACTATAATATCTTATCTATTAAGAAGCAAGAATATATATATATATATATGGCCTTTTTCAATACTGTGACAACTTCTGAGTTTGTGCTTGTCTCTTGTGCCTTTTAGCTCATCCCTAAGCCTCTTTTCAAAAGATTCTACCCCTTTGTGTGATGAATGTTGTTCTCCACATAACTCTGTCCTTACCTAGTTTTCCTATTTCAGTATTTGCTGGGACTGATAGAAAAGTTCTTTATTGAGGTCTTGCAGACATGCTTATATTTGAGCAATAACTATAATAAGACTATAACTAACTATATCATAATTTAGTTTCAGTTTGGAATATCTTCATTGCACTAGGACATGGATGATGGATGGACATGATGTCAGTGATCAGTGCTCCAGTCATTCACAAATTTATCTCTCACAGCGTCCAGCAAATATATCAGAATATTAATATCTTAAATATCTAACAAGCAGAACTATAAATTTGACTATAATATTATTAAATTATGAACATTATAATATCACATCTAAAAAGGCTTAAAAGGGGAATCTAATTTAACATCACTTCTGTAACTAAAACTTACTCGTATAAGTGTAAGGAAGCAGGACTATCATTATCATACGCATAGTTAGTAATTAATATTGTATCTAATTAAACTGGAATAATGATTATAAAGTGATTATATAATGATTTATTCAGTATCTATATCATGAAAATGAAACACCTAACTAAACTTAGAATTCATAATATTTGGTACTCCCACTTTTCGAAAACAAGTTTCTATTTTTAACAGAACTATAATTTACTTACTTTGAGTAGAACCACAACCATTTATTAAAAACAAAAATATTATAAAGAAATCACACTTTACCCGTATGAGGGGTAAACATATGCTTTGGTTCCTACAAATGTGTCTCCCAGCTTGAGAGCAGGTTGAAAGTAAAATAGAAGATGCCATCGTTTATGATACACGTCGGTCTTAGGGCTCACCAGCTTTGGTTTGAGAATTATTCGTCCGCAGACGCCAGTTAAACAATCAAAAGTCGGATCAAACTCCGAGAAGTGATACTGATAAGGCAGAAATAGACATTGATCGAGGGCGATTATCTCAGTAAACACTGCATAGACTTTGTCCTTTCGTCGACTTTGACCTCTTACAAGGTCCCCTTTTATGCACAGACAAAAAATAATATATCTGAAAAGGTGCGTGAGTTGATTATCAATTATTTTGGATAACTAACTCGATAACTCGGTCGGCAAATCGCAAAGATCGAGTGAATGCTGGAATCAACTGGAATAGTGTAATTGTGCAGTTTTTGTAAACAATAAATACGAATTGCTTGACAACACTATTGAATATTATGAATGTACGCAATAAATAATGATGCTTACCCTTACGAGTCGTAAATGACCACCTGTGTTTCTGAAACTTTGTTTTCCAATACGTGGAAAGGTCGAAAGCAGCCTGGAAGCCATTTTTACGATCGAGTATCAGTGTGGAACGTCAGTATCCGATCCGTCCTCTGTATAGAATTATAGCGTAGCCGTAGTGTTAGTCATGGAGGATCATCATCATGTGAGTGATACCGTATTTGTGTGTTTGTTTCTTGATCATTGTTTCTTCAGTGTCAAGTACAAGTATAATGGGATTAAAACCTTATTTAAGCAGGGCAGCCCCTTTCAACATAAGAACGATTTTTGTTTTTTTCTTGTCGTGTTGATGACCAAAGCCTTATAATGTCGGTCTCTTGCATTTGCTGTTTCCATAGTAACTTGGATTCTCCTAATGGCATTAATTCCTATTTTTATTTTGGGGGTTTCTGTAGAGTAGAGATTAGATGCTCACCTCTCATTGCAAAGGTACTCGCTCTCTCGTCAGCCATCGAAATCGAGTTCCCTGTCTTAAGGGAGACGGACGATAAAAGGTAGGTCGAAGAGAGCAGACTGGAAAGCCGCAGCCCGGGCAACATTTCTTTTTAAAAATTGTTATTTCTACAAAATACTTTTACTATCTTCTAAACTATATTGGTGACTCTCACCGGGGCTACGGAGTTCGTCCACTGTCGCTGAGATCTTGATGTGTAAGTAAGAGATCGGAGCACACATTGGTTACTCATCGAAGTACATTGATGATCTTCTTCTTTGCGTTCGTTCTTTACGACCAATTTTAATCACTATTTGTGATATGTTTGATCTTTGCCAAGAACGTGTATACGTTGCACATTGGTTTGTAGGCCCCTAAACGCGTAGACTTCTACACGTTTAGGACACATGCATCCGATTTCAGCCAAACATTGATGATGATCTTATCAATCTTATTTTTGTTTGCCTACACACCACGATATAGCCCCAAAATACTAGTTCTATGGTTGAAAGATGCGTGTCTTGGTTAAAAACTCATTAAAAATCCAAATTAAAACGAGGATTCCATAATGTGTAATGTCGTTAGTTAGTTAGTTAGTTAGTTACTCTATTGCAGTGCCATCACATTTCTTGCACGGTCATTCCAGTTATCAAAACATTTTCTAGCCTGTACTTATAGATTGTCCACTAATATCATCACTAAAACTGGTCTCGGAGACAATGGATGGAGTAGCTTTTGAGGTTGACAAAAATCAGTTTTATTGGTGTGTCAGGTGATGCAGGTGTAAAGGAAAATAAACGCACCGATAGGCACTGTAGGTATGGCTGCTGCAAAAAGTGGGCAAACAATGGACCAGACTGATATTATAAATTTCCTAAGGGAGAGAGGTCGTGTATATGATTCATCTAATAGTGGTGAATCTACAACACTAACCAGACTGCAAGAATTCCAAATCAAATGTGGTGTAACTAGACAAGAACACTTTGATGGTAGCCAAAGAAGGATAGTAAGCCAGCACATAACCGGTGCCGTTAGTCGCCACACGCTGAGCATGAGAAATATACTGAGGAGGAGATCGGTGAACTTATGGACTAATTGGTTCGACGTGCAGTAATGATGATCTGACGACTAAACTAAACACTAATCATGACCAAAAAATAATGACTGCTCTTCTCGTATGTTGATAATGAACATCCTCTGTAGATTGACCTCATTATATATCAACATCAATCTCTATTAGCAGTCTATGGGATTCTCAGCATACTTCTGTAAAATAATAATTCATCTCGTAACGTTATACGTTATATTGGGCCTGCAAGCAATTTATCCATACCGATCTATCCTCAATCTCCTTCATGGAACTGCGACCGATATTTCTTGCCTCTCTCAGCAAAGTTTGTTCCAGGGTCTCATTAGGTCGTCCTCTCTTTCTTGAACCCTCTGTATCCCACTTAAATGTTTGCTTTGATATTTGTTGATCATTTCTTTTCAAGCTGTGCCAAATATATCTCCATCTTCTCAGCATACTTCTGTAATAAAAGCGCATCTCTTTAACCATCAGATATTTTACTTGGTGGGGAAGTGAATGTTCAAAGCAAAATCGTATGGTCACGTTTCTTACAAAAACCGTCACATTAACAAATGCTACTCTAATGACTGCAGGTTGGAGCGTTTGGCTGAATGAATTAGATCGCGACTCCTACGCGGGACAAATGGGTTCGATCCACGGTAAGGCCAATGAGATTTTTCTGTCGGGGTCATAAAAAATCATAACCTGAACAGTTTCGCAGTGACTGCACTAGCCATGGGGCCTATAAATTATACAGGTACATGTTCCCCCTATCCTTCACCGACATAAAAAAGCGATATTACAGACAGTAAAGACATATTTATTGTTATTTAGGCATGACAAAATAATATATCGGTTAGTACACTGTTATCAGGTATTTGTTATCATGTCAGGTATTCGTTTTATCATACCAGACATTGTATGTCTTGAAAAAATGTATACCTGCAACCAGACCAGCTCCAGGTGTGTGTGTGTGCTCCGTTTAAAAAGTATATATATATACAATACATGTACCTGGAACCTAGCACAAGAATAACACTCAGTAGATGCACTCAGGTATAGGGTTAAGTTTAGAATAGACTGCAACAGAATTGATTACATAAACGTCTTTTGTTGCCCTTTGTAAAACTGCTGTCCTTCATGTTTTATTTATTTTCGCTACCGCGCAAATCAGATACGATAATATGCCATCTCCGCATCAAAGGTTGATTGCAATAGATCTACAATACAGCCTGATCTGACCCTCGCACTACTATCACAACCCCCGGAAACGTTCAGTTCAAGCGGGGCGGGGATTCCCAGAAATCAGACCACTCCTGTCATGTGACCCTTGCATTCCATTATTGTCAGATAAAGATAGTCATTTATAATGCAGCACAAAATGCGAGGAAAGGGTTACATTACGTCACAAATTAAATTTAACGTTATGTGATAGTATTTTTAAACAATTTGCATCAATAAATAACCATAGACTCGTGGAATTATGTAAAATAGCAGTCAAGCTTACAGCGTTCTAGCAATCATATATAAAAATCATCCTACATCTACTGACATTTCCTATTTCCCCGACTGAGCTGAAGCAGAGCCAACTATAAACTTATAGTTATCTAGAGTTGGATGTGGCTGAAGCGTCTTATCTCTTTCGCTTCTTTGGGTCGATATACTGGCTGTCTGCATTTTTTAAGATGACGCAAAGCCGGTAAACTGGCTAATTCGGTATACATTGCAATACAACTGCATACGGAGATTTTAAAACAAAAATACAACTTCACATTTGTAACGCTGCCGTTCTTATTCAAGTCGCCTTCAATCCTTCCTACCAGTGTGATTGTTGGCGACTGTTCTGACGTGTTACAGCCACAATATTGACGCCTATGCTTTATTTCATTTAGTAATTATATTGTTTTGCCAAAACTTGACGTCGTTAGTATTCTTGTGCAGTAGATGTCTCTTATTCACAGTAACCAGCATACAGGGTGAACCAAAAAATGAGAACATCGCGTAAAAAGTAATATAATTACATCAAAATTGTTTTAACTGTATCCATAATATCTTCAATTGCTTACTCATTTACTTACTTATCTATTTAGCTATATGATGTTTTTATTTCGACAATTTCCGGACAAAATCTTTGATTTTTAATATGCCAGTTGTTTACATCTGCAAGTTTAAATTTGTTACCAAGAATGAGAAAAATCACTGCTGACGACCGTATTCTGATTAAACGAGTGGCGTCGATGCTTAGAAAAATTGAAAATGATTTCTGATTAGCTAAATACTTGGCAAACAAATATACATGAAACAATATAATTAAATTAAATAACATTTCTAAATAACGCGTATGTTACGTGATGTTCCCATTTTTTGGCCCACCCTGTATATGATTTGATTTCTGCGATTGCACGACGGGAGCGTAGCAACAGAATGCCAAGCACATATCTCATCCTCACAATGGGAGTATCTCTAGTGCAGTCGAGGACTATACGCATGTCTTCATTCTGAATACGTTCAAATTAAAGGAAGAAATTAATAGCTATTAACTAGTACTTTATCCCTAAAGCGTACGTCTTTTTTATTATGAATGTGAAGCCTCTGTTGCTGTCATGTCCTAATAAAAGCATCGCCCTAATTAAACCAAGATACTTCTCGCCCGTGTGTTACGGGGCTCGCAAGGGGAGCAAGGAATTGTAACACTGCGACTTACAAGGTACGCAGTAAGAGGCGACTGAAGTAAGGACCTAGGAAGCCTCCTAGTAAAATAAATAGCGTCGCAGAAATCTGATATGATGGCCTACTTGTAGCCGCATATCTGGCACAACGTACAATCGTTTTAGGCTCAGATCACATACAAATCACACAGATTGGTTTAACAAGTGGCCGATATGTAGCGTTCGAAAAAGAAGTAGACCAAGATTCTAAAAACAAAGTTACGACACTTATCTTTACTGAACTGGTTTGGAACATGTGTTCAAAGAAATTATTTCCTTTATTACACGTTCTTGGCAAAGATCAAACATATCACAAAGAGTGATTAAAATTGGTCGTAAAGAACGAACGCAAAGAAGAAGATTTCCTTTATGCTTGCACCAACAGAGCTCTGAACAACAACCAACAATTCATTCTTCGTTTGTCAAATTTATATTTAATACAACGCAATTAAAACTTAATAAGAAAGATAATGAAGAACTCATCTTTCGTAACATTGAAGTCTGCATGGTTCACGCTCAATCTTGTTGATTGAGTAAACATGGGACGTAATCTTGAAATGACCTGATTAAAAAGTAAGAACAATATTCAATGACCTGTCCTGTTCTTAGATTGTCTGCCCGTGTGGTGCAGGGGCCCGTTAGGAAGCAAAGAATAGTACCACTGCCACCTACAAGGCATGTCTTAAGAAGCCACTGATGTATGACCTAAGGAAGCAACCCTAGTAATTAAAAAACGTCGCAGAAATTAGATGTGCAGCCTACTTATAGGCGCATAACTGACACATGGTGCAATAGCTCTTAGGCTCAGATCACATGCAGATCACACAGAATGGTTAACAAGTGGTCGATATGAAGAGTTAAGCAGAATGTCTAGATCTAGACGGTACAAATATTTCGCGACAAACACTCCTAAATGACAAAAGTCAGCTTTGCAGCCTCGTAGTCCAGATCACACCGGTTCAGATTCTGGGCAGGGTTGGTTGACTGTGTGTTAGCTTCGTAGTATATACAGATGGTTTTAGTTGATTGAGTGATAAGACAATCATCCACAACTGCACTTCGGTGAATAAAGTGCTTCTATCACTTTTTTTTTAGACATGGAAATTTCTGGGGCGGTGCGCAAATTTCGCAGCACTGTTAATTAAGTGTACTTGAGTTAATCTAATGATGTTGAATTTTGGGTGATAATTTGTCTAAATTGGTGTTATTTCATCAGTTCCAGTGTTCCAGTCTCGTCTGCAAGAACTGTGACAAGGATTGTCACGCTAGAGTAGGACACTACAACCTCAACTGACGATGTGATTCAGCACATAACAAACTACGTGACGCAAAACCTATTGTCTCCTTAGACAGAGGCCAATGATGATAAAATGAAAATCGTGATATAACCTTTACAGGACTTATCCAACAAACCACAGTAAACGAGATGTGGATTTTCGTGCCCCTCCTTATACGTTCAGTAGTGTGCCCTTGCTTTCTGAATGGTGGGGTATTCTTCTTCTTCTTCTGCGTTCGCCTGCTATGAATTCAGGTGTAGCCATGGCGTCTGATGTGGCGCTTCTGATTGATTTGTGCGTGAAAACATGCTTACCGTTTTATTGGTTTCCTCACCAAACAGTCGGACTTTCTCCGATTTCAGAGGTAACGGTGGGGTCTACTTTTACCGTTCGTAAAATTCCACGGACACGAATATGCTTCCAAATTGCCTGCCGTGGAGTTTGAACCAGGTACGCTAGGGTTGTGATCGAGCTCACTTTCACAGAGCGAGAACGAAAACGTAGCTGCAAAGGGCAATCACGAGTAGAATTCTTTACATATATCAAATTACACGATTATCTCCCTGTCATCGTTATCACTATCCTTGTTGCCTGTGTGTTCCAGGGGTCCACAAGGGCAAGCAAAGAATAGTAACATTGCGAGACCTACAAGGCATGTCATGTCGTAAGAGGCGAATAAGGTATGCGACTTAGGGAAAAGCTACCCTAGTAAATAAAAAGCGTTGCAGAAATCGAATGTGCTGGCCTACTTGTAGGCGCATAACTGACACGAAGTATAATCGCTTTTAGGCTCAGATCACATACAGATCACAAAGAGTGGTTTAACAAGTGGTCGATATGGAACGTCCGGAGGAGAAGAAGAAGAAGAATTCCTTGTGCAGTGCTGCTAGGTTTATTCAAGAATTCCATGCCAAAGGTATTTTCTAGAACACCAAAAGTCATAAAAGTCGTGAACTCCAAAAGTATTTCTCCTTTCTTTCTTTTCTCTAAGCATGTTATGCGCCCCGCCCTAGCGTCAGGATAAGAAGAGATTGTTAAAAGGGGTTGTTTTTGTGTGTGCTTCATAAATAATGTCTTTCACTGTCTCTGTTATTTCTGATGTCCACCTTTTTGCGTGGACGGCTTTTTACTTTGTATCCGCTGTATCGGAGTAGCTTTGTTCTTTGAAGTCCACTATCTGCTGTTAGAATGTGCTTATGTGGCCGAACCATGTAATTTGTTGCCCCTTGATGAAGTTCAGTACTGAATAGTAGATGCATATCAGTTATCAGTTATCATAGGACTATCATCATAGAACTCCGGACATTTCCATAGCTGCTCCGATCTCTGTCTCAACAAATCTAGTAGCATCCAGTGGCCCAACACGCCAGTTCGATGTTGATTAATCAATCACTTTGCATATTTGATAGTCGTGCTTTTCGGACTGTTCCAATATTGACACCCATCTCTCTCAGTCTGGTCAGCGAGTAGGACTCGTAACCCTGAAACTCTTCTGTTCGAAAAGACTCTCTCAGTACGTTAAGAATACCATCCTAATCCTTTCAAGGAATAGATAATGGTTCCGTTCATTCTAAGTTGTAGTTGATGATAGTAAATTCATGACAAGAACTTCAACTGTCGCATGACAACATTTCTGCACTTACTTGCTTGCAAGACCCAAAACGGTATGAAGGGAAACGGCAAAACAAGTAGTGACAGAAATGAATCACAGCTGAAACACAATACTAAGGAAAGCTATGAATAGACAAGAATGAATTCTAATGAAATTCATCCAAAAAAAGATTAAAAATAAAATTCCTAAAAAAATCTTCAAAACTACATCGGGAACTCTCGCCGGTGCTACGGAGCTCTGCACTGCAGTTGAGATTTTCCTGTGTAAGAAAGAGGTTGAAGCACACATGGTTACTCACCGAAGTGCAATGATGATGGTTCTATCAATCAATCTATAAAAATATAATAGAGAAGAATGGTATGCATTTGTTTGCTGTTCTAAGCGCCAGGGTCGTCACAAGCTAATAGAGAGAGAGAGAGAGAAAGAGAAAGAGAGAGAGAGAAAGAGAAAGAGAGAAAGAGAGAGAGAGAGAGAGATTATGATGTAACGAATAGAAACACTTAGACCGACTAAGTATATCGTAAAATGTAACAGTGAATTATAATTTCGGGGTTCAAGGCCATCTTGGGCCAAAAATTCTCGGTGTACGCACAGTAAACTCCGGTCCTTTACTTTGGAATCTCCTTCCTTCCTTCCTTCCTTTCGTTCGCTTGAAATATGTCTATATATTCAATGTTGTCTCTTGTATGAACTTCATTGTCTTTTGTAGCTCACACAGAGGTCCGTGTAGTTTTCTGTCGAGTGTTGTTTCGTTAGGCCAGTGAGTTTGCCTCAGTGTATCATATTCAGGGCAGTCTTGAAGTATGTGCTCTGCAGTTTGAAGTGTCTGTCCACATGTACACATGGCTGAGTTGCCAATCTTGAATTTTGTATACATGTGGCTGCGGAGCCGATTGTGTCCTGTTCTAAGGCGCAGAATGACAATTTGTTCAAATCTGCTCATATTATAGTAATCGTCTTGTGTTGGTATTTGTGGCTTTCTCATTGATTTAATCATCATTTTCTTTTGGTGGTAGGTAACTGGCACATTCGGTTGCTCTCCTGCAGCACCTTTCTTGGCCAATCGGTCTGCTGTTTCATTTCCTGGTATTCCACAGTGAGAGGGTATCCACTGCAAGACGACCCTGCGCTGCTTGGACAAATTAGACAGTAGGGTCTGTAGACCTGGCAATTTTCTGGACTTGAGTGCTTACTTTGGAATCTAAATTACAGGTCTTTAAAGTCGGAATATGGCTTGCCTGAATGGAGAGGGGTACTGGCAATAAGAAAAGAAAGCCTTCACGCAAAAATAAACCACGGACGCTATATTATGCTCCATGGCTACGTCTGAATTCATAGAATGCTAACGATGTTTTAAAAAGGGATTTGTTAAACATATACCCAGCAAGCTTAACGTGTAAAACAGATTATTACATATCTTATCTTATCTTAACGACATTTGCCGTGAAGCGTCGTGGGGAGAATTAGTTTTCTATCTTGTGCCATGTGTGTTGCGCTTGACGTTGTCAGTCCATGCTTTCGCAGGGACTCTGAGATGTTATCTATCCATCGTGTTCTTGGCCTGCCTCGTGCTCTGCGCCCTGAGTGTCGATTATTGTAGGCACGTGATGATAGTAAATATGATTCCATTCTCATTAGATGGCCGAACCACTTGATTCTTTGCTTCTCGATGTACTGTATGCATGGTATAGTACCAACAATGCTTCTGATATTCTCGTTTCTCACTCTATCTCTCCTTGTAACGTTGACAGCTTTTCGTAGACATCTCATTTCACATGTTGTAATCTTTCTTTCTTGTGTCTTAGTCAGGGGCCATGTTTGGCACTAATAGCAGAGAGTTGGAATAAATATGCAGTTTATCAGTTGTCGTTTGACTGCCATGTTAATGCTTGGATGTTTTAATATTGGTGACAGTTGGTATGTCACTATGTCATTACATATAAAGGGTTTTAAAGCCGAAGTATTGACTTCATTGCACCGGGTTTTATCCAATATGGCTCGGTCCTCTCCGCAGAAATGGCACGTCACCTGCCGAGAGTATTGCACAAAGATGAACTCCGTAGCTCCGACAACAATCCTAGGGTCTCTAGAAAAAAACTGCACTCGTGAACAGAACGGCGCGGTCCGGATTCGAGCCCACGACCTTGGACTTGCATGGCAAATGGCTTAACCACTCAGCCACTTTATATAAAGACATATTACACGACCTGCATATGGAGAAGCATTGATTCATAAATAACATCATGTCCCGGAAGATGAAATATTTTGACCACGTTAAAGGTCACAGTGGTTTGGAGAGAACGGTAATGGAAGGCATTGTTCCTGGAGTATGAGGCAGGGGACGACCAAGACGATGGTGACAGCAGGACATCAAAGAAACCTTGAATGTGACGATATAGGAGAACTTGCTTGTCTAGCATTCAGAGAGTTGTTCAGAGAGTTGTTCAGAGAGTTGTTCAGAGAGTTGTTCAGAGAGTTGTTCAGAGAGTTGTTCAGAGAGTTGTTCAGAGAGTTGTTCAGAGAGTTGTTCAGAGAGTTGTTCAGAGAGTTGTTCAGAGAGTTGTTCAGAGAGTTTTTCAGAGAGTTGTTCAGAGAGTTTTTCAGAGAGTTTTTCAGAGAGTTGTTCGGAGAGTTGTTCAGAGAGTTGTTCAGAGAGTTGTTCAGAGAGTTGTTCAGAGAGTTGTTCAGAGAGTTGTTCAGAGAGTTGTTCAGAGAGTTGTTCAGAGAGTTGTTCAGAGAGTTATTCAGGCGGACTGTGGTGAAATCGACGTTCCCCAAGAACAGGTTATTACTTGATAGCTCATATGACTTAATGCAGTGCTGTTCCAGATAGTAATATTAATATAGTTGATATACCGACGCATTCTCTAGTGGAAAAGCAAAGGGTTGGGTTAGGGTAGGGAGCAGTAGAATGGTTACAAAATAAAACAAGATTGTAAAAGCGGGAAGATCCTGTTCACGGGAGTGCTACGATTTAAAAAAATGGTTTTCTTGAAATCTAATTAACGTTTAAGCTGACAGTAAAATAGTGCGCCATTAATGTATGACACTGCCGCCATGGCGTTCGCTGGTGCCGCGTTGTACAGCATTGACTTAAGGTATCTGCAGAGGTGATCTCATTTCGACCTGACAGCGCAATAAATGAATAAAAAGTGTAAAGTAACACATTTTTGTATGAATTCTCACAGGAAGTGGCGACACCCAGTGAATACTTAATATTATACCCGTTTGCTCTAAGAGAAGATATGCGACTCCTTCTTGCAATGGGTGACCGGTTTTAGGCTTAAGTCACAAGCAGGTGCAAACAAAAACTCAAGAAGTGAATATATTAAACGCACAACGACGACACAAATACGACAGAAGATCAAACCGATAACAAGTGCATGCATTGGCAGTACAGTAATAAAACTAGTTGTTGTCCTGGAGTTTGAAATGCAAGGAGATAGTCATGACCTTGACATAAATACAAGCGTATAAACCCTACTATATGATATCTCGGATACGATGCTTGCATCCTTGATCGGATCTGAACTGATACTGCTTTGTACCAGATATCAGAACTAGTAGACACGACTATGGACACGGTTCAAATATTTTTTACAATTGTATATTTAATTTTTTTATTTTTGTCGACTCTATGGTACTCATTATGTTTACTTATTCGATATTAGTTTATGCGTCTTAGTACTTTCTTTTCCCATGCTACATATTCTATATATGTATATGTTAAATGTATATATGTTATATATATATATATATATATGATTAGTATTGTTTATCTTCTTTATACCACTTCTACTTTTGTGCATTTATTTCGTTATTGGAGTTAGTTACATATTTTTATTTTAGAGCCGTTATGAATTTATTGACTGATTCCATATGTTCTGTGCCCTGTAAGAAGTGAATTCCTTCACTTCAGTTGTATCAGTTACTTGATAAAGGCCTTTTGGTCGAAACGTTGCTGTGTACTGTTTTTGTATTTTATAAAACTACAGTAATTTGTTTTTACGTGTTTCGCCATTGCTGCATAGTTTCTACCTCTGAAGACGGCGAACGTTCGCCTCTGTGGTAAGGAAAATAGGTCAATTGGTAAGCAGGCCTCACGTAAAACGCAGTCAGAAGTGCAATACCAGGCGTCATGACTACAGCCTGAATTCACAGCGGGCGATGGAAAAGAAGAAGAAGAAGAAGAAGCTACATAGTTTTACTGCAGTCTTCTCGTATATCGATACAATAAAATACAGAAGAACACTTTCTGTTTGAACTTCGATTAAAAACATCACCGACTTCGATTTTGTATTGCAATTGTATTTCTGTATTCTTTATCGTGATAACTGTATGTTTATCTTGATACCACGTTAGACATTGACGTTAGCCACAAACAACAGCAGATTTGGGCAGATTTGTGTAGGAAGTTCAAAAACAATCTTCTTATGCAATCTGTATCACTCGTGTTGTGCCGGGGCCCGAATGGGCAAGCAAAGAATGCGATCTACAAGGCATGTCATATGTAGGCCCCAGGAAGCTACCCTAGTAAATAAAAAGCCTCGCAGAAATCGGATCTGCTGGCCTATTTGCAGGCACATTGTGACAACCGGAAAAATCGAGGGTTGACAAAACAAAGGAAGACAGAAAATTTTGAATAGCCTGACTTCATGGCATAGTAGAGCGTCAACATCTGAGTTGATAGCAACCACCAACCACAGAGATTTGTGCAGATCCATTATCGCCTACACCAGCCGGCACGGCGCCTGATGATGATGATAACTGGCACAACATACAATCGCTCTTAGGCTCGGATCACATACAAATCACAAAGAGTGGTTAAAAAGTGGCCAATATGGAGCGGAAGAAGAAAAAGAAGACTTTGTATTGTATTTGTAACTCTGTATTCTTTATCGCGATAACCCTGTCTTAATCTTGATAACAAGTTATGAATTGCAGTTAGCCAAACACCCTTAGATTTGGACAGGTTTGTGCAGGAAGTTCAAACACAATCTTCTCATACAATCTGTAAGCTACTGATTTATAATTTACTATCTATTTTTCTTTATCTTCCTCTTTCCATCCACTCTTTCCCTCTCATTTCAGTCTTCTACTCTCTCCCAATAATATGGTGCCAACATTACTCAAAGGTGCAGAATCTTTTGAGAAGAGACTTAGTGATGAGCTGTAAGGCAAGAGAGACAAGCTAAAACTCAGAAGTTGTCACAGTGAAACACTTGCCAATTGATCTTCTGTAAAGATGAAAAAGGTAATATATATATATTACGTTACCTTGCGCATGCACAAGTGAAGTTAAACTACAAACTTCAATTGCTTGATATGTTTTCTTTATTGTATATCTCAGTCTGGAAGGAGGTATACCGGCAAAGAGAAGAAGAGGAAGACCACGGAGAAAAAGATGGATTCAGGATGTAACTGATGGTTTGAGCATGACCGCTGCAGAGGCAGGAGATCTGGCTTATGAGAGAGAGAAATTTCGGAGAACTACTGGGGTGTCAAAGTTCTGCTCAGGACAAGCTATTTGATGGTGATGATATCTATGTCTTAATCAAACCAGTTGACCTCATATCTTCTGCACGATCTGTCCGTTGTACATTTCGGTCATCCTCTCTGGGGAATCTCGTCTTTGCGATCTCTATTTTTGCAATTAGTATCATGTTGATTGGAAACATACTATATGCGGTTTTCAACTGCAGACTTAATTTGAACGGTATGTCGTTTGGCTCAAATCGGATGCATGTGTAATAAATGTGTAGAGGTCTATGCGTTTAGGGGCCTAACAAACCAACGTGCAACGTATACGCGTTCTTGGCAAAGATCAAATATATCACAGAGTGATTAAAATTGGTCGTAAAGAACGAACTCAAAGAAGAAGAAGAACGGTAGATCTTCTTTCTTCCATGCCTCTATCTCGATGGAACCAGCTTTTTTCATCACAGTTGCACTGACGTAGAGGCTAGGTACTTGTCTCTTGTGTCAAAGGTAATCGGTTCTCTCCCTCGTGGAGCCATCTGGAAATTTGTCCAGAGACCCTGATTTCAGTGTAGGTGAGATCGAGTTCCTAGTCCTATCGGAGACGGACGATAAACGTAGGTCCCGTGTTCAAGTTGAGCACGTAAAAGAACCCTTGGCAGTTCAAAATCGAAATGAGCAGGCTGGAAAGCCGATGCCCGGGCAAAATTCATTGGAAAAGATTAAAAATAAAATTCCTACAAAAATATCTTCACCATCTTCAAAATACATCGGTGACCCTAGACGGTGCTACGGAGTTCGTGTACTGCAGCTGAGAACTTCCTGTGTAAGAAAGAGATCAGAACACACATGGTTACTCACAGAAGTACAATGATAATGGTCCTATCCATCAATCAACACCTTATTCGTTCCCATTCCTTTTCCTGAATGTCTCTCTCTAATCGACCTATCTTGTTGTTAATCTTCTGAATGCTTTAAGGGTTATCTAAGTTAACACAGGGTTATCGCGATACAAAATAGAGAAATACATTATTATCCACATCCTTCTTTCCCGAAAAGTACGATATTCTTTGTCCATTTTTTTTATTTCTTGCATGACATGGCTAATGTGTACCTTGTTGTTTCCAAGTTTTTCAATTGCTGTCCCTCAGTGGCGGCTCGTGATCGTTTTTGTTGGTGGGGCCAGACACATATTTTAGGGAAAATCATGGTTTTGGGTTAGATTATATTTTAATTTATTAAATAATAAATGCACGTTACGCATTATTTTTGGTGGGGCCCGGCCACCTCTGGCCCTTACTGACGAGCCGCCACTGCTGTCCCGATATTTTACACATCATAGTGTGCACTTCTTGTTTTTAAACGCATTTTATCTTCCTCGATCATTTATGTTATGTTATGTTATGCGATCAACGTCATGGCACATTGGGCATTCTCATTCGTGCTCTGTCCTCCGCTGCAGCAGCCATCCTAAAGGCCATTTGCTCATCGTACACATGAAAAGTTGATTAGTATATCATCTCTCTCTACCACGAAGACGACACTGTCTGGCATGTCCAAACTTAACGTCTAATTCTCTAACTCGTTCCAGTGTCTGAGACTTGCCCATGTCACATAACTGAGAGCGTACAGCATCTATGTTTATACCTGTCTGTCTTCCGTTTGTCTGTTCTAATATTATCGCCTCGATCATCTGCTTTGCGATGTAGAGTGGGGGTATTACCTATATTAGGAACCAATTTTCCTACCTCCAGGTATATTGGATAATACGGTGTTAGACCCGTATTTTTAATTGATCGTCGGCACACGATGGGTGTGTGATGTGGTCAACATAACGCCGGCCGCCTTTGCTTCCCAGTGGTTTTCCTGGTATATAATTGAGGCTGGGTCGACCCGAGAGCCGATACCGTCGGAAAAATACTCCACTCCTACATGTGAAATTGAACCCAGACCACTAACCTAAGAAGCGAGTTCACTAACAACTACACTACTGCGGCTCTCTATTATATATATGTATAACAACTAATTAATAACGAACGTGTGGGTGTGAAGCATGGACATTTAACAAGGCAGTGGTATACGCGTGCCCAGCGTGTTCGTAGCGCGTTGGACTACGGGTGACTAGTCCTCTGTAAGTGCGGGTTCAACTCCGCGGACTGGCAGAAAAGCTACAGGTTCCCCAGATTTACGGTGTTCGTGGCACAGAGCCGAAGGGTTACGATGTCCATGACACGAGCCGAAGAGCTTTCAGCTCAAGTGCTTCTGGATTGAAAAAAAAACAAAAAAAAACAAGGCAGTGGAGAAACATATATGTGCTTTTGAATATAAGTATTACAGAAGAGTCCTTCGCATATCTTGGACAGAGAAGAGAACAAATAGATCTATCCAGAAAGAACTCAAAATCAAAGAAAACTGGCTGATGCTACAAATAAGAAAGAGAAAATTGAGGTATTTTTCGACATATAAAAAGACATGAAGGGCTGGAGAAGACCGTCGTGGAAGGAGGCATACTGGCAAAGAGAAAAAGAGGAAGACCACGGAGAAAAAGATGGATTCAGGATGTAACTGATGGTTTGACGTAACATTCAGGATGTAACATGACGGATGCAGAGGCAGGACATCTGGCCTATGAGAGAGAGAGAGAAACTCCGGAGGACTGTTGGGGTGGCAAAGTTCTGCCCAGAACAAGCTATTTGATGAATTAATAACTTGTGTATAATATCTTTCTTGTGAAGCTAGACATCATTGTTTACAAATTATTGTAGATTGTTTGTTATGTTGAACACGCTGAGAAGAAATGTGACCGTTATTTACGACTATGGAAACGTTAGTTCCGGGATCAGACAGGTGTCACAACGTAACAGTATTGATGTACTGTGATATTTTTAACGCTGTTCAGAAACATAAACAATCCAGGACTTGATGTTTACCTTCTGAAAGCTTTATTTAGAAATAAAAACACCCGATATAACTTGGCATTCACTTCAATAGGTAATAAAAATTATGTTCAAATCGATATTTCTCAGTTTAGTGCACCAACCCACCCGTGTGTTGCCGGAGGTCGCATGGGGAGCAAAGCATAGCAACACTGCAACCTACTAGGCATGTCGTAAGAGGCGACTTTTTTTTAACTTACTGATCCAGAAGCACTTGAGTTTTCAGCTCTTCGGCTCGGCGCCATGGACATCGTAACCCTTCGGTTCGGTGCCACGAACACCGTAAATCTGGAAAACCTGTGGCTTTTTCTGCCAGCCCGTGGAATTTAACCCGCACTCACAGGAGCTTTTCCCCGTCGTTCAACGCACTACGAACACGTTGGACAGGCGGGCAAGAGGCGACTGTTAAGGGCTTAGGAAGCTACCTAGTAAATAAAATGCGTCGCAGAAATCGGATGTGCTGGTCTACTTGTAGGCGCATAACTGGCACAACGTACAATCGCTCTTAGGCTCAGATCACATACAGATCACAGAGAGTGGTTAACAAGTGATTGGTATGGAGCGTTCGAAGAAGGAGAGTCTAAAGAATGAATTCATTGCTCTTGGTTTTACCCCATATGACTTACCTCCCTTCGCAGAAATGGCACACCCCCTTGCTGAGATTATTATAAAACAAAGTATGAACTACGTAACTCCGAAACAAATCTAGAGATTTCTGAAAAAAATACACTTGTGAACAGAACGGTACAGTCAGAACTCAAACCATGGATCTTCAGAATGAACTGCAACGGTTTAACTACTTAACTATTTCGTCCTTCTGAATTGATCTCTTCTACTTTGCGTTCGTTCTTTACGATAACTTTTAATCACTCTTTGTGATATGTTTGATTTTGCCAAGAACGTGTATACGTTGCACATTTGCTTGGTAGGCCCCTAAACGCATAGACTTCTACACGTTTAGGACACGTGCATCCGATTTCAGCCAAACCTCCTTAGTCGCCTCTTACGACATGTGTGGCAGGTAACAGTGGTTCTATTCATTACATCCCAAATTTGGGCCCCGGTAACCACTCGGGCGATTTAATATACTGGTTCGCAGTATGTTTTAAGATGACTCCAGGCCATTATATCGGCTAAGTCAGTATACATTACAAAGTCAATGCTTCCGGATGTAAAAAAAATTAATAAGTTACAGAGTGAAAGAGTTAATTACAGAGGACTGTCATGTTATATTCAACGCCACGGTGGTGTAGAGAGAGAGAGAGATAGATAGATAGAGAGAGAGAGAGATAATTGCATGTATTCAGTGGTGGCTTGTGCTCAATTTTGTTGGTGGGGCCAGACATTTTTTCCAGGATAAATCATGGTTTTTGGTTGCTATATTTTAATTTATAAAATAATAAATACACGTTATACATTATTTTTGATGGGGCCCGGCCCCACTGGCACTTAATGACGAGCCGCCACTGCATGTATTGTTCCTGGAAGATGCGGGAGAGGAAGAAAAGAAGAAAGTAGCAACAAGACATTAAAGAAACATTGAACTAAGAAAACGACGGAGTAACTGATTAGTAATCAAATTTTACAGGAGAAATGTGATGAGAGCGGCGTTCTACAGAGGACACGCTACATAAAGAGCTGAATCCCCATTCATTCTGTTCACGTATTCGGTTGAATAGTTACAAGTATAAATCGGTATTCAAGCGAAAAGTAGAAAAGGCGCTATTCTGCCCATTCATAGTGCGTACTACACGGCAAGAGACACTTTGTGAATGTAACACCAAAACACGTCACACTGCTAATATGCAAATTTTTAGAGATTTCTGAAAAATAAACCATAGTATTTGTAAATAAGTTGAGAAGAGTTTATTTTTATTACTTTACGTTGCATAATTTGGAGTATTGTTACAACCCTAGTTTGGTTTCATGGACAACGAAGAATAGAACCAGCGTCTTCTTTCGCATGTTGTAAAAGACGCCCAAGAGAGGTTTCCGGTGGGGTCAGCGACCCCTACACTGTTAAAATATCAAACAGCTACAGAAACAGAGATATAGAAAAACTAAAATGTACATGAAGACTCGGATGCTATATTAGAGGTTGCAAGAAAGGCACAAGATAGGAAACCTTTATCTCTATTCCGTGACGCCCCTGACGCTTAGGAGAGCAACAAGTGCACATCATTATTCTCTATTGGCTGCCCTCTGTATTATGTTCCAGCTGTGAATCAGTATCCTTTCGGCTTCACCACTTCCAGTCAATGACGCTGATAACCATTCATGCCAGTGAATAGTTAGGGTCTTTTTTTGCTGTTTCCGCAATATGAAGATTATGTTACAGGATGAGATTGTTAGTCCCAAGCCAAACTCAACCTGGAGAACCAGGAAGCAACATTTAGTCTGGCCCATCCTTAGTGACCTGTCAGGCCTGGGTTACCCTGTCAGGAATAAATGTTCCCGCCGTCATAACCCACTGTCCACATAGAGGCTTAATCCACCACCTAACCTAACCCATTGTATCATTGGAGCACACAAGCCTCTCCACCATTACACGGTAATGACCTCATGGGGAGTACAAGATAGGCTACGGTCAACATGTTTTTGTCTCTACCATACTAGTATAAGGGTAAAGCTGCCAAATCCATCTTCTTTTGCTTTATAGGTTAGTGAAATGCAGAGCCAACTATAAACTTATGGGCCTTCGGACTCAGGTAAGAATTATGGGAAATCAGACCCCAACTACACCACGTGACCTCGCATTCCAGTATTGGTGTATATAGACGAATGCATTTTAAAATCAACACAAAATGCTAAATCAAAGTTATATTATACAACAAGTTAAGTTTAACAATAAGAAAAATCAATATTATGAATATTTTTCACCATTAAATAACTATAGACTCACAGAATTGGGTAAAATTGCAAAAAGCTTGCAGTGTTCTATCAAACATCTATATTTTCCGGCCCCCTTTTCTGATCTAGGTCAGGGAACCCCAACCCAGTTGTCTGGCCTAGTTATCTAGAGTTGGCTGTGGTGAAATGACACCCCCTCTCCCCGCAAACCCAGTCGTCACTGCCTATAACATCGCTTTTTAGACGGTGCAGGACAGAGGGAACATGAGTTGGTGGAATATAATGGCCGCATATAGTCGTCACGAAACAGTTCAAGTTATGCTTTATCTTTATACTAATTAACTAATTCATCATCATCAAGGTGCGTATCCTTTATAGGACGTTGTTCTCTTTGCAGTTATCAGTTATATGAGGACTATCATCATAGCACTCCGGACATGTCCATAAGTGCTCCGATCTCCGCCTCAGCAAATCAAGCAGCGTCCAGCGGCCCAACACGCCAGTTCGATGTTGATTAATCAACCTCCTTGCATATTTAGTATATCGTTCTTTTCGGGCTTCACCAATATTGACAACCATCTCTCTCAATCTGGTCAGCGAGTGGGATTCACAGCCCCGAAACTCCTCTGTTCGGAAGGACTCTCTCATTGCATGAAGAATGTCATTTCGATCCATGGCAGCTTCCTCTGATATTGTAGCCAAGCCAGCCAATCTTGTAGCACACCTAAAATTCACTCTGTCTCTAGCCAGTTCACCAACTTCGTCGATGGTCATATTCATGGTTTCTTTAATATCGTGTAACCATCTTCTTCTTGGTCTGCCTCTGCGTCCTGAGACCCTGCCCTCTAATATTATTCTTTCCAGGCCATTGTGACGTTTGATGTGACCAAAGTATCTAATTTTTCTGTATAGTATGTTGTTTATCAGCCAATTCTCTTTAACATTTAGTTCTTTCAGGACATCAGTGTTATTTCTTTTTCTGTCCATGGTATTCGTAGGATCTTTCTGTAGCATTTAGTTTCAAAGGGCTGGATTTATTAACAAATTACCTTGGAAAAAACTAATTACCGTTGATTGAACCCTGGTCTCCCGCATTGGAGTCGCGCTCTAATCTATTCGACCAGCCGTTCCACAATGTAAAATGACACGTATAGCAAAAAGATATTGCCAACACATTCGTACGTGTACATACAGATCTGGGACACTTATAACGAGTACTCCAGTGCTATATTGAACCAATACTTAAGTATGGCAGCGAGTCATGGACAATGAACAAACAATCAATGAGATCATTGGAAGCCACAGAAGAATTGTGGTTTTACAGAAGAGTGCTGAAAATTCCATGGACAGCTAAGAAAACAAATGTGGAGGTTTTAAATCAGGCCTGCACACAAAGACACCTTATCAAAAGAATAAGACTCAGACAATCAAGGTTCTTCGGGCATAAAATGCGAAGGTAAGGTTTAGAACATGTGGTGACAAATTTAGGGAAGAAGAGATCGTGGAAGACAGAGGGAGAAGATGTTGGATGGCCTGACATCATGGTTCGACAAAAGATCGACGTCAGAACTGATTGCATGCACCAAGCAAAGAGAGTTGTGGAGAGACGTGATCGCCTACGCCGGCAGGCATGGCACTTGATTGAATAAATAAAGCGATTACCCCCTTTATTCCCCACGTTGAAATATATACATTTCTAAACTATAGAGGAACAATAAATTAATAAAACTTTTGTTTCTCTTCTTTTGTTTCTACTTTTTGTCTAGCTAATTATGTCACCAAGAGCCTTTTATATATTAAGTGAAATATTTATATCGACCTCCTATATTGTCATATAGATCTCCTATATTGTCATGTAGATCGCCTATATTGTCATGTAGATCTTATAGATTGTCATGTAGATCTCCTATATTGTCATGTAGATCTCCTATATTGTCATATAGATCTCCTATATTGTCATATAGATCTCATATATTGTCATATAGATCTCATATATTGTCATATAGATCTCATATATTGTCATATAGATCTCCTATATTGTCATGTAGATCTCCTATATTGTCATGTAGATCTTATAGATTGTCATTTAGACTTACTACTTGTTTTCGGATCTAGTCTTCCTCTGGACGTGCCCCTAGCAAGCTCTTCCCAGTCTTGTGTATTCATGACAAGCGCCGTCATGTCGCGCTGGCATACGTTTTAAGTAGAGAATGAAGGGTTGCTACACAGTTCTTTTTACATAAGCCAACCACCCCTATAAGCTCCTTAGCGATTCAGGTCAGATTGAACGGATAAAGGAAGCTATGCCAGGATTCTCAGCAAATCCTACTAACTTATCCCTTGTTACTCTGTCAGTCTAGAACAGTGGTTCTCAACCTGTGGGTCGCAACCCCTTTGGGGGTCGAACGACCCTTCACAGGGGTCACATAAGACCATCGGAAAACACATATTTTCGATGGTCTTAGGAACCGAGGCACCGCTCCTCTATCCGCTTCCAGGCGGGTCCGCCCATATGCAGCTACGCCCACATACGAGTACCCAGCGTTTAGTTTAGTTTAGTTTAGTCGTCGGATCACCATCACTGCACGTCGAACAAATTAGTCCATAAGTGCTCCGATCTCTCCCTCAGTATGTCCATCAGCGTGTGGTGACTAACGACACCGGTTCTTTGTTGGTTTACAATTCTTCTTTGTCTGCCAGCGTAGCGTTCTTGTCGAGCTACACCACACCTAACTTTGAGTTCTTGCAGTCTGGTTAGTGTTGTAGATTCCCCGCTATTTGGGGTATTTGGGCTATTTGGAGTACCCAGCGTTTGTGATTAATCACTATGCTTTAATTATGTTCAATTTATAACAATTAAAATACATCCTGCATATCATATATTTACATTACGATTCATAACAGTAGCAAAATTGCAGTTATGAAGTAGCAACGAAAATAAGTTTATGGTTGGGGGTCACCACAACATGAGGGTCGCGGTATTAGGAAGGTTGAGAACCACTGGTCTAGAAGATCCCGATTATACCCACCAAGCAGTGCATGTCGAACGCATTCATTCTTTTCTCTTGCAACGTGTGTAGGGACCAATATTTGCTGGCATAGAGTATTGTGATCATTACGCAGGTCCTGTACACATCGATCTGGCTGTTTGTGGTCAGCATGCTATTTATCAATACTCTCTCTATTCGATCACAGCCAACTTTAGATAACTAGCCCAGACAACTGACCGGAGAATCCTTGACCTAGATCAGAGCGATGGGGCTGAATTCTGATTCGATAGTCCGGCTATGGTTTTTGAGGTCATGCCGATTTTCCTGTGCAGTTCCGCTTTCTAGTGAGAGGTCGTCGGGGATTGCAGAGCCGAGATAAACGAACTGATGGCTTTTTTCATTTTACAGACGGTCAACTGATGTTCTGTTGTAGAAGACTATGTATACAATAAAGTTTGGCTGCATTCTTTTTAATAAATAGAAAAAAGAGTGTAATAAAGAATATAAATAAATGCTAGAATAAAAATATAAAATAAAAGGATGAAGTAAAGACTATACAAATTGTGGAATACAGATTACAAAAGAAATGGAACAATAAGAGATAAAATAAGAAAGGATAAAAACTATAAAAAAGGATAAAATAATGACTATAAAAAAGGATTAGAAGGCACAAACTATAATAATGATAGAATACAGCATATAGAATGAATAGAACAAAGATTATAACAATAATGTAATAAGAACTATATAATCGATCAAGTAAAAAAATATGAACAGAAGAAAGATATATATAAAAAGAATGAAAGAATAAAGTATAAAGACTGAAGAATGAAGTGTAAATAATAAACAATAAATAATAAACAATAAATAATAAATAATAAATAATAAATAATAAATAATAAATAATAAACAATAAACAATAAATAATAAATAATAAACAATAAATAATAAACAATAAATAATAAATAATAAATAATAAATAATAAACAATAAATAATAAACAATAAACAATAAATAATAAATAATAAATAATAAACAATAAATAATAAACAATAAACAATAAACAATAAATAATAAATAATAAACAATAAATAATAAACAATAAATAATAAATAATAAACAATAAATAATAAACAATAAATAATAAACAATAAACAATAAACAATAAATAATAAATAATAAATAATAAACAATAAACAATAAATAATAAATAATAAACAATAAACAATAAATAATAAATAATAAACAATAAAGAATAAATAATAAATAATAAACAATAAATAATAAATAATAAATAATAAACAATAAACAATAAATAATAAATAATAAACAATAAACAATAAATAATAAATAATAAATAATAAAGAATAAATAATAAATAATAAACAATAAATAATAAATAATAAATAATAAACAATAAACAATAAATAATAAATAATAAACAATAAAGAATAAAGACTAAAGACTAAATAATAAACAATAAACAATAAACAATAAAGACATACATAAAAAGAATGAAAGAACAAAGGCTATGGTAAGAATAAAGAATAAAGACATACATAAAAAGAATGAAAGAACAAAGGCTATGATAAGAATAAAGAATAAAGACATACATAAAAAGAATGAAAGAACAAAGGCTATGATAAGAATAAAGAATAAAGACATACATAAATAAGAATGAAAGAACAAAGGCTATGATAAGACTAAAGACTATAAATAGGAAGACTTGATCTTGATTGTTAAATATAAACAAGTTATAAATAGACCTTGTATAACGGAAGCACAGACTAGGGATTTACATACTTTACCTAAAATAGATCAGACAGGTAAAACGTTTGAACAGCGATTATCAAATGCGATTTGGAAACCTTTATTCAATCACTTTAGAAGAATCTAAGCATGCCCAGGGCTTAACTTCAGCTCACTTAACAAATGACGTCAGTACAATGTATCCACAAAATCGAGTATGTATTTTATTCTTCATTATCATCATCATCATCAAATAGCTTGTACTGAGCAGAACTTTGCTACCCCAATAGGCGTCCGGAATATCTCTCTCCCCTCATAGGTTAGATGTCCCGCTTCTGCATCCGTCATGTTCAAACCATCAGTTACATCCTGAATCCATCTTCTTCGTTGTCTTTCTCTTCTTTTCTTTACCGGTATGCCTCTTTCCATGATGGTCTTCTCCAGCCACTCATTTCTTTTTATATGTCCAAAATATCTCAATTTTCTCTTTATTATTTGTAGAATCAGATAGTTTTCTTTGATTTTGAGTTCTTTCTGGATATATCTATTTGTTTTCTGTTCATGATATACGACGGCTCTCTGTAACACTTATATATATATATATATATATATATATATATATATATATATATATATATATATATATATATATATATATATATATGCCCGTCTGCCCAGCGTGTTCGTAGCGCGTTGGACTACTGGTGACTATGCCTCTGTGTGTACGGGTTCAATTCCGTGGCATGGCAGAAAAAGCGACAGATTCCCCAGATTTAGGGTGTTCGTGGCACCGAACCGAAGGGTTACGATGTCCATGGCACCGAGCCGAAGAGCTGAAAAGTTCAAGTGCTTCTGGATCGGAAAAAAAAATAATATAAATATATTTTCAAAGAAAACTTGCTTTTTCTTCTTCTTCCAACGCTCCATTTCGATCACTTGTCAACTACTGTACGTGATTTGTATGTGATCTGAACCTAAGAGCGATTGTACGTTGTGCCAGTTATGCGTCCACAAGTAGGCCAGCACATCCGATTTCTGCGCTGCTTTTTATTTACTAGGTAGCATCCCTAGGGTCTACATCAGTCGCCTCTTACGACATGCATTGTAGGTTTCAGTTGCAGGTACTATTCTTTGCTTCCCTTGTGGGACCCGGCACCACACGAGCGGTCAAAGAGAACTTGGTGATAATACGAATAGGAATGAGAACATTGAAGTAATTTAAACATATAAAGAAAGACACGAAGGGTTAGAGAAGACTATTATCTAATGAAGCATCTCGACAAATAGAAGAAAAGGAAGACCACGGAGAAGAGGGATTCAGAATATGACTGATTATTTGACCATAACGGCAGCAGAGGTAGGACATCTGGCCTATAATAGAGAGAGAGAGAGAGAGAAAATCCGAAGGTCTGTTAGGGTTGATAGATTTTGCTCAGGACAAGCTACCTATTCTATCTATTAGGTTCCTATTTCGTGTAGTTTAGAAAGATCTAGTTCTGTACCAGTGGCGGCTCGTGATCATTTTTGTTGATAGGACCAGACAAAAATTTTGGCAAAAATCATGGTCAAAATATACCACATTTCTACTGACCCTAAAAAATAGTGCACTGGAAATGCGCGTATACTAATTAGAGAGGAACTACTGTGAATTTCAGACTGTATATGATAGCGTTATATGTTCAACTTTCAAAGCTGATCAGTATCACGCTAAATGTAATAATTATGAACAAATAATTTCTAAAATAATAAATACACGTTATACAATATTTTTCGTGGGGCCCGGCCCCACTGGCCCCATACTGACGAGCCGCCACTGTTCTATACTATCTATTTTCTTCCTACTGTAACCGTAATGCCCCACACCGCCTATTGACAGTCAGGATTGGCAACTAATTGACGTTGATGATCATAACGTACGATGGATGGTAGTTATATAATGACTAAGACATAGTCGATGATTACATCCAGATTTTATTTATGTTGTTTTCTCTGTACAATAGACCAAACACGTCCGTCCATGTCAAAGGATTCATGTCGATTATGTTGAGTATGTTTGTTTACTCACTAGCAACAGTTACTCAATCGTCACTCACTAACTACACAAAAGCGTCATTGTTCAGTTATGTGTTGCACTTCTACTTAGAGAGTGCAACACATAGTCTCAACTATATAATATCTAATTATACTACACTAACTATCTGGCTAACTGTCTGTTCCTCAGCTGCCACCTGGGAGGGGAAACTGGCTATTGTCTCGTAGTTATGTGTTGTACTTCTACTTAGAGAGTGCAACACATAGTCTCAACTATATAATATCTAATTATACTACACTAACTATCTGGCTAACTGTCTGTTCCTCAGCTGCCACCTGGGAGGGGAAACTGGCTATTGTCTCGTAGTTATGTGTTGTACTTCTACTTAGAGAGTGCAACACATAGTCTCAACTATATAATATCTAATTATACGACACTAACTATCTGGCTAACTGTCTGTTCCTCAGCTGCCACCTGGGAGGGGAAACTGGCTATCCACTACACTACTTCATGTAGTATAGAAAGATGAATAACTATCCTGCATGACACCGTCCTACTCCTTCTTCAATTAATGTCGATCAAAATTATCGTAAAAGGAATAGAACTAAAACAAAAACTTGAAAGGTAGACACGAACACATGCTAGCACATACACACACACACACACACACACACACACACACACACACATGTACATTCCTGGAGTATGTATACACATCTACACTTCAACACTAAACTCATTCACAACTCTCGCCCCGAGTGGTTACAGGGGCCTAAATTTGGGGTGTAAAGAATAGAACCACTGTTACCTGCCACGCATGTCGTAAGAGGCGACTAAGGAGGTTTGGCTGAAATCGGATGCACATGTCCTAAACGTGTAGAAGTCTATGCGTTTAGGGGCCTACCAAACCAATGTGCAACGTATACACGTTCTCGGCAAAGATCAAACATATCACAGAGAGTGATTCAAATTGGTAGTAAAGAACGAACGCAAAGAAGAAGAAGATAAACAACTCAACATACACAATCATATTCTTAACACATAAACCTATTCACAAACCCCAAACATACACCTATTCACAACGCAACACCCATACATACAGCTGCAACACCCATACATACAGCTGCAACACCCATACATACAGCTGCAACACCAAAACACATGACACCTATACACCGACACATAATCATAACATAAACACACACTCATACCTCCAACACACACACATTCAATGCTCCACTATTTGCACACACACACACACACACACACACACGCGCGGGAACACACACATGTACACACATACGTTCAATTCTTAAACACTCACACTCACATACCCTTTCAATACTCCAACATTCACGCACACACATACACGTTCAATACGTCACCATTCATAAACATAGACAGACACACTTTCAATACCCAACCATTGACACACTACACGCTAAGTACTGCACCATTCACAACACACACACACACATCCACAGTTCCAACACACAATAACACGGAACTCCAATATGTCTAACACACACACAGACGACACACGCTCAATACCCCACCATTCACACACATACAACCACAGTTCCAACACACAATAACACATAACTCCAATAAGTCTAACACACACACAGACGACACACGCTCAATACCCCACCATTCACACACATACAACCACAGTTCCAACACACAATAACACATAACTCCAATATGTCTAACACACACACAGACGACACACGCTCAATACCCCACCATTCACACACATACAACCACAGTTCCAACACACAATAACACATAACTCCAATATGTCTAACATTCATAACCACAACATACACATCAACAATCGCAACACACACACATAATCTAACTGATAGTTAATCAATGCGTATTTGTAGACATTATATGTGTCGATCTTTTTCTTACTGACAACAATTAATGTTATTTCTTCTTCTTCTTCTTCTTCTTCTTCGATTCTTCTTCTTCTCCGAGCGCTCCATATCGACCACTTTTAAACCACTCTTTGTGATTTGTATGGGATCCGAGCCTAAGAGCGATTGTTCGTTGTGTCAGTTATGCGCCTCTTGTGTAACGACTTATTTAGGGTGCCGTTGAGAACTTTCAGTTATTTGGGGAAGGAAGGGGCGGGGGTGGGGTGGGGTGGGGTAACTCATCCGATTTCTTCTTCTTCTTCTTCGAAGGCTCCATATTGACCACTTGCTAACCACTCTGTTTGATTTGTATGTGATCTGAGCCTACGAGTCATTGCACATTGTGTCAGTTATGCGCCTACAAGTAAGCCAGCACATCCGATTTCAGCAATGTTCTTTATTTACTAGCGTAGCTTCCCTATGCCCCTACCTCAGTCACCTCTTACGACACGCCTTGTAGGTCGCAGTGTTACTATTCTTTTCTCCCCTTGCGAGCCCCGGCAACTACATCATAATGTTATTTCATAATGATCAAAATAGTTTCAAACTTATAATCATGAAAACTGTCATGACTGATTCCCTTCTGTAATGACCACCAACCATGTATGTAACATCTGGTAGCATGATACACTCTACATCACGCACGATATAATCTTGCTTTCATATCGTTGCGATATGTATTCACCTTTTTTTTTAAAGTTTATTATCACAACATCAACATATTTCTATGCATGCCACAACTCATCCAATCTTCTAACTAGAAGTAGAAACAGTCTATTGAGTTATTGATAGGACCAGCCCGCCCGTGTGTTGCCGGGCGCGCAAGGGGAGCAAAGAATAGTAACACTGCGACCAACAAAGCATGTCATAAGAGTCGACTGAGGTCGTGAAGCTACCCTAGTAAATAAAAAGCGTCGCAGAAATCGGATGTGCTGGCCTACTTGTAGACGCATAACTGGCACAGCGTACAATCGTTCTTAGGCTCAGATCACATACAAATCACAAGACGGGTTAACAAGTGATCGATATCAAGAGTTCGAAGAAGAAGATGGGGCCATCAAAATTGCACTTCGATGAGTAACTATACGTGCTCTGATTTCTTTCTTACACAGGAAGATCTCAGCGGTAGTGCACGAAGTCCGTAGCACCGGCTAAGGTCCACGATGTAATTTAGAAGATGGTGAATATTTTGGGGGAATTTTATTTATAATCTTTCTCATGTATTTTATTTATAATCTTTCTAATGCATTTTATTTATAATCTTTCTCATGTATTTTATTTATAATCTTTCTCATGTATTTTATTTATAATCTTTCTAATGTATTTTATTTATAATCTTTCTAATGTATTTTATTTATAATCTTTCTAATGTATTTTATTTATAATCTTACTAATGTATTTTATTTATAATCTTTCTCATGTATTTTATTTATAATCTTTCTAATGTATTTTATTTATAATCTTTCTCATGTATTTTATTTATAATCTTTCTAATGTATTTTATTTATAATCTTTCTCATGTATTTTATTTATAATCTTTCTCATGTATTTTATTTATAATCTTTCTCATGTATTTTATTTATAATCTTTCTAATGTATTTTATTTATAATCTTTCTAATGTATTTTATTTATAATCTTTCTCATGTATTTTATTTATAATCTTTCTAATGTATTTTATTTATAATCTTTCTAATGTATTTTATTTATAATCTTTCTCATGTATTTTATTTATAATCTTTCTAATGTATTTTATTTATAATCTTTCTAATGTATTTTATTTATAATCTTTCTAATGTATTTTATTTGTAATCTTTCTAATGTATTTTATTTATAATCTTTCTAATGTATTTTATTTATAATCTTTCTAATGTATTTTATTTGTAATCTTTCTAATGTATTTTATTTATAATCTTTCTCATGTATTTTATTTATAATCTTTCTAATGTATTTTATTTATAATCTTTCTCATGTATTTTATTTATAATCTTTCTCATGTATTTTATTTATAATCTTTCTAATGTATTTTATTTATAATCTTTCTCATGTATTTTATTTATAATCTTTCTAATGTATTTTATTTATAATCTTTCTCATGCATTTTATTTATAATCTTTCTTATGTATTTTATTTATAATCTTTCTCATGTATTTTATTTATAATCTTTCTAATGTATTTTATTTATAATTTTTCTCATGTATTTTATTTATAATCTTTCTCATGTATTTTATTTATAATCTTTCTCATGTATTTTATTTATAATCTTTCTAATGTATTTTATTTATAATCTTTCTAATGTATTTTATTTATAATCTTTCTCATGTATTTTATTTATAATCTTTCTAATGTATTTTATTTATAATCTTTCTAATGTATTTTATTTATAATCTTTCTCATGTATTTTATTTATAATCTTTCTAATGTATTTTATTTATAATCTTTCTCATGTATTTTATTTATAATCTTTCTAATGTATTTTATTTGTAATCTTTCTAATGTATTTTATTTATAATCTTTCTAATGTATTTTATTTATAATCTTTCTAATGTATTTTATTTGTAATCTTTCTAATGTATTTTATTTATAAGCTTTCTCATGTATTTTATTTATAATCTTTCTAATGTATTTTATTTATAATCTTTCTCATGTATTTTATTTATAATCTTTCTAATGTATTTTATTTATAATCTTTCTCATGTATTTTATTTATAATCTTTCTCATGTATTTTATTTATAATCTTTCTAATGTATTTTATTTATAATCTTTCTCATGCATTTTATTTATAATCTTTCTAATGTATTTTATTTATAATCTTTCTAATGTATTTTATTTATAATCTTTCTCATGTATTTTATTTATAATCTTTCTCATGTATTTTATTTATAATCTTTCTAATGTATTTTATTTATAATCTTTCTAATGTATTTTATTTATAATCTTTCTAATGTATTTTATTTATAATCTTTCTAATGTATTTTATTTGTAATCTTTCTAATGCATTTTGCAGGACAGCGGCTTCCCAGCCTGTTCTTCTCGATTATGAACTTCCAATGGTTCTTTTACGTGCTTATCTTGAACAGGGGAACCTACGTTTTATCGTCCGTCTCCGATATGACTAGGAACTCGATGTCACCTACTGTGAGATCAGGGATCTTAGGAAAGATATCCCGATAGCCCCACGAGGAAGTGAGCCGAGCATCTTTAGAACAAGAGGCAATCACCTAACATCTACACCACAGAGACTCACAACAATTTGAATTTGGAATTAAGTCCAACAAACATAATTAAGTCCAATAAACATTTTAATTTGGAATTATGTCCAACAAACATTTGAATTTGGAATTATGTCCAACAAACATTTGAATTTGGAATTAAGTCCAACAAACATTTTAATTTGGAATTATGTCCAACAAACATTTGAATTTGGAATTAAGTCCAACAAACATAATTAAGTCCAACAAACATTTTAATTTGGAATTGTCCAACAAACATTTTAATTTGGAATTATGTCCAACAAACATAATTAAGTCCAACAAACATTTGAATTTGGAATTATGTCCAACAAACATTTGAATTTATAATTAAGTCCAACAAACATTTGAATTTGGAATTATGTCCAACAAACATTTTAATTTGGAATTAAGTCCAACAAACATAATTAAGTCCAACAAACATTTTAATTTGGAATTAAGTCCAACAAACATAATTAAGTCCAACAAACATTTTAATTTGGAATTGTCCAACAAACATTTTAATTTATAATTAAGTCCAACAAACATTTTAATTTGGAATTATGTCCAACAAACATTTTAATTTGGAATTAAGTCCAACAAACATTTTAATTTGGAATTATGTCCAACAAACATTTTAATTTGGAATTAAGTCCAACAAACATTTTAATTTGGAATTAAGTCCAACAAACACATAAATAATTTAAACCAAATAACATAATCAATTTATCATAACTGTACCCCTTGTTTTTTTGTTCAGTAGAAGATTAAAGACCTTTTAACTCTAGCAATACGACAAGTCACATGAAAACCAATTCTGTATTATATTTCTCTCGTACCGTTATGCGTTATATAGAGTCTGCAAACAATTTCATCATTTCATTCTATTCTGTGCAACTCGTTAAATTATCTTTATGGAATTTAGACCGATATTTCTCGCCTCTCAGGGTAAAGTTTGTTTCAGGGTGTCCCTAGCACGCCCTTTTATTCTGTAAAATTTTGTATGCAGCTTCAAAATCTGCTTTGTAATTATGTTATCATTTGTTCTCAGAGTATGCCTAACGTATCTCCATATTCTCTTTCTCATAATAGTTGTTACTAGTAGTTGACAAGACATTTTTCTGATTTCATTTCGTCTCCTAAATTTTTCCAATTTATGATCATTATTTTTCGCAGACATTTATTTTCAAAAGAATTTATCATACTTTCTATATCTTTACGTAATTTTACAACTCTTGCTGGCATATGTTAGGATTGATACAATAGAATTGAAAATTCGTAATTTAATTTCAAAACTATATAACTTGCAGTTCCATACTTTACTTAGTCTCTTAAAAGCTCATGTTCCTTTGACAACTCGAAGCATAATTTCTTTTTTAGTATTTCCTATGCAATAAAAATTGCTTTTCAAATGAGTGAACTTCTCTGTTATTGAAAAACAGTTCTGACAGTATAATATTTACGACAAGTCACTTGCCGAACCAAAACGTTGAATCGAAACAAAGTTGTTCCCATAATTTACTTGGTAAAATACTTCACGTGAATATATAAAAAATAACTTTAAAATCTGCATACTCTGGTATATGAAATAATGCTCGGGTGCAAAATTTAGCAAAAAATTATATTACATTCTGTTAGAGAACCTTTCAATAAACATCCGTTCTGCCGTTCCTCCGTCCGTCCGTTCGTCCGTCCGTCTGTCTGTTTGTCTATCTATCTATCTTCGTTCTATCTGTCTATCTGTCTACCTGCCTCTCTGATCTGTCTGCTGTCTGTCTGTATGTCTATATGCCTGTCTGCCTGCCTGGCTGCCTTTCTACCTACCTACCTATCTATCTATGTCTGTCTTTCTGTGTGCTTGTTTGTTTGTTTGTCTATTTGTGTGTATGTTAATTAGTCTGTCTGTCTGTCCATCTAATTTACATGTCTAGCTGTCAGTCTATCTTTATATTTATTCACATATATTTTTCTATCTATCTATCCAATGATATCTAAATTTACTTAAATATTTCGATGTCTGTACATCTTTGAATGTCTGGAAGTCCTTACCTCTTCCCTGCACCCACATTCCTGGCTATAAACACTGCACTCCCTAGACGCACGCAAATTTCTCATTCCACTTTTATTTCCCTCTCCATCTCTCTATTACTCTCTCACTCTCCTCCTGCTTGTCTGTCTGTCTGTCTATCAATCTATTATTCTCTGTTTAAACATCTAAGATCCAATCGCAGACGATGTGTGAAATTAAGATATGTTAACTGACTGTTGTATGTGCGTCACACCACTACCTGGTGAGAATGTTTTATATCTCAGTCTGTAGCTGCAAACATCGGTATAATTGACAAGTATGCGAGGAGCCAAGGAGTCAAGGGAAGATGCAAACATCAGTATAATTGACAAGTATGCGAGGAGTCAAGGAACGATTCTAACATCAGTATAATTGACAAGTATGCGAGGAAACAAGGCAATATACAAACATCAGTATAATTGACAAGTATGCGAGGAGCCAAGGAGTCAAGGGAAGATACAAACATCAGTATAATTGACAAGTATGCGAGGAGCCAAGGAGTCAAGGGAAGATGTAACAAACAAACAAACAAATAAAGTCAAATGCCTTCAGAAATATGTAATTGAAGGATAGTAAAACAACTTCGTAATAGTTACTAGTGAAACATGAGGTAGGCGGTGGAAATGCATATGCTTCTGAATATGAATATCAGGGGCGTCCATAAGTTAACGCAAGGGGGAGAGACGCAAATGCCACCTCCTGGGAAATTGATTTTTGATATAACAATTTTGTGAGAATGTAGTCGTCCATATTTTCGAGTAGTTAACTACCAGCTACTTTTTTTTTCCATCCCTGAAAAAATGTCTGTGGACGACCATGGTGAATCTATTACACAAATGTCAAATTGATATTGCTGTTGATTTTGTTTTATTGTAAAAAGTGTGTGTATTCTATATTGTTGATTCAATTGTTTATTCTAATGAAGGGATATGAGAAAGTGTGTGTATGTGACTGTGACGGAGGAAGAGTAGAAAACAAGGTTAGCTGTTTGAAGAGAAAACATTTGTGTGATATTTGCATGAGTCATCCTTAGTAAAGGCGTATCCCGTTTTTTTTTAAATTGTAACTTTCGAGATGTGGATTTATAGAAGAATTGGACGTAAAATAATTAAATGAAGATGTTCTGGAAAAAAAAATAATTACGTTATTAGTAGAATCAAAGTTAATTAAATATCTTTCACACATACAGAAACATGAGCCTCTTCTCATAACTATACTGAAGAGTTAGGACGAGAGTAAGAGAGCAAGAGGGAGACAACGCTATAGTTGGAAAGAAAACATTAAGAGATGACAAAGAACAGTTTGTCAAAATGCAACAACAGGGCGAAGAACGTGAAGTGTTTGACATTTAGTGTTATTGACTTCGATGTGGAGAAGACACACAATCAAACAATGAAATTTAGATTCAATTGAAATATTTTAGTATAAACAAATTCTATAGAACTTGTCATTTTCAAGACATGACATTTCGCATAAGTAGATATTTTCAGAAAAATAGTAGTTCTTATAAGTAGATATTTTCAGAAAAATAGTAGTTCACATAAGTAGATATTTTCAGAAAAATAGTAGTTCACATAAGTAGATGTTTCCAGAAAAATAGTAGTTCACATAAGTAGATATTTTCAGAAAAAATAGTAGTTCTTATAAGTAGATATTTCCAGAAAAATAGTAGTTCACATAAGTAGATATTTTCAGAAAAATAGTAGTTCACATAAGTAGCTATTTTCAGAAAAATAGTAGTTCACATAAGTAGATATTTTCAGAAAAATAGTAGTTCTTATAAGTAGATATTTCCAGAAAAATAGTAGTTCACATAAGTAGATATTTTCAGAAAAATAGTAGTTCTTATAAGTAGATATTTTCACAAAAATAGTAGTTCACATAAGTAGATATTTTCACAAAAATAGTAGTTCACATAAGTAGATATTTTCACAAAAATAGTAGTTCATATAAGTAGATATTTTCACAAAAATAGTAGTTCACATAAGTAGATATTTTCAGTAAAATAGTAGTTCACATAAGTAGATATTTTCAGTAAAATAGTAGTTCACATAAGTAGATATTTTCAGTAAAATAGTAGTTCACATAAGTAGATATTTTCAGTAAAATAGTAGTTCACATAAGTAGATATTTTCACAAAAATAGTAGTTCACATAAGTAGATATTTTCACAAAAATAGTAGTTCACATAAGTAGATATTTTCACAAAAATAGTAGTTCATATAAGTAGATATTTTCAGTAAAATAGTAGTTCACATAAGTAGATATTTTCAGTAAAATAGTAGTTCATATAAGTAGATATTTTCAGTAAAATAGTAGTTCATATAAGTAGATATTTTCAGTAAAATAGTAGTTCATATAAGTAGATATTTTCAGAAAAAATAGTAGTTCTAATAAGTAGATATTTTCACAAAAATAGTAGTTCATATAAGTAGATATTTTCACAAAAATAGTAGTTCACATAAGTAGATATTTTCAGTAAAATAGTAGTTCATATAAGTAGATATTTTCACAAAAATAGTAGTTCACATAAGTAGATATTTTCACAAAAATAGTAGTTCACATAAGTAGATATTTTCACAAAAATAGTAGTTCACATAAGTAGATATTTTCAGTAAAATAGTAGTTCATATAAGTAGATATTTTCAGTAAAATAGTAGTTCACATAAGTAGATATTTTCAGTAAAATAGTAGTTCTTATAAGTAGATATTTTCACAAAAATAGTAGTTCATATAAGTAGATATTTTCACAAAAATAGTAGTTCACATAAGTAGATATTTTCAGTAAAATAGTAGTTCATATAAGTAGATATTTTCACAAAAATAGTAGTTCACATAAGTAGATATTTTCAGTAAAATAGTAGTTCACATAAGTAGATATTTTCAGAAAAATAGTAGTTCACATAAGAAGATATTTTCAGTAAAATAGTAGTTCACATAAGTAGATATTTTCAGTAAAATAGTAGTTCTTATAAGTAGATATTTTCAGTAAAATAGTAGTTCACATAAGTAGATATTTTCAGTAAAATAGTAGTTCACGTAAGTAGATATTTTCACAAAAATAGTAGTTCACATAAGTAGATATTTTCAGAAAAATAGTAGTTGACATAAGTAGATATTTTCACAAAAATAGTAGTTCACATAAGTAGATATTTTCACAAAAATAGTAGTTCATATAAGTAGATATTTTCACAAAAATAGTAGTTCACATAAGTAGATATTTTCAGAAAAATAGTAGTTCACGTAAGTAGATATTTTCAGAAAAATAGTAGTTCACATAAATAAACAGTTCTAGAAATAGTATATTTTGTTTATTGCTTATCGCTCAGGTGGATGATATAATTGGTTGTCCATTCTTGCTGCTAAGCGTAGTGTTGGGAGCTTTAATTTGCGTTCCAGTGCCAGATGAGTCGCCCTTGGTATGTTATGTCTGTGTTTATTTAATGTAGTGAGCGGCTGTAACTCAACGGTATCACGTGAGCTCGATCACAAACCCAAGCGTACCTGGTCCAAGCCCTACGATGGGCAAGTTTGGAAGCAAATTCATTTCAGTGGGATTTTTACAAAAGGTAAAAATAGACATAAGAAAGCAATGACAAGCTACTGAACGTATAAGTGGTGCCTAGAAAAATCAACGACTCGTTTACTGTGGTTGATGGCTACGTCCTGTAAAGGATATGCTACGATTTTCATTTACTTCACGTGGTCGTGATATTGTCTATCCATCTTTTTCTTCTTCTTCCCTTGGCTCTATTACCTGATCTCTTTGTATTATATGCTCTTATTGATGGTTAATTGTATCTCATTTTCATTAAATGTCCAAACCACTGCATTTGTTGTCTTTCAATGTGTTCGGTGCATGAAGTTATGCCCACTCTGCTTCTGATGTCCTCGTTTCATAGTTTATCTTTCCTTGTGAGCCCCACCGTCTTCCTCAAGCATTTCATTTCACAAGTTTTCATTTCATTTCTAGAAATAGTAGTTCGCATAAACAGGCCCAGAAGCCGCTGCTCTAATGTCTGTAATACTGTTATTTTTAGTTCGGTGTAGGACAGGGTGAACATGAGTCTGTGGAATTTAATGGCAGCATGGCTTGTGCAATCATGCGAAACTGTTGAGATTATGATTTCTTTTCTTTATGCAGAAGCAACAGTTAAATAGAACTGAACATCACATAGGAACCTTATCAACATACACACCAGCTATCTACAATATAAATATGAAATGCGTGAGAGGATGGGCAAGATCCCAAAGGGGACCTGGTTATCAAAGATAAACAAGAGATATCTTCATGTTATTTTAGGACAATAGGAACTGAAAGCAAGGAATCACAGCTAGAACACAATACAGATAAATGCAAAGAACAGAGAAGAATGACGGGCATTTGTTGGCTAAAGATGAAAACACAAGATAGAAAGAAACCTATTTATTCTTTGACATGTTATTTATTTTATCAATTGTTGCTAAAATAAAAAGCTAAAAAATGACAAGTAGCTGTCGGTTGACGGCACAGTCACAACAGGAACAATACAATGTTGAAGATGAATAATTACAATTCATTTTTCGATGAGGAGACAAGACTTCATCTGTTATAAACCTTCATCTCTTTTCTTATTCGTTTCCGTTTCCTGCGGAACAAAGGATTGCATGTAGTTTATGTATCCCTAACATTTATATTACCTTTTCAGTTCAGCGCTCCAAATGGAATTAATTGATCCCAACATTATGCTATTTCCATTCTGAAGAACATATGGAGCTCAAGAATGATCAGGAATACAACTAAGATAATGATATTTAACTCATATGTCAAGGCTGTCCATGTGTACGGAGCGGAGACATAGAGAAAAACTAAGGTGAACACCAAAAAGTTACAGACATTCATCAAAAGATATAAAAGCGTAGGATATTCTATCTGCAATTGTATTTACAGGACTACTAACAGGGAACTGTGGGATAGAGAGGGACAGCGGCAGGTGGAACGAGAAATAAGGGGCAGATGATGGCAATGGATAGGACATACACTGAGGAGACTCCTTGACAGCATCACAAGACAGTCCCTCTGATAGAACCCCCAGGGTGATAGAGGTAAGGGAAGACCCATGAACACATAGAGACGGGAGTTGGAGACGGAATGCAAGAAAATGGGGAGAGAGTAGAGAGATTTGGAAGAGATGACTTTGGATAGAAGGGCTTGGAAGACCTTGGTTACGGACCTATGCTTCCCTAGAGGTCAAGGTTGAAGAAGAACATAATGTCTGATATTTTAATGAAGTTTTTGCAACAAAGATCATTTCTTTATAATGATGTGTATTGTTAACCCTAACCTAATAGCCGTCCATCGCAAGCGATGATGACAACAATCTCAGACGTGTGCTGTTGCACCTCTCTGGTGTGTGCGGAGGTGACTGTAGAGTCCAATCCTAGAACAGAATCCCCGACCACAGGTGGGGCATACATGATCAAGGTTAGACATGTGCGTGTTGTGTGATCTGTCTTTTCGTGCTGCTCGTTTTCTCTGTGACTCAACAATACGATGATTCTCAGCTATTCGGGTTCCTCTTTGTTGTTACAGCGCCACATTTGGCGATCTTGCGCAAGGATTCCCAGCACGTATTGTCTATATCAAAGCATTTCAGAGACACTTTAAGAGTGTCTTTAAAGCGTTTTCTGTCCACCAGCTAAACGTCTGCCCCCTTCAAGCTCGCCATACATCAATTGTTTTGGGATACGTTTATCAGCCATCCGAGCAACGTGACCGACCCATCTCACTTGGGCCTTCTGCAACAGGGTGTTGACGCTTGGGATCTTTGCTCTTGTGAGGACTTCGCTGTCTGGAATTTTGTCCTGCCAGTTTATTTTTAGTATTCTGCGTACACAGCTTGTGTGGAAATGGTCTAATTTAATTAACCCTAACCTATACACATGATAACCTGAGTCACCCTTTGAAACCTGAGTCAAAACTGTCAATTATGAAACACATTTGTACTGATGCCGTACGTATAAGATTTTTGGAACATAAAATCCAGTTTATATTACATCTTCTGTATCAGATAGGATTGGTCGTAGAATCGGTCGTCAGAGATGACCCCTACCGCGACTTAAACCTAGCTGTCCCGACGTTTGTAATTTGTGTAAGCAATAAATTGCAAGCTATATTGTTCCAGATGCTGTTCGTTTTTAGTCGTTATTGGTTACTGACTACGATATCAGAGGAAGCTGCAATGACATTTTTAACGCATTGAGAGAGTCTTTCCGAACATAGGCGTTTCAGTGTTGTGAATCACTGACCAGATCGAAAGAGATGGTACAACCCGAAAAAACCGACATACCAAATATGCAAAGAAGTGTGATTAATCAACATAAAACTGGCATATTGGTCTGCTGGACGCTGCTGGATTTGTTGAGGCGGAGATCAGAGCACATATGGACATCTCCGGAGTGCAATGATGATTGTGGTCATGAAACGGATAACTGGTTATTGGTTACTGAACCGACGCAATAGCACTTCCGGGCAGACCTATAGGTGAACATTCTCCCCCCACAAGTGTAAAGGGTATAATAATAATAATAGTAATAATAATAATAAAGCTCATAACCCGTTAGGGTCGTAGGGGTGTCACTGTGGAGACATCAGCACAAAAAGCACGCCATGAATCTCTGTCTTCAACTCCTCGGCGAGTGTGGAGAAACTCTTCCCCGACCAGCTCTTGATGTTGTCAAACCAGGATTTTCTCTGCCCTCCTTTCCTTCTTCCACCCTCAACTGTTCCGTGTAGGATCGTCTTAGAGAGTGAGCTATGTCTCATCACATGCCCAAAAGGTTTGCAAACTAATGGTTCCTGTTGCTCGCTAAGAGATTTATTCTTCAAACATTAAATCCAGTTCAATTAATTCGTTTATAATCTAGTTGAACAAGGGGCAAACATTCATGCACCATCATTAAAAAAAAAATATTTATAATATAGGATAAGAACAAGGCCGTGCCGTGCTATGATGCAGAGAGGCGGTCGCATCAGGCGGCACCATAAGGGGGGCGACATAAGCAGCGAAATCGAAATTACAAATGAAAGTTATTTTAAATAAAAACATTTAAGGGCGGAATTTCGAAAACTTGCATCATACAGAGAAAATATTCCGCATGGCCCTGGACAAGAACATGCATACATAATATAGTGTAAATATGACTTTCGTTTGAACTGAAATGATGTGAGCTTTTCATTTGAAATGCAAATTGGCGCACTCCGTACCGCTGAAAATACATATATGCAAATTGGCGCACTCTTTATTGTTAAAAGTATATAAAGCTATTAAGGAGTCGATAGCTCAGTTATGTTGTGTGATAATATATTGAAGTTTGTGTATCAATTTACAAAGTCATTTTTTCTATTCCAGATCTTATGGTAAACGCCCCCTCCTTCCCCACCTTTCTTCGCAACCCTTGTCTACATTTTACTTCTAGTGTTAACCTCTTAAGTCTCGTACAACTGCCATTTATTAGCCACTTCACTTCCTGTTTCTAAGTTATGCTGGCAACAGCAAGTGGTCATTGCTATAGGTTAAAAGTCACCATTACTGACGTCACTGTTTGATTTCTCTCGGAAAGTATCGACAATGAGACACGTTCACGTAGCTCATGCTTCTTATTCAAAGAAACAGGAGAATATGTATTATGTTAGTATTTATAGTAAATGTTGTATGTATACTCGTACCTCACATTTTCAATTGTGTAGAGATCATAGAAAGATCGAAAGAGATCATAGAAAGATCGAAAGAGTACATAGAAAGATCGCAAGAGATCATAGAAAGATCGAAAGAGATTATAGAAAGATCGAAAGAGTACATAGAAAGATCGAAAGAGATCATAGAAAGATCGAAAGAGGACATAGAAAGATCGAAAGAGATCATAGAAAGATCGAAAGAGTACATAGAAAGATCGAAAGAGATCATAGAAAGATCGAAAGAGACCATAGAAAGATCGAAAGAGGACATAGAAAGATCGAAAGAGACCATAGACAGATCGAAAGAGGACATAGAAAGATCGAAAGAGATCATAGAAAGATCGAAAGAGTACATAGAAAGATCGAAAGAGGACATAGAAAGATCGAAAGAGATCATAGAAAGATCGAAAGAGATCATAGAAAGATCGAAAGAGGACATAGAAAGATCGAAAGAGGACATAGAAAGATCGAAAGAGGACATAGAAAGATCGAAAGAGGACATAGAAAGATCGAAAGAGGACATAGAAAGATCGAAAGAGGACATAGAAAGATCGAAAGAGGACATAGAAAGATCGAAAGAGGACATAGAAAGATCGAAAGAGGACATAGAAAGATCGAAAGAGACCATAGAAAGATCGAAAGAGGACATAGAAAGATCGAAAGAGGACATAGAAAGATCGAAAGAGGACATAGAAAGATCGAAAGAGGACATAGAAAGATCGAAAGAGGACATAGAAAGATCGAAAGAGGACATAGAAAGATCGAAAGAGGACATAGAAAGATCGAAAGAGACCATAGAAAGATCGCAAGAGTGCATAGAAAGATCGAAAGAGGACATAGAAAGATCGAAAGAGGACATAGAAAGATCGAAAGAGGACATAGAAAGATCGAAAGAGGACATAGAAAGATCGAAAGAGGACATAGAAAGATCGAAAGAGGACATAGAAAGATCGAAAGAGGACATAGAAAGATCGAAAGAGGACATAGAAAGATCGAAAGAGACCATAGAAAGATCGAAAGAGGACATAGAAAGATCGAAAGAGGACATAGAAAGATCGAAAGAGATCATAGAAAGATCGAAAGAGGACATAGAAAGATCGAAAGAGGACATAGAAAGATCGAAAGAGGACATAGAAAGATCGAAAGAGGACATAGAAAGATCGAAAGAGACCATAGAAAGATCGCAAGAGTGCATAGAAAGATCGAAAGAGGACATAGAAAGATCGAAAGAGGACATAGAAAGATCGAAAGAGGACATAGAAAGATCGAAAGAGGACATAGAAAGATCGAAAGAGGACATAGAAAGATCGAAAGAGGACATAGAAAGATCGAAAGAGGACATAGAAAGATCGAAAGAGGACATAGAAAGATCGAAAGAGGACATAGAAAGATCGAAAGAGGACAGGTGTTGTATGATGAAGCTTTTGTCCGTGTGTTGCCTGGGCTCGCAAAGGAAGCAAAGAATAGTACCACTGCCACCTACAAGGCATGTCGTAAGAGGCGAGTATGGTAGGGATCTAAGGAAGCTACCTAGTAAATAAAAAGCATCGCAGAAATCGGATGTGCTGGCCTACTTATAGGCGCATAACTGGCAGAACGTACAATCGCTCTTAGGCTCAGATTACATACAAATCCCACAAAGTGGTTAACAAGTGGTCGATATGGAGCGTTGGAAGAAGAAGAAGAATAATGAAGTTAATAGTTCCGATCTAGTTTGTAGAAAGCATTAAGGTTTCAGAACAAGGTAAACAATTTATCTTCTTCTGTGTCGTAGAGGCTAGGTGCTTGCCTCGTGTGCCAAAGATAACCGGTTCGCTCCCTTGTGGAGCCATCGGGATATTTTTCGGGAGATCCTTAATCTCAGTGTAGGTGAGATCAAGTTTCAAGTCCTATCGGAGACGGACGATAAAACATAATTCCCGTGTTCAATTTGAGCACATAATAAAAACATTGGCAGTTCAAAATCGCGAAGAACAGGCTGGAAAGCCGCTGCTCGGACAATATTAATTAGAAAAAAGATTTAAAATAAAATTGCTACACAATATCTTCACCATCTCCAAATTATATCGGTGACCCTCGCATTCCTGCACTGTTCCTGTGATCTTCCTGTGTAAGAAAAATATCGGAGCACACATGGCTACTCACCGAAGTGCAATGATGATGTTCCTATCAATAAATCAATTCATCTTCTTCTTTTCTCTAATCATGTTTTGCCTCACATCGTCAGGATAAAAAGTCATTTATATAACTACATTATGTTATTTTTCTTATTCCTCTATGCTCCTCGCGGAGCATCAACAGTTGTCCACCTGTTTCCAAAGTCTTCTACCGTTTTCTTTATGACTTATCAGGATAATGCGACATCTTTCAATTCTTCACAAAGACTCCACCCGTGTGTAGCCGGGGCTTACAAGGAGCAAAGAATAGTAACACTGCTACCTACAAAGCATGTCGTAAGAGGCGACTGAGATAGAGGTCTAAGGAAGCTACCCTAGTAAATAAAAAGTGTCGCAGAAATCGGATGTGCTAGCTCACTTGTAGGCGCATAACTGGAACTTCTTACAATCGCTCTTAAGCTCAGATCACATACTAATCACAAAGACTGGTTTAACAAGGGGATGACATGGAGCGCTCGAAGAAGAAGAAGCAGAAGAAGGATGAATCACCTAATTAGCATTGCTACTAACATAATAAAAAACTGTAATAGTCTAGTTTGAAAATATAGTATGTAAAACGTCAAGCGGAGATTTAAAATGCATGGAGAGGTATAACAATTTTGTTTTCATACATCAAGCCTGATGTAAGCCTAAAATCACACACCCTAAATTATGTAAATAAATAACTAAACCGTTATGCTGTCTTTTCACGCGCAATCATTCAGTTGAACAGGCTAACGGCTCACACACACAGTGCTTAGAGCATACGTCAGCTGTTTCCTGAACACAGCATGCGTCTGGTCACGTTTGGTTGAATAGTGTTTGTCATTACGTTACAACCTTTCAACTTTGAAGCGATTTCTTTGATGTCATCGTCGTCCGTGATATCTAGTACAGGATTAATTAGAACAAAATCTTATCTATTCATGAATTTCACTTTCAATGAAATAAGAAGAAAAGGGACACATAAAGGAAGAAAGAAAAACAAACAAATATGAATGAAAAATAGATTTAAAAAATAAATGTGAATAAAATAAGTAAAAATGAAAACAATGTCGATGATATATAGACACTGAAAGTGTGAATGAAATATAGACACTGAAAGTGTGAATGAAATATAGACACTGAAAGTGTGAATGAAATATAGACACTGAAAGTGTGAATGAAATATAGACAATGAAAGTGTGAATGAAATATAGACAATGAAAGTGTGAATGAAATATAGACAATGAAAGTGTGAATGAAATATAGACAATGAAAGAGAGAATGAAATATAGACACTGAAAGTGTGAATGAAATATAGACAATGAAAGTGTGAATGAAATATAGGCAAAACACGTAATTACAAAGTACTGTAGTTTTACAAATTACAAAAACAATGACAAAATACAGCAAAGTTTCGACCAACAAGGCCTTTATCAAGCAAACGAACAAACAGGAGTGACAAATTAAAATGAAACACAAATGGACGACCAAATACAAACGTATCTAAGGAAAATCTGGAATAAAAACGAATAACGAAATAAATGTAACACAAAAACACACATAAAAACTAGAAATAGAAAGGAAAAGAAACAATGAAACATCTAGTAAATATATAACTTGAATACATGCAACATATACCCATATAGATTACAAAGCATGGGAAGAGAAAGTACTAAGAAGCATAAGAATGTAATACGTTGAGCCCGCGTGGTCGCAAGGTACCATACAAAGAAATCAACCGATTCTCCAGAGCAAATCGACTGCGATCATCCGAGGAACATGATCGGATGGCTGTGACCTGGACATCGTGAGCACCTAAATGGCCAGTATCATTGAAATGGGTGGCTACAGGAGTCACAGAGCATTGGCGTATATCGCGTAAGTGTTGGGCGAATCGGTCACTGAGCCTCTTGCCTGTCTCGCCGATATAAGCCTTGTTACACCGCTTACAGATAATGGCATAGATAAGATTACGGGACTCGCATGTGAACCCATCGTCAATAAGAAACGTGCCTAAAGGAAAAGATACAGTACGCGTCTGTATCACATAAGCACACGTGTTGCAACGCCGACAGCCACACTGGACAGTGCCAAAATGAGTCTGGATATTGGACTTAAGGCGACTGTGTACCAACATATCCTTAAGACTTCTGTCCCGTCTGTAAGACACCAAAGGATAGTTGGGGAAGACAGAACGGGTCTCAGGATCTGATCTAAGGAGAGACAGATGACGGAATAAAACATTTTTCACCAGGGAACTATGGGGGTGGTAAGTTAAGATAAGTTTTACTCTGTCAGAGTTAGTAGTCCTATGCTGGCTGGTAAGGGCCTGCTGGCGAGTGATTTTCTGAACTCGATGCATAGCCGAGACAAGCACGCTCTCCGGGTATAGGCGCCTACGAAAAATTAACTTTGTAATTACGTGTTTTGCCAATCAAATAGTTTTGCTGCAGTTCCATATATATATACTGAATGAAATATAGACAATGAAAGTGTGAATGAAATCTAGTCACAAAAGTCCTAAATAAACGTTGAGCAAAATAATGGGAAGTAAAGATACACAAAACAATATCAAGGAAATATACACAAAGCAATGTAAATGATAGATACACAAAACAATGTGAAGGATAGATACACAAAACAATGTGAAGGAAAGACAATCAAAACAATGTCAAGGAAAGATACACAAAACAACGGGAAGGATGGATACACAAAACAACGGGAAGGATGGATACACAAAACAATGTGAAGAATGGATACACAAAACAATTTGAAGGATGGATACACAAAACAATGTCAAGGAAAGATACACAAAACAATTTGAAGGATGGATGCACAAAACAATGTGAAGGATGGATACACAAAACAATTTGAAGGATGGATGCACAAAACAATGTGAAGGATGGATACACAAAACAATGTGAAGGATAGATACACAAAACAATGTGAAGGAAAGATACACAAAACAATGTGAAGGAAAGATACACAAAACAATGTGAAGGATAGATACATAAAACAATGTGAAGGATAGATACACAAAGCAATGTAAATGATAAATACACAAAACAATGTGAAGGATAGATACACAAAACAATGTGCAGGATAGATACACAAAACATTGTGAAGGATAGATACACAAAACAATGTGAAGGAAAGACAAACAAAACAATGTCAAGGTAAGATACACAAAACAACGGGAAGGATGGATCACAAAACAATGTGAAGGAAAGATACAAAAACAACGGAAGGATGGATACACAAAACAATGTGAAGGAAAGATACAAAAACAACGGAAGGATGGATACACAAAACAATGTGAAGGAAAGATACACAAAACAACGGGAAGGATGGATACACAAAACAATGTGAAGGAAAGATACACAAAACAACGGGAAGGATGGATACACAAAACAATGTGAAGGAAAGATACACAAAACAACGGGAAGGATGGATACACAAAACAATGTCAAGGAAAGATACACAAAACAACGGGAAGGATAGATACACAAAACAATGTGAAGGAAAGATACACAAAACAACGGGAAGGATGGATACACAAAACAATGTGAAGGAAAGACAAACAAAACAATGTCAAGGAAAGATACACAAAACAACGGGAAGGATGGATACACAAAACAATGTGAAGGATGGATGCACAAAACAATGTGAAGGAAAGATACACAAAACAATTTGAAGGATGGATACACAAAACAATGTGAAGGAAAGATACACAAAACAATGGAACGGAAAGATACACAAAACAATTTGAAGGAAAGATACACACACAAAAAAAGTGTAATTGAAGTTAGACCTAAAAAAATCTGAACGAAAAACAAGCAACAACGATGTCATGGAAGACAGACAAAGAAAGCGTAAATGACATTGTAAGGAACAAAAAGCAGCAGCAAATAATGTATAATAGATAAACGATGCCAAAACAGAGTCATCAAGTACATATCTATGGAGGCAAGATTGAGTGAGAGAATTCCAGTTCATGCTCATGTGTGTGTGGTCACGTGCATTTAACCATGATATTTTTACCGGTTAGCCCGCCATGACATTTGTAGGAATGCAAACCCTTTACTTATCACTCAGTCATCCTCCTGTCTGGTCTAGGGTGATGTTAAAGATCTCAAGTGAGGTTTTTTTTTTTTTGCATAGCGTATTTGTTTTTCAGAAAAAAGTAACAATGTAGAAGACAATACTGGTGTTTAATCAATTAGCAAAAAGAAGATTGAGTCTTTATTTAAAAATAAAACGTTCATGAAAACTGAAACATGAAAATTGAAACATGAAAACTGAAACATGAAAACTGAAACATTAAAACTGAAACATGAAAACTGAAACTGATTGTGGAAAATTATGAAATAAGTATAATAGAATCTTTACTCAAGTTCTGGTACGAAGTAATTCTACATAAACAACGTATCGAACAAAGCATCTTCATCAGAGTGAAATAATTCGAACATATGAAGTATTAATTAAACAGAGAGGATTGTCTAGGATGGAACCCGCAGGGCAGCAGAGGTAGGGAAGACACAGGAACACCTGGAGACGGGAGTTGGAGACGGAATGCAAGACAATAAGGAGAGAGTAGAGAGATATGGAAAAGATGGCCTTGGATAGGTGGGCTTGGAAGGCCTTAGTTGAGGACCTATACTTCCTAGGGGCGACGGTGAAAAGAAGAAGAAAAAGAAGAAAAAGAGAGGATTGTGAAAAGAGAGATAGATAAGGAGAGAGAGAGAGAGAGGGAGGGAGGGAGGAGACAAAGAGAGAAAGAGAAAGTGAAAGTTAATGATAAAGGTATAAAGTGATTACTATACCTTCAAACTCCCAAAAGATATGTATAATTTGAATACGTGTAGGTTAGTGATAGGGACATGTGATGAGAAGCTGGGGTTAAGAACTCATTGCGACAACCGGTAAAATCGGAAGAAAACGAGAAAGAGGAAGACAGAGAATGAAAATATTAGACAGTCTGACTTTATAGCACGGACAAGCGTCAACATCTGAGATGATAGCAAATACCAGGAATAGAGATTTGTGAAGATCCATGATAGCCTTTGCCAGCTGGCACGGCACATGATGATGATTACTAGGAATATCATTAAAGAAAAATAGGGGGCGGTGCCCTTCCTTCCCAGACGCGCCCTGAATTTGATGGTAAGAGCACGCTGTAAGAATATATACGCAAAAAATTGCAATATTGACTCGATTATTGTTGATTTTTTGATTGTTTAAAAACAGACGATATCACTTGACGATACAAAACTTGTTATTGTAGTTTGTGTATGCTCGATCACAATCCAAGCGTACCTGGTTCAAACTCCACGGCAGGCAATTTGGGAGCAGTTTTGTTCCCGTGGATTTTTACGAACGGAAAACTATTCATCACCGTTCAGAAAGCAATGGCAAACTACTGAACGGGGATGGGGGTGCCTAAAAATCAGCGACTCGTTTACTGTGGTTGATGGCTACGTCCTGTAAAGGATATGCCACGATTTTCTTCTTTCTAGAATGCAATCGTCATCATGTGTCCTGCCGGCTGACGTTGGCAATCATAGATCTCCACAAATGTCTGCCCTTGGAGCTGACTATCAGTTCAGATGTTGAGACTTTTCCGTGTCATGAAGTCAGACTGTCTATTAGTTTTTCTTATTGTATTTCTCTGTTTCGTCTCCCATTGAATTTACCGGTTGTCACAATGGGTTGATATTCCCCCACCCCAACCCCCACAATCAATCTTCTTTCCCATCATATGCCCGAAAAATGATGACTCTCTTTCTTATGTTGACAACAGGTTTTCTCTGTGTCTCAACGTATTTGAATTGAATACAGCAACATTAGTCAACATTGGAGTATATGGGATTTCTAGCATTCTCGTGTGAAACCACATATATGTGATTTCTAGCATTCTCGTGTGAAACCATATATATGAGATTTCTAGCATTCTCGTGTGAAACCACATATATGTGATTTCTAGCATTCTCGTGTAAAACCATATATATGAGATTTCTAGCATTCTCGTGTGAAACCACATATATGCGGGCTACCAGAGCTTCTGCTACTTATGGATTTGTTATCCATTACTCGCTTCCATATGTCAGCATTTTCTCTGTATCTTTCTTCTTCTTTCTTTCTTTTGTCGTCACACTGCTACCGGGTTGTTGCTCAGTGTCGTCACACTGCTACCGGGTTGTTGCTCAGTGTCGTCACACTGCTACCGGGTTGTTGCTCAGTGTCGTCACACTGCTACCGGGTTGTTGCTCAGTGTCGTGGTTTTCTATTTTGTCTTGCGCTGTTCTGGTGGCTTGTGTGATTGTTATCTTTGCTCTTTCACAGGATTCTGCTACGCCATCTAACCATCTTTTCCGTGGTCTTCCTCTTGCCTTCTTTCCCGATGTTCTGTTGTAGAAGACTCTGTATACTGTGGAGTTTGGATGCATTCTTATTAAGTGGCCAAACCATTCTCTGTATAACATTGAAAAACATTCTTTCTGACTTCAATTGACAATGGTCTGTTGAGCCTAATATCATCTCTACCATCAATGAAAGTGACGTTGTGACTTACACGGATCGGTCGGTAGTTCGCCACGAACAGTCCGCAGTGTCCTTCTCTACAAGCTCATACGTCAGAAAGGTCAAGGAAGCCAGTGGTACATTTAATATGACAACAAGTAGTAAGACAATGGAAGTACTAGCGATGACTAAGGCACCATTCTGACTGGAGACACAAAACTACACTCATGCTTGCATTCCGAGTGATTCATTTAGTATGATAGGGAAGTTGGAGGCTTGTTCGGTGCGCAGGCTGTGGACTGAATCACTACAAGCGTTAACAATTCGCAGAATTAGGTGTGTCTGGCTGACAGTCCCTTACACTTTGTCTACACTTTGCAATCTTTCTGACTGGGTGGGGTTATTCCGAATTAGGAATAATTTCATCCATGTTTTAGCGTACCTTTAACTTTGTTTTAGCTTTAAATCCAGCACGGATGATTTTTTCCCGGAAAACGGCAACCAGCACGTTCTTCTCGATTTTGAACTTCCATGGGTTCATTTACGTGTTCAAGTTTTACATGGAACTTACGTTTTATCGTCCATCTCCGATAGAACTTGGAACTCGATCTCATCTACACTGAGATCATGAATCTCTGGAAAAATATCTCCATGGATGTACGAGGGTACAAACCGAGAACCGTTGGAACGAGAGACGAGTACCTAGCCTCTACTCCACAAAGATCCCCGCCGTTATATGTAAGAGAGACATGTAAGTGAGACATGTAAGTGAGACATGTAAGTGAGACATGATAGACATGTAAGCCAATCACACTACCAGCAACAGAAGTGGCCTTTAACATAAAACCCTTTCTTATTTTAAATACTCTACCTTCCATGTTTTTAATGTGGCTAGAAATAGTCAAACAACTATCTATATAAATAGGAATATGGTTGGCATATACACACTCTGATATAACCAATAAAAGGTTCGCCTTAGGTTGAAAGGGCGTGCCTCGGCTTAAAGAGGCTTTAATCCCCTGCTTAACAAACAAAACAAAATATATTAGTATGATACCTACAGCAGACAACGTAAACACAAAACCTTTGAGCTATAACACTTCTTTTGTGATGAAACAACTGTGGTCAGAACTTGGTAACAATAATGGTATGGAAATAGTTGGCAAGTACCAGAAAGCAATGGCAAACTACTGAACGTATAAATGGTGCCTAGAAAATCGACGACTCGTTTACTGTTGTTGATGACTAAGTCCTGTAAAGAATATGCCACGGTTTTCATTTCACTAAAGAAACACACATCCATTTTAAAATAGTCAAGCTACTTAACCCTTTCGTTCGTCTGAACTGATATATCGGCTCGCAGTATTAACGAAAAATCAGTGTACTGGTTAATTCAGTATGAAATTAATGAAAATCGTGGCATATCCTAAAGGACGTAGCCATCAACCACAGTACACGAGTCGTTGATTTTCTAGGCACCACTTATACGTTCAGTAGTTTGCCATTGCTTTCTGAACGGTGAGGTCTATTTTTACCTTAGGTAAAAATTCCACGGAAACGAATTTGCTTTCAAACGTGTCCACCGTGGGGTTTGAACCAGGTACGCTTCGGTCTGTGATCGAGCTCACTACCGCTTGAGCTACAGACGCTAATTCAGTATACGTTACAAAATAAATGCGTCCCTAAATAAAGCTAAATCACATAACGAAAGAGTTAAAAGAAACACCATGATTCAACATTAACTACCCCCTCATTCTTAAACCTACAATTATATCGTCTTACAGTGTTCCCAACATTCAAATGTGATGCACATATCTCTTAGAAAAACACTTCCCATCATTCTCACAAATATAACCCTGCCACAAGTCCTGTCACACTGTCCATATTTTACATTTTAAATACAAGCCTGCTTAATCTACCAAATATACAGTGGAGTTTGGTTCGATTCATATTAAGTGGCCGAACCACTTCATTCATTCATAGTTCATCATTCATAAGTACGGTTCCAACTTCACTGCAACGGGTCACCCCATAATTGCTCCGTTCCTGTGCCAATGAAAATCACACGAAATACTAACAACTGTGAAATGTTTCCTGTGTGAACTAATTCCAGAATGAAACAGCCGCGTGCCGCCACAAAAAGAAACCGGCACCGCATAAAATGCATATGGCCGTCACTAATGTAGCAACACAAAACTATTCATCACTTGAATTGCAATTCTTGTCGAAGGGAACATCAATCATCACAAAATCCAGCTTTCTGCACTCGCAATATAACTGCATACGGCAGATTAAGCTTGTTCGTCATAACCGCTGTCCGCCAATTTCTGAATACACACAACAAACGCACGGTTGACACAGCAAAAGCATTCCATGTAACAGTCATAGCTCACAGCGTTTGCTGAAGCACTAACTCAGTAGCTCAGCAAACGAAACCGGAAAATACTCGACCAAACATTGCGAAAATGCGCTAGCAAAGTCGTGCTCAGAATCAAACAGTTCAGATTCTGAATGGTCCTCCCGCATTCCGCCATTGCTGGCCAGGTTTTTACTTCATTCATTGTTTCTCACTATAATTAAAGCAAGGTTCTGTAACAATTTTTTTTCTTATGCTAATGTTGGTGACGCTGTCTTTTCTGATGCTGTTGGTAACTTTTCAAACAAACAAAACAGCTTGAGCTACAGACGCTAATTCAGTATACGTTACAACATAACGTAGGCATTGCATTTCACATGTAGTTATTTTTGCGACTGTGCTTTGCTCATTGTCCATGTTTGGTTCTGGTGGCACAGAGCAGGCATGAAAATAATGTTGATCATCTGTTGTTTAGCTGTCAGTAAGATACCATTTCTACATGGTTCAGACGGTATATATTTTCTACATGGTTCATATGGTATATATTTTCTACATGGTTTATATGATATATATTTTCTACATGGTTCATATGGTATATATTTACTACATGGTTTATATGATATATATTTTCTACATGGTTTATATGATATATATTTTCTACATGGTTCAGACGGTATATATTTTCTACATGGTTCAGACGGTATATATTTTCTACATGCTTCAGACGGTATATATTTTCTACATGGTTCAGACGGTATATATTTTCTACATGGTTCAGACGGTATATATTTTCTAAATGGTTCAGATAGTATATATTTTCTACATGGTTCAGATAGTATATATTTTCTACATGGTTCAGGCGGTATATATTTTCTACATGGTTCAGACGGTATATACTTTCTACATCCATGGCGCCCTATTTTATTCATCCGGCCTGAACGTTGACCAGAATTTCAAGAAAGAAAATGTGCTTCTCAATAACAGTATCCTTCCTTCCTTCCTGAAGGAATAACAGTATCCTTCCTTCCTTCCTGAAGGAATAACAGTATCCTTCCTTCCTTCCTGAAGAAATAACATTATCCTTCCTTCCTTCCTGAAAGAATAACAGTATCCTTCCTTCCTTCCTGAAGGAATAACAGTATGATTTTGGTTTTTATTTTATCACAATTTTAAAAAAACTAACTTTTCAGGGTTAAATTTTTGTCTCTTATTATTTGTATTAATATTGCTATTAATATGACTTTATTAATATTATTATTATTATTAATATTATTATTAATATTATTATTAGTATTATTGGAACTGACACATGGCGCCCGCGCCTCCAAAGTTATTAGCTAGATGGGCCCATTTTATAAAAACGTTGGACAAAACTGGTCTACATAATTCAGATCTGTTATATAATTTCTATGTGGTTCAATGTGAATTATCTATCTACATACTGTCAGATCTCTCATATATTCTCTATGTGGTTCAATGTGAATTATTTATCTACATACTGTCAGATCTCTCATATATTCTCTATGTGGTTCAATGTGAATTATCTATCTACATACCGTCAGATCTCTCATATATTCTCTATGTGGTTCAATGTGAATTATTTATCTACATACCGTCAGATCTCTCATATATTTTCTATGTGGTTCTATGTGGTTCAATGTGAATTATCTATCTACATACCGTCAGATCTCTCATATATTCTCTATGTGATTCAATGTCAATTATCTATCTACATACTGTCAGATCTCTCATATATTTTCTATGTGGTTCAATGTCAATTATCTATGTACATACCGTCAGATCTCTCATATATTTTCTATGTGGTTCTATGTGGTTCAATGTGAATTATCTATCTACATACCGTCAGATCTCTCATATATTCTCTATGTGATTCAATGTCAATTATCTATCTACATACCGTCAGATCTCTCATATATTTTCTATGTGGTTCAATGTCAATTATCTATGTACATACCGTCAGATCTCTCCTATTTACTAAATGGTTCAGAACGTGTAGACATATTCTTTATTTACAGATTCATTCTGAATAAGTTTAAACCAAGACAAATAAGGTGTCAATTTTCATCTTTTTCTTGACACCTACCTACCACCTACTTCTAGCTTAGGCCTACCTACCATCTCCTTCCAGTTTAATCCCGCCTATCGCCTACGTACTTTTAGCCTAAGCCCACCTCCACCTTCAGTCTTTGCCTACGTTCTCCATCAGCAGGTGAAAGATAATCAGTGTATAATGTATAAATTTAGCAAGAGAACTAAAGATGTTTAAGAATAATTTAGAAATGATCTCACAGGGCGTCATCATAATCGCAGATGTATGCTCAAGGATGACGCGGGAGTACAGAAAGTTCCTCGACGTAATAGAACAGTGTTTACCATACTGTTTACCAACCAAAAGAGCTGAAGACGACACCTGTAAAGCTCAAATCCCAAAGAAGGAATGTTTGAGAAGCATAGCTCTAGAAGATGACATGAAAGAGACTGCCGGACAGTCCTACAAAGTGTGACCAAGTGTACTTATAGGTTGGTTTTCTTAAACAAAGGCGTTAGCTTGACACTTTTATAAAGTGAAAGTAGATCAGAAAGTAATATTGCGTGGGGGTACGTACATCCATATTGATACAAGTACTGTTTAGTAAGTTTCTGCAGACCCAGATATTTTCCATTTTTAGTATAGGTGCTAGTTAAAAATTCATTAATCCACTCAAGTGTTTACCGAGCGTGGTGCTGCAGACATTTTGTTAGATATTTGGTAGATTAAGCAGGCTTGTATTTAAAATGTAAAATATGGACAGTGTGACAGGGCTTGTGGCAGGGTTATATTTGTGAGAATGATGGGAAGTGTTTTTCTAAGAGATATGTGCATCACATTTGAATGTTGGGAACACTGTAAGACGATATAATTGTAGGTTTAAGAATGCGGGGGTAGTTAATGTTGAATCATGGTGTTTCTTTTAACTCTTTCGTTCTGTGATTTAGCTTTATCTAGGGACGCATTTATGTTGTAACGTATACTGAATTAGCGTCTGTAGCTCAAGCGGTTTTGTTTGTTTGAAAAGTTACCAACAGCATCAGAAAAGACAGCATCACCAACATTAGCATAAGAAAAAAAATTGCTACAGAACCTTGCTTTAATTATAGTGAGAAACAATGAATGAAGTGGTTCGGCCACTTAATATGAATCGAACCAAACTCCACTGTATACAGCGTCTTCTACAACAGAACACCAGGAAAGAAGGCGAGATAAAGATCACGAAAAAGATGGTTAGATGGCGTAGCAGAATCCTGTCAAAGAGCAAAAATAACAATCACCCAAGCCACTAGAGCAGCGCAAGACGAAAATTATAAAACCACGACACTGTGCAACAACCCGGTAGCAGAGTGACTGACGACAAAAGAAAACAAAACGAAAATATATACCATCTGAACCACGTAAAAATGAAAACATACGCGATCTGAACCATATTAAAAATATATGTGATATCTGGTTGACATAGAAAATGCATACACTAGAGCAGCGTTTTCCAAAGTGGGCGCCACCCCAGTGGGAGCTGAAGCGTTCTATGGGGGCTATAGTGGCTCAGAAGAATTTGGGGGATGTTCAGGCGATTAGTGGTCGGTGGCTCCTTAAAGAAGAAATTAATAATAAATATTTTAAAATAAATTATTTTCGTGATTTTGCGATTGAATAATCATTTAAAATTGGAATTCTGCATTTTAATTCATTTTATACCCGTCTTACACGATCCATTTTTCATCAATTTTCTATTTCATGTACATAATCATTTGAAAATTGACCATGTATGACATAAATATATATCAATTTTCTGTCAAAGAGAAAATAGAGCATGTATATATGGGGGCATGGAGTGGGGCGTTGGCAAACTGTTATAATGTGGAGGGTGGAGGGGTTACAAAATTTATGTTGTGCAAAGTGGGCGGTGGGTCGAAAAAGTTTGGGAATCTATGCACTAGAGCATAGGTTCCCAAACTTTTTCGGGCCACCACCCACTTTGCGAGACATCAATTTTGTAACGCCCCACTCCTTCCACACACCCCCACCTCCCCACATTATAACATTTTCCCTCGTGCAAGCAGCTTGATATTGTCGATGTAAATAGCAACTAATGATACATTACTGCTTATGCCGTTAAATTATTGCTTCATCTTGAACACATTAAATTACAAAATCACGAAAATAATATATTTTAAAATATATTTTATTAATTTCTTCTATAAGGAGCAACCGACCCTAGATCGCCTGAACGTCGGTCCCCCAACTAGAGAAGGCTTCGGCGCCTACTGGGGTGGGTGGGCCCTCAACTTTGGGAAACGCTGCACTAGATGAACCATGTAGGAACAACCATGTGAGATATGAGCTTCTGACACTGCGGTCTGTTCTCTATGCTCAGAGATCTATCTATACGGCAAAATGTCTTGTCTTCATGAATCCAGTTGTAAGCAAGAGGTCCTCGCGAGTATTCCACAATTTATCATTAAAATTAAGCTCACGGGGTGGTGGTCGAGATCTCATGTCAGTGAAGAAAGGGGCACGTTTTCAGAATGTGTTTGTGAGTCTATGGACCTTTGCGACAAGTACATTGATCAATTCGAGCAGCGTTCATGTACGAAGGCAGTGGATTCAATTAATACAAAACGCGACAATCCAAACACTTACCTTCATCTTTGTCCCGGGCAGTGGCGGCTCGTGATCATTTTTGTTAGTGGGGCCAGTCAACGTTTTCGGAAAAATCGTGATTTTGGGTTACATTATATTTTAGTATTGACTATTTAGTATTTGTCTATTACGGGAAGTTATTCCACTGTCAAAGTTAATCACTATCACGTTAAAAGTAATAATTATGAACAAATAATTTATAAAATAAAAATACACGTTACACATTAGTTTTTGTGGGACCCAGCCCCACTGGCCCTTAATGAAGAGCCGCCATTGGTCCTGGGTCATGATGGGGTGAAGGACAATGAGAGAGCGAATGACAATGACACTGGCGGGCAATGCTACATCGAGAATGGGTCTTCTATGGACGAAAGCGACATCTTCAATGCTCTAAGAGAAAACTTACGCTCTGAAGATTTCAACGAAGAAGATAAAGAATATTCTCTATCTCGGTTGCGCAAGTTGAGCATGCAGATAGGTGCGGCAAGACGGGAAAACCACGAGAGAAAACCCAGTAGATACATCGATCAACACAGAATGAGAGTTGTTAGCCTAAACACACTGAAATACATACTTGGAAGGATATCGGAGCCATTATGGGCATGTCCGATGTGCGATGAAGATGATCCTCAAAGGAACAATGAACAATGAGTTTTCATGTTGTGGAGACGTGCTTTCAATTTGTGTTATCTGAACTATAAATAAAATACAATTTCCAGCAGTCTTTTCCTACCTTAGTGTATTAAGTAACCAACCACCAATAACAGCATACAATAAAAAGAGATCGGATACTATAGCTAAGGGAAGACCAAGAACAGATGGATAGACAATACCAAGACCACACTACATAAATACGGATGTAACACAACAAGGGCGACTCATCTGGCCCTAGAACGCAAATCAAAGCTCCCATCCCTTCGCTTAACGGTAAGAGTGGGCAGCGAACTACATCTTCCACCTGGGAATAGACAATGGACAATATACAATAGTGTATGAAGTTACCTCATTTCCCATTTCTAGTCCCAAGTCTTTAGAACCTCTTAGTCTTTCGTACATCCTTTTTCTTTTCATACATCGATCAGTTTCTCATGCTAGGAAGTAAAAATAGAAAGATGAGAATTGCTTCTATGAATTCAATGATAATTCACAGTGACAGCCTAATTTCATGTCAGAAATCTGAGCATATTCATTAACTATGATACGTTCTTGTCATATTTCCATTGTCTACGACTGTAAAGGCTGACGTGTACCGTCTTCAGTGAAGGAAGGTAGTTAATGGTTAAACAAACTGACTAATATTGCACATGCATATGTGGCTCCCTAGGGACACATATGTTGAACACTGAAATTGAACTAAAATACGTATATGTTTCAGTACTTATTGTCCCCATAGTGTTTTATGATATTCCATATTGATTGTATAACTATGCTTTCAAATACCTTCTCAAACTCAATCAAACACACGTCATACTCTTATAGGTTACAATGTGGTACTGTGACGTAATGTGTTAGTGTTCCGAAGTATGGGTACTGTGTCATAATGTAGTAGTTCACTAAGTTTTAGACTCATAAAAATGTCTACAATGTGTGTTTTGCGCCTGGTTCTGCATCTAATAGAGTTGGGGTCAGTTAGTCTCTCTTAGGAAGGGCGAAAAGGGAAAATTAGTACCTTGTCTAGGCTAACAAACATTGAAAAATAAGAATGAACTCATTTCAGAGAATCCAAGTTTTCAGTTATCATCCTTCCTTTCCTGCGCTTTATAAAAAGTGTTTAGTCATAGTAGGGAACACCCTTGAGAATAAAGGCGGGATCAAATAACACATATAAAGAGAAGGTAATGGTAAAATGTGGTGCAGACACAGTAAACGATGATGGGGATAAAATGAAAAACTTCTTTGGAATAAATAACATAGTAATATGAAGCACAATGTTTACATATGTGGAAATTCTCAAACATGGGAATTGTCAAACGGTCACAAAATACCTCATGTGCGTTCCGAAGATCGTTGGTACGAATCCGGGCCGTCCCGTTCTGTTTCAATTCCAAGAATTGTTTCCGGAGATTCGGAGTTCTTCAATCAATCAAGTGCCATGCCTGCCGGCGTATGCAATCATGTCTCTCCACAACTCTCTTTGCTTGGTGCATGTACTCAGTTCTGACGTCGATCTTGTGTCGAACCATGATGTCAGGCCATCCAACATCTTCTTCCTCTGTCTTCCACGGTCTCTCCTTCCCTGAATTTTACCTGTAGTCACCAAATGTTCTAAACCTTCTCTTCGCATTATATGCCCGAAGAACCTTGATTGTCGGATTCTTATTCTTTTGATAAGGTTTCTTTGTGTGCAGGCCTGATTTAAAACCTCCACATTTGTTTTCTTTGCTGTCCATGGAATTTTCAACGGAGTTCTTACTTCGTGCAATACTCACGGCAGGTGGCGTGCCATTTCTGCAGGGAAAGACCGAGCCATAAGGGGAAACCCGGTGCACTGGAGTCAATCCATCGTCTTTAGCCTTTTCATGCATGAATTTTTGGATTGAATATCGTCTTGTCCGTCACTTTAACTACACAGTAAAAGTACAAGTAAATTTACGCCTCTGGCAATAGACTCACCATCCACTGCTAGTCCCTAACAGTGCACTGAATGCGCTATAGGTTACTTAAACCACGGCCAACTCTAAATAACTAGGCCTGACAACCGACGGGGAAAACCCTGACCTAGATTAGAGCGGGGGGCTGGAATTTATATATGTTTGATATGCTTTTTTGCAATTTTATTCAATTCTGTGAGTCTGTGGTTATTTATTGGTCAAAAATATTCATAATATTGATATTCCTTATTGTTAATCTTAACTTGTTGCACAATATAACCTTGATTTAGCATTTTGTGTTGATTTTAAAATGAATTCGTCATTGTACAACAATACTGGAATTCGAGTCACGTGGTGTAGTTGTGGTCTGATTTCCCATAATTCTTACATAAGTCCGCAGGCTCATAAGTTTATAGTTGGCTCTGACCAAACACACATGTGTAGCTATGAAACGAATGAATAGTAGTTGTCCACTACATTGGACACTATGGTGGAAAGGGCCTCTGTTATCTCTGAGGTCCATCTTTTGCGTGGCCAGCCTTTTGCTTTAGATCCATTGTATCGGAGCAACATCGCTCTTTGATGTGCACTGTCTGATGGTTATCTGTTTATGTGGCCGAAGCATTTAATTTGTTGTTTCTTGATGAAGTCAGTACTGATGTTGTACCCACTTTTTTCCTGATGTCTTCATTTCTCAATCGATCTCTTCTTGTTACTTTCAGCATTCTGCGTAGACACTTCATCTCTGTTGTGACTAGTTTTCTTCTATCATTTGATGTCAGTGTCCAGGTTTGGCACTGGTAGCATAATATGGGGAAACAGATTGTGTTGAACATTGCTCTTTTTGTGTTTATGGTGACATGTTTACATTTTAAAATTGATGCCATTTGTCCTATCATTTGATTTGATTTGTTGCATTTATGTTGAATTTCATTAGTTATTCTTTTGTTTGCTGAAAAAAATGCTCCCTAAGTATGTACAGTCTTTGACTTGTTTTAATGGGCGATTGTCGATGGAGATATTGGTAGCGTTTTCCTCTCGATGGGCCTAGTAAACATTAAAGACTTAAAACAAATAGCAACGAACCGCGAGACATGGAGAGCTATGACCTCTGCCCTATGCGCCGCCCACAGGCCCAAGAGGAAAGACTTTCCTCTCTAGCGTATGTCGTTACTTCGGTTTTGCTTCAAATTGTATTCATTACATGTTAACGGAAGTCTGTTAATGTGTTGCTGTAGCTGTTCTTCTGTTGTAGATATGATCGTCTGCAAAATGAAATTCGTTTAAGAGTTACGCAAGGTTGTTTCTTTCGCTGCTGTTAGCTGTTTTACATATTTGATCGATATATGTGATGAACAACAGCGGTGATGAACAACAACAGTATGTATCATTGTCTTACTCCTGACCCACGTGAACCTTTTCTGATAGTCCAGTGTTTGTTTGAATTGTACACTGACTGTTTATATAAAGGCACTTGCATAGATTGATTATGTGGTCATTAATCCCATAGGTTGATAATACTTTCGATAACTTGTGTCTGTCTACGCGGTCGAACGCTTTTTCCTGGTCTACAAACGCAACGTGCCGGTGTTTGTCGGATTCGACAGTTCTTTCCACTAACTGCCTAAGGGCGAATATCACGTCTGTACAGCTTCTGTTCTTCCTGAATCCCATTTGTGAGTGGTTAAGCTGTGGCTCGATGATATGGCGGAGACTTTTTCGAGTACTTTACAGAATATTTTCCCGGTGAGACTACTCCGATACGTCTCATTAATATGGCGGTGCTCTTGAAGTCTCTTTACAGGTCCTTTATAGTTTGTTCTGAAGGGTTGTTCTTGTTGGCAAGATTTTCATTCTCATTCTGGGGCTATCTTGCAAGATGTGCTTTGGAGACTGCTTTGGTTCTCGACAGGAACAAGCAGCCAAGTTCCTGGGATCTATTCTATAGAAGTGTGCTCTGAGACCGCAGTATCCCGTTCTAAGTCTGAAGACTGTGGTCTGCTCTTTTCTGTTTAATGTATTTATGTTGTCATGCTCTGGGTCGATCCAGAGCCAACTATAAACGTATGAACCTTCGGACTCAGGTAAGAATTATGGGAAATCAGACCACAACTACACCACGTGACTCGAACTCCAGTATTAGTGTATATAGACGAATTCATTTTAAAATCAACACAAAATGTTAATTCGAAGTTATATTTTGCAACAAGTTAAGTTTAACAATAAGGAATATCAATATTATGGATATTTTTCACCAATAAATAACCATAGACTCACAGAATTGAGTAAAATTGCAAAAAGCTTGCAGTGTTCTATCAAACATCTATATTTTCCGGCCCCTTTTCTGATCTAGGTCATGGAACACCCACTCAGTTGTCTGGCCTAGTTATCTAGAGTTGGCTGTGGTTGTATCCACTGTTTGTTTTTTCTTCACATCATTTTTCGGGACTGTTTCAGTTACGGTGCTATTCAGTGTATGAAATCTGAGGATAGGCAATAACTACAGGATCTAAAGACGAAGCATTAACTTTATTACACTGGGTTTGATCCCATATGGCTCGGTCCGTCTACGCAGAAATGGCACGCGACTTGTCAAGAGTAACTCAAAAAGTACGAACTTCGTATCTATGGCAACCATCCTAGGAATTTCTGAGAAACAAAAATGTATGAGAACCCTCAAACGTCAATACGCAAGACAACAACGTAGCGACTTAGCAACCGAAACCTCCGAGTCACTATTTGTACTATTTGTCATATTTCCATTGATTGGTATCCATGCATGTTAGAGCAGATATATTTTGTTTTCGGTGGAGGAAGCTGGGGTGTCATCATAGTCTTGATAGTGTGCTGACATGCACTTTCAGCAAGATATGGAAGGCTTGAAATATGGTCTTCTATTTGTTTCATGAACCGAACTGTACTTCCCGCAAAGATATGTCTACGGACCAGTGAACACAGCATGGGACGCATACGTTCGAGCAGGTTCATTTCACTAGCACTTTACACTGAAGTAGTAGGGACAAATATATACAAACGTCAAGTTCAACATTATATACATATATATATATATATATATATATATAGATATGCATACTTTTGTAAATCTAGGAAGAGGACTGGTCACGTTCCCTCCTAATAATAAGGCGTAGATATGTACAAAACTGCATGCTATAATAAACAAATATGAAATGAAAATCGTGGCATATCCTAAAGGACGTAGCCATCAACCACAGTAAACAAGTCGTTGATTTTCTAGGCACCACTTATACGTTCAGTAGTTTGCCATTGCTTTCTGAACGGGTGGCGCCATCGTCCTTTGTTAAAATCAACGGAAACAATTTGCAAGCAAACTGTCCGCAGCGTGATTCGAACTCAGATATATATATATAATTTAAGATGATACAGCAGTATTGTGTGTGTATGTGTGCATGCAGTTTTGTGTTGCGAATATTAAGCTTAGCATGTATAGACTGTCGGTTGGATTAGCGTAATCCATAAGCGTTCGCCTTATCGACTTGGACATAAGAGGGTTGTGGGTTCAGTCTCACACTAGACGTTCCACGCATGAGAAAAGGAATTGGTCCTCCTACCTCCTGCACATAAGGGTTAGAAATGTGAAGTGACAGGCACTTTTACCCTAAGGTCTTAAAGGACTACCGTAAATAGTTTTGTTATTTATGTGTACGCTATGTTTGTGCATTTATCTCAACGTATAATTTTTGAAAAGAAAGCTTGGAACAGTCAGATTAGGATATAATTGAAGAGATGTGTTTGAATGATTTATAAAGTGATAAAATAGCAATATATTAAAAACACACAACAAATCCAACACACCACAGCGAGAGAGAGAGAGAGAGAGGTTTGCATGATTTACAAGAAAACGATTACAGGAATGATATACGCTTTGCCCGTCTGTCCAGCGTGTTCGTAGCACGTTGGACTACGGGTGACAAGTCCTCTGTGAGTGCGGGTTCAACTCCGCGGACTGGCATAAAAGTCCCAGGTTCCCCAGATTTACGGTGCTCGTGGCATCGAACCGAAGGGTTACGATGTCCATGACACTGAGCCGAAGAGCTTTCAGCTCAAGTGCTTCTGGATCGAAAAAAAAAAATATATACGATTTATCTGCAAATATTGAAAGTCAGTTGGTTGAAAAGTTGAAAATTAGGTTTGGTTTTTTTCACACTTGTTAAATAGTGATACACTGTTTGATTCTTATTTTGAATCTGTTTTGTTTTAACTAGCCTGAGAGCTCTAGACAAATTATTTGCAGTTTTTAGTCTGAGAGATCAGAACCGTGGAGTTCATTTCTTTGATAACTTTATAAATACTGTACAACAGACCTGTCCAACGCGATGCCCGTGGGAAGCATTGGGTCTGTGTTATGCATTCCTGGCGCCATATTTCGCTCCGTTTTCTTTAACAATAATCGAATTTCACACCAAAAAGTATTTCTAAATATTAGTACGAATATTGTTACATTTTTGGGAGAGAAAATCGAATATTACTTATGTCGAACTCAGATGTATTCGACATCACGGAGCAATTAGAACGTGGCGCAACGTACTTTCGATGTCTGGAGCAAATTAGAACGTGGCACTTTCTCTGGAGCAAATCACGCAACATCACAAAGAGTAGTTATCAAGTAGTTATTGTAGAAAGCACCAAATGAACAAGAAGGCATACATTCAGTGGCGGCTTGTCATTAAGGGCCAGTGGGGCCGGGCCCCACCAATAATAAGGTGTAACGTGTGTTGATATTTTATACATTAAAGTATATCCTAACCGAAACCATTATTTTTCCGAAAATGTCTCTCTGGCCCCACCAACAAAAATGATCACGAGCCGCCACTGCATACATTGATAAAAAGGTACTGCTAATTTGATTTCATAGATATCTAACTATTTAGACTAGACTTTGAGGGACCTATGTTTCCCCATTTCGATAAGCAAAACGTTGATGTTTATTAAATTTGCTGGGTTTTTTTCTTGTGGTAAATTTCGTGATCATAATATAAAAACGTAAAAACAAAGTACTGTCTTTTTCTTTTCTCCAATCATGTTTGTCTCACAGCGTCAGGTCCCAACGGACCTATGTGTGCGCTTCGTAGCTAGTGTCTTTCGTTGCCTCTGTTATCTCTGAGGTCCATCTTTGCGTGACCGGGATTTTGATTTGTACCCATTGTATCGGAGCAGCATTGCTCTTTGGGGTGCACTGTCTGTTGGTAATCTGCTTACGTGGCCGAATCCTTTAATTTGTTGTTTCTTGATGAAGTCTAGTACTGATGTTGCACCCACTTTTTCCTGATGTCTTCATTTCTCAATCGGTCTCTTCTTGTTACACCCAGCATTCTTCGTAGACACTTCATCTCTGTCGTGACTAGTTTTCTTCTATCGTTTGTTGTCAGTGACCAGGTTTGGCACTGGTAGCATAATAGGGAAGGGGGGGAAAAAAGATGGTGTTCAACAATGCTCTTTTTGTGCAAAAAATGATGTGTGTCGTTTTGTGTGTAGTTTTGTGTGTCGTTTTGTATGTGGTTTTGTGTGTCGTTTTGTGTGTAGTTTTGTGTGTAGTTTTGTGTGTAGTTTTACAAAAACAATAACAATGCTGTGTATTATTTTTGTATTTTGTACAGCACTTTGTTTTTACGTGCTTCGCCGTTGATACATAGTTTTTCTGCATTCTTCCCTCAAATCGATCATAATGTATAGCGATAACATTAAGGGGTCGTGACTTGCAACAGGATGAGAAGCACTGATGCAAACACTAGATTTGAGCAGTGCATGACTAACATCACGGATACCTTCATCAGTATGTACTCACTTCGCCGGAAACATCGTGAGAAGATAACCCACTGGAACATATATATATATATATGTATATACTGCGGAATAAAATGGTAACAGAAAGACGTAGTATCTTAGTTGTTAGTGAACTCTATTCTTAGACAAGTTGTTCTGGTTCAATTCCACAGTGGGCGGAGAATTGTTTTCCGACCGTATCGGCTCTCAGGTCTACCAGGCTCAATTGGGTTCCAGGATACGCACTGGGAAATAAAGGCGGCCGGCGTGATGTTGACCCCATCATCCATATTGTGCCGAAGGAAAATGAAAAATGAGGGCCTAACACCATGTTACCCAATATTCTACGTTATCAAGGGTTAATTTGCCTTTTTGTACCTTCGAAATTTGTTGTTGATTCATCGTCAATAACTATTGCATTTAATAGTGAATTTTATCTTTGTCTAACTTCTAGTAAAATATGTTTTATTGTTGAATTTTGTGCATTCATTCTTTTATAATTTGATCAATAAATAAACAATAAGAAAGTATTAGGGTATTTAGGTTGCAATTTTGATTGCACAGGAAATGTTAAAAAGAAATTATGATACGAATTGGCAAAGCAACATCAGCTTTTAAAGTCTAAATAAAATATGGAACTGCAAGTTATATAGTATTAAAACTAAATTACGAATTTTCAATTCAAATGTTGTATCAATCCTAACATATGCTAGCGAGAGTTGGAAAAAGACTAAAGATATAGAAAGCAAGTTGAATGCATTTGAAAATGGATGTCTGCGAAAAATAATGAATATAAAATGGAACGAATTCAGAAGAAGTGATGAAATCAGAGACATGTCTGGTCAACCACTAGTGACAACTGTTATAAGAAAGAGAAGATGGAGATATGTTGGGCACACCTTGAGGAGAAATGATCAACGAATATCAAAGCAGGCATTGAAGTGGGATGCCAAGGGTTCAAGAAAGAGAGGTCGACCTAAAGAGACCATGAAACGAACTTTGCTGAGAGAGGCAAGAGATATCGGTCTCAGTTCCATGGAGGAGATTGAGCGAGTTGCCCAGGATAGAGCGGTATGGAGAAATTACTTGCAGGCCCTATGTAACGTATAACGGTACAAGAGGAATTATTATTATTATTATTATAAGTATTAGGGCTTCTTGAAAAATATACCAAATACAGGATTTGAGCCACAAACTCTTATTTCTTACAGCACCTGTTGCATAGCTCTATGGCAAACTTTACATTAGTAATGAATTTTATGTTGTCTAGAAAAACCTTCTATATTCTGATCAAAGAAAACTGGCTGATGCTACAAATAAGAAACAGAAAATTGAGATATTTTGGACATATAAAAGACATGAAGGGCTGGAGAAGACCATCATGGAAGGAGGCATACCAGCAAAGAGAAGAAGAGGAAGACCATGTAGAAGAGGGATTCAGGATGTAATTGATGGTTTGAACATGACAGCTGCAGGGACAGGACATCTGGCCTATGAGAGAGAGAGAGAAATTCTGGAGGACTGTTGGGGTGGAAAAGTTCTGCTCAGGACAAGCTATTTGATGATGATGATTCTAATCTAATAATTATATTGTAAAATATGAGTGGGTTTTTTTCTTTAAATTCATTTTTTTCCCTGAAGTAAATTGTTTGATATCCTGATCAAACTATTCTCTGTCATGAAGCGATTAATCGTTTTTGTTGCGTTTTGTAGGTCGTGAGTTCTAATCAGAACTGCGTCGTTCTGTTCGTAAATGCAATTTTTTTTCTGAGATCCCTCAGGATTTTGGCCGCAGCAACAGAATGTGTACTTTGTGAAAAACGTTTCGATAAAAACTGTGGTCAACACCACGCAGCAGCCTTTACTTACCAATGATTTTTCCTGGTACCCAATTGAGGCTGGGTCGACTTTGGAGCCATTACGGTCGAAAAATATTCCCGTCCTTCTTGAAATTGAACCCGGACAACTAGTCTAAGAAACGAATTCACTAACAACAGCTACCGCGGCTCTGTGGCAGTTAGTGGAACAGGAAAAATAGTTTTAAAAACATTAAGGATCACGTGTTACGTTAAGTATATACTTTCACAAGTAAGTACTTTGTTTCGCAGCTTTTGGTAGATTAATGAAATGACTTATTTGGTTTTTAGGTGTCGAGTCGCCCGGTGGTTACCGAGAAATTTGGGGTGTAAAGAATAGAAATACTGTTACCTGCTACGCATGTCGTAAGAAGCGACTAAGGAGGTTTGACTGAAATCGGATGCACGTGTCCTAAACGTGTAGAAGTCTATGCTTTTAGGGCCTACCAAACCAATGTGCAACGTATACACGTTCTTGGCAAAGATCAAACATATCACAAAGAGTGATTAAAATTGGTCGTAAAAAACGAACGCAAAGAAGAAGAGGAGGAGGTGTCGAGTGTTTTGATCAATTCATTTCATTCTTGATAAAAATAGCAATAGCTACATTTCTTTGTAATATTAACCTATCTTAGTTTAGTTAGTATCCGTGTTGATCACTGTACCATGCCTACTAGTACACATAGCCACCGCCCACCAGGAAGTAATGTATATTGTTGTCTGTGCGAACAGAGCTGTTTCACGTTTATGGGTACCGTTAAAACAAACATCCAATATAAGAATGGCGTAGTATGGGAACTGTAAAATTTCCTCGCGATGAAATCTGGAGGCGAAATGTGTGTGTTTCTCCTTTACTACGAGTTTACTGTATTTGAGTTGGTTTAGTTCACGACATTTAATTGTTTCGTATAAGGAAACATTTGTTTGTTATTTCGTAAGGGGTGTGCCAAATCCTCTTAAAGTTGATTGGATTGTTCTTATAAAATAATGACACCTGATTGGATAATTTATCAAGGAAAAATCATGACTTCTGGGAAAGAGTTTCCCCACGCTACGTTTTTGCTTCGTCGAATGACTAAGTGATGTAATTAATTATATTCTTAGACGAGATCCCAGAAGATATCACAGGATAATGTGCGCCACGTGTTTTCTTGCACGCTTAGTCTATAAAAAGGACAACCATTCCTCATTTGATTAAAGACAGCACAAATTGAAGGCTTGATCGAGACGAACCAAATGAAAAACATCTTGTAAAAGTAAATACCAGCATTTTTGTTTTAGTTCTTCATTAGATGGTAAGCAGGTTTTTTTTTTTTAACTACAGAATATCTTTGCATGAATTAGGTCAGATAAGTTATTTCACGGACTTCATACTTCATGTTACAATACTGTTTTTACTGTTGAGTTATTTCTTCTTCTTCTGCTTGATCACACGCTGGGAATTCAGGCGTTAGTCATGGCGCCTGGCAGTGGCGGCTCGTCATTAAGGGCCAGTGGGGCCGGGCCCTACCAAAAATAAGGTGTAACGTATATTTATTATTTCATGCATTAAAATATATCCTAACCGAAAACATGATTTTTCCGAAAATATCTGTCTGACCCCACCAACAAAAATGATCACGAGCCGCCACTGATGCCTGGTATTGCGCTTCTGGCTGAGTTTTGCGTGAGGCTTGCTTATCATTTGAATTGGCTTCGCCGTCTTCAGAGGTTTCAGTCATTTCATTTTCATTACAGTATACTTCTTCTTCTTCCAGCGCTCCATATCGACCACTCTGTTAACCCTTCTCTGTGATTTGTATGTGATCTGAGTCTAAGAGCGATTGTACGGTGTGCCAGTTATGCGCCTACAAGTAGGCCAGCACATCCGATTTTTACGATGTTTTTTATTTACTTAGGTAGCTTCCCTAGGTCATACATCAGTCGCCTCTTACGACATGCCTGTAGGTCGCATGTGGTACTATTCTTTGCTCCCCTGCGGGTCCCGGCTCCACACGGATGAAACAAATCAATATAATGAACTCACAAGTTGTTCAGGTACAATTCTCACTACACAAATTGAGTACTGAGAATTGTGTCAATATATATATATATTTATTGATTGAGGGATTGATTGATAGGAGCATCATATATATTGTTTGATAAATTGATTGATTGATTGATTGATTGATTGATAGGACCATTATATATATTGTTTGATAAATTGATTGATTGATTGATAGGAGCATTATATATATATTGTTTGATAAATTGATTGATTGATTGATAGGAGCATTATATATATTAATTGAGTGATTGATATTATCATTATATATATATATTAATTGAGTGATTAATTGATTGATAGGATCATCATCATTGCACTTCGGTGAGTAAAAATGTGTGCTCCGATCTCATTCTCACACAGGAAGATCTCAGCTACAGTGCACGAACTCCGTAACACCGACGAGGGTCCCCGCAAATATATATATATATATATACTCAACTCCACTATTCAACTATTATTTTAATTAATAGTAACAACTCTTACCACAAACTTCATCCAGTTACACAAATAAACATATATATATATTTATCTATATAGAATAATGTTTTACCCAAAACAATATTATTTCCTAATCGAAACTAGGTGGCGTATGTGGCTTAGAGGTTAGAAACTCGGTCTATTAACCCCAACGTTCTGAGTTCGAATCACGCTGCAGACTGTTTGGTTGCAAATTGTTTACGTGGATTTTAACAAAAGGACGATGGCACCACCCGTTTAGAAAGCAATGGCAAACTACTGAACGTAATAATGCCTAGAAAAATCACAAATATCGTTAAAAGCTGGGATTGATTCGCAAAGTCATATAAAGGATATGCAATTAACTTTAATCAAAACTATCGTTCCATTTTGTAAATAAAAAAGCATAAATATATATTTAAAAAAATATATATTTAATTTGCACACTTTCAATTTATCGATATAAGGGAAGACTGCAGTAAAATTATGTAGCAATGGCGGAACATGTTTCTCTCGTGCGTATGCCCGCTGTCAATTCAGGCGGAAAGTCATGACACCTGGTATTGCGCTTCTGACTGATTTTTGCGTGGGCCTATATTACCCTTTTACAGGCATTCCTCAACCATATGGACAGCCTCGCCGACTTCCGAGGTACTTGAAGCTTAGATCCTTCAAGAGTGATCGTTGCAGGAGACCTATAGTCCGTGTAACTCTTTCTCGGACAGTTAGTTGTAGTGAAGGCATAACGGGTGACTTCTTTAACGGCTTTCCCGCCTTTGGTGAGGTCGTTCCATACACAACGTAAGATAATTACTCTTTAATGATCTTTTAGTGCCGTAAATTTGGGCTTAGATCTACGCCAAAGAGCATTTGCTTACATGCGTTGACTGGGTGAGGTCGCTCAGGTAAAGACCCGAACGATCTCGACCCTTCTAGGGCTAGTCACAGGAAGTATCACCTTTTGGCGGGACATCTAAATCGTAAATATATATATATATATATATATATATATATAACCGAAGTGCAATCATGATGGTCCTATCAATCAATATATATATATATATCAGTGGCGGCTCGTGATAATTTTTGTTGGTGGGGCCAGACAGAAATTTTCGTAAATATCATGGTTTCGGTCAGGTTACATTTTAATGTATAAAATAATAAATACACGTTACACCTTATTTTTGGTGGGGCCTGACCCACTGGCCCTTAATGACGAGCCGCCACTAATATATATATATATATATATATATATATATATATATATATATATATATATATATATATATATATATAAATGCAGGTTCCGCTCGAAGAATGTATACACATTTTATCGAGGATATTTGTGTATATATCGTCAGAATTATGTAACATATCATTTCATATTCTGATCGAATTACGGTAGCAACGTGTTGTAATAATGTTTTCTCAAAAGATGATGTAACAAATATGAGCCCTGTGCCTACCACTTAATTATCATCATCATTGACCCCTTTGTCTCAGGAGACAAAGGTTTTTGCGTCACGTATAATTCTGCGCTGAATCACGTTTCTTGCGGGTGTAATGGCCTATTCTGGAGTGGCAATCCTTGCCATAGTTGCTGCAGGTAAAACTGGAGACGAGTTGATACATAGGATGTTGTAATTGTAGAAGTCAAAAGTAATTTGTATTTATCTCTTGATGTTATGAATAAAGTTATTATTTAAATATTTATACATATTTTAAAAAACATCATACTACGCATTGCTACTATAATTTGATATGAGTCCATATATATCCGCTTTGTCTATACATTTTTCTAGCGGACTCTGTACATGTATAATATGTGTGCATATGTGTGTCTGCGTTTGATGTTCATGCTACTGTGTACACCAGTGATGTCCAACGCTGTGATGTGTTGGGGCGCATCTGAAGGATAGTTGTGAAGACGCGGGCGCCATGTGACGATTGTGATACTTCTAATATTAAATAACAATAAATAATTCCTCTTACCGTTATACGTTAAATAGGGCCTGAAAGCAATTTCTTCATACCGCTCTAGCCTGGGCAACTGGCTCAATCTCTTCCATGTAACTGAGGCCGATATTTCTTGCCTCTCTCAGCAAAGTTTGTTTCAGGGTCTCCTTAGGTCGTCCTCTCTTTGTTGAACCCTCTGCATCTCACTTCACTGCCTGTTTTGATAACGAATAACATCCTGCCTGTCCAGCGTGTTCGTAGCACGTTGGACGACGGTGACAAGCCCTCTGTGGGTGCGGGTTCAATTCCGCGGGCTAGCAGAAAAAGCCACAGGTTCTCCAGATTTACGGTGTTCGTGGCACCGAACCGAAGGGTTACGATGTCCATGGCACCGAACCGAAGAGCTGAAAGCGTGCTTCTGGATGGGGAAAAAAAAGAATAACAGTAGTAATATTAATATTAATGAAGATGTCAACGACAACTGATAAACTGCATATTTATTCAACTCTCTGCTATCAGTGCCAAACATTGGCCCCTGACTAAGACACAAGAAAGAAAGATTACAACATGTGAAATGAGATGTCTACGAAAAACTGTCAACGTTACAAGGAGAGATATAGTGAGAAATGAGAATATCAGAAGCATCGTTGGTACTATACCATGCATACAGTACATCGAGAAGCAAAGAATCAAGTGGTTCGGCCATCTAATGGGAATGGAATCACATTTACTACCATCACGTGCCTATAATAATCGACACTCAGGGCGCAGAGCACGAGGCAGGCCAAGAACACGATGGATAGATAACATCTCAGAGTCCCTGCGAAAGCATGGACTGACAACGTCAAGCGCAACACACCTGGCACAAGATAGAAAACTAACTCTCCCACGACGCTTCACGGCAAATGTGGTTAAGATAAGATAAGATAATGAAGATGTCCATGTTTTCTACATAGAAATAGAAAAAGGGCGGGGTTAGATGACAGTTGAATAATTACACAGTAAAACAAGATTACAAATGCTGGAAAATCGTGAACGCCCCGTTGGACAACGTCTGTGTACACATTCTTCTATGTTGGATCATATTTAAAGCAACATTTCCGCAGCGAAGACTAGTTGAAATAGATCCCCATCATTTTCTGTCAATAATATATTCATATTTTCTTCAGATATTATGTTCTTTGTTGAAAATCGTTCTCGTAACATACCATCATCATCAAGGTGCGTATCACTCTGTCTCTAGCCAGTTCACCCACTTCGTCGATGGTCATATTCATGGTCCCTTTAATATTTTGTAGCCATCTTCTTCTTGGTCTGCCTCTGCGTCCTGGGACTCTGCCCTCTAATATTGTTCTTTCCAGGCCATCGTGACGCTTAATATGGTCAAAGTATCTAATTTTTCTGTATAGTATGTTGTTTATCAGTCAATTTTCTTTCACATTTAGTTCTTTCAGGACATCACCTGAAGAACTCGTAACATACCAGCTGAAGTAATCTCAAACTTGTTAAAGTTCTCCCGTCTCCATAGTCATGTTCAAGGTTTAGTGCTTTGTTGCCACCTTCATTTTAGTCAACTTTTTATCGTAATCCAGGAGTCTTCATTATTCTTCTTCTTCACCCGTCGCCCCTAGGGAAGCATACGTCCGCAACTAAGGCCTTCGAAGCAATCCTATCCAATTCCATATTTTCCAGATCCCTCTTCCTCGGGTGGCGAGCTATGAATTTTCCAGATCCCTCTTCCTCGGGTGGCGAGCTATGAATTTTCCAGATCCCTCTTCCTCGGGTGGCGAGTTATGAATTTTCCAGATCCCTCTTCCTCGGGTGGCGAGTTATGAATTTTCCTGGTTATGGTTTCTGTAGTTGTCTAGTGTCTTTTACGGGGTGGGGTTTGCTAGCCCCACAACCTACCTCCTTATTCGCCTCTTACCACATGCGTGGTAGGTAATGGTGGTTCTAATCGTTACACCCCTAATTTGAGATCCGGTAACCACTCGGTCGTCCTTCATTATTGTTGTCTCTAAATCACAGTGGCATTTAATGAAATCCCAATACTTCAACTTTCGAAACATAACCAAGCTATGGGGAACTCTCGAAGAACTCCAACTGACATGCAGCTTCATAGAGGCAACCCATCTCATGATTTAGACGAGCATACGAAACCGAACGCAAAGAAGAAGAAGAAGAAGAAGAAGAAGAAGAAACATAACATTATTTCTGCATCAACTCTCCTCGATGTTCAGATTGTGTAGGATCTGTGTGTATATATGTATATACCTCTTCGTTTTTGTTTAGTGCGCTGTAAGAATTTTCCTGCAGCAATTTGTTACTTCTTCTTCGATGATCCAGCGGCACTTGGGCTCTTGACCTTCCACCCAATTCTATGTAGTGATATCTGCATGTGTTTGTAAGTTGTTCTTTTGTTCCGTTTAATGTGTTCCATTTATTTGGCCTTGAAGGAAGAAGGATCTTCTTGACATCATCCAACACTTGGTACATAAAGAGAAGGTGGTGAACGGTTTCATGATGATGTGCACATAGCTAGCACTCTGGAGAGCGTTGTTGTTGATTTCTCTTCTTGTCACTATTAAGTGGTATGTGTTGGGTTCGGAGTTCAAAATGATGCTCTGAGTCCTCATTGTAAGGTGGTTGATGTTATTGGGGTGTGTGTTCGCGATGTGTCTGTAAGCCTCTTTCCCCGTGTCTCCCATAGCCCATATTTTCAACCAAATTTAACACTTTGTAAAAACAATTAGGATTTTCTTCCTGAATTCTTGTGTAATTGTCCCTGATTCATATCCATATGTTGTTACAGAAACAATGGATGTCCACAGTATTACTTTTGCTTGCTTGGTGCTCATTCCATATATTTTTCATTATCTTCTAAAATGTCGTGGCAGGTCTCCTTATAATTTATTTTGTACAGTCTTCGTTGTTGTTAATTATGAAGCTAAGTCGTTCAAATTGCTTTGATAATTTCATTATCTTCATTATTCATAGTAATTTTGTATTGACATTTTGTTTAATCTTTTTCTTCCAATGCTCCACACCGACCACTTGTTAACCACTCTTTGTGATTTTTATGTGATCTGAGCCTAAGAGCGATTGTACTCTGTGCCAGTTATGCGCCTATAAGTAGGCCAGCACATCCGATTTCTGCGATGCTTTTCATTTACTAGGGTAGTTTTCCTAGGCCCCTGCTTCAGTCACCTCTTATGACATGTCTTTTAGGTCGCAGTGTTACTTTTGTTGTTGCTCCCTTGCAAACCCCGCAACACAAGGGCAAAGTTTTATAAAAATAATAAAAAATTACTCGTAACTGTCTTTAATACCTCTTTTTTGGTAGGTGTAGGACGGGGGAAGACAGAAGCCTGTGAAAGTCAATGGCAGCATGGCTAATGAAAATTACTGGGCTAACACAGTATTATTATCCAATATCAATCGAGGTATGAAAAATGGTTCCTTTATTTTTTACTTTACAAAGTGTCTATCACTTCCAATTTTCATACCCAAGTAGGCAGGAGGCTAGAGGGTCAATTCATTTTCTCATAGCTAGGGAAACGTCGGGTGCTGGAAAGAAACGCACAATCCTTTGGTGTCAAATTCAATAAGCCAGGGCCCTAGGTATTGCACTAATTTGTCCCACCTGCTGTCTGCTTATTCATTGTCAATTATTTTGTTTCTGCACCAATAATTAATGAATAATTTATGAAATATAACAAATGATTACTCTCATTTGTAAAAAAATATTATTGATTGCATTGGGTGGGGTCTGTTTGTTATATACATATAGTTTTAACACTTCTGTTTGTTTCTTTCGATTATTTATCACTCTCATTTTGCAGTTACTACACACACACACATACACATTAGTTTTAGTTTGGTCTAGTCTTCAGATCATTATCAATGCATGTCGAACCAATTAGTCCATAAGTGCTTCGGTCTCCTCCTCAGTATGTCTCTCAGCATGTGGCGACTTACAACACCGGTTCTTTGTTGGTTTACTATTCTTCTTTGGCTACTAGTATAGTGTTCTTGTCTAGCTATACCACATTTTGTTTTGATTTATTGCAGTCTGGTTACTGTTGCAGATTCACCACTATTACTTGAATCATGTACACGACCTCTCTCTCTCTCTCTCTCTTAGGAAACGTATAGACACATTTTTTAAAAAAATATTTCTTGATCCAGAAGCACTTGAGCTTTCGGCTCCGTGCCATGGACATCGTAACCCGTCGGTTCGGTGCCACGAACACCGTAAATCTGGAGAAGCTGTAGCTTTTCTGCCATCCCGTGGAATTGAATCCGCACTCACAGGGAGCTCGTCACCCGTCGTCCTACGCGCTACGAACACGTTGGGAAGAGGGTAACGAGGGTACTGACTTTCCTGCAAACAATTCCCCAACTCAAGCGGGCAGAAGCATAGACAGAGCCGATATCATCAATGCGGTACGCTCTCATTTATGTATCATAAGCAAGCTCAGACACTGGAACGAGTTCGAGAATTAGACATTTATCTTAGACATGCCAGACAGTGTCGTTTTAATATATCCATCCTGTTCTACTTCTTCTTCTTCACCCTTTGCCCCTAGGGAAGCATAGGCCCGCAACCAAGGCCTTCCAAGCCCGCCTATCCAAGGCCATCTTTTCCAGATCTCGCCACTCTCTCCCCGTCCTCTTGCATTCCATCTCTAACTCCCGTCTCCAGGTGTTTCTGTGTCTTCCCTTTGTTATAGGAGGTCCCGCTGGTGGGAAGCATACGGGGGGAGGATTGTATGAGGAGGTCTCCGGTTGGTCGTAGTATCTTCCGGATAACTATTGTTCTTGTGGTTTGATTTGGTTTCTACATGTTCCCGTTTCTAATGGTGAATGTTATTACTGTGACAGTTTGGTTTCCCATCCATGAGCATGTTGTCATTTCTTATATATTATTTCCAACGATAACAAACGATGATACAGAGTATAATAATAAGACAAACTCCATCGTGAGTTCATGTTTCTGTATTAAATGATGTTAGATTAATGTGGCAAGGCAAATACGTCTGTCCGTGCCAATGGTTCATGTTGTCTCTCTGTGTTTACTAATTCGTTACTAACACGTCACTATTTTACTACACAAAAGCGTCATGTCTCGTAGTTATGTGTTGCACTTCTACATAGAGAGTACAACACATAGTCTCAACTATTAAATAATCTAATTATACTACACTAACTATCTGGCTAACTGTCCATTCCTCCGCTGCCATCTGGGGAACTATGACACCTTACTTCTATTACCCTGGGGGTTCCATCGGAGAGCCTGTCTCGCAATGCTGTCAGGGGTTTCCTCAGTGTGTGTCCTATCCATCTCCACCTTCTGCTCATTATCTCCTGTTCCACCTGCCGTTGTCCTGCCCTATCCCACAGTTCTCTGTTTGTGGTCATCCTGTTCTACACCGCTATAAAAATCAGTAACATGGGAACTAATATCAAACAGTATACATATAATATATATATCATGAAACATTGACAAAGCGGCGGAGAAGATCAGCCAGAATTTGCCTTTGAATGCAAATGCTACAGAACAGTACTTAGAATTACCATGGACAGAAAAGAGAACAAATGCTTCTGTTCTGCAACAGCTTGATATTAGAGAGAGTTGGTTATTAAAGAGGATAAAATCAATAAAAATTAAATATTTCGTACACATCAAACGACATGAGTGCATAAGTAAAAAAGTAAAGGAACCCTTTCATACCTCGTGGTATATAGGTCAATACAGTGTTAGGCCTGTATTTTTCATTGACCGTCGGCACACGATGGGTGATGTGGTCAGCATCACGCCGGTCGCCTTTACTTACCCAGAGCATGTCTGGTACCCAGTTGAGGCTGGGTCGACCTGAGAGCCGTCGTGGTCGGGAAAAATTCCAATTCCACGCGCATTGCGGGAGCTGAACCCAGATCATCAGCCTTGCGAAGCGAGTTCACTAACAACTACGCTAGAGCGGCTCTCACATGAGTGCATAGAGAAGGTAATTTTGGAAGGAATGTGCCTGGAAGAAGAATGAGAGGAAGACCTAGAAGACCTAGATGGATGCGAGATGTCATTAACGATCTGAGAATGACTGCTGCTGACGACGGTCAACTTGCGCAGAATAGAGAGCTTTTTAGGACTGCTGTCACGGCAGCCAAGTTCCAGAAGGTACAATGATGATGATACATATACCCCCTCCCCCGCCACAGAGACGCCCAATAGTGATGCACACTCTCCCAGTCTAAGAATAACTCTTATTTTAATTTTAGCAGAACGTATTGACCAGTAGCTCAAGCGGTAGTGAGCTCGATCCCAAACCTAAGCGTACGAGGTTCAAACCCCACAGTGAGCAAATTTTGAAGCAAATTCGTTTCCGTGGGATTTTTACAAAAAGGTAAAAATAGACCTCACCGTTCAGAAAGAATAGCAAACTACTGTATAAGTGATGCCTAGAAAATCAACAACTCATTTACTGAGGCCCCTTTAAAGGATATGCCTTGATTTTCATTCCATTGACTAACAAAATAAAATAATTAATTAAAATGCAATCATTACGAAGATTGCTATTTTAATTTTAAGTATATGTTACCTGAGACCTTTCTTAAAATTTGTTGTCGATTGGTGTTAGTGATCATGTCTGTACACAACTTACGTTCCTCCGTGAAATTAATGAAAATCCAGGCATATCCTTTAAAGGATTTAGTCATCAACAACAGTAAACAAGTCGTCGATTTTCTAGGCACCACTTATATGTCCAGTAGTTTGCCATTGTTTTCTGAAGTCGTGAGGTCTATTTTTATCGTTCGTAAAAATCCAAAGGAACTAATTTGCTTCAAATTTGCCCCGGCGAAATATGAACCAGGCACGCTTGGATTGTGATCGAGTTCACTATCGCTTAAGCTATCAGGGGGGACTCTGGTCGGTGGGGGTCAAGATACTATTTTCGTTGTTTTCATATTAATGTAAAACTTGTATAACCATTTTGAAAGATTGTGACTTGGAAGAGTAGAAAAGGTTAGTTTACAAAAATGTCAAAGCGTTGCCACGGAAACAATACAAAATGGCCGCCAAACACAAAATTTCAAATCCCTAAGGCTCTGAATCAAATTGTTACAGGAGGGGCCTTTAGTAGAAGACACAGGTTTCTGGTAGTACGGGTGGGGTCTTTAGTAGAAGACACAGGTTTTCCCTTCGTCATCTTCTTTATGGTCAGGGCCGAGTGGTGGCTTGTTCGTGTGCTCCTCATTGTGATTCTTACTCTTGATCCATCTTCATTAGATCCCTCGCATCCACGAAGTGTAAATATATATATAAAGTACTAATGCGTTCCTATTTGGTTTGTAGTTGCAACAGATGTCATTCTCAGCTAATATTGACTCCTTTCTATCTTAGGGCATTCATTCGTAACTAAGATATACTCAATAACCATGTAGAGTTTACATAGGCATATTTATTGGTTGATATAAGTGTGTGAGTGGACAGATCATGCAACACGTCCATCCATCTTAAGGTTTGTGTCATCTCTTCTATTTACTAACTAACTTCCTAGCAACTGTTACTAAACCGTCACTATTTAACTACACAAAAGCGTCATGTCTCGTAGTTATGTGTTGCACTTCTACATTGAGAGTACAACACATAGTCTCAACTATTAAATAATCTAATTATACTACTCTAACTATCTGGCTAACTGTCCATTCCTCCGCTGCCACCTGGGGAACTATGACACCCCCTGGAGACCTCGCCGTCGCCCCGACGGCGAAATCCCAAAAAAATCGCACAGGTAGTGTCCAATAGGGTTATTAGAGTGGTGAGAGCTGAAAGGGAACTAGTCACCTCACGTTTTAAACGTGGCTCCACAACAACTAACTACAATAGCCAACCATGGTCGAAAAGAAAAGAAAATCCTGACGGGATCTCAGGAAGACCCAGTTGAACGAGCTAAATGGGAACTAGTCACCACACGTCGTTGAACGTGACTCGTCAACTGGTCATAGGTGACCATGGTTAACAACAACAGTAAACCCTCTGTGCTCTTGTGCTGGAACCATGTAATATAGAAATTAATCAGCATTTCATTAATTAATTGGAAAATATGCGCCATATAACTCCGACGGCGACCCAACAGCATAACACTTGGCCAATGTGGGTGGCTGTACTGGGACATCCATTCCTCACAAGTCGTAGTATGGCGAGGGGCAGCTCACATCTGTCATGTCTCTATTTCGCTTGTGTTCGTTAGAGTCTGGTCATGCAATCTGAAAGCTCAAACAAAAGAACTAGTTACAAACTGAACATGATATGAAAAACATCTCTTTATACTGGTCAAATCACCAACAGTATCTGACCTCTATGAGGAAATAATAACCAACTCCCGATCCCAGGGGATGAACAATCTCCCAATATTCAACATAATACATCAAAAAAATATAAAATGTCCAGGCAACAACACTATATCACCTCCACGAGGTATTATTAACCATCTCCCAATCCCAGGGAATGAATTAGCAGCAAATATTAAACTCCATTATAAACGTCCAATATTCAACGCTGCTCCATTATCTCCTAAACTTCTTCTGTTAAAATTCCCCATCTTCTTATTTAACATAATGAACACATCAAAGTGTAGGATTACGTACACGCGACGCAAGTCCACACTAAATCCGCCAATTAAACAAATCATAACTCCAAGGATCCAAAATACTCGGATCGACACCATATAACCTCCATGAGGCAATAAAATCACCCACAACCCCAGGAATAAATTAACATCCCAAATATATCAAATATCTGCAATTTACCAACATGCAGCCTCAATAATGTATCACAATCCACAATCCTCCACATATAGCAATCACATTGAAGTTAATGAGACTTCATTGTCCGTTCAACCATCAAACGGAATCAAATAATATTCAAAATTTGACTCCACAATATATAACCACAGGTATTATTAAAATTATTAAAATTACAACCCATCCAAACCCCACAAGGAATCAAGCCAATTCCCAAAGGATTTACCTATCGGCTCAATATCAGATAATCTCAGTAAATGAGGTAGCACATTCCGTCCAGTAATCATTAAGGACTCAACCAAAAACCCAATTATTCTCTTTATTTGGTTTAACATTATTCTCGGCTACCCTTATAATCCATCCTTCAGTCCCAAAGGATTGAAATAAAAACGCATGTATGTTCCCTATTTGGTTCGACCTCACTTTTGACTTCAGGCCCATTGTAAACCTTTTCTCAATCCACCAGGATCCAAACGAAAATCCAGGCATGTTGTGTATAAAACTCGGGCTCCATGTGGTTTTGTACAAATCGCGTAAATCATGGTTGTCCTCGTCATGATCCAACCCATTTCCACGAGACCATCCTGGGAGCACTGCTAACGATATCACGTGTGCCATCCCCACGATGTATACCCTGAAAGATATTGTCAAGAACAACATAGACCCCCAGCATGAAATAGAGAAGGCAAGGACTATGCCCTTGCTCGTAAATTGAAAGACGCAACCCTTGCAAACCATGCTGATGTGAACACAGGGCCCTAGCACTAAAAAATAGTATGAAGAATCCAATTACCATAGTATTCCATCTCAAACGCTTGGTCGTGGAATGGACACAATACCTCCCCCGAACCGACGCATTGTTTATGTTATCAAGAAACTTCCGTTCAATTGCACATCTTTTGCACATCAGAACCAGATCGTACTGGATCTGATGTTGACCAGATTTGAAAATCAAAACTAGCATTGCAATTCATATTTTGTTTATGTTCTGAACTCAGAGATTTAGCATCTCTCCCATACAAACTCAAACTTATTTGTAGTGAGGAACAACTATTTTCACTACCATTGTCCACTGGGAGACTAACAATTCCAGTATGCTCGTAGGCACACTCGCTGAATCCTGAAATTTTTATATCTTTTTCGTGAAGCTCATCCTCAGTGATCGCAATTACCTGTGTTGTCGTTGAAGTGTCACTGGGACAAGATACCTTTAGTTGATTGTTTTCCTGTTTTAAATTATCTGCAGGATCTCTTCTAAAGATAGATTTAGGCCACCTTTCTTTCCTCCGCACTATTCTAGACTGACCGCTACGGTCAGCACACTTTCTAAATATACGCTTCCTACTATTTTTGTCCACTGAAGCTTGTTTAAATTTTTCGAAGTAACCTGGACTGTTTTGTGATTTCCTCGCCGTTTTACTTTTGTTTGAACATTGTTAGTATCCTTAAAACCTGATGTATTAATTTTGTAACCTGTACGAGCTGCCTTCGCGCTCATAGATTCAATGCTATGTGTCCCATGAGGATAAAGTATACGATTTACAGTGCGTTTTAATCTTGAGTGGTGAACATGAACAATATCCACATGTTCTATTGGTCGTTCATTGTCGTGGATGACCTTTCCAGAAGGAGGCGATAAACTGCATTGCGCAACTCTCAATTCCTCACCGGAACCACTATTGACTTCCTTAACGTCAGTCACTTCATGTTCATGTATATTATCCTCAAATGCACACTGATTATCCTCTTTTATATCCTGCGCTACAATTGTCCCACAGATGAAGGACTCATTCACTCTATGGATTTCCTGAAAATTTACTTCCGCTATCAAGGGAGGGTCTGTTAAGACATAAGGCTCATTATCGGACCAATCGACAACGGATTCGACTGTACTGCTAATTTGAGAAGTAACCACTTCTACACAAGAAAACTGTAATAAGAAGTTCGGTTCTTCACACGCCACATCGGCGGAAGATATCAAAGCAATGGGTTTAATATCGGACCAATCTATAATAGACATCATTGTATCGCTATCTTGCGAATCAACTTCTTCTATCCGTGAAAAATGCAATAAATTCGGCTCTGCATTTGAACCATCGATGCTTGAAACTAATTTGTGATTTTCCTCTACACAGGGAAAATCTAATAAAAAAATTAGGCATGGTACATAAATCATCAACATCGGAAATAGTCATAACAACGTTTTGTTTTGCCTGGCACACGTCATCCGAAACCTGTAAGAAATTCAGTTGTTTGTTCGACATACTATCGATCAAATCATTAGAAGTATCTCTTGGTTCTACCTGGCAACTGCCTATCGATATAGAGGGACTAATGGGAGAGAAATGCCGCTCCTCTTTCGCCTCATACCCAAACACATTATGTTTGTTAATGGTCTGGTTTTCATGGGCCTTGTCCCCGGACACCCATGGTTGTGCGCTCCTTCTTATGTCCTGACTGTGGAAAGAAGAACAATTATACTTTCCCCAAATTGATTCTTTCATTGGACCTGCCATGACCCGTTGTCGATTTTGACGAAAATTTCTCTCCGGATGAGTAGTGGTGGGGAGGGGTCTAGCAGGGTTTGGGCAGCTTATCTCAGAGTGGCGTTCCGCCACCTTTGATTCCAGGACGTCCATACGACGATGCATCTCAGAAATTGTATGGGCGTCTGACGCGGGAATGGGACTGCGCTCCCATCGTATGGCCGCATCACGAACCTGTAGGAAAGTCGTAGGCGGAAACTGTTCTATATTTTCCAATAAGACGGCCTTACACAGGCGATCTCGCAATGAATCGACAAAGCGGTCGCGTAATAACTGGGGGTCCATCACCGCCTGCCCTTCCCCTTTCTGCAGTGATCTTAGCATATATATCAGCCAAGCGATGAGAATAATCGCGGCATGATTCCCCAGCTATTTGGGACGCCCTATAAAATACAGAAAAGAGCTCAGTGAGCGATCTGTTATCACCAAACACACCCAGGAGGCCTGTTAACAGGGACTCCGGGTCCTTCACCGTCATCATTTGGATGGCAAGTTCCCTACGGACTGAGTTGGAGACGTGTTCGAAAAGCGCATTGACCCTATCCTGGCCCTCCAGCCCATAGTACGTCCAGTAATGTCGGATGTCCCGCTCAAACTCATCCCCAGAGGGACCATCACGAACCCCAAATGACCGTGGGGGCCGACAGGGAGGACGAGGGACGTTCCATGCAGTAGGATAAGACGGCACTGGAACAGCTGAACAGCCATATGCATCCAAAACCGGAGATTCCACCAAGGCTGCGGGAGGGGCCAGTACAGGAGGCAATACCTCCAACGTCGCATCCTCACCGACCCTATTTCCTCTAGTGCCTCTGTGAGACATCAGTTAAAAATACACCAATCGCGATCACGCGATAAAGCTAGAGAAATATATAAGCACACGTATGAACGAGCACAATTTGTATAAGTAATTATTATGAAAAGAACAATATACAAAAAATGCTGCAACTGGAGGTATCAACTGTATGAGGAATCAAAAATCCACATTAGCATATATAGCAAATTAAAATTATGGAAAGAGCTAGAAAATCATACTTACTAGGAAATTTAGGATGTACACATAGAAATCAATGCTTAATTATCAACGTTCAATGTGCAATGTGCAAAGTTCAATGTTCATTGTTCAATTTTCAAACGCTCCTACAGCAAGGCATATCAAATTTGATACTTAGTAAATATTGATCATCCGCCAAGGTGAAACATCCAATGTCATCATTAGTTGCAGTAGCGTGTGTGTATAGTCCATTAGAAAAAGTTCCTCACTTTAAATAGTAATATTCCCATCGAAAAGACAGTAGTAGCAGGATAAATGTAAAGGTAATCAATAATAAATCACTTCAAAAGAGCAATGTCCATCTGTATTACCCAAGTATCGTAGGAAATATGTAAAGTCCAATAGAAACCATTCACACTGCTAAAGTCAATATCCATATGTAGATTCCCCAGCACTATTACATTAGCATGGCATCAGCAAGCGAAGGCATGCACACAGCATGTAATCCAAGCAGTATGAAAGTTATGTAGAATACAATAATAAAATTGTTCACGTAGTCGAAGAGCAGGATGGGACATTAGTTCCACAGTAGAGCGATGGTAAGTAATGTAGAACAGAGACTAGCGTCGAACCCCAGGTAGTTGATCGAAGAAGTAATGGACGTCAATACTTGTATACGTGAGTACGTAAATATATATCAAAACATGAATACTCACATAGTTCTGGTCCTTGAATTACAGGAGGGGCCTTTGTAGAAGACACAGGTTTTCCCCTTCGTCATCTTCTTTATGGTCAGGGCCGAGTGGTGGCTTGTTCGTGTGCTCCTCATTGTGATTCTTACTCTTGATCCATCTTCATTAGATCCCTCGCATCCACGAAGTGTAAATATATATATAAAGTACTAATGCGTTCCTATTTGGTTTGTAGTTGCAACAGATGTCATTCTCAGCTAATATTGACTCCTTTCTATCTTAGTGCATTCATTCGTAACTAAGATATACTCAATAACCATGTAGAGTTTACATAGGCATATTTATTGGTTGATATAAGTGTGTGAGTGGACAGATCATGCAACACGTCCATCCATCTTAAGGTTTGTGTCATCTCTTCTATTTACTAACTAACTTCCTAGCAACTGTTACTAAACCGTCACTATTTAACTGGCAAAACACGTAATTACAAAGTACTGTAGTTTTACAAATTACAAAAACAATGACAAAATACAGCAACGTTTCGACCAACAAGGCCTTTATCAAGCAAACGATAAACTGCAGTTCCATATATATATACTCACTATTTAACTACACAAAAGCGTCACGTCTCGTAGTTATGTGTTGCACTTCTACATAGAGTACAACACATAGTCTCAACTATTAAATAATCTAATTATACTACTCTAACTATCTGGCTAACTGTCCATTCCTCCGCTGCCACCTGGGAACTATGACACCCCTGGAGACCTCGCCGTCGCCCCGACGGCGAAACCTAAAAAAATCGCACAGGTAGTGTCCAATTGGGTTATTAGAGTGGTGAGAGCTGAAAGGGAACTAGTCACCTCACGTTTTAAACGTGGCTCCACAACAACTAACTACAATAGCCAACCATGGTCGAAAAGAAAAGAAAATCCTGACGGGATCTCAGGAAGACCCAGTTGAACGAGCTAAATGGGAACTAGTCACCACACGTCGTTGAACGTGACTCGTCAACTGGTCATAGGTGACCATGGTTAACAACAACAGTAAACCCTCTGTGCTCTTGTGCTGGAACCATGTAATATAGAAATTAATCAGCATTTCATTAATTAATTGGAAAATATGCGCCATATAACTCCGACGGCGACCCAACAGCATAACACTTGGCCAATGTGAGGTGGCTGTACTGGGACATCCATTCCTCACAAGTCGTAGTATGGCGAGGGGCAGCTCACATCTGTCATGTCTCTATTTCGCTTGTGTTCGTTAGAGTCTGGTCATGCAATCTGAAAGCTCAAACAAAAGAACTAGTTACAAACTGAACATGATATGAAAAACATCTCTTTATACTGGTCAAATCACCAACAGTATCTGACCTCTATGAGGAAATAATAACCAACTCCCGATCCCAGGGGATGAACAATCTCCCAATATTCAACATAATACATCAAAAAAATATAAAATGTCCAGGCAACAACACTATATCACCTCCACGAGGTATTATTAACCATCTCCCAATCCCAGGGAATGAATTAGCAGCAAATATTAAACTCCATTATAAACGTCCAATATTCAACGCTGCTCCATTATCTCCTAAACTTCTTCTGTTAAAATTCCCCATCTTCTTATTTAACATAATGAACACATCAAAGTGTAGGATTACGTACACGCGACGCAAGTCCACACTAAATCCGCCAATTAAACAAATCATAACTCCAAGGATCCAAAATACTCGGATCGACACCATATAACCTCCATGAGGCAATAAAATCACCCCACAACCCCCCAGGAATAAATTAACATCCCAAATATATCAAATATCTGCAATTTACCAACATGCAGCCTCAATAATGTATCACAATCCACAATCCTCCACATATAGCAATCACATTGAAGTTAATGAGACTTCATTGTCCGTTCAACCATCAAACGGAATCAAATAATATTCAAAATTTGACTCCACAATATATAACCACAGGTATTATTAAAATTATTAAAATTACAACCCATCCAAACCCCACAAGGAATCAAGCCAATTCCCAAAGGATTTACCTATCGGCTCAATATCAGATAATCTCAGTAAATGAGGTAGCACATTCCGTCCAGTAATCATTAAGGACTCAACCAAAAACCCAATTATTCTCTTTATTTGGTTTAACATTATTCTCAGGCTACCCTTATAATCCATCCTTCAGTCCCAAAGGATTGAAATAAAAACGCATGTATGTTCCCTATTTGGTTCGACCTCACTTTTGACTTCAGGCCCATTGTAAACCTTTTCTCAATCCACCAGGATCCAAACGAAAATCCAGGCATGTTGTGTATAAAACTCGGGCTCCATGTGGTTTTGTACAAATCGCGTAAATCATGGTTGTCCTCGTCATGATCCAACCCATTTCCCACGAGACCATCCCTGGGAGCACTGCTAACGATATCACGTGTGCCATCCCCACGATGTATACCCTGAAAGATATTGTCAAGAACAACATAGACCCCCAGCATGAAATAGAGAAGGCAAGGACTATGCCCTTGCTCGTAAATTGAAAGACGCAACCCTTGCAAACCATGCTGATGTGAACACAGGGCCCTAGCACTAAAAAATAGTATGAAGAATCCAATTACCATAGTATTCCATCTCAAACGCTTGGTCGTGGAATGGACACAATACCTCCCCCGAACCGACGCATTGTTTATGTTATCAAGAAACTTCCGTTCAAATTGCACATCTTTTTGCACATCAGAACCAGATCGTACTGGATCTGATGTTGACCAGATTTGAAAATCAAAACTAGCATTGCAATTCATATTTTGTTTATGTTCTGAACTCAGAGATTTAGCATCTCTCCCATACAAACTCAAACTTATTTGTAGTGAGGAACAACTATTTTCACTACCATTGTCCACTGGGAGACTAACAATTCCAGTATGCTCGTAGGCACACTCGCTGAATCCTGAAATTTTTATATCTTTTTCGTGAAGCTCATCCTCAGTGATCGCAATTACCTGTGTTGTCGTTGAAGTGTCACTGGGACAAGATACCTTTAGTTGATTGTTTTCCTGTTTTAAATTATCTGCAGGATCTCTTCTAAAGATAGATTTAGGCCACCTTTCTTTCCTCCGCACTATTCTAGACTGACCGCTACGGTCAGCACACTTTCTAAATATACGCTTCCTACTATTTTTGTCCACTGAAGCTTGTTTAAATTTTTCGAAGTAACCTGGACTGTTTTGTGATTTCCTCGCCGTTTTACTTTTGTTTGAACATTGTTAGTATCCTTAAAACCTGATGTATTAATTTTGTAACCTGTACGAGCTGCCTTCGCGCTCATAGATTCAATGCTATGTGTCCCATGAGGATAAAGTATACGATTTACAGTGCGTTTTAATCTTGAGTGGTGAACATGAACAATATCCACATGTTCTATTGGTCGTTCATTGTCGTGGATGACCTTTCCAGAAGGAGGCGATAAACTGCATTGCGCAACTCTCAATTCCTCACCGGAACCACTATTGACTTCCTTAACGTCAGTCACTTCATGTTCATGTATATTATCCTCAAATGCACACTGATTATCCTCTTTTATATCCTGCGCTACAATTGTCCCACAGATGAAGGACTCATTCACTCTATGGATTTCCTGAAAATTTACTTCCGCTATCAAGGGAGGGTCTGTTAAGACATAAGGCTCATTATCGGACCAATCGACAACGGATTCGACTGTACTGCTAATTTGAGAAGTAACCACTTCTACACAAGAAAACTGTAATAAGAAGTTCGGTTCTTCACACGCCACATCGGCGGAAGATATCAAAGCAATGGGTTTAATATCGGACCAATCTATAATAGACATCATTGTATCGCTATCTTGCGAATCAACTTCTTCTATCCGTGAAAAATGCAATAAATTCGGCTCTGCATTTGAACCATCGATGCTGAAACTAATTTGTGATTTTCCTCTACACAGGGAAAATCTAATAAAAAATTAGGCATGGTACATAAATCATCAACATCGGAAATAGTCATAACAACGTTTTGTTTTGCCTGGCACACGTCATCCGAAACCTGTAAGAAATTCAGTTGTTTGTTCGACATACTATCGATCAAATCATTAGAAGTATCTCTTGGTTCTACCTGGCAACTGCCTATCGATATAGAGGGACTAATGGGAGAGAAATGCCGCTCCTCTTTCGCCTCATACCCAAACACATTATGTTTGTTAATGGTCTGGTTTTCATGGGCCTTGTCCCCGGACACCCATGGTTGTGCGCTCCTTCTTATGTCCTGACTGTGGAAAGAAGAACAATTATACTTTCCCCCCAAATTGATTCTTTCATTGGACCTGCCATGACCCCGTTGTCGATTTTGACGAAAATTTCTCTCCGGATGAGTAGTGGTGGGGAGGGGTCTAGCAGGGTTTGGGCAGCTTATCTCAGAGTGGCGTTCCGCCACCTTTGATTCCAGGACGTCCATACGACGATGCATCTCAGAAATTGTATGGGCGTCTGACGCGGGAATGGGACTGCGCTCCCATCGTATGGCCGCATCACGAACCTGTAGGAAAGTCGTAGGCGGAAACTGTTCTATATTTTCCAATAAGACGGCCTTACACAGGCGATCTCGCAATGAATCGACAAAGCGGTCGCGTAATAACTGGGGGTCCATCACCGCCTGCCCTTCCCCTTTCTGCAGTGATCTTAGCATATATATCAGCCAAGCGATGAGAATAATCGCGGCATGATTCCCCAGCTATTTGGGACGCCCTATAAAATACAGAAAAGAGCTCAGTGAGCGATCTGTTATCACCAAACACACCCAGGAGGCCTGTTAACAGGGACTCCGGGTCCTTCACCGTCATCATTTGGATGGCAAGTTCCCTACGGACTGAGTTGGAGACGTGTTCGAAAAGCGCATTGACCCTATCCTGGCCCTCCAGCCCATAGTACGTCCAGTAATGTCGGATGTCCCGCTCAAACTCATCCCCAGAGGGACCATCACGAACCCCAAATGACCGTGGGGGCCGACAGGGAGGACGAGGGACGTTCCATGCAGTAGGATAAGACGGCACTGGAACAGCTGAACAGCCATATGCATCCAAAACCGGAGATTCCACCAAGGCTGCGGGAGGGGCCAGTACAGGAGGCAATACCTCCAACGTCGCATCCTCACCGACCCTATTTCCTCTAGTGCCTCTGTGAGACATCAGTTAAAATACACCAATCGCGATCACGCGATAAAGCTAGAGAAATATATAAGCACACGTATGAACGAGCACAATTTGTATAAGTAATTATTATGAAAAGAACAATATACAAAAAATGCTGCAACTGGAGGTATCAACTGTATGAGGAATCAAAAATCCACATTAGCATATATAGCAAATTAAAATTATGGAAAGAGCTAGAAAATCATACTTACTAGGAAATTTAGGATGTACACATAGAAATCAATGCTTAATTATCAACGTTCAATGTGCAATGTGCAAAGTTCAATGTTCATTGTTCAATTTTCAAACGCTCCTACAGCAAGGCATATCAAATTTGATACTTAGTAAATATTGATCATCCGCCAAGGTGAAACATCCAATGTCATCATTAGTTGCAGTAGCGTGTGTGTATAGTCCATTAGAAAAAGTTCCTCACTTTAAATAGTAATATTCCCATCGAAAAGACAGTAGTAGCAGGATAAATGTAAAGGTAATCAATAATAAATCACTTCAAAAGAGCAATGTCCATCTGTATTACCCAAGTATCGTAGGAAATATGTAAAGTCCAATAGAAACCATTCACACTGCTAAAGTCAATATCCATATGTAGATTCCCCAGCACTATTACATTAGCATGGCATCAGCAAGCGAAGGCATGCACACAGCATGTAATCCAAGCAGTATGAAAGTTATGTAGAATACAATAATAAAATTGTTCACGTAGTCGAAGAGCAGGATGGGACATTAGTTCCACAGTAGAGCGATGGTAAGTAATGTAGAACAGAGACTAGCGTCGAACCCCAGGTAGTTGATCGAAGAAGTAATGGACGTCAATACTTGTATACGTGAGTACGTAAATATATATCAAAACATGAATACTCACATAGTTCTGGTCCTTGAATTACAGGAGGGGGCCTTTAGTAGAAGACACAGGTTTTCCCCTTCGTCATCTTCTTTATGGTCAGGGCCGAGTGGTGGCTTGTTCGTGTGCTCCTCATTGTGATTCTTACTCTTGATCCATCTTCATTAGATCCCTCGCATCCACGAAGTGTAAATATATATATAAAGTACTAATGCGTTCCTATTTGGTTTGTAGTTGCAACAGATGTCATTCTCAGCTAATATTGACTCCTTTCTATCTTAGTGCATTCATTCGTAACTAAGATATACTCAATAACCATGTAGAGTTTACATAGGCATATTTATTGGTTGATATAAGTGTGTGAGTGGACAGATCATGCAACACGTCCATCCATCTTAAGGTTTGTGTCATCTCTTCTATTTACTAACTAACTTCCTAGCAACTGTTACTAAACCGTCACTATTTAACTGGCAAAACACGTAATTACAAAGTACTGTAGTTTTACAAATTACAAAAACAATGACAAAATACAGCAACGTTTCGACCAACAAGGCCTTTATCAAGCAAACGATAAACTGCAGTTCCATATATATATACTCACTATTTAACTACACAAAAGCGTCATGTCTCGTAGTTATGTGTTGCACTTCTACATTGAGAGTACAACACATAGTCTCAACTATTAAATAATCTAATTATACTACTCTAACTATCTGGCTAACTGTCCATTCCTCCGCTGCCACCTGGGGAACTATGACAAAATGAATGTAAATTAATTCTGTTTTCACTCTAATGTGCGCAATTGTAATATCTAAAATATTACACATGAGTTTTAGGATATATTAAATATTTAATTGTTTATAAATTTTGGGTAAAAATTCCCTCAAAATTCGGTCAAAAAAGCTGTTTTTGGGGGTTTGTTTACCCAAAAATTCATAAAAAATGTAATATTTATTGTATCCTAAAAATCATGTGCAATTTTTTAGATATTACAATTTCTCACCTTAAAGTGAAAACATCATTTATCTTCAGAGCCTTAGGGATTTGAAAATTATGTGTTTGGCGGCCATTTTGTATTGTTTCTATGGCAACGCTTTGACATTTTTTTGTAAACTAACCTTTTTCTACTCCTTTAAGTCATAATCTTTCAAAATGGTTATACAAATTCTACATTAATATGAATGAAACGAAAATAGTTTCCCGACCAGAGTTCCCTCAGCTACATACGCGCACACGTTCTCAAGTACGGGGTGTAATTATATAGCCGAATTACCTTAGTATCATAATGAACCATGTCTTGACGTGATAATAATTATAGATAGTTTCGATTAAAACATACACAGTGGATCCTAGCGGGATGTCAATCATAGTTAAAGCTATTAGCAACAACTAAGCGCTTGCTGGGTAGGGCTCGAACTCAAGAAGGTCTGATTACAAAATTAGAAAGACAATAGGTGGAAACTCGTTCAGGTGGTGACGTGTGCCGGTGAAATATGCGCTACACACCCATTTCAGTTGCCAGATAATGCTGTTAGAATGATGCAACCTCGGTGGGATTTCTGCAACATCTTCACATCAACTACATGTGTCTGGTAGTGGTGTACTTGGTATAGTGTATTTGAATGTCGATGATTCATCATCATCGTCATATTCTTCTTCAACTGCTATGTGGATCATGATTCTCCTTAGTGAAAAGCTTGCTGGTTCTGGTCAGAAAAACGCTCGCCTTCAGGGCTAGTCGATGTGCGCCGAGAGAAATAAGGTTTGTAATAATATTTCACCGGTTCGAACTCAGTGTTTGGTAATTTTTTAATCAAGATACCCTAAATACGTTTTTTGCTTTCTATTTATTTACCACAATTCTCATTACCTTATTGTTATTATTTATCGCTAATGTTGCTGAAAATAATCCATAGTACTTCTTCTTTTGTCAGCACACTGTTCCCGGGTTGTTAACCCAGTGTCGTGGTTTATATATTTGTCTTGCGCTTCTCTGGTGACTTGTGTTGTCAGCACACTGTTACCGAGTTGTTAACCCAGTGTCGTGGTTTTATGTATTTGTCTTGCTCTTCTCTGGTGACTTGTGTTGTCAGCACACTGTTACCGAGTTGTTAACCCAGTGTCGTGGTTTTATGTATTTGTCTTGCACTTCTCTGGTGACTTGTGTTGTCAGCACACTGTTACCGGGTTGTTAACCAGTGTCGTGGTTTTATGTATTTGTCTTGCACTTTTCTGGTGACTTGTGTTGTCAGCACACTGTTACCGAGTTGTTAACCCAGTGTCGTGGTTTTATGTATTTGTCTTGCGCTTCTCTGGTGACTTGTGTTGTCAGCACACTGTTACCGAGTTGTTAACCCAGTGTCGTGGTTTTATGTATTTGTCTTGCTCTTCTCTGGTGACTTGTGTTGTCAGCACACTGTTACCGAGTTGTTAACCCAGTGTCGTGGTTTTATGTATTTGTCTTGCACTTCTCTGGTGACTTGTGTTGTCAGCACACTGTTACCGGGTTGTTAACCCAGTGTCGTGGTTTTATGTATTTGTCTTGCACTTCTCTGGTGACTTGTGTTGTCAGCACACTGTTACCGGGTTGTTAACCCAGTGTCGTGGTTTTATGTATTTGTCTTGCGCTTCTCTGGTGACTTGTGTGATGGTTTTCTTAGTCCCCGGCAGAATTCAACTATGTTATCTATCCACCTTTTCCTCGGTCTTCCTCTCGCCTTCCTTCCTGATATTCTGTTGTGGAAAGCTTCATATGCAGTTTGGTCTGTTCGCATTCTTACTAAGTGGCCAAACCACTTCGTTTCTCTGTTTCGCTATATAGTTCAAGCACGGTCTTGTTCTAACCTTTTCTCTGATGCTGGTATTCGTTTCTCTGTCGATTCTTGTGTTGTTGGTGACTTTGTGGAGACATCTCATTTCGCACGTTGCTATTTTCTGTGCATGTGTCTTATTCATGGTCCATGTTTGACATTGCTAACATAGAGTGGGTGTGAAGATGCTGTTCATCAACTGTTGTTTATTAATCCCTACAAAAATATTAAACTATGCACTAACTTTTAACGTTGTCTATCTCTATCTGGCTGTTTATACGCTTACATATTTGTATAATTTATACGCTTACATATTTGTATAATTTATACGCTTACATATTTGTATAATTTATACGCTTACATATTTGTATAATTTATACGCTTACATATTTGTATAATCAACGTGCACTTATCCCTCTTCTTCTTCTTTGTGTTCGTTCTTTACGACCAATTTTAATCACTCTTTGAGATATGTTTGATCTTTGCTAAGTACGTGTATACGTTGCACATTTGTTTGGTAGGCCCCTAAACACATAGACTTTTACACGTTTAGGACATGTGTATCCGATTTCAGTCAAACCTCTTACGACATGTGTTGCAGGTAACAGTGGTTCTATTCTTTACACCCCAAATTTGGGACCCGGTAACCACTCGGGCAGACGTGCGTCTGATATGAGTAAGCTACAACATTATTTATGTACCTTAAAGTATTTTTTTCTGAACCAGGTCTGCTTTTACCATAACCCCTTCGTTGTTCTAATCCGATATACTAGCCTGGATATTTTTTTTTAAATTACACAAAGTCATTGTACGTGCTAACTCGGTATACATTGCAATAAAAAGGCAGCCGGGGGTAAAACAAAACTACGAAGTGAAAGGGTTAAATTTCTTCTTCTTCTTTGCGTTCAGTTTTGTCTGCTCGTCTAAACCATGAGATGGGTTGCCTCTATGAAGCTGCATGTTAGCTGGAGTTCCTCGAGTGTTTCTCATAGCTTGCTCTGTAAACTTTGTTCTTGAGGCCATGTTTCATTTCGTTGATATATGTATGTATGTCTATTGTCTATTTCCAGGTAGAAGATGTAGTTGGTTATCCACTCTTGCCGTTAAGCGTAGGGATGAGAGCTTTAGTTTGCGTTCTAGTGCCAGATGAGTCGCCCTTGTTATGTTATATCCGTGTTTATCTAGTGTGGTCTTGATATTTTCCATCCATCTTTTTCTTGGTCTTCCCTTAACTCTAGTACCCGATCTCTTTTTATTGTATGATGTTAATGGTGGTTGGTTGTATTTCATTCTCATTAAATGTCCAAACCACTGCATTTGTTGCCTTTCGGTGATTCTGTGCATTATGTATGTATGATTGGAGTTAAAATGTATAAATCTTCAACTGAGAACATTAGCTCAACAGAATTTCCAGACGTCGTGTTTGTTTCAATGTCAGCAAGAGAATATTAATACCATCATACAAAAGAGATGAATCAGACATTTGATAAGTATGGAGACTAGCTATGTCCCAAGAAAACTGTACTGAGATGGACATCAAAGAATAAACTTACGAGTGGGAAAAGTTGCAAAGTCTTTCAAAGAGAAACTTATTGATGAGCTTGGGGGCAAAAGAAACAAGCGCAAACTCAGAAATCGCCATATTTACACGCTTGTCAAATGACTGTCTGTAAAGACAAACAAAGACTTTATATATATATTAATTTTATTTTTGTAACCTGCAAACAGATTAGCATAATGAGTAAACGTTCGCCTGTAGACTCAGATACAAGATGGTTGTGGGCTCAACCACACGGCGTTCAATACGTGAGGAAAGGAATTGGCACACTGTGAGCTAGAAATATAAAGTAACATGCACGTTCACCCTAACATTTGACACGGCGTTCAATACGTGAGGAAAGGAGTTGGCACACTGTGAGCTAGAAATATAAAGTAACATGTACGTTCACCCTAACATTTGACACGGCGTTCAATACGTGAGGAAAGGAGTTGGCACACTGTGAGCTAGAAATATAAAGTAACATGTACGTTCACCCTAACATTTGACACGGCGTTCAATACATGAGGAAAGGAGTTGGCACACTGTGAGCTAGAAATATAAAGTAACATGCACGTTCACCCTAACATTTGACACGGCGTTCAATACGTGAGGAAAGGAGTTGGCACACTGTGAGCTAGAAATATAAAGTAACATGCACGTTCACCCTAACATTTGACACGGCGTTCAATACGTGAGGAAAGGAGTTGGCACACTGTGAGCTAGAAATATAAAGTAACATGCACGTTCACCCTAACATTTGACACGGCGTTCAATACGTGAGGAAAGGAGTTGGCACACTGTGAGCTAGAAATATAAAGTAACATGCACGTTCACCCTAACATTTGACACGGCGTTCAATACGTGAGGAAAGGAGTTGGCACACTGTGAGCTAGAAATATAAAGTAACATGCACGTTCACCCTAACATTTGACACGGCGTTCAATACGTGAGGAAAGGAGTTGGCACACTGTGAGCTAGAAATATAAAGTAACATGCACGTTCACCCTAACATTTGACACGGCAGCGGGAAATTTTATTTTATTTAACCAACAAACTTCTTCTTCTTCGTTCGCCCACTGTGAATTCGGGCGTTAGCCATGACGCCTAGCTTGGCGCTTCTGAGTGATTTTTGCTTGAAAGCCTGCTTTACCCTTTGACTGGTGTCCCTTGCCATGCAGATGGTGCTTCCCTGACTTCAGAGGTAACAGACAAACAATAGGCACTTCCCCGACTTCAAAGGTAACCGACAAACAATAGGCACTTCCCTGACTTCAGAGGTAACCGACAAACAATAGGCACTTCACCCACTTCAGAGGTAACCGACAAACAATAGGCACTTCACCGACTTCATAAGTAACCGACAAACAATAGGCACTTCACCGACTTCAGAAGTAACCGACAAACAATAGGCACTTCACCGACTTCAGAAGTAACCGACAAACAATAGGCACTTCACCGACTTCAGAAGTAACCGACAAACAATAGGCACTTCACCGACTTCAGAAGTAACCGACAAACAATAGGCACTTCACCGACTTCAGAAGTAACCGACAAACAATAGGCACTTCACCGACTTCAGAAGTAACCGACAAACAATAGGCACTTCACCGACTTCAGAAGTAACCGACAAACAATAGGCACTTCACCGACTTCAGAAGTAACCGACAAACAATAGGCACTTCACCGACTTCAGAAGTAACCGACAAACAATAGGCACTTCCCCGACTTCAGAAGTAACCGACAAACAATAGGCACTTCACCGACTTCAGAAGTAACCGACAAACAATAGGCACTTCCCCGACTTCAGAAGTAACCGACAAACAATAGGCACTTCACCGACTTCAGAAGTAACCGACAAACAATAGGCACTTCACCGACTTCAGAAGTAACCGACAAACAATAGGCACTTCACCGACTTCAGAAGTAACCGACAAACAATAGGCACTTCCCTGACTTCAGAGGTAACCGACAAACAATAGGCACTTCCCTGACTTCAGAGGTAACCGACAAACAATAGGCACTTCCCTGACTTCAGAGGTAACCGACAAACAATAGGCACTTCACCGACTTCAGAAGTAACCGACAAACAATAGGCACTTCCCTGACTTCAGAAGTAACCGACAAACAATAGGCACTTCACCGACTTCAGAAGTAACCGACAAACAATAGGCACTTCACCGACTTCAGAAGTAACCGACAAACAATAGGCACTGTATTTAGTCACCGTTCATTTATTGTCTATTGTCTTACCCCAGGTAGATGATGGAATTGGTTGTCCACTCTTGCCATTAAGCGTAGGGGTGGGAGTTTTAATTTGCGTTCCAGAGCCAGATGAGTCACCCTTGTGTTATATCCGTGTTTATTTAGGGTGGTCTTGATATTATCTACCATCTTTTTCTTGGTCTTCCCACAGCCAACAATAAACTCATACGGCCGGCGGACACTGGTAAAAATTATAGGAAATAACACAATCCTCACGTGACCTCTCATTCCAGTATTGTTGTATTAAGACGAATTCATTTTAAAATCAACAGAAAATGCTAACTCGAAGTTATATTATGCAACAAGTTAAGTTTAACAATAAAGAATATCAATATTATGAATATTTTTCCCCAATAAATAACCATAGACTCACAGAATTGAGTAAAATTAAAAAAAAAAAACCTTGCAGAGTTCTATCAAACATTCATAATATCCAGCCCCCAACTTTAACTAGGTCAGGTTTATTCCCGGTCAGTTATGTGGCCCAATATTAGAGTTGGCTGTGGTCTTCCCTTGGCTCTAGTACCTGATCTCTTTTTATTGTATCCTGTTATTTGTGGTTGGTTGTATTCCATTCTTATTTAATGTCCAAACCACTTCATTTGTTGTCTTTCAATGTATTCGGTGCATGAAGTTATGCCCACTCTGCTTTGCTTCTGATGTCTTCATTTCGTGATTTGACGTCTGTCTTTCCTGGTGGCCACCTTCCTCAAGCATTTCATTTTACACGTAGACATAACTTTCTGTGGTTTTTTTTTTATTAATATTTTTAAAAATCTAGTTAAAACAGCTAGTTCTCAGGCTTTGGTACAACCCTAACTCCTCCCCCTTTTCAGTTTCCCCACCCCCTTTCAGTCCCCCCTTTAATGTCTTCATGTATTACTAGTAACAATGATATACTTGTGTAACTAGATTGAAAAACTGCTGATATAATAGACAGTGTCATCCCCCTTACTTTTCTTGTATCTTTTAATAAGGGTTTCTAATATTTTTTCTAATTGAACGCCATATCCCCTTAATATCTTACCATTATAGTTAAGTAAAGTGATTAAAACAGTCTTAAGATACCTCTGAGTCACTTCAATTCTCAAACCTGTTATGTCACGACCTAGTGAAGTGGAATACAAACTTAGCAAGGTAGAATTTTTTTTTTAATCACTGTCGTTACTGCTTGTAAAACCGCTTTTTGGGCGGTGTATCCGACAGGAGGGACATACGACTGAGGAATTTAATGGCCGCATAGCAAGTGCAAGTAACCACGAAACCGTTCAGGTTAGGATGTTTTGTTTATGCCCTCGACAGAAAAAAAATCCTAGACCTTACTGTGGTTTAAACCCGGGTCTTCTGCATGGGAGCCGCGCTCTTAGAAACTGAACAGTTTCACGGCGACTGCACTAGCCATACGGTTATTAAATTCCACAGTCTCATGTCTCTTCTGTTCTACACTGCCCTAAAATACGGTACTACATGTAGTAACAATAGTGTTGTTATTTTGTTGTTATTTGTTGTTATTTTGTTGTTATTTTGCTGTTATTTTGTTGTTATTTTGTTATTATTTTGTTATTTTATTGTTATTTTGTTGTTATTTTGTTGTTATTTTATTGTTATTTTATTATTGTTTATCTATTTCATGATATTAAAGTATACATAGTCTCTTTATATCTTGTTACTAAACTATACCATATCTCTACATATCATTTAATTAAACTATTCCATATCTCTCCATATCATTTTTTCCGATCCAGAAGCACTTGAGCTTTCAGCTCTTCGGCTCGGTGCCATGGACATCGTAACCCTTCGGTTCGGTGCCACGAACACCGTAAATCTGGAGAACCTGTTGTTTTTCTGTCAGCCCGCAGAAGTGAACTAATCTCAAAGGGGGCTTGTCACCGGTCGTCCAACGCGCTAAGAACACGCTGGGAATGCGGGCTTTATATTATTTAATTAAATTATGCCGTATCTCTCCATATCATTTAATTAACGTATGCCCGCCTGCCCAGCGTATCGTAGCGCGTCGGCACACGATGGGTGATGTGGTCAGCATCACGCCGGCGCCTTTACTTTCCCAGAGCATGTCTGGTTGAGGCTGGGTCGACCTGAGAGCCGTCGTCGCGATCGGGAAAAATTCCACGCCCACTGCGGGAGTTGAACCGGGACCACCAGCCTTGAGAAGCGAGTTCACTAACAACTACGCTACCGCGGCTCTCAGCTAATGAGTTGCACTACTTTATTTGCGTGCGTCAAGAATCAAGAATACACATCTATTATATTTTCCTATTATGCTAGAGGGAGAGAGAGAGAGAGAGCTAAGAGAGAGAGAGAGCTAAGAGAGAGAGAGCGAAAAGAGAGAGAGGAAAAGTGAGATGAAGAGAGAGAGAAAGAGAAAGAAAGAGAGAGAGAAAGAGAAAGAAAGAGAGAGAGAAAGAGAAAGAAAGAGAGAGAGAAAGAGATAGAAAAAGAGAAAGAGTAAGAGAGAGAGAGAAAGAGAGAGAAAGGGAGAGAAAGAGAGAGAGAAAGAGAGAAAGAGAGAGATAGAGAGAGAAAGAGTAAGAGAGAGAGAGAGAGAGAACGAGAGAGAAAGGGAGAGAAAGAGAGAGAGAAAGAGAGAGAGAGAGAGAGCCACTGATACCTTATAACTAAACAAGTCCCAGTAATTACTAGGGACACGTGTACGCAAACAGTTCAACTCCCAATTGTATTATTTAACATGAGAGCTTTGTCTTCTACTTAGAGAATTATACATACTAGTTTATTTACTATTGTTATCAGTTATCAGTTATCAGTTACATGAGGACTATCATCATAGCACTCCGGACATGTCCATAGGTGCTCCGATCTCCGCCTCAGCAAATCCAGCAGCGTCCTGCGACCCAACACACCAATTCGATGTTAATTAATCAATCTTTTTGCATATTTAGTGTATTTACTTATCTTATCTTAACCACATTTGCCGTGAAGCGTCGTGGGAGAGTTAGTTTCTATCTTGTGCCAGGTGTGTTGCGCTTGACGTTGTCAGTCCATGCTTTCGCAGGGACTCTGAGATGTTATCTATCCATCTTGTTCTTGGCCTGCCTCGTGCTCTGCGCCCTGAGTGTCGATTATTATAGGCACGTGATGGTAGTAAATGTGGTTCCATTCTCATTAAATGGCCGAACCACTTGAATCTTTGCTTCTCGATGTACTGTATGCATGGTATAGTACCAACGATGCTTCTGATATTCTCGTTTCTCACTCTATCTCGCTTTGTAACGTTGACAGCTTTTCGTAGACATCTCATTTCACATGTTGTAATCTTTCTTTCTTGTGTCTTAGTCAGGGGCCATGTTTGGCACTGATAGCAGAGAGTTGGAATAAATATGCAGTTTATCAGTTGTCGTTTGACTGCCATGTTAATGCTTGGATGTTTTAATAGTGGTGACAGTTGGTATGTCACTGCATTTGCCTTCTGGCATCTAGTCTCGATTTCTCTGTCCATCTTTCCATCTGCTGTGAATATACTCCCGAGATATTTGAATTCTGGAGTCTGTTGTATTTTGACATTATTCACGTGTATATTTAGTTGACCTGTTGACCTGCTTATTGTCATGACTTCTGTTTTGGAGGTGTTAATTTTCATGTCATATTTTTCGCATGTGGCTTGCAGGGCATTTATGTGTTGTTGAAGTTTGTGTTCGTTGTTGTAAATTATACTCTGATCATCTGCAAAGAGTAGTTCGTTTATTAAATTGTAGTTGTTATCGAGGTTGTTATCTGTCTTGGTTTCTTGCGTTATCCTGTCTATGTAAATATTGAAAAGTATAGGCGAAAGCACACATCCCTGCCTTACTCCTGATGATAATTCAAATTCGTCTGTCAGGCCGTCGCTTGTTCGTACTACGCTTAAGCATTTTTGGTATAGCGCTCTAATATTGTCTAATAGTTGGCCCTGAATTCCATATTCACTTAGTATGGTCCATAGTTTGTTTCTGTTTATTCTATCAAAGTGTATTTACTATTGTTGAGAATATCAAATCTATTATTGTATATAACATAACGTAAAATGTATTTCATACACTTTAAATTTATAATATTATAATCTAAAAAGGCTCTAAATACGAAGGATTTGCTTATTGCACCGGGTTTTCTCGTATATCTCCGTCCCTCTCGGCAGAAATGTCACGCGTCTTCTGTCAAGACTTTTCACCAAAGCACAAACACCGTATCTCATTTAACAATTCTACGGATCTTCGCAAAAATTGCACATGTGACTCGGTCCGGATTCAAACCTACAACTTTCAGAACCCCAGGTAAACGTGTTAACCACTTTACCATGAAGACACCCCTATGTATAAAATGATAACGTTTAACCAGTAGCGTATCATTGACATAATAATAATATGACATTAAAATAATCATATACTATGCACAAGTTGTTCTAAAACATTGATTTTGTAAAGTAATATATTCTCGTATGGTCCAGGATACGCCCATGATTATACTAGTTGCTACTGTAATTTCATGCTTTGTTTCCTTCTATATAACTTTTTTTAAAATCAATCAAGCAGCTAAGTTTCATTCATTGAACTTAGTAGTTCTCAACCCTTTTTTAGCTAGTGTCCCTTTTGAAGATGAGACAAGATACCACCTACTCCTTTTCCCTCCAATTTTTCACACCAAATTAATTTCAAATAAGGAAGCAAAATACAAATGTTTCTTACGCTGAGCTTTATAATAACTCAGTCCCCAAAACAAAATAAATTTGGCAGTGAGAAATGTAAATATTTTAAAAAAACTAATTTTTGACACGAAATGTGAGAAAAATGTCAACATCAGTGAAAACCAATGATGTTCTTGGTTATCTTTTAAAGAAATGTCCTGGTCTGGAAACTTTTTCGTTGCTTTGGTATTAATGTAGAATTTGTATAACAATTTTGAAAGATTATGACTTAGAATAGTAGAAAAAAATTAGTACAAAAAAAAATGTCAACGCGTTGCCACGGAAACAATAAAAAATGGCCGCCAAACACAAAATTTCAAATTCCTAAGGCTCTGAAGTTAATGAATATAAATGAATTCTGTTTTCACTCTAAGGTGAGAAATTGTAATATCTAAAAAATTGCACATGATTTTTAGGATATATTAAATATTACATTTTTATGAATTTTTGGTAAACAAATCCCCCAAAACAGCTTTTTTGACCGAATTTTGAGGAAATTTTTACCCAAAAATTTATAAAAATTAAATATTTAATATATCCTAAAAATCATGTGTAATATTTTAGATATTGCAATTGCGCACTTAGAGTGAAAACAGAATTCATTTACATTCATTAGATTCAGAGCCTTAGGGATTTGAAATTTTGTTTTGGCGCCATTTTGTATTGTTTCCATGGCAACGCTTTGACATTTTTTTTTAACTCATTTTTTTCTACTATTCTAAGTCATACTCTTTCAAAATGGCTATACAAATTTTACATTAATATGAAAACAACGAAAATAGTCTCTTGACCCTCATACCACCGAATCCGCCCTAATAGTTTTAATGGGCGGAAAAATTAATTCAACAAGAAAAATAAGATAGCTTAAAAACTTATAAAAACACAATTTATAGGTTGAGAGCCACTGATTCTCCTTCTTGTTCGCTCGCTATGAATTCAGGCGTAGCCAGGGCGCCCAGTATAGTGCTTCTGTCTTATTTTTGCGTGAAGACTTGCTTTCACTATCATATTGCCCCTCGCCATTCAGACGAGTCTTCTCCGACTTCACAGGTGACCACTGATTACACTTAGGGGGTCTCTGTGGCTAAGTGGTTAAGCCCTTTGCCTTGTGAGTCGAAGGTCGTGGGTTCGAATCCGGACCTTGCCGTTTTGTTCACGAGTGCAGTTTGTTTTCCAGAGACCACTAGGATTGTTGCTGGAGCTACGGAGTTCCTGCTTTGCGCAATACTCTCGGCAGGTGGAGTGCCAGTTCTGCGGAGAGGAACCGAGCCATATGGCGTAAAACCCGGTGCAATGAAGTCAATCCTTCGGCTTTAAAACCCTTTTACACTTGATAGTTTTTAGATAGAAAACGTAAGTGATGCTATAGAGGTGTGGGTACACAGAAGCAGTGGCGGCCCGTGGTCATTATTCTTGGTGGGCCGTGGGCATTATTCTTGGAGCCGCCCCTGCACAGAAGAGTGTGACAAATATCACGAAACGAAAGACAAATAAATAAAGAAATGATGTACCAACAAATAAAGAACAGAGAAATATTCATAGAAAAATAAAATTACACAAATACTATATTTTGAGAACATTATAAAAAAAGACATGACTGTCGTATGGTTTCCGAGGTAACGAAGTAACGAAGTAAAGATTCGCGGTCTCCTCTCAAAGCATGTTGTCAAAGAAGTCCAAAAGGGATCGGAGGAACTAGGATGAAACAATAGTGGGGAATGGAGAATGAGAAACAAGAAGGAAAATCATGGCATAATTTGTATCGTCCGTCTCCGATAGGAATAGGAAATCGATGTCACCTACACTGAGATCAGGGATCTCTTTGGAAAAATATACATATGGCTCAACGATGGAGCGAACTGAGTACCATTGGAACTAGAAACGAGCACCTCTATGACACAGAGACCCCACACATTATTTATTTAACCTTCTCATTTATTTAACTTTCTCATTTATTTAACCTTCTCATTTATTTAACTTTCTCATTTATTTAACCTTCTCATTTATTTAACTTTCTCATTTATTTATCCTCATTTATTTAACCTTCTCTTTTCACTTAACCCTCTTATTTCACTTAACCCTCTTATTTCACTTAACTCTCTCATTTACTTAACTCTCACCCTCTCATTTCACTTAACTCTCATTTCACTTAACCCTCTCATTTCACTTAACCCTCTCATTTTACTTAACCCTCTCATTTACTTTACTCTCACCCTCTCATTTCACTTAACTCTCATTTCACTTAACTCTCATTTCACTTAACCCTCTCATTTCACTTAACTCTCTCATTTACTTTACTCTCACCCTCTCATTTCACTTAACTCTCATTTCACTTAACTCTCATTTCACTTAACTCTCATTTCACTTAACTCTCATTTCACTTAACTCTCATTTCACTTAACTCTCTCATTTCACTTAACTCTCTCATTTCACTTAACTCTCATTTCACTTAACTCTCATTTCACTTAACTCTCTCATTTCACTTAACTCTCATTTCAGTTCTCTCATTTCACTTAACTCTCATTTCAGTTCTCTCATTTCACTTAACTCTCCCATTTCTCTTAACTCTCCCATTTCTCTTAACTCTCCCATTTCTCTTAACTCTCTCATTTCACTTAACTCTCTCATTTCACTTAACTCTCATTTCAGTTCTCTCATTTCACTTAACTCTCCCATTTCTCTTAATTCTCTCATTTCACTTAACTCTCATTTCACTTCTCTCATTTCACTTAACTCTCCCATTTCCCTTAACTCTTATTTCACTTAACTCTCTCATTTCACTTAACTCTCCCATTTCCCTTAACTCTTATTTCACAACTCTCTTATTTCACTTAACTCTCTCATTTCACTTAACTCTCTCATTTCACTTAACTCTCTCAGTTCGCTTAACTCTTATTTCACTTAACTCTCATTTCACTTAACTCTCCCATTTCCCTTAACTCTCATTTCACTTAACTCTCTCATTTCCTTTAACTCTTATTTCACTTAACTCTCATTTCACTTAACTCTCTCATTTACTTAGCTCTCATTTCACTTAACTCTCATTTCACTTAACTCTCCCATTTCACTTAACCCTCTCCCCCCAATTTCAATCGACACTCATTCAACTGTGACGCACGGAAACAAAGTTTGGAACTAGTACAACATGCTCTCCTATACAGTCGAACTGACAGAAAATTTCATCACTAGTATTAGTGTTGTGAGGCCGACCAGACACTCGCTAGTGTCCTTGTTAGCTGACGCCTGCGCACTGCCAGGGCTCAGGCTTATCATTCAATGGCAAGTGACGGGATAGATAGTATGTTTTAGCAATAAGTAGAACAACAAGCGTAAGCTACAACAGAAAACAGTTAAACAACCACTGGTTTATGAAAGCAATCATTATATGAGTGTTGTATTTATTTCCCTGACATGTTTTTATTTAACAGTAGAAGTTAGTTAAGCACAGGATTATGTTGTGTTGTTTATACCGCCTTAAGTTAATGTGTTAGACGTGAAGTGAATCTACCTGGACCGCGGTGTCAAAGTGATAGCAATCGAAGGATACTTTGATGGGATTGGATGAATCAGGAGTATGACAAATCTGGTACGTCATTTTCAAACATTTTTATTGCCTTTTCTTCTGCTGGAATATGTTTGTTTGTTTCATTATTTGTGATTGTTATTCACGGAATCTTATTTGTATCTGCAATCAGTGGCGGCTCGTCATAATTTTTGTTGGTAGGGCCAGACATTTTTTCCGGATAAATCATGGACTTTGGTTGCTATATTTTATTTTATAAAATAATAAATACACGTTATACATTATTTTTAGTAGGGCCCGGCCCCACTGGTCCTTAATGACGAGCCGCCACTGTCTACAATGCTGTCCGTGTCTTTCCGGAGTCTGCAAGAGGAGCAAAGAATAGTAACACTGCGACCTACAAATCATATCGTAAGAGGCGATTGATGTAGGGGCCTAGGGAATCTACCCTAGTAAATAAAAATACCGCATATATCGGATATGCTGGCCTACGTGTAGGCGCATAACTTCCACAACGTGCAATTGTTCTTAGGCTCAGATAACAAACAAATCACAAAGAGTTGTTCAACAAGTGGTTGATATGAAGCTTTCATAGTTTATATGTACGGTTCGAACTTCACTGCAACGTGTCACCTCATAATTGCTCCGTTCCTGTGCCAACCAAGATCACACGACATGCTAACAACTGTCTCCTGTAGTGTGTGAATTAATTCCAGAATGAAACAGCCGTACCGCCACAAAAAGCTACCTGCACCGCATAAATGCATATGCCATCGCTAAAAGTCAACATAAAATTGTTCATCACTTGAGTTGCAATTCATGTCGAACATCAATCACAACAAAATCCCGCTTTATGCACTCGCAATATTACTGCGTCGGCAGATTGACTCGGTCCGTTATAACCGCTGTCCGTCATTTTCCGAACACACGCCACAAACGCACGGTTGACACAGCAAAAAGCATTCCATTTAACATTCATAGCTCACAGCGTTGCTCATGCACTAACTCAGTAGCTCGGCAAACGAAACCGGAAAATATAGAGCGTTCAAAGAAGAAGAATCTACTGTGTTATGTTATTCATGGAGTCTTATTTTTATACTACGGGTGACTAGTCCTCTGTAAGTGCGGGTTCAACTCCGCGGACTGGCAGAAAAGCTACAGGTTCCCCAGATTTACGGTGTTCGTGGCACCGAGCCGAAGGGTTACGATGTCCATGACACCGAGCCGAAGAGCTTTTAGCTCAAGTGCTTCTGGATCGGGAAAAAAAAAATCTACGATGCCATATAATGTTCTCTTTTAGAAATACAGGGTGTTCAACTTAAAAACAGCCTATGAATGGAGCTAATCTGGCATATATGTATGGAAATGAGAAGGTTCAGTTATGACGTAGTATAGGTCAAGGTTGTGTGATGGTGTGTAATTGTAATGCGGGAAGGGACGATGAACAAATGTGACGTAGGACGAGCTAGTCAGAACCGGTTTAAATAGTAAATAAACACAACGCGTTAGGTTATCTGGCAACTTTCGATTTGTCAATGGGGCTGCAATTATCTTGAACACCCTGTATATGCCTCACATCTGTTTTCTTCTAAACTATATAATTCCAATAATTTAAATTGCCATTGAATACTATTAATATCATTAATATAGTACACTCTCATTTATGTGATAGTCAGTGAACAAGTATTAGGGCATTCCGGAAAGAAAAACACAAGATTCGAACCACAAACTCTTATTTCTTACGGCACACATTGCCTAGCCCTACAATACTAGCGGTTCTTTACAAATAAAACTCCGTATTCATTTCATTTACGTGATATGGGCGAGTTTTTTGTTTTTCGATCCAGAAGCAGTTGAGCTGAAAGCTCTTCGGCTCGGTGTCATGGACATCGTAACCCTTCGGTTCGGTGCCACGAATACCGTAAATCTGGCGAATCTGTGGCTTTTCTGTCAGTCCGCGGAGTTGAACCCGCACTCACAGAGGACTTATCACCCGTAGTCCAACGCACTACGAACACGATGGGCAGGCGGGCAATGGGCGAGATTTAAGACGCTGGAACGATTGTGAAAATTAGGCGTTAAGTCTGGACATATCGGACAGTGTTGTCTTCAGGGTAGAGAGAAAAGATATACTAATCAATTTCGCATATGTACGGTTAGCATGTGGAATTCGGGGTGGCTGTTGCAGCGGAGGACGGAGCACGCATTGAATTGCCCAATGTTTCATGACGTCGATGAAATAACATAAAATAGCTATGTTGCTGAATTTTTGCCTGCATTATTCTCCATAAAAGAATAGGATTACGTAGATTACTATACAAATGTCTTCGTTTTTGCGATAGCTATTTTTGATGATAATACCGTCAAACGCGTTCTTATGATGAAGTCAACTGTTGTCTGGAGCTCATCTCTGGTGCCATGTAATTTTTAACGTAGTATTGTGTTGTAGGGCCAGCATTCCTTTCCAGGGAGGACATTCAGGGGATATTCTTGCAGGACATGTTCTGTGGTTTCATCAGCGATGCCACAGGGACACAGAGGGGATGGTGGCAATCGTGTCCTGTGTAGGTGTTTTTTCAGTCTGTTATGTCCTATCCTGAGTCGGAAGATGATAGTCTGTCCATGTCTGTTGAGTGTGTGTGGTAGTCATTGTTGGATAGCTTAGGTTTTTCTAATGTCCCAGATAACTATTTATTTCTTCTTCTTCTTCAGCGATCTCTGGTCATGCGCTTAATTTACTGTGGACCACAAACTTGGCGGTCAACTTCAGGTCTGTCAGGTTTCCTTCTTTAGCGATCCCTGGCCATGCGCTTAATTTAATGTGGACCACAAACTGGGCGGTCAGCTTCAGGTCTGTCAGGTTTCCCCAAAGCTTAGTTTTCAGGTCGACTGAGTGTGGCCACATGTTGCTTCTCAGCTCACACAGGAGAGGACAGTCTTGCAGGATATGCTCCGGTGTCTGTTCTACCTGCTGACACTGGCAGAGAGTTGTTTGATTTATTCCTAGTCTATATAAGTGTTTGTTGAGTCTGCAGTGTCCGGTGCGTAGTCTAAAAATAATGACCTTTCGTTTTCTACTTGTTCACATTCTGCTCCCTTTTTAGCAGTTTGTCTACCTTCTCATTACTTGTCATACACATGTCATACATCATATGCCACAAAATTCATGTAAATAGTATATGCAGGTACTATCTCGTTGAGTCTCTAAATCATCTATTAGTTTGTTTTCCATAGATTATTTCTCTGTTTACAGTTGATTTTGTTTAGATAAATATATACATATTTTTGTTCTCCCCACCTAAGGTATGTGCTCTTACCTACCTGCAGAAAAGACACAAGGTCTTTGCGGGCTTGTCTGCTCGTGAGAACGCACAAGATAATATTTTGTACGTATTTTACCAACATCACGACGAGGTCTAGAGTTGATGTAACAGAATCAGCTGTGACAGTTACAAAAACAGCAGAAATCAGAACCTGACTACGGGATAAGAACATTACAGAGTGTTCTGTGTGTGTATCCGACCTTGACTCAGCCTACACTGGCCTATGTGAGTTAGTATGAAGCAAGGACTGACCAATCCTAGGAGTGCTGACATCTCCGTCCTACTTCCTCATGGCCTCCACTGTGCTCTTATCATCCTTATCTTCACGTTCAGTACTCAGGTGACACAGTCTACACCAAGTCGTGGCAACGACCTCCACCTTAATCTTGAACATCAAAAAGGGTATCGTAAAAGACTTGAAGTCCAGAGTTATGCAGATGATGGGCAAAAACATTCCTCCTAGCGGATACAACGCAAGTCGTCACAGCGCACACGGCAAGTTAATACGGGAGTTCTTTAAAAGCAAACTCAACTCAACCACAAACGTAAACAATCTTGAGGACGAGGATATTTACTTAAACGAGCCGCAAATACACGTCTTTCATAGTTCAGGTAATGTATTATTTCCTGTATGTTTGTCAATGTCTTCCTGTAAAACGAGCCGTAGATACACTTCTTACATAGTTCAGGTAATGTATTGTTTCCTATATGTTTGTCAATGTCTTCCTGTAAAACGAGCCGTAGATACACGTCTTACATAGTTCAGGTAATGTATTATTTCCTATATGTTTGTCAATGTCTTCCTGTAAAACGAGCCGTAGATACACGTCTTACATAGTTCAGGTAATGTATTGTTTCCTATATGTTTGTCAATGTCTTCCTGTAAAACGAGCCGTAGATACACGTCTTACATAGTTCAGGTAATGTATTGTTTCCTGTATGTTTGTCAATGTCTTCTTGTCAAGTGTCCTCAACCTGTTATAACTGATTGATAGGACCATCATCATTACACTTCGGTGAGTAACCATGTGTGCTCCGATCTCTTTCTCACACATGAAGATCTCAGTGTATGAACTTGATAGCACCCAGTGGCGGCTCGTGATAATTTTTGTTGGTTGGGCCGGACAGAAATTTTCGGAAAAATCATGGTTTCAGTTAGGTTATATTTTAATGTATAAAATAATAAATACACGTTACACCTTATTTTTGGTGGGCCCGGCCCCACTGGCCCTTAATGACGAGTCGCCACTGATAGCACCGATGTAGTTTTGAATATTGTGACAATTTGTATAGGAGTTGTTACTTTATAATCTGTGTAATGAATTTTGACCTGGCTGCGTTTCTGTAGCATATTATTACCAATTTTCAACTGCCAGGGGTTCCTATACGTGTTCAACGTGAACACGGTATCTACATTTTATCAGTAGTCTCTAATAGGACTAGGAACTCGATCTCACTTACACTTAGATCAGGGATCACTGGAAAAATATTCCTATCGTTCCACGTGTGAAACGGAACAAACCAAGTACCTTCGGAGAGTGAGACGAATACCTTACCTCTACGCTACAGAGTTCCACTAATGGGATTGCTATGAATGTTTATTTATTAGTGCATTTGTTTCGTAGTCACATGGTCCCAATTTTGAAATCGCGTTGTTAGTGAACTTGTTTCGTAATAGCCTGATTCAAATTTTTTTAATCTAGAGTTGAAGAGACATTTAAAAAAACACCGTAATAGTTATCGTATCGACCGATACTTAATTGGTTCAATAGAACGCAGGTTCGTCACTTTACCTGTTGAAGACTAAAATGTAACATAAAATAGGCTCACACGTCTATTTCTAGTCTTGATTTCTTGTGTAACGACTTGTGTAGGGGTACCCTGTGAGAACCTTCAGTTATTGGGGAAGGGTTAACTCAATCCGATTAATTCTTCTTCTTCGAACGTTCCATATCGACCACTTGTTAACCACTCTGTTTGATTTGTATGTGATCTGAGCCTAAGAGCGATTGTACGTTGTGTCAGTTATGCGTCTACAAGTTGGCCAGCACATCCGATTTATGCAATGCTTTTTATTTACTAAGGTAGCTTCCTAGGTCCTACATCAGTCGCCTCTTACGACATGATTTGTAGGTCGCAGTGGTAATGCTCTTTGCTTCCCTTACTGTTTAACAAGTATAAAATATGCCCATCTGACATATGTACATGTGGCACCAGCAAGATGACAGAGACACACATACTGCAAGAATGTCCAACATACACGGAACAGAGAGAAAACACATGGCCAATCCCCATATCAGTCCAAGACAAGCTATACGGAGATGTACATAGACTCCGGTTGACCACTAACTACTTTGAAAGTATACAAATCGATGTCAGTCCAAGACAAGCTATACGGAGATGTACATAGACTCCAGTTGACCACTAACTACTGTGAAAGTATACAAATCGATGTCAGTCCAGGACAAGCTATACGGAGATATACATAGACTCCAGTTGACCACTAACTACTTTAAAAGTATACAAATCGATGTCAGTCCAGGACAAGCTATACGGAGATATACATAGACTCCAGTTGACCACTAACTACTTTAAAAGTATACAAATCGATGTCAGTCCAGGACAAGCTATACGGAGATGTACATAGACTCCAGTTGACCACTAACTACTTTAAAAGTATACAAATCGATGTCAGTCCAGGACAAGCTATACGGAGATGTACATAGACTCCAGTTGACCACTAACTACTTTAAAAGTATACAAATCGATGTCAGTCCAGGACAAGCTATACGGAGATGTACATAGACTCCAGTTGACCACTAACTACTTTAAAAGTATACAAATCGATGTCAGTCCAAGACAAGCTATACGGAGATGTACATAGACTCCAGTTGACCACTAACTACTTTAAAAGTATACAAATCGATGTCAGTCCAGGACAAGCTATACGGAGATGTACAAAGACTCAGGTTGACCACTAACTACTTTAAAAGTATACAAATCGATATCAGTCCAGGACAAGCTATACGGAGATATACATAGACTCCGGTTGACCACTAACTACTTTAAAGTATACAAATCGATGTCAGTCCAGGACAAGCTATACGGAGATGTACATAGACTCCAGTTGACCACTAACTACTTTAAAAGTATACAAATCGATGTCAGTCCAGGACAAGCTATACGGAGATGTACAAAGACTCAGGTTGACCACTAACTACTTTAAAAGTATACAAATCGATATCAGTCCAGGACAAGCTATACGGAGATATACATAGACTCCGGTTGACCACTAACTACTTTAAAAGTATACAAATCGATGTCAGTCCAGGACAAGCTATACGGAGATGTACATAGACTCCAGTTGACCACTAACTACTTTAAAAGTATACAAATCGATGTCAGTCCAGGACAAGCTATACGGAGATGTACAAAGACTCAGGTTGACCACTAACTACTTTAAAAGTATACAAATCGATATCAGTCCAGGACAAGCTATACGGAGATATACATAGACTCCGGTTGACCACTAACTACTTTAAAAGTATACAAATCGATGTCAGTCCAGGACAAGCTATACGGAGATGTACATAGACTCCAGTTGACCACTAACTACTTTAAAGTATACAAATCGATGTCTGAAAACGTTGGAAGAAGAAGCTTCCCTTGTGGGCCCTGGCAACACATGAGCTGAACCGATTTAATTGACAATAATATTGGCGCACAAGCGAGTGCCTCACACACAGACATGTTTGTGGTTTCTTTCACACATAGATCCTTTCTTTCACAAGATCACTTTCTTTCACATAGATACATAGATCACTTTTACTTCACATAGATCACTTTCTTTCACACATAGATCACTTTCTTTCACACATAGATCACTTTCTTTCACACACAGATCACTTTCTTTCACACATAGATCACTTTCTTTCACACATAGATCACTTTCTTTCACACATAGATCACTTTCTTTCACACATAGATCACTTTCTTTCACACATAGATCACTTTCTTTCACACATAGATCACTTTCTTTCACACATAGATCACTTTCTTTCACACATAGATCACTTTCTTTCACACATAGATCACTTTCTTTCACACAGATCACTTTCCAGATCACTTTCTTTCACACATAGATCACTTTCTTTCACACATAGATCACTTTCTTTCACACATAGATCACTTTCTTTCACACATAGATCACTTTCTTTCACACATAGATCACTTTCTTTCACACATAGATCACTTTCTTTCACACACAGATCACTTTCTTTCACACATAGATCACTTTCTTTCACACATAGATCACTTTCTTTCACACATAGATCACTTTCTTTCACACATAGATCACTTTCTTTCACACATAGATCACTTTCTTTCACACATAGATCACTTTCTTTCACACACAGATCACTTTTTTCACACATAGATCACTTTCTTTCACACATAGATCACTTTCTTTCACACATAGATCACTTTCTTTCACACATAGATCACTTTCTTTCACACATAGATCACTTTCTTTCACAAAATGGATCACTTTCTTTCACACATAGATCACTTTCTTTCACACATAGATCACTTTCTTTCACACATAGATCACTTTCTTTCACACATAGATCACTTTCTTTCACACATAGATCACTTTCTTTCACACATAGATCACTTTCTTTCACACATAGATCACTTTCTTTCACACATAGATCACTTTCTTTCACACATAGATCACTTTCTTTCACACATAGATCACTTTCTTTCACACATAGATCACTTTCTTTCCACATAGATCACTTTCTTTCACACATAGATCACTTTCTTTCACACATAGATCACTTTCTTTCTCACATAGATCACTTTCTTTCACACATAGATAACTTTCTTTCACACATAGATCACTTTCTTTCACACATAGATCACTTTCTTTCTCACATAGATCACTTTCTTTCACACATAGATCACTTTCTTTCACACATAGATCACTTTCTTTCACACATAGATCACTTTCTTTCACACATAGATCACTTTCTTTCACACATAGATCACTTTCTTTCACACATAGATCACTTTCTTTCACACATAGATCACTTTCTTTCACACATAGATCACTTTCTTTCACACATAGATCACTTTCTTTCACACATAGATCACTTTCTTTCTCACATAGATCACTTTCTTTCACACATAGATCACTTTCTTTCACACATAGATCACTTTCTTTCACACATAGATCACTTTCTTTCACAAATAGATCACTTTCTTTCACACATAGATCACTTTCTTTCACACACAGATCACTTTCTTTCACACACAGATCACTTTCTTTCACACATAGATCACTTTCTTTCTCACATAGATCACTTTCTTTCACACATAGATCACTTTCTTTCACACATAGATCACTTTCTTTCTCACATAGATCACTTTCTTTCACACATAGATCACTTTCTTTCACACATAGATCACTTTCTTTCACACATAGATCACTTTCTTTCACACACAGATCACTTTCACTTTGTAATAAACCTTCCAAGTTTTGATCTTAGCTATAAATAGCAAAACAAATATTTAACTAAATAGTTTATTGAATGATATATCGCACGTGTGTTGCCGGGGCTCGAAGAGGAGCAGCAAATAGTAACACTGCGATCTACAAGGCATGTCGTAAGAGGTGACTAAGGTAGGGGTCTAGGTAAGCTACCCTAATAAATAAAAAGCGTCGCAGAAATCGGATATGCTGACCTACTTGTAGGCGCATAACAGGCGCAGTGTTCAATCGTTCTTTGGCTCGGATCACATACAAATTACAAAGAGTGTTTAACAAGTGGTCTATTTGATGCGTTAGAAGAAGAAGAATGATATATACTGTGAATGTGATATCTACTGTAAACAATGCCAACACAAACGTTTGGACATATCAGACAGTATCGTCTTCGTGGTAGAAAACGAAGATATACTAATCAGCTTTTCATGGGTACGGTGAAATGGACTTTAGGATGGCTGCTGAAGCGGAGGATAGAGTATGAATGGGAATGCCCAATGTGCCGTGACGTCGATCGCATAACATAAAATAACATAACATAACATAACATTAAAAGGTGGGAGACTCACCCAGAACAAGGGTTGTATTTTTAAAATTAGCAGAAAAAAACTAACAAAGATATTGTTATACAATTTGGCCACCTGTTGCAAAAGACATTGTTTTCGATTATAAACAACATGTAGTGTATGCATTGTAGTTAGTTATTTTAAAAATAATTAATTTTCTAGAAAATATTTTGTAAAAAACCCCCATTTCATCGTGCAGTGGATTTCAAAAACATAAGAAGTGCAAAGAATGCCAAACTGGCATATGATGTACATATCACCAATAGCTATAGCGTGAACCTCCAAAACATGTCTAACTCAATTGGTTTTGTAGATATGATTTTTGCAATGTAGCCATTCCAAATTAAAAAATAATTTCAGATTAAAAAAGCAATATCTCTGCTTATATACAGTTTAGACAAAATCTGGAGGTTCATGCTATAACTATGGGTGATATGTACATCATATGCCAGTTTGGTATTCTTTGAACTTCTTATATTTGTGAAATCCTCTCCCGATGCAGGGTTTTTTTACAATATATTTTCAAGAAAATTAATTATTTTTTAAATAACTAACTACAGTGTATACACTAAACGTTGTTTATCATCGAAAACTCTGCCTTTTGCAACAGGTGGCCAAATTGTATGACAATATCTTTGTAAGATTTTTAATGTGAATTTAAAATATACAACCCTTGTTCTGGGTGGGTCTCCGCCTTAAAAAACGTTTGAGTGTTGAAGATGTCGATATCATAAAACAAATATGCTCAGAACTCAGTAACGTTCACGGTATGGAAAGAGTTAAGCGTGTTGTCGAATTATTGCATGAACATTACTTTATATTGTCTGTTCATCTGTTTCTTGAACTTCATTACTCTATCAGATTAGAGCTGTTACTGTTGCACGGGCAAAGTAGCAGTTCAAATAATAATTCATCTCGTAATGTTATACGTTACATAGGGCCTGCAAGCAATTTCTCTTTATCATGGGCAACTCGCTCAATCTCCTCCATGGAGCTTAGACCGATATTTCTTGCTCTATCAGCAAAGTTTGTTTCATGGTCTCCTTGTGCCGTCCTCTCTTTCTTAAACTCTTTGCATCCCACTTCAATGCATGCTTTGATATTCTTAAAGTAGCAGTCGACTGAGCTTCAATCTCGTAAGATGATCGATTTTAACATTTTTTCTTTTTCTTCAGTTTGTTTCGTTTCCTTGTTGATGTTGTTATCTTTATCAAAAAGCGTTCAGTTATTATAAGTTTGACCTACATTTTCAGTTTACTGAAGACAGATTTTACTGTGTATAATCAGCGAGCAACGAGAACTCTTGGGGGTTGTAAAAGTCAGGATATATTCGGCCGATTGCTTTCGCCACGCATGTGCAGATCCTTGGTTTTATTAACTCCACAGCTTAAAAAAAATGTTGACTGTACCAGAGCCAACTATAAACTACTGGGCCTTCGGGCTCAGGTAAGAATTGTGGAAATCAGACCCCAACTACACCACGTGACCTCGCATTCCAGTATTGGTGTATATAGACGAATTCATTTTAAAATCAACACAAAATGCTAACTCGAAGTCATATTATCCAACAAGTTAAGTTTAACAATAAGTAATATCAATATTATGAATATTTTTCACCAATAAATAACCATAGACTCACAGAATTGAGTAAAATTGCAAAAAACGTGCAGTGTTCTATCAAGCATCTGTAATTTCCAGATCCCTTTTATTATCTAGATCAGGGAATACCCGGCCAGTTGTCTGGCCTGTGCTAGAGCCTGGCTGTGACCGTACCAATGAGTCTAATAATTAGATCGTGGAACACCACCGGGTTAAACCATTCAACTACCCACTCTTCACTCTTAGGGAAAATATTAACATATATATACTACATTGTTCTACAACGATTCTTGTCCTACTAAATACAAAACATTTTGTTATTTGTTCTACTAAGTATTAAACCTGGTGGGTTTTTTTGTTCCGCTAAATATTCTGTTAATTGCTCTACTAAAAGTGAAACCTGTTTTTCTGTTCCACTATATATCAATACTCTTATTTTTTTTCTTTTAAATACTAATGATCTGTAATTTGTTCTACTAAATATTCTGTTTATTGTTCTACTAAACACGAAACCTCTGTTTTTTACTACTAAATACCAAAACTATGTTATTTCTTCTATTAAATACTCATTCTTGATTATTTGTTCTTCTAAACACTAATGTACTATTTGTTCTATTATTTGTTGTATTAAATACAAGACCACTCTTATTTGTTCTACTGACTGAACCTAGCGACATTTTAGCTCACACGATATCATTCTCAACAACACACTTCATAAGATAGAATGTAGCGACATGTCAGTACAAACACATTTCACAATATAGAATCTAGCGACACACGACGTAGCAACGCAAAATAATTTACACTAACACATTTCATAGAACAAAATCTAGCGACATAGCGACACTACATAATACAGGATCTAGCGACATTAAATAGCTAGAATCTTAGAGCACACACGAAATAGCTATAGAACCTAATTCATTCACAATAGCACGCTTCAACGGACATACTCTATCAGCACACGCGATATGAATTTATAAACAAATTGAAAGCAACAAAATATCTCAGATGTGTCTGGTGTCTGGTGATAATGTTTTCCTTTCCATTGACACATACAATAAAGTGTCTTTGTTTTGCTTTTTTCCATTGACACATACAATAAAGTGTCTTTGTTTTGCTTTTTTCCATTGACACATACAATAAAGTGTCCTTGTTTTGCTTTTTTCTTCTTTGACCTGCACAAAAGTCCGTCGATCTTCTTTATTTCTCTAAATCTGTTTTGCTTCACAGTGCCAGGATAAGAAGAGTTTATAGAACGGGTTTTTGTGTGTGCTACGTACATGCTGTCTTGCACTGCCTCTATGTTTTCTGTTGTTCACTTTTTGCTGGGACAATCTTTTGTCTTGTATCCTTTGTAAATGATTAGTATTTGCCGGTGAGGCGCACTGTCTGTTGATAATCCGCTTATGTGGCTAAAACATTAAATTTGTAGTTTCTTGATGAAGTTTCGTACAGATTGTGTACCTATTTGTTTTTCTTCTGATGTCTTCATTTCTAAATCGGATCATAAAAATGATTTCCTTTTGAGGATATTCATCGGGTATTCTCTTCTTCTTCTCCAAACATTACATATCGACAACATGTTAAATCACTCTTTGTGATTTGTATGTGAACCGAGCCTAACAGCGATTGTACATTGTGCCAGTTATGCGCCTACAAGTAGGTCAGCACATCCGATTTCTGCGACGCTTTATACAGGGTGTTCAACTTAAAAGCAGCCCCAGTGATAAATATAAATTTGCCAGGTACGCATTGCATCTCCGTCTATTTACTATTTAAACCGGTTATGACTAGCTAGTCCTACGTCACATTTGTTCATCGCCCCTTCCCGCACTACAATTACACACCATCACACAACCTTGACCTATACTACATCATAACTGAACCTTCTCATTGCCACACATATGCCAGATAAGCTCCATTCCTGGGCTGCTTTTAAGTTGAACACCCTGTATTTACTTGGGGGGCTTCCTTAGGCCCCTTCTTCAGCCGCCTTTTAGGACATGATTTATAGGTCTCTGTATTACTATTCTTTGCTTCTTGCGGCGCTGTCAACACATGGGCGATAAGGTATTTAGAATGTTTATAAACGGATTTATGTCAGCTGACTGTACAAGGTAACCAAGGTAACAGGAAGAGGGCATGGCTACTTAAGCATGTCACAACATTTTACATCATCTCTTCTATATCAACGATCTCTTCTATATCATCATGTTCTTCTCAAACTACCATCAACACATCTCTTCTATATCAACAACTTATATTTCTACTTTTCCTTGATCATGGACCCGCAAAGCTACCACTGTCTGGCAATTCTTGTAGGGTACCAACAAAATCTCTTCACAGTGCTTAGTCCATGAACGTTCTTGGCCAGATACCCAAAATATAAAATCTCTTCACAGTGCTTAGTCCATGAACGTTCTTGGCCAGATACCCAAAATATAAAATCTCTTCACAGTGCTTAGTCCATGAACGTTCTTGGCCAGATACCCAAAATATAAAATCTCTTCACAGTGCTTAGTCCATGAACGTTCTTGGCCAGATACCCAAAATATAAAATCTCTTCACAGTGCTTAGTCCATGAACGTTCTTGGCCAGATACCCAAAATATAAAATCTCTTCACAGTGCTTAGTCCATGAACGTTCTTGGCCAGATACCCAAAATATAAAATCTCTTCACAGTGCTTAGTCCATGAACGTTCTTGGCCAGATACCCAAAATATAAAATCTCTTCACAGTGCTTAGTCCATGAACGTTCTTGGCCAGATACCCAAAATATAAAATCTCTTCACAGTGCTTAGTCCATGAACGTTCTTGGCCAGATACCCAAAATATAAAATCTCTTCACAGTGCTTAGTCCATGAACGTTCTTCGTCAGATACCCAAAATATAAAATATCTTCACAGTGCTTAGTCCATGAACGTTCTTCGCCAGATACCCCCAAAATATAAAATCTCTTCACAGTGCTTAGTCCATGAACGTTCTTCGCCAGATACCCCCAAAATATAAAATCTCTTCACAGTGCTTAGTCCATGAACGTTCTTCGCCAGATACCCCCAAAATATAAAATCTCTTCACAGTGCTTAGTCCATGAACGTTCTTCGTCAGATACCCAAAATATAAAATCTCTTCACAGTGCTTAGTCCATGAACGTTCTTCGCCAGATACCCCCAAAATATAAAATCTCTTCACAGTGCTTAGTCCATGAACGTTCTTCGCCAGATACCCCCAAAATATAAAATATCTTCACAGTGCTTAGTCCATGAACGTTCTTCGTCAGATACCCAAAATATAAAATATCTTCACAGTGCTTAGTCCATGAACGTTCTTCGCCAGATACCCAAAATATAAAATCTCTTCACAGTGCTTAGTCCATGAACGTTCTTGGCCAGATACCCAAAATATAAAATCTCTTCACAGTGCTTAGTCCATGAACGTTCTTGGCCAGATACCCAAAATATAAAATCTCTTCACAGTGCTTAGTCCATGAACGTTCTTGGCCAGATACCCAAAATATAAAATCTCTTCACAGTGCTTAGTCCATGAACGTTCTTCGCCAGATACTCCCAAAATATAAAATCTCTTCACAGTGCTTAGTCCATGAACGTTCTTGGCCAGATACCCAAAATATAAAATCTCTTCACAGTGCTTAGTCCATGAACGTTCTTGGCCAGATACCCAAAATATAAAATCTCTTCACAGTGCTTAGTCCATGAACGTTCTTGGCCAGATACCCAAAATATAAAATCTCTTCACAGTGCTTAGTCCATGAACGTTCTTGGCCAGATACCCAAAATATAAAATCTCTTCACAGTGCTTAGTCCATGAACGTTCTTGGCCAGATACCCAAAATATAAAATCTCTTCACAGTGCTTAGTCCATGAACGTTCTTGGCCAGATACCCAAAATATAAAATCTCTTCACAGTGCTTAGTCCATGAACGTTCTTCGTCAGATACCCCCAAAATATAAAATATCTTCACAGTGCTTAGTCCATGAACGTTCTTCGTCAGATACCCAAAATATAAAATATCTTCACAGTGCTTAGTCCATGAACGTTCTTCGCCAGATACCCAAAATATAAAATCTCTTCACAGTGCTTAGTCCATGAACGTTCTTGGCCAGATACCCAAAATATAAAATCTCTTCACAGTGCTTAGTCCATGAACGTTCTTGGCCAGATACCCAAAATATAAAATCTCTTCACAGTGCTTAGTCCATGAACGTTCTTGGCCAGATACCCAAAATATAAAATCTCTTCACAGTGCTTAGTCCATGAACGTTCTTGGCCAGATACCCAAAATATAAAATCTCTTCACAGTGCTTAGTCCATGAACGTTCTTGGCCAGATACCCAAAATATAAAATCTCTTCACAGTGCTTAGTCCATGAACGTTCTTGGCCAGATACCCAAAATATAAAATCTCTTCACAGTGCTTAGTCCATGAACGTTCTTGGCCAGATACCCAAAATATAAAATCTCTTCACAGTGCTTAGTCCATGAACGTTCTTGGCCAGATACCCAAAATATAAAATCTCTTCACAGTGCTTAGTCCATGAACGTTCTTGGCCAGATACCCAAAATATAAAATCTCTTCACAGTGCTTAGTCCATGAACGTTCTTGGCCAGATACCCAAAATATAAAATCTCTTCACAGTGCTTAGTCCATGAACGTTCTTGGCCAGATACCCAAAATATAAAATCTCTTCACAGTGCTTAGTCCATGAACGTTCTTGGCCAGATACCCAAAATATAAAATCTCTTCACAGTGCTTAGTCCATGAACGTTCTTGGCCAGATACCCAAAATATAAAATCTCTTCACAGTGCTTAGTCCATGAACGTTCTTGGCCAGATACCCAAAATATAAAATCTCTTCACAGTGCTTAGTCCATGAACGTTCTTCGTCAGATACCCAAAATATAAAATATCTTCACAGTGCTTAGTCCATGAACGTTCTTCGCCAGATACCCCCAAAATATAAAATCTCTTCACAGTGCTTAGTCCATGAACGTTCTTGGCCAGATACCCAAAATATAAAATCTCTTCACAGTGCTTAGTCCATGAACGTTCTTGGCCAGATACCCAAAATATAAAATCTCTTCACAGTGCTTAGTCCATGAACGTTCTTGGCCAGATACCCAAAATATAAAATCTCTTCACAGTGCTTAGTCCATGAACGTTCTTGGCCAGATACCCAAAATATAAAATCTCTTCACAGTGCTTAGTCCATGAACGTTCTTGGCCAGATACCCAAAATATAAAATCTCTTCACAGTGCTTAGTCCATGAACGTTCTTCGTCAGATACCCCCAAAATATAAAATATCTTCACAGTGCTTAGTCCATGAACGTTCTTCGCCAGATACCCCCAAAATATAAAATCTCTTCACAGTGCTTAGTCCATGAACGTTCTTCGCCAGATACCCCCAAAATATAAAATCTCTTCACAGTGCTTAGTCCATGAACGTTCTTGGCCAGATACCCAAAATATAAAATATCTTCACAGTGCTTAGTCCATGAACGTTCTTGGCCAGATACCCAAAATATAAAATCTCTTCACAGTGCTTAGTCCATGAACGTTCTTCGCCAGATACTCCCAAAATATAAAATCTCTTCACAGTGCTTAGTCCATGAACGTTCTTGGCCAGATACCCAAAATATAAAATCTCTTCACAGTGCTTAGTCCATGAACGTTCTTGGCCAGATACCCAAAATATAAAATCTCTTCACAGTGCTTAGTCCATGAACGTTCTTGGCCAGATACCCAAAATATAAAATCTCTTCACAGTGCTTAGTCCATGAACGTTCTTGGCCAGATACCCAAAATATAAAATCTCTTCACAGTGCTTAGTCCATGAACGTTCTTGGCCAGATACCCAAAATATAAAATCTCTTCACAGTGCTTAGTCCATGAACGTTCTTGGCCAGATACCCAAAATATAAAATCTCTTCACAGTGCTTAGTCCATGAACGTTCTTCGTCAGATACCCCCAAAATATAAAATCTCTTCACAGTGCTTAGTCCATGAACGTTCTTCGTCAGATACCCAAAATATAAAATATCTTCACAGTGCTTAGTCCATGAACGTTCTTCGCCAGATACCCAAAATATAAAATCTCTTCACAGTGCTTAGTCCATGAACGTTCTTGGCCAGATACCCAAAATATAAAATCTCTTCACAGTGCTTAGTCCATGAACGTTCTTGGCCAGATACCCAAAATATAAAATCTCTTCACAGTGCTTAGTCCATGAACGTTCTTGGCCAGATACCCAAAATATAAAATCTCTTCACAGTGCTTAGTCCATGAACGTTCTTGGCCAGATACCCAAAATATAAAATCTCTTCACAGTGCTTAGTCCATGAACGTTCTTGGCCAGATACCCAAAATATAAAATCTCTTCACAGTGCTTAGTCCATGAACGTTCTTGGCCAGATACCCAAAATATAAAATCTCTTCACAGTGCTTAGTCCATGAACGTTCTTGGCCAGATACCCAAAATATAAAATCTCTTCACAGTGCTTAGTCCATGAACGTTCTTGGCCAGATACCCAAAATATAAAATCTCTTCACAGTGCTTAGTCCATGAACGTTCTTGGCCAGATACCCAAAATATAAAATCTCTTCACAGTGCTTAGTCCATGAACGTTCTTGGCCAGATACCCAAAATATAACATCTCTTCACAGTGCTTAGTCCATGAACGTTCTTGGCCAGATACCCAAAATATAAAATCTCTTCACAGTGCTTAGTCCATGAACGTTCTTGGCCAGATACCCAAAATATAAAATCTCTTCACAGTGCTTAGTCCATGAACGTTCTTGGCCAGATACCCAAAATATAAAATCTCTTCACAGTGCTTAGTCCATGAACGTTCTTGGCCAGATACCCAAAATATAAAATCTCTTCACAGTGCTTAGTCCATGAACGTTCTTCGTCAGATACCCAAAATATAAAATATCTTCACAGTGCTTAGTCCATGAACGTTCTTCGCCAGATACCCCCAAAATATAAAATCTCTTCACAGTGCTTAGTCCATGAACGTTCTTGGCCAGATACCCAAAATATAAAATCTCTTCACAGTGCTTAGTCCATGAACGTTCTTGGCCAGATACCCAAAATATAAAATCTCTTCACAGTGCTTAGTCCATGAACGTTCTTGGCCAGATACCCAAAATATAAAATCTCTTCACAGTGCTTAGTCCATGAACGTTCTTGGCCAGATACCCAAAATATAAAATCTCTTCACAGTGCTTAGTCCATGAACGTTCTTGGCCAGATACCCAAAATATAAAATCTCTTCACAGTGCTTAGTCCATGAACGTTCTTCGTCAGATACCCCCAAAATATAAAATATCTTCACAGTGCTTAGTCCATGAACGTTCTTCGTCAGATACCCAAAATATAAAATATCTTCACAGTGCTTAGTCCATGAACGTTCTTCGCCAGATACCCAAAATATAAAATCTCTTCACAGTGCTTAGTCCATGAACGTTCTTGGCCAGATACCCAAAATATAAAATCTCTTCACAGTGCTTAGTCCATGAACGTTCTTGGCCAGATACCCAAAATATAAAATCTCTTCACAGTGCTTAGTCCATGAACGTTCTTGGCCAGATACCCAAAATATAAAATCTCTTCACAGTGCTTAGTCCATGAACGTTCTTGGCCAGATACCCAAAATATAAAATCTCTTCACAGTGCTTAGTCCATGAACGTTCTTGGCCAGATACCCAAAATATAAAATCTCTTCACAGTGCTTAGTCCATGAACGTTCTTGGCCAGATACCCAAAATATAAAATCTCTTCACAGTGCTTAGTCCATGAACGTTCTTGGCCAGATACCCAAAATATAAAATCTCTTCACAGTGCTTAGTCCATGAACGTTCTTGGCCAGATACCCAAAATATAAAATCTCTTCACAGTGCTTAGTCCATGAACGTTCTTGGCCAGATACCCAAAATATAAAATCTCTTCACAGTGCTTAGTCCATGAACGTTCTTGGCCAGATACCCAAAATATAAAATCTCTTCACAGTGCTTAGTCCATGAACGTTCTTGGCCAGATACCCAAAATATAAAATCTCTTCACAGTGCTTAGTCCATGAACGTTCTTGGCCAGATACCCAAAATATAAAATCTCTCACAGTGCTTAGTCCATGAACGTTCTTGGCCAGATACCCAAAATATAAAATCTCTTCACAGTGCTTAGTCCATGAACGTTCTTGGCCAGATACCCAAAATATAAAATCTCTTCACAGTGCTTAGTCCATGAACGTTCTTCGTCAGATACCCAAAATATAAAATATCTTCACAGTGCTTAGTCCATGAACGTTCTTCGCCAGATACCCCCAAAATATAAAATCTCTTCACAGTGCTTAGTCCATGAACGTTCTTCGCCAGATACCCCCAAAATATAAAATCTCTTCACAGTACTTAGTCCATGAACGTTCTTCGCCAGATACCCCCAAAATATAAAATCTCTTCACAGTGCTTAGTCCATGAACGTTCTTCGTCAGATACCCAAAATATAAAATCTCTTCACAGTGCTTAGTCCATGAACGTTCTTCGCCAGATACCCCCAAAATATAAAATCTCTTCACAGTGCTTAGTCCATGAACGTTCTTCGCCAGATACCCCCAAAATATAAAATATCTTCACAGTGCTTAGTCCATGAACGTTCTTCGTCAGATACCCAAAATATAAAATATCTTCACAGTGCTTAGTCCATGAACGTTCTTCGCCAGATACCCAAAATATAAAATCTCTTCACAGTGCTTAGTCCATGAACGTTCTTGGCCAGATACCCAAAATATAAAATCTCTTCACAGTGCTTAGTCCATGAACGTTCTTGGCCAGATACCCAAAATATAAAATCTCTTCACAGTGCTTAGTCCATGAACGTTCTTGGCCAGATACCCAAAATATAAAATCTCTTCACAGTGCTTAGTCCATGAACGTTCTTCGCCAGATACTCCCAAAATATAAAATCTCTTCACAGTGCTTAGTCCATGAACGTTCTTGGCCAGATACCCAAAATATAAAATCTCTTCACAGTGCTTAGTCCATGAACGTTCTTGGCCAGATACCCAAAATATAAAATCTCTTCACAGTGCTTAGTCCATGAACGTTCTTGGCCAGATACCCAAAATATAAAATCTCTTCACAGTGCTTAGTCCATGAACGTTCTTGGCCAGATACCCAAAATATAAAATCTCTTCACAGTGCTTAGTCCATGAACGTTCTTGGCCAGATACCCAAAATATAAAATCTCTTCACAGTGCTTAGTCCATGAACGTTCTTGGCCAGATACCCAAAATATAAAATCTCTTCACAGTGCTTAGTCCATGAACGTTCTTCGTCAGATACCCCCAAAATATAAAATATCTTCACAGTGCTTAGTCCATGAACGTTCTTCGTCAGATACCCAAAATATAAAATATCTTCACAGTGCTTAGTCCATGAACGTTCTTCGCCAGATACCCAAAATATAAAATCTCTTCACAGTGCTTAGTCCATGAACGTTCTTGGCCAGATACCCAAAATATAAAATCTCTTCACAGTGCTTAGTCCATGAACGTTCTTGGCCAGATACCCAAAATATAAAATCTCTTCACAGTGCTTAGTCCATGAACGTTCTTGGCCAGATACCCAAAATATAAAATCTCTTCACAGTGCTTAGTCCATGAACGTTCTTGGCCAGATACCCAAAATATAAAATCTCTTCACAGTGCTTAGTCCATGAACGTTCTTGGCCAGATACCCAAAATATAAAATCTCTTCACAGTGCTTAGTCCATGAACGTTCTTGGCCAGATACCCAAAATATAAAATCTCTTCACAGTGCTTAGTCCATGAACGTTCTTGGCCAGATACCCAAAATATAAAATCTCTTCACAGTGCTTAGTCCATGAACGTTCTTGGCCAGATACCCAAAATATAAAATCTCTTCACAGTGCTTAGTCCATGAACGTTCTTGGCCAGATACCCAAAATATAAAATCTCTTCACAGTGCTTAGTCCATGAACGTTCTTGGCCAGATACCCAAAATATAAAATCTCTTCACAGTGCTTAGTCCATGAACGTTCTTGGCCAGATACCCAAAATATAAAATCTCTTCACAGTGCTTAGTCCATGAACGTTCTTGGCCAGATACCCAAAATATAAAATCTCTTCACAGTGCTTAGTCCATGAACGTTCTTCATCAGATACCCAAAATATAAAATATCTTCACAGTGCTTAGTCCATGAACGTTCTTCGCCAGATACCCAAAATATAATTCCCTCTGTACAAGGTGGCTAAATGGTTACGTCCTGAAGGTCGTGGGTTGGAATTCGGACCGCACCGTTCGGTTCACGAGTGCAGTTTTTCCCAGAGATCCCTAGGACTGTTGCTGGTGCTACGGAGTTCGTACTTTGTGCAATACTCTTGGCAGGCGGCGTGCCATTCTGCGGAGAGGGACCGAGCCTTATAGTGTAAAACCTGGTGTAATGAAGTCAATCCTTCGGCTTTTAAACCCTTTTTAAACTTCTATAATACATCTGTATCGTGTCTATGGGGCAGATAGTCAGACAAGATTGCATACTGTTGTCTTGTATGTTTAACAGATATGCAGAAAATATCATGATGAATGTTACAGAAGATAGCGGGAAAAACAATGCGATCCTTTTACAATCGGAGGAGAGAAATACCTGAACTAAGATATGCTGACGATACAGTGTTACTGTCAACATCGCAAAAAGTAATTGAGAAAAGAATAATGAAAATGCATAAGAAAAGCGAAAAGCAAAATATGTATCTCAATGTAGCAAAAATAAAAATAATGACAACTGATAAATCAAACATCACAAAAGATATTTTTAACAATGGAGAGAAAATAGAAAATCTGAACAGTTTTTAATATCTCGGTTCACTGCTAACAACAGATGGAAATGAGATGAAAGTAATTGAAAGAAAAATAAACATGGCTTTACAAAAAATTAAACAACTAGCAACAGTATGGAACGGAACTGATAGGAAAACAAAGTTCAGAATACTAAGAACATGCATATTCCCAGTGGCAACATATGGGTGTGAAGCATGGACATTTAATAAAGCAGTGGAAAACATATATGTGCTTTTAAATGTAAGTGTTACAGAAGAGTCCTCCGTATATCATGGACAGAGAAGAAAACAAATAAATCTATCCAGAAAGAACTCAAAATCAAAGAAAACTGGCTGATGCTACAAATAAGAATGAGAAAATTGAATTATTTTGGATATATAAAGCGACACGAAGGGCTAGAGAAGACCATCATGGAAGGAGGCATACCGGCAAAGAGAAGAAGAGGAAGACCACGGAGAAGATGGCTTTAGGAAGTAACTGATGGTTTGAGCATGACCGCTGCAGAGGCAGGACATCTGATTATGGAGAGAGAGAAATTCCGAAGGACTGTTCCAAATGTCACACATTTCTGCTCAGGACAAGGTATTTGATGATGATTGTGTCTCTATATATCAATCCCTTCAACGAGTTAACTATAGTGCTATAATTGTATTGTTTCTCTATAGGTGAATCCATTCAATATGTTAACTATAGTGCTATAATTCTATAATTACCCTCTGTCTCTATAGATGAATTCCTTCAATATGTTAGCAATACTGCTATCTCTCAGCTCTTTCTCTGTAGCTGAATAGTATCAGTCATGTTAACCGTAGTGGCGAAAAAACAGAACACGACACTCACATGTCTAATCTCGATCATGTATGCCCCACATGTGGTTGGGGATTGTGTTCTAGAATTTGACTCTACAGTCGCATGCGCACACACCAGATAGGTGCAGCCGCACACGTCTGAGACTGTTGTCATCATCGTTTGCGATGGACGACTATTGTTACTAGTACTATCATTTAATTGTGCTCTTCCTCGTTAACTGGGTTATGCCAGTTTTAGTGCTTGAAGTTTGCTTTCTCTTTGTGTTGGTATCGTGTTGCTGGTTAATTCTAACGTAGTGAAACAAGTTTTATTATCTCTCTGTTCTCGATATATATCACTTCAGAGCAGCGTTTCCCAAAGTGGGCGGCACCGCCCCAGTGGGCGCTAAAACGTTCTAGGGGGAGGGTGGCGATAGTGGGCTCAGAAGACTTAAGGGGTGTTCATGCGATTATGGGTCGGTGGCTTCTTAAAGAAGAAATTGATAATAAATATTTTAAAATAAATTATTTTCGTGGTTTTGCGAATGAATAATCATTTAAAATTTGAATTCTGCATTTTAATTCATCTTATACCCATTTTACACCATCCATTTTTTCATCAATTTTCTATTTCATGCATAAAATCATTTGAAAATTGACCATGTATGACAGAAATATATATCAATCAGTGGCGGCTCGTAGTCATTTTTACTGGTAGGGCCAGACACAAATTTTACGAAAATCATGGTTTTTGTAGTATTTACTATTATTTGTCTATTCCGGTAAGTTTTCCCCCTTTCGATTATTGGTGGGGCCATGCCCCACTGGCCCTTAATGACAAGCCGTCCCTGATATCAATTGTCTATGTCAACGAGGGAATGGAGCGTGTATATATATATATATGGTGAATGGCTTTATGATGTATGGATATATATATATGTGGGGGTTGGCTAACTGTTATAATGGGGAGGGGGCATTACAAAGTTTATGTTGTGCAAAGTAGGCAGAAAAAGTTTGGGAATCTATGCTTTAGAGTTTACTTGAGTGCTTTAGAGTTTACTTGAGTGCTTTAGAGTTTACTTGAGTGCTTTAGAGTTTACTTGAGTGCTTTAGAGTTTACTTGAGTGCTTTAGAGTTTACTTGAGTGCTTTAGAGTTTACTTGAGTGCTTTAGAGTTTACTTGAGTGCTTTAGAGTTTACTTGAGTGCTTTAGAGTTTACTTGAGTGCTTTAGAGTTTACTTGAGTGCTTTAGAGTTTACTTGAGTGCTTTAGAGTTTACTTGAGTGCTTTAGAGTTTACTTGAGTGCTTTAGAGTTTACTTGAGTGCTTTAGAGTTTACTTGAGTGCTTTAGAGTTTACTTGAGTGCTTTAGAGTTCACTTGAGTGCTTTAGAGTTCACTTGAGTGCTTTACGTTCGCTGTTTTCTTCTGCGTCATGACTTGTTCTCTTCTCTGAGCTTGGTCCGTCTGTTTAGTTAGGGAATTATTACTTTAGATTGATTGATTGATAGGACCATCATCATTGCACTTCGGTGAGTAACCATGTGTACTCCGGTCTCTTTCTTAGACAGGAAGATCTCAGCTGCAGTGCACGAACTCCGTGGCACCGGCGAGGGTCACCGATGTAATTTTGAAGATGGTGAAGATATTTTTGTATGAATTTTATTTTTAATCTTTTCTAATGAATTTTCCCGGGCAACGGCTTTCCAGCCTGCTCTTCTCGATTTTAAACTGCCAAGGTTCTTTTACGTGCTCAAATTGAACACGGGACCTACGTTTAATCGTCCGTCTCCGATAGTACTGGGAACTCGATCTCACCTACACTGAGATCAGGAATCTCTGAAAAATATCCAGATGGTTCTACGAGGGAGCGACGCTGGTAACTTTGGCACGAGAGACTTTGTGTTTATTTTACGATGTGTTCTCCTGCGTCATGTCTTGTTCGCTTCTTCTTCTTCTTCTTCTGCTTCTTCTTCTTCTGCTTCAATGATCCAGTGGCGTTTGAGCTCTTGCCTTTTGGCCTAATGCTATGTAGTGGTATCTGCATGTGTTTGTAAGTTCTTCTTTTGTTCCGCATAATGTGTTCTATTTGTCTGGCCTTGGAGGAAGGAGGATCTTTCTGACGTCATCTAGTGCTTGACACCTGAAGAGGTGGTGGTGAATGGCTTTATGATAATGTGCACACAGCTGGCACTCTGGAGTGTGTTGTGGTTGAATTCTGTTCAAGTGATTATTAAGTGTTATGTGTTGGGTTCGAAGTCTAAAAATTGTGTTCTGATCTCTTCTTGCACGGTGGTTGATGTTGTCGTTAAGGTTTAGATCTGGCCCTATATCTGTAAACCTCTCTTTCCGTGTCTCCCATGGCCCATCTGTTCAGTCAAATTTCTTTATTTGTTGTCGCTAGGATGTGTTCTCTTCTCTAACTTTGGTCCGTCTGTTTAGTTAGGTCACTGTTACTTTAACTTTAGTGTTCTGAAATGATAACTTTAAATTGTTTATTACTGCCTGCATATATCATGAATAAATGCCATGTTAAGCGGAATAACTAATCCAGTATTAATATAATGAATACCCCAGCTCTCGTGTATTAAGCCTACCCCTCGTTCCTACCTCGTAGTCTAATCGAGACGCACACAAGGCTGACTTTGTTCACTAAATGCCACGCTTCGACAACACAGAGAAAAACCACATTATGGCACATTATTAAGTAATTATACACACCTCTGGGGCCTATAAATATCATTATATGCGCTAGAGACGTGATGGGTTTTAGCATAAATTGAGGGGGCGTGAAAGAGAAAATATCGAGATAAAAATGGCATAGAGAATAGAGCAATGAGGATCATCTATAGATCATAAAATGAAAAGTTGTTAAATAGTCATTAAGTTTATGAATAAACATAATCGGTTTGTTGATTGATATCTTGGTCGAATTTGTATGGAATTTGCTATAAACAGACAACCGCACTGTCTGTCGCTTTACAACCATTAATCCTATCATAGATCGATAGAAATAATGACTTTAACTACGTACATTTTTTAACCTCCGAACGTCATCATTAATCCTCTCCGCTCCTCGTGGAGCATAGGGCCTCAACAGTTGTTCGCCACTCTTCTCGGTCTCTGGCTGTTCTTTTTATGGTATCCCAGGTCAATTGAGCACTCTTCAGCTCCTCAGTAAGACCTCGTCTCCAAGTCTGCTTAGGGCGTCCTCTTTTTCGTTTTCCCTGCGGGTTCCACTTGAGCACCTGTCTAGTGACACTCGACTGTGTCTTCCGCAAGGTATGGCCTATCCATCGCCATCTTCTCCTCTTGACCTGTATCATCATAGGTTCCTGCCCTGTTCTTATCCACAGATCCGTGTTTGTAACTCTATCATACCATCTCAATCTGAGAATCCGCCGCAAACATCCGTTGACAAAGGTCTGGATCTTATTTGTATTTGCCCTAGTGACTCGCCAAGTTTCCGAGCCATACAGCAACACCGACTTCACATTTGAGCTGAAAATCCTGAGCTTTGTTTTCGTGGAGATGGCAGCGGACTTCCACACCATGTGCAGGATCGCAAAGGCCTGTCGGGCCTTCCTAATCCTAGCATTAATGTCCTCATCTGTACCTCCTGATCTGCTGATCTTACTTCCAAGGTAGACAAATTCATCCACATCTTCTATGTCCCTTCTATGTAACCTCCGAACGTAATGTTGACTAAATTAGCCAACATACTGGCTTTGCGTCAATTAAAAAATACACCGAGTCAGTGTATCAGCTCAGAAGAGTGAAAGAGTTAACTTAGATTTGACCACATCTCTTTAGGCAAGGGGCTAGCTACCCTACTCAGTAAAAGTACTAGATGGCTACAGAAACTACAACCAGGGAAATTCATAGCTCACCACCCAAGGAAGAAAAAGGACACCAGAATGAGGTACACCTGAAGACGGGAGTTTGAGGCGGAATGCAAGAAAATGGGGAGAGAGTGGAGAGATCTGGAAAAGATGGCCTTGGATAAGCGGGCTTGGAAGGCCTTGGTTGGGGACATGTGCTTCCCTAGGGGCGAAGAGTAAAGAAGAAGAAGAAGAAGACTGCATCTCTGCAGCTAAATTATTTCTCCGGATAAATTAATCGACTTCTTCTGCAATCAACTTCTGCTATGTGACTACTCCGGTATGTGTCGGTATATGTATAAACAGGGGAGTGCGCTTGAGGGCTTCACCGGTCCCCCATAGTTTGTTTTGTAGGGTTGTTTCTGCTGGCCAAATCTCCATTCTCACACAGTCTTGCAGGATGTGCTCTGGGGACTGCTTTGGTGCTTAACATGTGAAGGCAGCCTAGTCCCTGAGACCCATTCTGTGGAGGTGTGCTCTGAGACTGCAGTGTCCTGTTCTAAGTCTGAAGACTGTGGTCTGTGCTTTTCTGTTTAGTGTATTTATACTGTCGTGCTTTGGGTTGTATTCTCCATTTGTTTTTCTCCTACATTTATTTTTCTCCAGATCATTTTTCTGGATTGTTTCAGGAGAGTCTTTGCTTCTGTAAAGCTTTGTTTTGGGTGGTGTTGTGTTAGGCTTCCTCCAGTCTTTGCTTCTGTAAAGCTTTGTGTTGGGTGGTGTTGTGTTAGGCTACCTCCAGCCCTTGCGAGTTTGTCAGCCTTTTCGTTTCCTGATATGCCACAGTGTGCTGGTATCCACTGTAAGACTAATTATGATAATTAATCGACTATTATTGATTATATCAGCGAAATTTAATGTTTAAAAACACGGTTCAATTTGGATGTTAGCGTGTTTATTTTTGTGTGCAGGTAATTTGAAGTAGCAACGTGATCGATTTTTTGGTTTGAAAGTGTTTTTGTTGCTTGCTCGTTCAAAGGTAATAAACAACTCTCATTTTTATATACAACTGTTATAACAGCGCTTTGTGTTCACTTCTGAAAGTGCGCAACGGGGATTATATAGGACAGAGGGATTAAGACAGCTTACCCGAAGGTGTCTCCACGGGAGTATAGCTCATCGATTTAACTTCTCAACAACAGAAAAAAAAATCGTGAACTTAAAGGTGACGAATATGGAACGTTTAAGTCAGAAGAAAGCCCCGCTTTTTAATCATTCGTCCACCGGCTCTCCCGTAATATACAACATTGTGTGATAACTATATTACGTTATGTTATGTTATGCGATCGATATTATGGCACATTGGACATTCCCATCCCTGCTCCGTCCTTCGCTGCACACGCTATTCCAACGTCAACTTGCTTACAGAACCCATGAGATGTTTATTTGTTTGTATGGTAATTATGGTTTGTTGATTTAATAAAAGATGCAATAGAAAAACTATCAGATACAGGAATGTGGAGAAAGAAAAGATAGCAACAACGATAGCGATTATATAGATGGAAAGTGCTGGATATATATGTAGAGAGAACAAAATCATATTTCATATGATAGATTGACTGATTTATTGATTGATTTATTTATTGATTTATTTATTTATTTATTGAATGATATGACCATTATCATTGTACTTTGATGAATAGTCATGTGTACTCCTATCTTTTTCTTGCACAGTCTTACACGTCTTACAATCTTGTTTTCTTTTGGTAACCATTCTACTGTCCTTAACGACACCTTTGCTTTTTTCACTGAAAAACCTTTCGCCTTTTATCCTGAAGAACAAAAATGTCTACAACTTTAACATATATGCACTGTCATATTTCACACTTTGTTAAATGTTAGTTCAATATGTTTTGTTAATTTTTTTCGATCCAGAAGCACTTGAGCTGAAAGCTCTTCGGCTCGGTGTCATGGACATCGTAACCCTTCGGCTCGGTGCCACGAACACCGTAAATCTGGGAAACCTGTAGCTTTTCTGCCAGTCCGCGGAGTTGAACCCGCACGTACAGAGGACTAGTCACCCGTAGTCCAACGCGCTACGAACACGCTGGCATGTTTTGTTAATTAAAGGATTATTAGTTAGAATTAAATTCTGGTTTGTTTTTAACTCTTTCCGCGCTTTAAGCCGCAGACTGCGTCACGGCGGAAGTCCGTTGCACGGTATTAGCCGCACACTGCGCCATAGAGTTGCTTCCTTATAAGAAGTCTTTCTAGTTTTACTTCTACTATTTTACTACTACTACTTTTCAATCTTGTTATCCTAATAGGTTGTCCAGTTTTCTTCCATTTAGTGTATAATAAGATATATATATATTTATTTATTGACAAGTAGTTGGGATGGTTTGGTTTTTTGTGGGTTTTTTTAACCTCCCTTGAATTAACTGCTTAAAAATTGAGGAAATAACTTCTCGTGAAAAGAGTTAATGTGTTTTAATATTGCTATTAATATCACTCTATTACTACTGTTATTATTCATATTATTATTGCAATCGTCACAGGCGCTCGTGCCTCCCCAGCCATCAATCAGATGTGCCCCAGTAAACAAAAATGTTGGATAGCACTGGTGTATATAATTTGATGACAATCGTGTTAAATGATCCAACCATTTGACTACCTGCCTCTAAATGAAAAATGTTACTACTTTTATACACATTTTGGATCTGAATGTATCATTGCAGATCTTTTCTTTTCATGATACATTTTCGTGTATTCTCCTCAAGAATCTCATTTCTATTGTTGTGAGTTTTCTAGAGTCTTTTAGTGTCATCGTCTGGCATATAAGTATGTACATAACCTTATTCATTTCCGATCCTCGTGGAGCATAGGGCCTCAACAGTTGCTCGCCACTTTTCTCGGTCTCTGGGTGTTTTCGTAATGGTCTCAAAGGATAGTCGAACACTCTTCATTTCCTCAGTAAGACTTCGTCTCCAGGTCTGTTTAGGGCGTCCTCTTATTCGTTTTCATTGCGGGTTCCACTCAAGTGCTTGTCTAGTGACACTCAACTGTGTCTTCCGTAGGGTATGCCCTACCCATCGCCATTTTCTCCTCTTAACCTGGGTCATCATGGGTTTCTGTCCTGTTCTTATCCACAGATCTGTGTTTGCAACTCTATCATACCATCTCAGTTTCAGAATCCACCGAAGACATCGGTTGACAAAGGTCTGAATCTTATTTGTAATTAACTTGGTGACTTGCTACGTTTCCGTCTGTATATAATTATATCTATTTTGTATAAGTATATCTATCGATTTGTTGGTAGTATATTTATTTGTTCTATTTGTTATATTTATTGTTTTGTCTAGTCCCTCAGTTTGTTACGTACACCTCTTCTACGGTCAGTTTCCTATATTCAGAGGTCTAAACAGCAAGATAGGTTGCCCCTGTGATTCCAGTTGTCAGCAGGAGGCCCTCGGGGGCGCCACACAACTTCTCTTTCTGATTAGTCTCACAGAGCAATGTTTGAGAGCGTAAATCATTGAGAAAGGGGCAGGTTTGAAATACCTGTTCATGAATCTGGGACCCTTTTGGCATGTGCGATGGTCAATTTAATGGAACGAATTCAGGAGAAGTGTTGAAATCAGAGTAATGTCTGGTCAACCACTAGTGACAACTGTTATAAGAAGGAGAAGATGGGGATATGTTGGACGCGCCTTGAGAAGAAATGATCAAAGAATATCAAAGCTGACATTGAAGTGGGATGTAGAGGGTTCAAGAAAGTGTGGACGACCTAAGGATACCCTGAAACGAACTGTGCTGAGAGAGACAAGAAATATCGGTCTCAGTTCCATGGAGGAGATTGAATGAGTTGCCCAGGATAGAGCGATATGGAGAATTTACGTGCAGGCCCTGTGTAACGTATAACGGTACGAGAGAAATTATTATTATTATTATTGGTCAGTTAACGCAGCTTTCAGTTTATGGAGATGGGCTGGCAATCTGCAGTGTCATGTTCTGAACTTCAAGGCCGTGCCGTGCTATGATACAGAGAATGTGGCCGCATCAGGCGGCACCGTAAGCAGGGCGGCATAAGCAGTGAAATCAAAATACAATTTGAACCTTACAATAATTAAAAATCTGTGGTAACGCTTTTCTATACTGGTCTATGTTATTCCGATATTGACGTATACGATTTATGACTACCACACGCCTCTGTCTAAGCGCTTTCGGTATCCTTTGATTTCTGTTTCTGGTGCAGGTGCATCCTTAGCCAGCGCACTCCGAAAGACTTTAAAGAAAAAAAAACAGTTAAGGGGCGGCATTTCGATGACTTGCATCATACTGTGAATATATGCGGCACGGCCCTGCTGAACTGAAATGTGATGATTTGCTGGTCTCTGTCTAACTTTAAGACTAATTTTAGATATTTAAACAATAACATATCCATCACAAGAAAACATATCCATCACAAGAAAACATATTCATCACAAGAAAACATATCCATCACAAGAAAACATATTCATCACAAGAAAACATATTCATCACAAGAAAACATATTCATCACAAGAAAACATATTCATCACAAGAAAACATATTCATCACAAGAAAACATATTCATCACAAGAAAACATATTCATCACAATCAAATATATTCATCACAAGAAAACATATTCATCACAATCAAATATATTCATCACAAGAAAACATATTCATCACAATCAAATATATTCATCACAAGAAAACATATTCATCACAAGAAAACATATTCATCACAAGAAAACATATTCATCACAAGAAAACATATTCATCACAAGAAAACATATCCATCACAAGAAAACATTCATCACAAGAAAACATATTCATCACAAGAAAACATATCCATCACAAGAAAACATATTCATCACAAGAAAACATATCCATCACAAGAAAACATATCCATCACAAGAAAACATATTCATCACAAGAAAACATATTCATCACAAGAAAACATATTCATCACAAGAAAACATATCCATCACAAGAAAACATATCCATCACAAGAAAACATATCCATCACAAGAAAACATATTCATCACAAGAAAACATATTCATCACAAGAAAACATATTCTTCACAAGAAAACATATCCATCACAAGAAAACATATTCATCACAAGAAAACATATTCATCACAAGAAAACATATTCTTCACAAGAAAACATATCCATCACAAGAAAACATATTCATCACAAGAAAACATATTCATCACAAGAAAACATATCCATCACAAGAAAACATATCCATCACAAGAAAACATATCCATCACAAGAAAACATATTCATCACAAGAAAACATATTCTTCACAAGAAAACATATTCTTCACAAGAAAACATATCCATCACAAGAAAACATATCCATCACAAGAAAACATATTCATCACAAGAAAACATATTCATCACAAGAAAACATATTCATCACAAGAAAACATATTCATCACAAGAAAACATATTCATCACAAGAAAATATATTCATCACAAGAAAACATATTCTTCACAAGAAAACATATTCTTCACAAGAAAACATATTCATCACAAGAAAACATATTCATCACAAGAAAACATATTCATCACAAGAAAACATATTCATCACAATCAAATATATTCTTCACAAGAAAACATATTCTTCACAAGAAAACATATTCATCACAAGAAAACATATTCATCACAAGAAAACATATTCATCACAAGAAAACATATTCATCACAAGAAAACATATTCATCACAATCAAATATATTCTTCACAAGAAAACATATTCTTCACAAGAAAACATATTCATCACAAGAAAACATATCCATCACAAGAAAACATATCCATCACAAGAAAACATATCCATCACAAGAAAACATATTCTTCACAAGAAAACATATCCATCACAAGAAAACATATTCTTCACAAGAAAACATATTCATCACAAGAAAACATATTCATCACAAGAAAACATATTCATCACAAGAAAACATATTCATCACAAGAAAACATATTCATCACAAGAAAACATATTCATCACAAGAAAATATATTCATCACAAGAAAACATATTCATCACAAGAAAACATATTCTTCACAAGAAAACATATTCATCACAAGAAAACATATTCATCACAAGAAAACATATTCATCACAAGAAAACATATTCATCACAAGAAAACATATTCATCACAAGAAAACATATTCATCACAAGAAAACATATTCATCACAATCAAATATATTCTTCACAAGAAAACATATTCTTCACAAGAAAACATATTCATCACAATCAAATATATTCTTCACAAGAAAACATATTCTTCACAAGAAAACATATTCATCACAAGAAAACATATCCATCACAAGAAAACATATCCATCACAAGAAAACATATCCATCACAAGAAAACATATCCATCACAAGAAAACATATTCATCACAAGAAAACATATCCTTCACAAGAAAACATATCCATCACAAGAAAACATATTCTTCACAAGAAAACATATTCATCACAAGAAAACATATTCATCACAAGAAAACATATTCATCACAAGAAAACATATTCATCACAAGAAAACATATTCATCACAAGAAAATATATTCATCACAAGAAAACATATTCATCACAAGAAAACATATTCTTCACAAGAAAACATATTCATCACAAGAAAACATATTCATCACAAGAAAACATATTCATCACAAGAAAACATATTCATCACAAGAAAACATATTCATCACAAGAAAACATATTCATCACAATCAAATATATTCTTCACAAGAAAACATATTCTTCACAAGAAAACATATTCATCACAAGAAAACATATTCATCACAAGAAAACATATTCATCACAAGAAAACATATTCATCACAAGAAAACATATTCATCACAAGAAAACATATTCATCACAATCAAATATATTCTTCACAAGAAAACATATTCTTCACAAGAAAACATATTCATCACAAGAAAACATATTCATCACAAGAAAACATATTCTTCACAAGAAAACATATTCATCACAAGAAAACATATTCATCACAAGAAAACATATTCATCACAAGAAAACATATGTTCTGTTGACAGAACATCATCTCATCACCATCTTACTCCAAGATCTCCATGTTCTGCGAAAATAGGTAATTATTTCGTCACAATTCAATTATAACGTTTATTTTTCTTGGAAACGCTTGTAGCTCTACGTAAACCAGCTCAGAACTAAAGCTGTGATCTGCAGCTGCGGTTCCCAAACTTTGAATTACCGCGAACTCCCTTTGAAATACATTTTGCTGCCGCGGATCCCCAAATGTTTCTATATACGAAAATCCTCAAGCGATGGAGTTATTATTACACCACACCAACAGTGAAGCTGGCTGCAATATCTCAGACTACGAGAAACTTCAAATGATCTTTCATTTTCTCCTTCGGTCATTTAGACTCCGGTCCAGTCCGGATCCTTTGATTTCGCAGGAGAACTAGTTTACCACTGTTTTTATACATATTTTTAAAATTTAATTTTCTGATTGAAATGTCAAAGACTATAATATTTCTTCAAGCGTTTGATTGCCCCATGTAAGTACCTCGCGGACCACAGGAGGTCCACAGACCCCAGTTTAGAAAACACTCTTATGGAACAATCTCATGACTAAGCAACAAGAAAACAAAACAAAAGGATAATCGGTTGCTGTTTTAATAGCGCATTCTCCTGGCAAACCTTGTCGGCATTTTTAGTTGCAGAGTGTAATGACTTCTTTATTGCGTTATGTCATCCAAATTCGTTGATTTATGCTTAACATGTTTCTTGTTGTTACCCAGTAATAATAAGCAGTTAAAAATAATCTATTTTTTTGTTCAGAGAAATGACATTTGTTTTTAAATGCGGTTTGGCGAAATATAATAATGTAGTTGTTCTTATAGTATGTAACAAAATATGACAAAAAATCAAAAGCAAAACACATAACATATAGAAAACACACACGATATTGCTATTATGTAACCTATTTAATGCAACTTGTGCGTGAAAGTTGGCTTTGTGGTGTAAAGATTAAAGGAGAACAGGAGTTTTGTAAGAACTCCAGGTGAAGCAACGGTAGCAAGGAATCTTTTTTTTTCTTTTGTTGTCACACTGCTACTGGGTTGTTGCCCAGTGTTGTCGCACTGCTACCGGGTTGTTGCCCAGTGTTGTCACACTGCTACCGGGTTGTTGCCCAGTGTCGAAGTTTTCTGTTTTTGTCTTGCGCTGTTTTGGTGGCTTGGGTGATTGCTATATTTGCTCTTTGACAGGATTCTGCTATGCCATCTAACCATCTTTTTCGTGGTCTTCCTCTCGCCTTCTTTCCTGATGTTCTGTTGTAGACTGTATACTGTGGAGTTTGGATACATTTGAGATTAATGTGACATATAAATACATCATTCTAACTGCGTTATACAGCTGACTAAGCTTGTGTACTGTGGCCTTGCTAATATTACTTTATAATATGAATCTAAGTGGATGTTAGCTCATTTGTAGGACGATTGCGAGTCTGACATTTCTATGAATGAAATATTTTGAACGGAAAGTACAGAGCTAGGCTCACGATATGAATACAAAGTCGTGTGCCAAATTTTATATAATTGAGAGCCTTGTTTGTTGAATGTCCCGTGTCAGTGCATGTGACGACTGTTTTTCACGCATGAAATCCGCTCTTAATATAAAGGGATAGTGAGTGTTTGAGGATTTTATATACCTTAATGCCTGTTGCATATGCGTATTTTCGTGTGGTATTTTTATTTGCCCGCTGTGAATTGAATCGTAGTAAGGTGCCTAATATGGTGCTTTTGTCTGATATCTACCTGAAGACTTGCTTTCCTTATTATTGTTGTCTGTCGTCATTTTCGCGAACCTTATTCTGACTTGCTGTCCTTATTACTTATGTCCCTCACCTTACAGGCTAATCTTACTCAGACTTGGTTTCCTTAGTACTAATGTCCCTCACCTTACAGGCTAATCTTACTCAGACTTGGTTTCCTTAGTACTAATGTCCCTCACCTTACAGGCTAATCTTACTCAGACTTGGTTTCCTTAGTACTAATGCTCCTCGCAATTAAGGTGAACCTATCTCCGGCCTCAATGGTACCTGTAATATCAGATGCTTATCGATTTTTCAGCAAATACGGGTCAAGAGCCACGATAGCGCAGTGGTTAGTGCACTATTTTAGCAGTAGCGCGTAGTTCAATTCCACAGTGGGAGTGGACATTTTTCCAACCATAACAGCTCTCAAATCGACCAAGTCTTATTTGGGTACCAGATAAATACTAGGAAGTAAAAGGATAGTGTGTCGAAAATCGACGAAAAATACGGGACTAACATTATAATTCTGAATAGATCTCATGGTATGAAAAGTGGTTCCTTTTAAGTCTTTTCTCTTCCGCCATTTACTTCTTTATAGAAGTGTAGGGAGGGGCTCGTGATCTCGCGTGTGCTTGTTCTAATGTACTTTGTAAGCTGTTATTCATTTTCTTAAGGCTGTTCTTGATGCCGTCGCTCCATCTTTTGAGTGATCTTCCTCTTGCTCTTTACTCGTTATACTTTTTCTGTGTGGCTCTCTGTGGTAGGCGGTACCAGGGCATTCTTGTCAATCTGTAGTTCTTTTATGAATTGCATGACTGGTTTCACATCCAGTCTTCTTCTGATTTCTTCATTTCTAATTTTGTCTCTTATTGTCACAACTGCGGCTCTTCTAAGATCCAGTCTTCTTCTGATATCTTCATTTCTAATTTTGTCTCTTATTGTCACACCTGCAGCTCTTCTAAGACACCTCATCTGTCTTTTTTAAGTAATGGTCAGAAACTCGTCGATTTTATTCATGTATTAATTTTCTATCGACAAGTAATTATGAAATAAAAATTATGAATATTGAAACCTAAATTTTGCGAAATATTACGAAGTTGATCATTTTATTAAATAAAAACTATCAAAATATATTATCGCCCGTGTGTTGCAAAGGCTCGAAAGGGGAGTAAAGACTAGTACCACTGTGACCTACAAGGCATGTCGTAAGGGGGGAACTAAGGTAGGTTACTAGGGAAGCTACCCTAGTAGATAATAAACATCGCAGAAATAGGATGTGCTGACCTACTTGTAGGCATATAACTGACACAAGGTACAACTGACACAAAGTTAACAAGTGGTTGATATGAAACGTTCAAAGAACATATAACTGGCACAAGGTACAACTGACACAAAGTTAACAAGTGGTTGATATGAAACGTTCAAAGAACATATAACTGGCACAAGGTACAACTGATACAAAGTTAACAAGTGGTTGATATGAAACGTTCAAATAACATATAACTGGCACAAGGTACAAGTGACACAAAGTTAACAAGTGGTTGATATGAAACGTTCAAAGAACATATAACTGGCACAAGGTACAACTGACACAAAGTTAACAAGTGGTTGATATGAAACGTTCAAACAAGAAAAAGAAATTTGGAAGACAAAAAACTCGCAACTATTTAGAAGCAGTGTCTTGTGAGTGTTGTTATACAGTAATATAATAATTCCTCTCGTAACGTTATACGTTACTTAGGGCCTGCGCGTAATTTTTCCATACCGCTCTATCCTGGGCAACTCGCTCAATCTCTACCATAGAATTGAAACTGATATTTCTTGCTTCTCTCAGCAAAGTTCGTTTCAGGTTCTTCCTAGGTCGTCCTCTCTTTCTTAAACCATTTGCATTCCACTTCAATGCTTGCTTTGATACTCTTTGATCATTTCTCCTCAAGATGTGCAAAACATATCTCCATCTTCTCTTTCTTATAACAGATGTTACTAGTGGTTGACCAGACATGTCTTTGATTTCATCACTTCTCCTGAATTCGTTCCATTTTATATTCATTATTTTTCACAGACATCTATTTTCAAATGCATTCAACTTGCTTTCTATATCTTTAGTCATTTTCCAACTCTCGCTGGCATATGTTAGGATTGATACAACATTTGAATTGAAAATTCGTAATTTAGTTTTAATACTATATAACTTGCAGTTCATATTTTATGTAGACTTTTAAACACAGCTGTTGCTTTGATAATTGGTAGCATAAGTTATACAGTAGTGAGTGTTGGGAAACTGTCCCACAAGATCATACACAAGTTGGAAACACTCCAAAATAAATAATAAGAAAAATCCTGTAAATGTTATGGCCAAATACTATAGCAAATTCAGAGTTTTTGAAGCGAACAAACTGTGCCGTATTGGAAACTATTTTTCAAAGACAAAGATGGAGGTGGATTGGTTCTGTATGTTGTATAACAGTAGGGGCATTGGCTAAGACATCTCTTCAATCGACAGCGGATAGAAAAATAAGACCTGGACGTACAATGGAAAAACGGCGAAGAACTTTAGAAAAATAGTGAAAGAGTGTGGCCTGGAGTGAGAAACAATATAAAAACCACAGAATGGTAACAATATAAATTACTTGTGCAAGCCTTATGTCTCAAACATGATAAGAATAAGATAGAATAATGACTAGCAGTGTTCCTGGACGATGAAACAATGTACTATAAAGGTAACCATATTATTCGATCAAATATTTTAAGCACGACAATTGTTTATTCTTTATTTAAGGATCATCTTCCTCGAAACATCAGACATGTCCATAATTGCTCCGATCTCCTCCCAAACATATATTTCAGTGTGTTTTTAGACTAACAATTCCCGTTCTGCGTTGATTGATGTATCTACTGGGGGTTCTCTCATGGTTTTCCCGTCTTGCCGCGCCTATTGGTATGCATAACTTGCGCAACTGAGATAGAGAATACTCTTTATCTTCTTCGTTGAAATACTCGGGGCGTATGTTTTCTCTTAGAGCGTTGATGATGTCGCTTTTGTTTATAGAAGACCAATTCTCTATCGTATCATTGCTCGCCAGTGAATCTGCTCTCACATTGTCCTTCACCCCGGAATGACCTGGAACAAAGATGAAGGTAAGTGTCTGGATTGTCGTATTTTGTATTAATTGCATCCACTGCCTTCGTACACAACCAGTTTGATCTTCTGTATCATGCTCATAGAGTTAAGTACGACAAATAAGGAAGCAGGTAGACCTGGTTGAGAATCGAGAATCTGTCTCACTGGATTGAAATAAGAGCAACGATCTGCATGTTACTTGAAAAGATTTATTTTAACATTAGAACTTCTTCTTCAGAAGCTCTATATCGACCACTTGTTAACCACTCTTTGTGATTTGATCTGAGACTAAGAGTAATTATACGTTATGCCAGTTATGCGCCTACAAGTAGGCCAGTACATCCGATTTCTGCGACGCTATTTATTTACTAGGGTAGCTTCCTAGGCCCCTAACTCAGCCACCTCTTACGACATGCCGTGTAGATCGCAGTGTTACTATTTTTTGTTCCACTTTGGGCCCCCGACAACACACGGGCAGACATTAGAACTAAAAACTTTGAAAATATACAGAACACTGATAATAAAATAGACTTGAAATATGCAAACTTGGCAAGATAACAGGTCGATAAGTTGGTTGACAGCTTGCAGAATATACGGGTACAATAGTTATTACTTACACTTGGAGTCACAACAATACGTTTCACTTTGTATCATGGGGCACTATTTCAATTTTAGTTTGGTATGTTTTCATTTGCACTCCAGACATGTCCATAGGTGCTCCGATCTCCTTCGCAATATCTCCAACAGCGTCCAACGAATGACCGCACCAGTTCAATGTTGATAAATACCTGTTGTGCTGTTCATATACCTGTCGTGCTGTTTATATACCTGTCGTGCTGTTCATATAACTGTTGTGCTGTTCATATAACTGTTGTGCTGTTCATATAACTGTTGTGCTGTTCATATAACTGTCGTGCTGTTCATATAACTGTTGTACTGTTCATATAACTGTTGTGCTGTTCATATAACTGTTGTGCTGTTCATATAACTGTTGTGCTGTTCATATAACTGTTGTGCTGTTCATATAACTGTTGTGCTGTTCATATAACTGTTGTGCTGTTCATATAACTGTTGTGCTGTTCATATAACTGCTGTGCTGTTCATATAACTGTTGTGCTGTTCATATAACTGTTGTGCTGTTCATATACCTGTTGTGCTGTTCTTTTCTTGCCACTCCAATCTTCAACCCAAGCTCTTGCAATCTAGCAGTTGGCGTTGGTTGGTTTAAATGAAATTCCTCTTTGCGGCCACACTCTATGAGAGCGTTCAGAATGTCAGCTCTATCCATTTACTTGACCCTTGATATGGTGACGGAACCAGCCGTCTGATCTCTCATTGCCAGCGACACGAATGTACCCTGGAATGAAGATAAGTGTAATTTTGCAAATTGTTGACGCTTGTAGGGATTCAATCCATTCTCTGCGCACTGAACCACTGCTGACACAATTTGAATCTGGTCAAATTTCAGTTACTTCCCAACATCTAACTTTGCCCACATACTGGGGAGCAGTTGCACATAGTTTCAAAAACAATTATATAAGAATTTTTCGGGAGTGTTTGAGGTTGACTGTTCAACAATTACCAGTAACCATTAATAGTTACTATGATCCACGATAGCGTAGTAGTTAGAGCAAAATCTTTGTAGGTTAGTAGTTCCAGGATCAAATTTCACAGTTGAAGTTGACTAAAGTAGATTTTTCTTCTTCACTTTTCAACTCCCAACGGAGCACAGGTCTTCAACAAACTTCTTCCATCTCTTCCTTTCTCATGTCATCTTTTTCAATTCTTTACATCTTTACTTACCCTTTTAATAACAGCCTCCACCCTCTCTTCTCAGGTCTAGGCCAGCGTTTCTCAAAGTGGGCGGTACAGCCCCCAGTGGGTGCTGAAGCGCTCTAGGGGGCGATAGTTGGTTGAGAAGAATTTGGTGCATTTTCATGCGATTGGGGGTCAGTGGCTCCTTAAAGAAGAAATAAATAATAAATATTTTAAAATAAATTATTTTCGTGATTTTGCGATTGAATAATCGTTTAAAATTTGAATTCTGTATTTAAATTCGTCTTATGCCCGTCTTACACGATCCATTTTTTCATCCATTTTTTCATCCATTTTTTGATTTCATGCATATAATCATTTGAAAATTAACCATGTATGACAGAAATATATATCAATTTTCTATGTCAATGAGAAAATACAGCATGTATATGTGGGGTGGCGGGCAGACTGTTATAATGTGTAGGGGCGTTACAAAGTTTATGTTGTGCAAAGTGGGCGGTGGGCAGAAAATGTTTGGGAATCTATGGTCTAGGCCTTCCACTACTCTTTCCTTGCGTGCTACTAAAGTTTTCTACCTTAACAGTTCTCATGTCGATCCAGACTCAATTGGGTATCAGAGAAGAACTGGACAGTAAAGTTGTAGTTGTTCATTGATTAAATCATTGAAAGGATCATAATCATTGAACTTAATCAGTAACCATATGTATTTTGACCCCTTTCTTCTCCGATGTAGTTTTCTTTTTAATGTTTGCAATGTTTGTAGAAATTTTATTTTATATTGAACTTTGTCAGGTCAGCGTCTTTGCAGCATATGCAAATTTTCAAATGCTAAAGTTCATTTAGTGCTCAAAATGAGCACGGGTCTTACTTCTTATCGTCAGTCTCAGATTTGATTAGGAAATCGATCTTACCTACATCCTTCTTTTCTTTGCGTTCGTTCTTTACGACCAATTTTAATCACTCTTGTGATATGTTTAATCTTTGCCAAGAACGTGTGTACGTTGCACATTGGTTTGGTAGGCCCTAAACGCATAGACTTCTACACATTTAGGACATGTGTATCCACTTCAACCAAACTCAATAGTTGCCTTTACGACATTCGTGGTAGGTAACAGTGGTTCTATTCTTTACACCCTAATTTGGGCCCCGGTAACCACTTGGGTGTCACTGTCACCTACATTGAGATCAGGAGTCTCTTGAAAAATATTCTGTTGGTTTCACGTTGAGAACGAACCGGGTATTTTTGAAGCGAAAGCGCCCGAGTGGTTACCAGGATCCAAATTGGGTGTAAAGAATAGAACCACTATTACCTGCCAAGCATGTCGTAAGAGGCAACTAATGAGGTTGGAGGTGGGGCTAGCTACCCCACACCGTAAAAACACTAGATGGCTACAGAACGGAGAACGAACCGAGTAAACGCTGGCTGAAACCGGACACATCGCCGAAGGATAAGCACCAGGGCTCCAAATGGTGCTGAAGATGTGACGTAAAACACACCAATGCTAAGGTTGTGGAACAGATTTCCACATGAATAGAATTTATGGGGAAATCTGGTACATCATTCTGGGCCGTGATCGAGAGAGAGAGAGAGAGAGCGAGAGAGAGAGAGAGAGAGAGAGGAGAGCGAAACGAAAGGCGAGCACTTTATTTTTAAGATACACGGTTAGTTCCCCTGTTCTGTAGTCTTGCTGGCAGATGAGATGTTCATATAACCCATTTAGACCGTAAGTAAAACATGCCCAAAAAATTAAGTAACTAAAACAGTGTGAAATGAAACTGATAGGAAAACAAAGATCAGAATGCTAAATGCATGCATATTCCCAGTGGCAACACATGGATATTTAACAAAGCTGTGAAAAAACATTTATGCTTTAAACTATAAGTGTCAAGAGGAATCATCCGTATATCATGAACAGAGAAAAGAACAAATAGATATATGTCCAGAACGAACTCAGAATCAAATAAAACTGCCTGATGCTACAAATAAGAAAGAGAAAATTGAGATATTTTGGACATGTAGAGACATGAAGGTTTGTAGAAGACCATTATGGAAGGAGCCATCCTGGCAAAGATGAGAAGAGGAAGACCACGGTGAAGATGGATTCAGGCTGTAACTGTTGATTTGAGCATGACAGATGCAGAGACGGGACATCTGGCCTATGAGATAAAAAGAAATTCCGATGGACTGTTAGGATGGCAAAGTTCTGCTCAGCACAAACTATTTGATGATGGTGGACCGTAAACAATAACATAAAGCATAAAAGCCTAATATTGTATTGTGTTCCCCAATTTACGTCATGTTAGATAACTTGTTCTTGGCTTACGTTTACTGTCAGAATTACTCAATGATATATTTGTTCTATGTCGTTTATCAAACAATCTATTGGTTTTTTATAATCTATGTTGATTGATTGATTGGTTGATTGATTGGTTGATTGATTGGTTGATTGATTGGTTGGACCATCATCATTACCCTTCGTTGAGTAACCATGTGTGCTCCGATCTCTTTCTTACTCGGTAAGATCTCAGTGGCAGTGCACAAATTACGTAGAAACGGCTAGGGCCCCTGATGCAATTTAAAAAATGATGAATACTCCGTGTAGAAATTGTATTTTTAAAAATATTTCTAATGAATGTTGCGGGGGAAGGAGGGGGCAGCGGCTTTCCGGCCTTTTCTTCTCCATTTTGAGCAACGAGTGGTTCTTTACGTGCTCAGCTTGAATACGAGCTACGTACCTTTGCAACGAGAGGCGAGTACCTAGCCTCTGCGCCACAGACCTAACCTCTGCGTCACAGACCTAACCTCTGCGCCACAGACCTAACCTCTGCGCCACAGACCTAACCTCTGCGTCACAGACCTAACCTCTGCTCCACAGACCTAACGTCTGCGCCACAAACCTAACGTCTGCGCCACAGTCCTAACCTCTGCGCCACAGAAACCCCTTCGATCATTGATAAATCGTTACGAAAGCTATTCAATGTATGAGGCTCTGCTGAAGTGTTATGTTTGTATAATCATTGGGTAAGAAAGTTTTCAGAATGTGTGATGAATCATTGAAGAATTTTTAAAATTGTCCATACTCTACTCACAGACACAAACATCATTCCTTTATATCATCAAATGCCAGATTTTCTACTGAACAACAAATGCAAACCAAAAATAGAACGTTTATGTTGAAGTTAAATAAATCGTTTCCGAATCAACTCCAGGGTGCTAAATTTGACAACTTTATGGTCCGAAGCGGAAAATGTTCTTAAACGGAATGTAGGTTTTTAACTCGGTACATACCAAGAATGTTGGTAGCTTCTGACCTCCGTTGTTTTATGACGCCAACAATTGAATTGTTCAAAGATTTTATGTTTGCTTAGTTTTTTGGTAGCTTTCACATGAATAAAAGGGTTACAGAAGAGTCCTCCGTATATCATAGACAGAGAAGAGAACGTCAGTTATATTCATAAATAAGTCATGTTCAAAGAAAACTAGCTACTGCTACAAATAAGATTAAGAAAAGTATATTTGATAATAAAAGTATATTATGTTACCAGTGCCAAACCTGGACGCTGACAACAAACGATAGAAGAAAACTAGTCAAGACAGAGATGAAGTATTTACGTAGAATGCTGGGTGTAACAAGAAGAGACTGGTTGAGAAATGAAGACATCAGCAAAAAGTGGGTACGACATCAGTACTAGACTTCATCAAGAAACAACAAATTAAATGGTTCGGCCACGTAAGCAGATTACCATCAGACAGTGCCCCTCAAAGAGCAATGCTGCTCCGATACAATGGGTACAAAGCAAAACGCCGGCCAAGCAAAAGATGGACCTCAGAGATAACAGAGGCGACGAAAGAGACTATTTACAAAGTGCCCGTTTTAGAAATCTCTTCCTGACCTGACGCTGTGAGGCAAACAGGATTGGAAAAAGAAGAAGAAGATATTTGATAAATGAAGAAAGACGAAGTGCCGGAGAAGACCATTATAGAAGGCAAAGAGAAGATGAAGACAACGTAGACGATGGATTCAGGATATTACTAATGATTTGAGTATGACGGCTGCAGAGGCGGGGCATCTGACTTATGAGAGGGAGAAACTCTGATGGACTATTAGGGTAACAAGGTTCTGCTCAGAACAAGCTATTTGATGATGATGATGATGATGATAATGATGATGATAAGGATGATGATAATGATGATGAAGTTCTATTACATCTTAAAGTCAGCTGCTATCCAAATAGTTATGGACTCGAACTGATTCACTAGAAGATAGTATGTGGAACACAACAGTCCAACTATTCTCCATTCCCAAAAAGATCTTCCTGAAATGCTTTCATCCATGGCTAGACATACCACTGGGATAGGTATGTGCTGTCCTAAGGAGAGTTCTTTGAAGAAGAATATAATTTCAGACTTCCGTGTGAATAATTGTAATTTTCCCCAACCAAAAGTCCGATATTATTTTAACAGATCTCATATTTCATGCAAATTTGTAAATAGATATTATATATTATATTAGTTTAGTTTAGTTTAGTTTAGTTTTAGTTTTAAATGCTACAGAAAGATCCTACGAATACCATGGACAGAAAAAGAAAGAACACTGATGTCCTGAAAGAACTAAATGTTAAAGGAATTGGCTGATAAACAACATACTATACAGAAAAATTACATACTTTGGTCACATCAAGCGTCACGATGGCCTGGAGAGAACAATACTAGAAGGCAGGGTCCCAGGATGCAGAGGCAGAGGCAGACCAAGAAGAAGATGGCTACAAGATAGTAAAGAAACCATGAACATGACCATTGATGAAGTGGGTGAACTGGCAAGAGACAGAGTGAATTTCAGATGTGCTGCAAAGAGAGCAACGTCCTATAAAGGATACGCACCTTGATGATGAGTTTAGTTTAGGATAAAGCGATAGGTAGATAAATGAAAAGATATAATAGCTTGATAGATGAATTGTTGTACGAGCGTTCTGTCTGATGGATAGACAGACAGAGAGGGGATGGATGCATGGATAGATAGATAGAGTGGATGGATGTATGAATGGATAGATGCTTGGATAGACAGACAGACAGAGAGTGGATGAATGCACGAATGGATAGATGCATGGATAGTTAGACAGACATACAGATGGTCAGAAAGATAGACAGGCAGATGGATGTATAGAGAGAGAGGACAGACATTACAGACTGAACAACCAGATAGGACAGATAACACAGGCATACAAGACAGACATACAAGGCAAACAGGGCCGATAGAAAGAAATACAAACATAAAGACAGAGATTATGGACAAAAAAATCAGACAGACAGAGAGTAGGTGGGTAGATGAGTAGATTGGTAGATATGTACATAGGTACATAGATAGATAGACAGACAACCAGACATAGAGACAGGCAGGCAGCCGGGCAGACGGACGAACCGACAGACAGATAAATAAATAGAAAAATAGAAAGACAAATGGATAGATAAATATATAGATAGATAAATAGATTATCTAGAACATACGACCACGTGGAACTCTTGGAATTCTGTATATTCCATGTTCCAGGTAAGCTCTGAGTTCAGACGGAACAATTTGCACACACGAATTATCTAGACATTTCAATTGTAAACAATGATGTGTAAATGTACATTGTTTGCAGATGACTAAGCTCAGCATGTTAAACACTAAATGTTGGAGAGAATTGGCTGATAAACAATATACTATACAGAAAAATTAGATACTTTGGTCACATTAAGCGTCACGATGGCCTGGAAAGAACAATATTAGAGGACAGGGTCCCAGGACGCAGAGGCAGACCAAGAAGAAGATGGCTACAAGATATTAAAGAAACCATGAATATGACCATCGACGAAGTGGGTGAACTCGCTAGAGGCAGAGAGTTTCACAGAGAGCAACGTCCTATAAAGGATACGCACCTTGATGATGAATCTCAACATGGAAAACCTTCATATATGCTGTAGTTCAGCTCTGTCCAACGTCGTGCCCACGGCCGCCTTGGCGCCTTATTATACATTTATGGCGCCCTATGTTGGGTTTCATTTTAATCAAAATTATAATGAGGAAAAAAAATCATTTCTGAATAATAGATTGAGTAGTTCTCTTTTTTTCACAGCACTATCGTGAACATTGTATATCCGCTTTTGCAATCTTGTTATTTTTTACAGCACTATCGTGAACATTGTATATCCGCTTTTGCAATCTTGTTATTTTTTACAGCACTATCGTGAACATTGTATATCCGCTTTTGCAATCTTGTTATTTTTTACAGCACTATCGTGAACATTGTATATCCGCTTTTGCAATCTTGTTATTTTTTACAGCACTATCGTGAACATTGTATATCCGCTTTTACAATCTTGTTATTTTTCACAGCACTATCGTGAACATTGTATATCCGCTTTTACAATCTTGTTATTTTTCACAGCACTATCGTGAACATAGTATATCCGCTTTTGCAATCTTGTTATTTTTTTAAACCATTCTACTACTGCCCTTTAACCCCATCCTTTGCTTTCACGCTGAAGAAACTAACAACTATAGGAAATGTTATGAATCTGGACTTGTGTGGCGCAATTTTTTTATTTTTTTGGTTTTTTTGGTGCATTCTGCGTAGACAACTTGTGTTGCAACAGAGACCAGTCGATAATCAATTTGTATCAAGAACAGTTAAAGTTCTAATCTAAGAACATGATTGTTATCAATAGACAAATAAATAAACACCATCAAAGAGACATACCGATAACATAAGTTCATAGCAACATCTATAACACAACTGATCCAAACTGCTTGAGGTGTGGTTTACATGTATGTCATATCATATGTACAAACGCCCGTGTGTTGCCGGGTCTCATAAGGGGAGCAAAGAATAGCAACAGAGCGACCTACAAGAGGTGCTCAGTCTCCCCCAACAGATATCGAAAAGTATGCATACTGACGGTTCTCGTGGCTCGCTGATTAAACACACCTGTCATTCTGCCTCTCAGGACTGACAAAGAGTTCGACTGACAAAGATTACAAGCCAGATAACTGTCATAACGATGGTTGATTCCAAACCTGAAAGAAACGGTTCCACCCGAACTATAAATCTACTATCACACACAATAGTTGAACTTGCTTCTCAAGGCTGGTGGTCTGGGTTCAACTCCTGTAGTAATAATAATAATTCCTCTCGTACCGTTATACGTTACATAGTGCCTGCAAGTAATTTCTCCATACCGCTCTATCCTGGGCAACTCGCTCAATCTCCTCCATGGAACTGAGACCGATATTTCCTGCCTCTCTCAGCAAAGTTCGCTTCAGGGTCTCCTTAGGTCGACCTCTCTTCTTGAACCCTTTGCATCCCCCTTCAATGCCTGCTTTGATATTCGTTGATCATTTCTCCTCAAGGTGTGTCCAACATATCTCCATCTTCTCTTTCTTATAACAGTTGTCACTAGTGGTTGACCAGACATGTCTCTAATTTCATCACTTCTCCTGAATTCGTTCCATTTTATATTCATTATTTTTCGCAGACATCTATTTTCAAATACATTCAACTTGCTTTCTATATCTTAGTCATTTTCCAACTCTCGCTGAAATGTGCAACTCCCGTAATGCGCGTCGAATTTTTCCCGACCGCTCTCAGGTCGACCCAGCCTCAACTGGGTACCAGACATGCTCTGAGAAAGTAAAGGCGGCCGGCGTGATGCTGACCACATCACCCATCGTGTGCCGACGGTCAATGAAAATACAGGCCTAACACTGTATTGCCCTATATACCACGAGTTATGAAATGGTTCCTTACACACAATAGTAATCATCATATGATACTGGAATACAACAACATTATATTTGTACGCATAAACTCGCACCGAAACAGAGAGAAGAACAAATAGAAAGTGGGAAAAATAGCGCGAAGTTCAAATGGTCAGTTGAGAACGCAGAAGAAGAAATTGTCAAAAGGAGTAGGATTTACTTCATTGCACAAGGTTTCCTCATATTTCTCCGTCCTTTTCGACAGAGATGACATGTCATGTAGCATCGCCCAAATCACGAACTACGTAGCTCCTGCAACAATCATAAGGATCTCATGTACAAATCCCAAATGTGTCGAGTTCCGGATTCGAACCCCCTCCCTCCCCAACCTTCGGTAAGACACCCAAACGATTTAATCACTTCGCCATTGAGACCCCCAGAGCGCGAATTGACATGGGATTATATGGGTTGTAAGGCTGCACATCAACAACAATGCAGACCACTTATGACTGACATGTCAACCGTGATACATACACACACACACACACACATATATATATATATATATATATATATATATACATATACACATATATGTATAAAACGCATACAAGATTGTGAATAAATATATAAATACATACATATATATATATATATATATATATATATATATATATATATATATATATATATATATATATATATGTAATTTAAAAGCCCTTATGTAAGTTATTTTATCAGCGCAGTTGCTAAATGTCCAGGTTTGGTGATGCCCATATGCTACTACTGTAAATATGCATGCTCTAAGTACTTTAATTTGTGTAGTTGTCTGTTTCACTTCATCAAATTTGAGTTGCTTCATTTTTGGTAGAACGTTGTGTGATTTTCTTCTTCTTTGATCCCTCCATATGGACCACTTGTTAAAACACTCTTTGTGATGTGTATGTGATCTGAGCCTAAAAGCGATTTACGTTGTGTCAGTTATGCGCCTACAAGTAGGCCAGCACAACCAATTTCTGCGACGCTTTTTATTTACTAGGTAGCTTCCCTAGGCCCCTACCTCAGTCGCCTTTTACGACATACATTGCAGGTCGTAGTGCCACAATTCTTTTCTCCCCTTGCGAGCCTCGGCAAACACACGAGCGTGGTTTTCTTTTAATATATTTCATTACATTTCGTTTGTTTATTAATGAACGACTGTCATCAGAACTGTTCACTTCCTCTAATATCTTTCATTACATTTCGTTTGTTTATTAATGAACGACTGTCATCAGAACTGTTCACTTCTCTAATATCTTCATTACATTTCGTTAGTTTATCAATGAACGACTGTCATCAGAACTGTTCACTTCCTCTAATATCTTTCATTACATTTCGTTTGTTTATCAATGAACGACTGTCATCAGACCTGTTCACTTCCTATAATATCTTTCATTACATTTCGTTAGTTTATCAATAAACGACTGTCATCAGACCTGTTCACTTCCTCTAATATCTTTCATTACATTTCGTTAGTTTATCAATAAACGACTGTCATCAGACCTGTTCACTTCCTCTAATATCTTTCATTACATTTCGTTAGTTTATCAATAAACGACTGTCATCAGAACTGTTCACTTCCTCTAATATCTTTCATTACATTTCGTTAGTTTATCAATAAACGACTGTCATCAGACCTGTTCACTTCCTCTAATATCTTTCATTACATTTCGTTAGTTTATCAATAAACGACTGTCATCAGAACTGTTCACTTTCTCTAATATCTTTCATTACATTTCGTTAGTTTATCAATAAACGACTGTCATCAGAACTGTTCACTTCCTCTAATATCTTTCATTACATTTCGTTTGTTTATCAATGAACGACTGTCATCAGAACTGTTCACTTCCTCTAATATCTTTCATTACATTTCGTTTGTTTATCAATGAACGACTGTCATCAGACCTGTTCACTTCTTCTAATATCTTTCATTACATTTCGTTAGTTTATCAATAAACGACTGTCATCAGAACTGTTCACTTCTTCTAATATCTTACATTACATTTCGTTTGTTTATCAATGTCATCAGAACTGTTCACTTCCTCTAATATCTTTCATTACATTTCGTTTGTTTATTAATGAACGACTGTCATCAGAACTGTTCACTTCCTCTAATATCTTTCTATTGATAAATGTATCCGTTGACTTATTTAGTTGATCTATTGCAGTCACTTGTGTTCCTGTCACATTGCGATACTAGCTTTGCTTATCATCGTTCTCTTCAACTGTAAATATGAATTTCTCAATTCCAGTTTGACTTATTCCCCTCCGCTCCTAGTGGAGCATAGGGTCTTAACAGTTGTTCGCCACTTTTCCCGGTCTGCAATTCCAGTTCAACATTTTGATAAAATTGTTGTGTTGGCTGCATTGTTAAGTTCAGGTATTTCATTTCCTACAATTGCAAAATGATCAACTTGTTCGTTTTCACTGTATTTTCTGTGTATAAACATGGGCGACCACAGTCATTTTTCCTGAAGGGAAGACGGGGGAGAGAGAAGCCAAATTCAATTTGTTAATACTGTTGGTAGTTTATTATGCAGAAATGTAGAAGACTAGATTCAGCTCAGATTTCGTTTACGGTCTCCTTATATAGAAGTAATAATTTCTTACAAATTTTAAAATATAGCAACATTCACAAAAACTGTTTTATAAAAAGGTCATTATTCTGAATGTAGCATTTCAACGCGACTATTTTCAACTCCTTATGTGATTTCTATACCGAGTTATGAGTTAGTTAAATTAGTTGCAAAATGTAAAGATTACATATAAGTGAGCTTGAATTTCAACAGGGCGTTAATTCTCATTTTTTTAATGTTTGTGTTTGCTTTACTCATTCTGATATAACCGTCTCTGTTGCTAAGTGGGTTCGAGTCCGGACCACGCCATTCTGTTCACGAGTGCAGTTTTTCCAGAGACCGCTAGGACTGTTGCTGGAGCTACGGAGTTCGTGCTTTGTGCAATACTTTCGGCAGGTGGCGTGTCAGTTCTGCGGAGAGGGACCGAATCATATGGGGTAAAACCTGGGGCAATGAAGTCAATCCTTCGGCTTTTAAACCTTTTTAAACCTTTAAGATTCATTCCTAGGTTGATAGTGCGTGCCTCGGCTTAATTTAAACAAAGTATGTCTCCTACATTTATAGATTTATAACGTTTATTTATAAATGATATAAATTTATAAATACTATTTGGAGACCCGCGTTCAATTCACGGTAAGGCCAAGGATTTTTTTCTGTTGTGGGCATAAACGACAAATCCTAACCTGAACAGCGAATGAACTAGCCATGTGGCCATTAAATTCCTCAGGCTCTCGTCCCTTATCTCCTACACCGCCCTAAAATAGCGGTACTACAGACAGTAATGACAGTATTATTTAAAACAATAAATGATATGCCACGCATTATTTTTTTTCTTCCACATTTTGCATCTACCAGTTTTGTTTATTGATGAAGATCGATCATTCGATTAAACTGCAGTTTGTGTAACTAAATAGGGGAAATATCAAAACTGGATGTTAAATAATGTAACTATTATTGCACCCTCATTTCCTCGCTGTCGTGTTGGATGATCCGTCTGAGTATATATGGGTCCACTCGGGTTGAGGGTATGAGGTGTCATTGTGTTCTAGCGTCTTTGCTCTCAGGATGGAACCTGCTTCTTCACCCTTTTTGTCTATATCTGGAATTGTTGTTATCACTGTAAAGTTGGACTGTAGGTCTGTGATGTTGTAGGGTAGTATCATTTCCCAGGATGCTGGGTATTTTGAGAGTATGTCAGTGTTTTTGTTTTTTTACAGAGAGTGGTTTTGACAAGTGGTGGAAGCTGTGTCTTTTATGCGGTTTTTTTTGGTTGGTTTATTGATTGTTTAGTGCATGGGTTTATTTTCTAAGCGCTTGAATTTTTCAGTTAGTGTATGTTTTGAAGAGAAGATAAAAATATGTTGGGCATACTCTGAGAAGAAAAAAATCAAACAATCGCAACGAATGCAAAATGTGGTTCTATATGGCAAAGTGGTTAAGACATTTGCTTGTCGTTCTGAAGATTGTAGGTTCGAATCTGAGAGAACCCCTCATTCACACCCCCAGCCTCTAAAGTGATTTTCTACACAGATCCCTTTCTTTCAATTTGTACTAAACCTTCCAAGTTTTAATCGTAGTTCCCATAATTAGTAGAATAAATATATTTAACACATTCACCATACTGAGCTGATATACTGGCTAGTGGTATTTTTAAAGCTGACACAAAGCCGACATACTGGCTAATTATATATACATTGCAATATAACAGGGGTTTACAAAATTGATAAATTATGGAGTGAAACGGTTAACTAAATAGTTGGTTTTTTTAATTCGCTCTACCTGGAAGTTCGAAAACAAATAGACACAGCACAATTGAAGTCTAAATTTTGAGTGTCGTTATTCTTTCGAATTAGAGCTGTTCTGAATTTGTTTAAAAGTATTTGAATATTGTCAATTGTCTCTATGAAGTCTCCCACAATTTGATCGCGACCAAGTAGGCACTACATTTTGATCTTAGACTAAAGGACGAGATGCAATTGAATTTTTTTTTAAACTATCGGTACTACCTGTAGTACCGCTTCTTTGGGCGATGTAGGACATGTGGGACGTGAGCCTGGGGAATTTAATGGCCCCATAGCCAGTGCAGTCCCCACAAAGTTGTTCAGGTTAGGATTTTTCATTTTTTCCCACTACAGACAAAAATAATTGGCATCACCGTGAATTGTACATGGGAGCCACGCTCTATACCTATTGCAACAACAACGTTTGTGTTATAAAAATTCTGGTATTATACAACAATTGTGGTCAAATAACATTCACGGGATGGAAAGAGTTAAAGATAACCTCTACATACCCAGTTAAACAACCACATTCATGACATATATTTATGATATAATTTCGGTGATATATGTGTAGAAGCCATTATATTCTTTATTGACAATGTGGGCGATGTGTACAGACATATTATCTGTATATAACACACAGGAAGGACGATAATCCACAATTTGAAAGGTTCCGTGTAACCTAGAATGGAATCTAACGTGATTTACGGATTTATTCCCCCCAACTTGAACTCTGACGAAAATTTTCGCGAATTAAGTAACAGGACGGCTATCACTGGACTAATATTGATGTTTAAGGTTACCTTACCCCGCGGAAAGTGACAGCCACCTCGTGGAGTTTGTTTGCAGAGAAGGCGTTAATATCTTGCAAATCTAATAAAAAAAAAGGGAATTATCAGTAACGTAACGCTGATGACGTAATTCACATGTAAGTTATAGCCCCTGATGTTACTAAATATATCTCGTTTCTTTCCGGTTAACATTTTAACGTCATCATGATCAGCGCGTCTATTGTTGCTAGTTTCGCGGTTTTCCTGCCCAATTGGGCTATCTGGAGACTTGTTATGCCAGAAACTTTTACTATTTGCGGTTGCGGTTTTTTTGGGGAATATTTGTAGTCAACCGCGGTTTATGGGCGTTACTTTGTCTTTTATCTTGTAGCATTGGTCTTTTGGCAGAAAAATGAGCGGGAATGTTGTTGAATGAAACCACCATTTTTCAGAACCGCGGATTTCCTGTCTAATTTAAGACAATTCCCCAATACATTGTACCCCTACTTACGTTCTCTTGAAATATTGTCAATATATTCAATGTTGTCTCTGGTATAAACTTCAAAGAGAATGCTAACCCAAAACAAATGCTTGCAGAAAACGGATGCACCAGGCCGTAAGGCGCATAACATGGTGCAACGACCCTCGCAATGAGGAATGGGATAACGGATTCTACGGTCGCCAATCTACCTCGGAGATTTAGCCACGCAGTAAGAATGTCAGACCTACCATCACGAGGGTGGCCAAAACTTACTGCGGGAAGAGGTCGGCACAAACGGGGAAGCAGCAATCATAGGAATTATATCCTACAGATCTGTCCCCAGTATGCAGACTTGAGAAGAAAGAGGTAGCCCACTTACACCAGCATCCAAGACAAACTGTATGGCGCGGCTGATAATCTGTGGCAGACGGCCACCTTTATTAGAGAATCCGAAATCTCAATCTAGTGAGAACGCAGAAGAAGAAGTATAAACTTCACTGTCTTTTGTAGCTCACACAGAAGTCCGTGTAATTTTCATTGACCGAGACCATGAAAATCAGCAGAACACCAAGACAAGTAAACATACAAATAGACAACACCAGAGTAAAGCAAGTTTCTAAATTTAAATATTTTGGCAACATTTTCACAGAGGACGGAAAACTAGATAGAAAAATAGAGACAAGATGCTAAAAAGCAAATGTAGTGACCTACCAGCTGGCACCATTACTACAACACCCAAAGACCAAGATTGAAGTGAAAAGACAGATGATAAAAAGTATTTTCTTCCAACACTATGTTACCAGTGCTAAACTTGATCCATGACAGCAACACACCACAGAAAGCTCACCATATGTCAAATAAAATGCTTGAGGACGGAAGATAGACTATGAAATGAAACACGTATAAACAAAGTACTATAGTTTTACAAAATACAGAAACAGTGACGATAAATAGCAACGTTTCGACCAAAAGGCCTTTATCAAGCAAACGACACAACAGGAGTGACGAATTATAGAGAACACTTACAAATGGACGATAACGGAAAAATGCAAATGTATCTAATGAACTGGGAATAAAAACGAATAACGAAATGAGTGCAACACAAAACTAGAAGTGGAAAAGAAGAGAAACAATATACAATCAAGTGAAAATACAAATTATATATATGAATCTTCCCCCTATTTCGACTATGAAATGAGGACATTAGAAGCAGAGTGGGCATAACTTCATGCACCGAATACACCTAAAGACAACAAATGCAGTGGTTTGGACATCTAATGAGAATAGAATACAACCAACCACCAATAACAGCATACAATAAAAGAGATCAGGTACTAGAGCTAAGGGAAGACCAAGAAAAGATGGATAGACAATATCAAGACCACACTAAGTAAACACGGATATAACACAAGGGCGACTCATCTGGCCCCAATTTAAAGCTCCCCCTCCTACGCTTAACAGCAAGAGTGGACTACCAATTCTAGCAGCCACCTGGAGAAAGACAATAGGCAATAGTGAGCTTGCCTCAGTATATCATATTCGGGGAAGCCTTGAAGTATGTGCTCTGCAGTATGGGGTGCCTGCTCACAGGCCCGTGCGGTATATTTTCTCAGTATGATGCAAGTCTTCGAAATTCCGCCCTTCAATCTTTTTCTTTAAAATAACCTTATATTGTAATTTTGATTTTGCTACTCATGCCGCCCCCATTACGGTGTCACTTGATGCGGCCGCTTCTCTATAGCATAGCACGGCACGCCCTGCCTGCTCACATGTACCCATGGCTGAATTACCAATATTTTATTTTGTATACACGTGACAGTATAGTCGATTGCATCTTGTTCTGAGGCGCAGAATACCAATTTGTTCGAATCTGCTCCTACTTTGATAGTTTTCCTTATTAGTATTGGTGTCATTCTGATTGATTTAATTAACCTTTATTTTTGTTGATACGCAACTGGGTCATCTGTTTACTATCTGGCAGCATAGTTCTTGATCAGTCGGTCTGATGTCTCAGACAGTATGATGTCTCAGTCGGTCTGATGTCTCAGTCGGTATGATGTCTCAGTCGGTCTGATGTCTCATTTCCTGGTATTTTACAGCGAGAATGCAGCCATGGGCGTCCACAGAAATTTTACTAGGAGGGAGCAAAATAAATTATAAAATTTTATTTGGTAATTTACTAGGCAGGAATGGAGAAGATTAAATACACATAAAATTGTGTTATCAAATAGCCATTTTTCATCAGGTATCACTTGCAGCCTCTTGCCTCAAATAATCGACGCCCATGAATACAATTTGTATTAGACGGCGTGCAGATTTTGGGCTGGTTTACCGCTATAAGCTCTATTTTTAAGTAACCGGGATTTGGACTATTTTTAAGAGGCCGCTGTTAATCAATATATATATATATATATATATATATATATATATATATATATATATATATATATCAGCCACTCTATGTATCAACCAATCTATATATCAATCAATCTATCTATATATGATTCAATCAATCAATCATGTAAGATATATTTTTTACTGTATATATTTTTTTTTAAACATATAAACACTTTTGACTTGTTGGATCTTTCTCGGAATGGTCACTTTTGTCAGGACGTCAATCTCTACAGTTTGCTTTATTTGGTTAGTGGTTATTGAACTGACATTACAGTAGCCCGGGCAGACCCATAGGTGCTCAGTCTCGCTAAACAGATATCGAAGGTCATGCATATCGGTGAATTATGTGGCTTGCTGGTTAGACACACGCCTTTCTCTGCCCCTCAAACATTTATTTCATTCGCGGCAAGAAAACATTGTTAAAAATCAACATTTGCGTTTCTCTTGTGTTACATAAAGTGACACCACAAAAGCCTACATACCTGAGATAAGGAAAAGTCAACACACCCACCCACATAAGTCGCATTCTACAGTCGGAAATATTGCTATATGACTGCAAACCAGAACTTTTCATTTTCCTACAGGCGTCCAACAAAACATTTCTGATAGTTAATTCAGTGTTATCTTTCAATAAAAAATATTTTACCACGACAATGTTCCGGATATAGAAAACATGTGTGAGGACAGTCCTTCTCTGTGGATCCGAGGCTTGGAAAACAGATTAAAAAATTTGTTAAGAAGATTTGAGCGATATGAATGAAGACATGTATATTGCAGTATTACAAACACAAGGTTTGACAATAAGAGACAAAATTAGAAATGAAGAAATCAGAAGAAGACTGGACGTGAAACCAGTCATGCAATTCATAAAAGAACAACAGAGCAGTGGCGGCTTGTCATTAGGGGCCAGTGAGGCCAGGCCCCCCAAAAATAATGTGTAACATTAATATATTATTTTATATATTGAAATATAACCTAACCCAAAACCATGATTTTTCGAAAATATGTGTCGGCCCCACAAACAAAAATGATCACGCGGCGCCGCCACTGCAACAGAGTAAATGATCACGAGCCGCCACTGCAACAGAGTAAATGATCACGAGCCGCCACTGCAACAGAGTAAATGATCACGAGCCGCCACTGCAACAGAGTAAATGGTTTGGACACCTGACAAGAATACTCTGGTATCGCCTACCACAGAGAGCCACACAGAAAAAGTATAATGAATGCAAAGCAAGAGAAAGACCACGCAAAAGATGGATGGCGGCATCAAGAACAGCCTAACGAAAATGAATATCAGCTTACAAAGTGCCTTAAAACAAGCACACACAAGATCACTACCCCACCCCCAACACTTCTATAAAGAAGTAAATGGTGGAAGAGAAACGCAAGAAAATGAATAATTAAATAGCGATATGGACGAGGACATGTATATTGCAGTATTACAAGAGCAAGAAAAATTAATAATTAAATATATAGAATGACAACAATCGACGTTTCGGCCATAGGTCTTTGTCAGGAAAACAACTACAAAAACGAAATACTAAATAAGACCTGATCCGGTCTGACCATATCAGATCTGTAGGTTTATGTACATCGCGTTAAGAAGATTTGAGAGAATACTTCTTAGAAGAATACGTGGGTATACCTGTGAGGATGCTACTAACATGCATCAGACTTCAAGAACTAACTAGTCTTAATTTTAGAGAGAGAGAAAAAAGAGACGAGTGATGAAAGCGATGAATTGAACATGTTCTCATGAGAAGAAAGGAAAGATGGCCAAGACGTGCAATGCAGGGGACACCGCAGGGACAGAAGAAGAAAAGCAGGCTTTTGGATACAAGTATGAGAACTTTTGAGGCAATACTGACAGACACATATAGGGTTAGGTTTGAGATATAAAAGAAAGGCACAAAATCGATTTGAGTGGGAATCTTTTTTCTCTGCCTTATGTGACCTTGGACGTGACGAAGATTGATGATGAAAGATATTTGAATCTTTTCTTTCTTTATATTTATCTTTTTTTCTATCTTTACCGACAGTTGTCTTTCTTATACATTTCATTGTAGTTATTTAACTGAAGTTTTCATCAACATTTTCTTCTAAATTAGAAAGTTAATCCGAAGATGATATGTGATTTTTCTTTCTTAATTTTCTCTAATCCTGTTTTGATTCACAGCATCAGAATAAAAACAGATTTCTAGAACGGGATTTTGTGCTGCGCTTCATAAATAGTTTTTTTTCACTGCCTCTGTTATCGCTGAAGTTCACCTTTTACGTGGACGACCTTGTGTTTTATATCAATTGTATCGAAGTAACATTGCTCTTTAAGTCGCAATGTCGTTGGTAATCTGTTTATGTGACATAACCATTTAATTTTTTGTTTCATGATGAAACTCAGTACTGATATTGCACCCACGTTTTCCTGATGTCTTCATTTCTAAACCGACCTCTTCTTGATTCTCCCAGCATTCTGCGTATATATACATATAAACGAAAGTTGAATTACATTGTATGTAAGTCTGTTGACATTAAGTAAAGTTATCTTGACATCCTATGGACTTGAACTTTGGCAAGAGGGTAGCTTTCATAGATGAGAAGAAGTAAATGTTATAAAACAGGACTATTGGTTCGTCTCTATATCTAAATTCCAACTTAACGAAATGGTCATGAAAACTTAAAGACCGAAAAGGTGTTTCTATGTTTTAACTTGCCGGTCACGTGTTAAAGCGATGATGACGAATATTATCATAACGTATTGTAACACATTTGCTAAGAGGTCCGTGTGACCTAAGTGATAAGTGCGGAGTATACCACGCGGTAGACCCGCGTTCGATTGACGGTAAGGCCAGGGATTTTTTAAATACATGTGGTCACTATTCGATAAGTTTATAATATAAATAAATTCAATTTGCCAATTGTTACTTTCTCCGAGTTTGAGGGGACCGGGCATGTTTCTTTAATATGATCAGTCTCACACTGTTTGGGACTTGAAAATTTCAGAAATGATACAATTTCGTAGATCTATCGAAACTAAGGAAGTTAGAGACATGCGATTGGAGAATGATATAAGAAAAGAAAAATGAAGGACAGAAACATTGAGACAGTGGAGGAAAGATTAGCTATTAAGCTTGACTCTAGGCGTCGGAGGAGTGTAAAGGCGATTGAGGGGGAAATTAAAGAGGAACGACTTGGAAATCAGCGGGAAAGGATAGCAAATGTAACTTTAAAAATGTTGAACATTACAACTAGATTGAAACAAAATTTCCATGCGAATAACCGGTACATCTGCTAGTAGTAATTTATCTTGTTTGTGAGGAGGAGAAGATTGAAAATAGCTGTCAATGATGTCCTTACAGTATTTAATAATGCTCAGATATGATATTTTTTTAATTTAGTTTTTTCTTCAGAAAACATTTTTCGTATATTCAGACACCTATAATCACAACGCATATCTTCCTTGTTAATACAGAATTTACACTAGACAAATGTAGAAAGATATTTTTAATAGTTATTGTTAGCAGCTTAAGTATTGGCAGAATACAAATTGTTATGCTTCTGTGAGATTTTAAAGTAAATTAATTTGATCAGTAATGGAAAATATGTACATTTTTTCGCATACTTTCAAAATTGTTATTTTCCATAAATGTTTGTCGTTAAATACCAATTATTTCCTAAACTAATCAAACGATAGCCGTACTAATTTGTACACCTCTTCATTAAGCACATGTGCTGATCCACTATTAATTTTTATAAAAAAAGAATTTTTATGTCTCATGAAAAAGGATATCTATTACCCCAAATATTTTTGGTCAAAAATCTGAATTTTCATTTTAAAATTCAAGTAAAGCTCATTTTGTTTTACTTTATAAATCTTTAACAACCAGATCAAAATATGACCATGTAGTATAACATCTGACATTTCTATAATGCTAACCTCAATACAACTTAAATCATTATGTATTTCACAAGATAACTTTTTGTGCATTTTTCGTTTTAAAAAAAAACTATATATAAAACATTTTCATGGAATATACAAGCTTGAATTTTTTTAATTTTGTTGTTGTTGTTGAGTTTTATGATTAATTCAACAATTATGTCAAACAGGGATTCCCAAAATGTACTTTTATGTGAGTAGCCTGGCCTATTAGAACAGCTGCAAAAGAGAACAGGTACTAGAGCCAAGGGAAGACAAAGAAAAGATGGATAGACAATATATAGACCACACTAAATAAACACGGATATAACACAACAAGGACGACTCATCTGACCGCCCTAGAACGCAAATGAAAGCTCCCATCCCTACACTTAACGGCAAGAGTGGACAACCAATTCCATCATCCACCTGGGGACAAACAATAGACAATATCCTTGCCTTAAATCGGACTTTTAACCGTGTAGGTTTAGTCTTTGAACTCAGTGTACTGAGGTTGTGCCTAGACCAACATCAAATATTGATCCACTGATCCCTTGTTATGCATATCTGGATATCAACAACAAAACCATAAACTGTCAACACTATGAAATATCTATCATGCAACATTACAGTTGTTTGTGATAAATATGTCTGTTATGTTTGTAGTGCTTAATATTAAAACAAGCCGTACTGTTACCCAATTAGAAACCATTTGTAAGGTAATGTAATGCGTCGTTCTGTTCCCGAGTGCATTTTTAGCAGAGACTGCTAGGATTGTTGCCGGGGCTACGGAGTTCGGGTTGTTTGCAATACTCTCGGTAGCTGACTAGCCATTTCTGAGAGACTGAGACATATGGGGTAAATGTGCAATGAAATCAATCCTTCGGCTTTATACCCTGTATCTGTTACCTGCTGTTTCAACAGTGTGTACACGCTCAAATTCCTTCAGGACACTAGTTTACAGATCCTTGAGGTTAGAATTACAAATGTTTCATATGTTCAACACAGGACTACCTGGTCGGGCAGGCTTATACTTATGAATGAAAGAAGTTATCATCAACTTAAGAATGCCGGAATACAAATAAACAGAGCAAGATGAGTGGCACTAGATGTATCATTTGTGTTTGACATTGCCAAGGATTGACTGGGTTTTTAGAAGTTGACATTTAGGAAGATAATATGCCTTTGTGTGTTGCTTTAGAGGTTCTCTCCTGCGTGATTTTGTCGTGGGAAAATCAGCGCACCATTGCTGACAGTTGGATGTCATAACTCGACGTAAACACACAACAGTACTGGGATCAATGGTTCTCAAAAGCTTTGAAGTAGTGGCACACTTGAAGTTCTACAAAATATCGTAGGCGCACTATACACAAAATCTTAATTAATAAGATAGAAAAAGCAAAGAAATACAGAAATAATTGGAAAATGCTATGTACCTTCATCATTTAATTTATACCTATGCGAAGCATGGGCCTGATGTGTCTTGACGATTTTTTACCCTGGTGCCCGCTGGCATCGCGTTGTCGACCCCTTATCAGTTATTTCCTAGGGCGCACCTAGGAATGTCGCCGGGTACACTAGTGCGCCTGGGCATACACTTTGAGAACCATTTCATGGGAGCAACCTCTTAACCCCCCTCCTTTCTCCCCCTCCTTTCTCCCCCTCCCCCTTCTCCTCCTCTCCCCCACCGTTTCATATTTATACTCCTTGTAAGTAAGAGAAGAAAACGTGTTAATGCGGCAGAGGATCGCCGTTACACGTGACTGAATCTACATATTTTACTGTAAATTAACATACTTTAAAACAGGCACTTTATTTATGTCCATGGTGTTCTTCTATTTATGGCTTTATGTACAACAGATGTAACCATCGGAAGCAGTGTCACATGATACCGAAGATCTCGACTCGATTATAGCTTTACCCAAACATCAATGAAAGTGTAATGTACCAAAGCGTGTTCGTACATTCACATATTCGCATATTTATTTTTCTGCTATTACAAAATTATACAGGTTACGAGACGCTTTCAAAGCTTCTACAATTTTATTCATTTCAAAGTAATCTTTATTATAAATGCAGGCTAGGCAGCAGGTGTCCTTGGGAGGTAAACGCCTCCGATGTAGGCATATAGAGCGACAGATAGAATTAGTGGTGTTTTTTTTTAGGTTATGCGTGTACAGCGTGTTTCCTATCATGGCAACCATCTTCATCAGCATTTTTCACACTATCTTCCCCATCTCGAATTTTCTCATCACATCTGGTTAGTAGTAGTTATGGGTCTACTTCACAATTGTGTATGTTATAGAACGCTGTTATCAGTGGCGGCTCGTGGTCATTTTTGTTGGTGGGGCCGGACATACATTTTATGAAAAGTTATGGTTCTGTTTTAAGTTATATATTAGTATTTACACATTAGTTACACATGCTTTTTGGTGAGGCCTGGTCCCACTGGCCCTTAATGACGAGCCGCCACTGGCTGTTATAGTTAGCCTGTTGCAGTGTATGGCTTATTGGTTATTGAACCGATAAAGACCTAACCAGAACAGACCAGGTCATTATATTTCGACTACGTACCGGACACTGCAGACTCAAGAAACACTTATATAGACTAGGAATAAGTCAAACAGCTCTCTGCCAGTGTCAGCAGGCGGAACAGACACCAGAGCATATCCTGCAAGACTATCCTCTCCTGGGTGAGCTGAGAAGCAACATGTGGCCACACCTAGTCGACCTGAAAACTAAGCTTTGGGGAAACCTGAGAGACCTGAAACTGACCGCCCAGTTTGTGGTCCACAGTAAATTAAGCGCATGACCAGAGATCGTTGAAGAAGAAGAAGAACCGATGTAATAGTACAACGGGCAGTCTCATATGTGCTCAACCTTCCCCAATAGAGGTCTTATGATAATCATACTGATGGTTCCAGTGGCTCGCTGGTTAAACATATACTGTCCCTCAGGCATACAGTTCTACTTGTACAGCGTGCAATTCCAAATTCATTAAAACGCTGTGAATATTCAATATCCATTTTAGTGTCATCATCCAACAGGAGTTTTCACTGCATTCTTCCCTGATATCGATAACAGAAGGTCATAAAGAGATCGATAAATATTCCCTGTATCCATCCATTCTCAACTCTAAAGGTTTTTAATCCGAAGGATTGACTTCATTGCACCGGGTTTTACCCATATGGCTCGGTCCCTCTCCGCAGAAATGGCACGCCACCTTCCGAGAGTATTGCACAAAGCACGAACTCCGTAGCTCCGGCAACAATCCTAGGGGTCTCTGCACTCGTGAACAGAAGGCCGCGGTCCGGATTCGAACCCACGACCTTCGACTCGCAAGGCAAAGGGCTTAAACACTCAGCCACAGAGACCCCCTAACTCTCTGACTATCAAGGATGTTGATGCAAGCCTGTCTCCTCTCTCTCTCTCTCATTGCTGCAAATACTCCCATGCAGGAGACCCGTTTTCAATTCATGATACGGCCAAGGATTTGTTTCTGTTATGGGCATAAAGGAAAAAACCTAACCTGAACAACTTCGCGGCGACTGCACTAGACATGCGGCCATTAAATTCATCAGGCTCAAGTTCCATCAGTCCTACACCGCCCTAAAAATGGAAACTACACTTTTTGGGGATTTATTATTAAACAATTTTCAGGTGTTCGATGAAGGAAATCACTGTTACCTGTCCCGCCGACCTAACGACTTTGACCTTCTATCGAGTCGGTAAACTGGGTCATTTCCATATTTAGCTTTCCTGTTTGTTTTCCAGATCGCAACGGGGAAGCTAACTCTCATCACCAATAATTATAGATTGTAGATAAAACTCGCTATCATATGCAACTACACATTGATCGACACACCTCTAATCACACCTGCTTCTGTTCAGACGTTAGCAGTCTCGGCTTCCATTTGTCGCAGACGAGTCTCATATACAGAGGATCGTGCAAATTGGTGAAAAAACTGCTATGTGATATATGTAATATGTCCATCAGTATATCCAATGTTATTTAACGATATTCCCAAACAATGGCGATGTCAGTGTTAACCATTGTGTAGTTTACCACCGTAAACGGAGAGAAAACACCGCCTTGCTTTGTTTTCGAAACACAGTCTTCCTTAAACTGTTTATATTAATAATTTCTCTCGTACCCTTATACGTTACATAGGGCGTGCAAGCAATTTCCCCATACCGCTCTATCCTGGGCAACTCGCTCAATCTCCTCCGTGGAACTGAGATCGATATTTCTTGCGTCTTTCAGCAAAGTTCGTTTCATGGTTTCCCTAGGTCGTCCTCTCTTTCAGATAGATAGATAGACATACAGACAGGAAGAGAGATATACAGACAGACAAGCAAACAGACAGACAGACATATAGATAGATCGGTGAGCAGGGCACAGCCAACTCTAGATAACTAGGCCAGACAACTGACTCGGGGTTCCCTGAACGAGATCAGAAAAGGGGGCCGGAAAATATAGAGGTTTAATAGAATACTGCAAGCTTTTTTGCAAGTTTACTCAATTCTGTGAGTCTATGGTTATTTATTGGTGAAAATATTCATAATATTGATATTCCTTATTGTTAAACTTAACTTGTTGCATAATATAACTTCGAGTTAGCATTTTGTGTTGATTTTAAAATGAATTCGTCTATATACAACAATACTGGAATGCGAGGTCACGTGGTGTAGTTGGGGTCTGATTTCCATAATTTTACCTGAGTCCGAAGACCCATAAGTTTATAGTTGGCTCTGGCAGGGGAGTAAATAAGTTGCTTGAAGGCTAAGTTAATAGGTAGATTCGTAGGCAGGAAGATACATGATTGTAATATTGAATGAAATATATACAATGTGTATAGTTGTTGTTCAAATATATAAACATTCATTCATGGCAAGTAATATAACACTCTTGTTTATTTCTTCTTCACAGATCCTGAATTCAAGGTTCCAGTACAGTTAGTAAACACGCCTTCATCAGCGTCTGCATTAACAATGATTACTTTTAGTACCAACTTTCAACAACCGGAAGTTCCTTACCACGACCTGCTTATCAAGTCGGCCATTTTGCGCTTGCGTATTAACAGACAAAAACGGAAGCTGCGACGTACAAATAAACTACCATTAAAAGTGACATTTTACTTGATGGAGACCACAAATCAAACAGAAGCGGTTGAAGAGAACATGAAACATACAACATTACGTTCAGTTACTGTAAATACGCTCAAATCTAAAGCTATTAAAATCAACATTAATTCACATCTTCTGTCTAATCTCGTTGAATCTGACAACAAAATTGTGACAATCGGCATTAGAGTTGATCAGACTGTTCCGTTGACAAAAACACGGGAATGTGAAATCAGACTCAAAGAAGCCATATAACACAACATCGCCAACAGCTAGTCATAAAATTCAAGAACAAGTTGGAATATCTAAAATAGTTCTACAAATTACATCACATACGCGGGATTTACGCAAAGCAAGAAGCAAACGTCAAGACGATGAAAGTGCGGTTTGTTCTGGAAGTTTGTGCTGCCGGCATAGCATCTATGTTGATTTCGAAGATATCGGATGGGATTTTGTGATCTCCCCAATGGGCTACACAGCTTATTACTGCAAAGGTGACTGCCCTCCCCGATACAAAATTGCTAATACCTTTACTAACATAAAGAGTATTTTACACCAGAGATCCCCTGAAACGGTGCCCGCACCAAACTGTGCACCAACTGGTTACCAACCTCTAGCTATGACGATATTCGATCACGAAGTAAAGGATGTATCATTTCCTGGAATGGTAGTAGCTGGATGTCGATGTCACTAACTACACAGACTCTTCTGAGGACTCTCATATGTTCACACTATCTTTATTGTAGTGATACGAACATTATACATGTATTGTGGTGTGTGAGCAACAGTTGTTAGTTGATAATCGAGCCCAGAAGTTTGTTAACTTGTATCATATGTTGTTGTCCAAGTGTGAAGAATTCGTCTCATGACTTTCTTGGTATTTATGTGTGGAATAAATTTGGCATGTATAACAGACAGTCTTGAGTTTTCAAGGTGAAATATGTTTGTCTCAATTGATAGCAATCTATGAGTAAATACGAAGGATATTATTGAAATATATAGCCAACACTCAAGTTTCTTCATACATATAATACGAAGAGAAGGTATAGTACATTTGGTGACAACTCAGGGAAGGAGAGATGGTGGAAGACAGCGGGAGAAGATGGATCACCTGACATCATGGTTCGACACAAGATCGACATCAAAACTGATTACATGCACCAAGCAGATAGAGTTGTGGAGATGCATGATCGCCTACGTCGGCAGGCATGACACTTGAACGAGCCAAAACTCAGTAAATATTAGATATAGAATGAACCGCAATAAAATAAGTAATAACAGATATAGAAAAAACTTGAGTCAAACTTCACGAACATCAAATGTAGAACAAAAGTAAAACTATTGATAAACTCAAGAAATGTTATGTATAAAATAGACCGCAGTAAAAGCTCAAGAAACAGATAGATACAGGGTGTTCAACTTAAAAGCAGCCTGTGAATGGAGCTAATCTGGCATATATGTATGGAAATGGAAGGTTCAGTTATGACGTAGTATAGGTCAAGGTTGTGTGATGGTGTGTAATTGTAGTGCGGAAGGGGCGATGAACAAATGCGACGTAGGATAAGCTAGTCAGAACCGGTTTAAATAGTAAATAGACGAGATGCAGTGCGTACCTGGTAAATTTCTATTTATCACTGGGGCTGCTTTTAAGTTGAACACCTGTATATCTGATTTCGTAAAAAATCTACTACATTCGGCAAACTTTCAAAACGAGCGTGGGACAACACAAAATTTACATTGCAGATGAAAATTCAAATATATCGAGCCTTTGTAATTAGCTCTTTACTATATGGCTCAGAAACATGGACAGCCTACTCACGGCACGAGTGGATACATCAACGTGCAAACTTGCCTTCCGTAATGGGTATGCTCAGCAGTAGAAGACTAAGATGGTTGGGGCATACCAAAACAAATGTTGGTCTGTGAACATTCGGAGGTGAAGAGGCACTAACGCAGACCCCTGCTCAGATATAAGGATGTCTGCAAGGCTTCAATGATGAACTTTTCTATTGGTCCCAGCAGATGGGAAAAACTAGCTGATGACCGAGTTAGGTGGAGAACAACATTATGCAACGGCGCAGAATTTTTTGTAAAGAAACTTAGAAATGAGCTCAAAGACAAGAGAGTCAAGCAAAAACTCGGAGGTTATCCCAGTAAAACACTTACCAATTGACCGTCTGTAGAAACGAAATTTTCCATTATATATATATATTCCTCTCTTTCCTTTATCCTATGTAACATAGGACCTGCAAGTAATTTCTCCATACCGCTCTGACCCGGGAAACTCGCTCAATCTGTTCTATAGAATTGAGTCTGATATTTATTGCCTCTCTCAGCAAAGTTTGTTTCATGGATTTCCTTGGGAAACCCTTTGGTTTTCCTTGGGAAACCCTTTGCGTCCCAGTTCGGAACAATCTTTGATATTCATTAATCATTTCTTCTCACGGTATGCCCAACATGTCTCCATCTTCTCCTTCTTATAACAGTTGCTAACCACTGAAGTCTGAGAAGGTTCGCCTGTATGGCGAGGAAACTAATTAAATGGTAAACAGGCTTTCACGCAAAAATCAGTCAGAAGCGCCACACCAGGCGCATGGCTACGCCTGAATTCATAGCGGTAAACACGAAGAAGAAGAAGAAGAAGAAAAGAGTTGTTACTAGTGATTGACCAGACATTTCTCTGATTTCATCCCTTCTCCTGAATTCGCCTCATTTTATATTCATTATTTTTCGCAGATATATATTTTCAAATGCATTCAACTTACTTTCTATATCTTTAGTCATTTTCAACTCTCGCTGTCATATGTTAGAATTGGTAGAATATTGGAATTGAAAATTCTTTATTTAGTTTTTATACAATAAACTGCATTACAATTCAAGTAATTATCAAATATAGAATGGGCTGCAGTAAAAAGTAAAAAATCAAGTAATTATCAAATATAGAATGGGCTGCAGTAAAAAGTAAAAAATCAAGTAATTATCAAATATAGAATGGACAGCAGTAAAAGTAAAAAATCAAGCATAGAATAGACTATTTTTTTAAATGTTAATAATATGCACAGAACTTAATACACAGGTGAGTTTAATAATAAAAAAAAAAAACAAGTAAAATCAAAGTGATTGTAATGAAAACGTTAGTAGTGATGTAGGTTAATGTCAGGTATTAAAACAATTAAATAACGGTGCGAGCACCGCCGCTAATCGATATATCATGAAGATATATAGTAATTAATTGGTTGAAATTGATCAATAATTTTTAAGATAGTAAGGGAGATAAAAATTTTTTTTTTTTTTTTTCGTGTGTGGTAGAGTTATCTTCCCTTTAAAAAAGTATAGTACATATAACACGTATTGACATAATAACATATAACAAAACGATAGATATATATATATAAAATTTAATGGAAGCTTATGGATGAGTTGAATGATTCAGAGAATCATAGATACAACAGAGGTACAACATAGATACACATATACAGACATAGTGAGAACATAGGTACAACATTTATATATAGTAATACAGTCATCTCTATGTATCCGCTAAAGTATTCACTGAAAAGTCAAGTGGAATATCCACCAGTTCTGGAGACTGGACAGGTGTTTTCAAAGGGCGTACGGACAAGTCCAGTGGGGTGTCATCTGGTTCATAGGTCTGTGAAACTAACTGGCGACGGTTATATCGCCGAAGTCGACCTCTTAATTCCTTTATAGATAAATATATCAACTCCTCCTTAGTCACACTTAGATCTATTATTGTGTATAGATGACTATACAATAAACTTTCGAATGTTTCAACTACACATGGATGAGCCAACTGGTTTCCTAAACCGGCTACACAGCCAGTACAGTAAGACGTAAACTCCATTGTCATGGCCCTCCACAAACGTGTTCTAAGGGCATTGCTTAGCTCTCTGCGTGAACCCATTTCTGTAAAATAGCTGTAATAGAAGAAGAGAGGTTATCAAAGATATAAGTAGTGTCAAACATTTATAACTAGACATATCTAGAGATGGATCCTAGGTGGAAACATCCCTTTACAGCCCTTATCGCCGGACCAACTGGTAGTGGTAAAACTGTTTTTGTACACAAGTTCATGCAAGAACTCATGTCTATGGTCGACCCTCCACCAAAGGAGATTATATATTGCTATGGTGAGTGGCAAAGCATCTACGAAACTATGAGCGGTATTCAATTTATCCAGGGTTTGCCCGATATGGACCAGTGGATGGGTGATAAGAGGCGTCTGATTGTTATAGATGATCTGATGGCTGAAACAGATGACCGAGTAACTAAGCTGTTTACTAAAGGTAGTCACCATCGAAATATTAGCGTTATATATATTGTACAAAACCTATTTGGAAAAAATAAAGAACAACGGACCATTAGTCTTAATGCCCACTACCTAGTACTATTCAAAAATTCCCGTGATGGATCGCAGATTACTAATCTGGCCAAACAAATGTACCCGGGGCGCGTATCATATCTCCAAGAAAGTTTTAAAGATGCGACATCACCACCTCATGGTTATTTGCTAGTGGATCTTCGACAGGACACACCAGAGCAGTTGAGATTACGCACCAATATCTTTCCACAGGAAACTCAGGTCGTATATGTCCCCAAATAACATCATGTCGGAGAAGATGAAGCAACAAGCGGAAATGCTGCGATTCTTGAGGGCGGCCAAACCACCGGCGATCAAGGCCGTTATAAAAACAGCGTCGCCGGAACTCGTACGAACCTTATGCGAATGCTGTCACAACGTGTTAAAAGGGAATGTTCCACTTACACATGTTCAGAAGAGACGAATGCAGCGCTATAAAAACAGTCTTAGAGCGATCACACGAAAGAAACTATCGATCAAAAAGCGGAAACAGATCTTACAACAAGGTGGATTTATAGGGGCCTTATTGGGTCCAGTGTTAAATGTGCTGAAAGGAGTCCTAGGACTATGATGGCTAAGAAAATGATATTAATTGATCCCCGTCTTTTAGACCAACCGAAACAATATTTACCGCCCGATATTGTCAATGACAACCTACGCGAGCTAGATATACATATGCAACAAATCTTGGATAGAGAAGATATATTGCCACGCGACAAAGCTAGAATGTATCAACAAGTTTTGCATCGCTATATGCAACGGCTCGACCAGCACAGAAACAAACCGATAGGACATGTGGACATCAAAACAACACAACCGACCCAACCGATCGAGGAACCAGTGATACAACCAACAACTATACTTAAAGAAGCAGACGAGGAAAGGCCGACCACAATTGAGACAAAGAGTCAAAAGAAGGTCGATGCTAGTATAATACAGACTACCCCAGCGTACTCACTCAGGGGGGAAAAGAAGACTAAAATTCCAACACCAACTTGGGATAAATGGCCAAAGGTGTGAATGCGTCGTTAAAAAAAACAATACTACAATCCAAAACAACCAGGGTCTTATGGCGGTGCCGGTGCATTGCACCGTAGTACTAAAATCAATCCTAAAGTAATCAAAGAGTGGTTGAGCCAGCAAGATACGTACACTCTTCACAAACCAATTCGATACCGCTTTAAACGGCGACCCGTTATTGCAGGCGGGCCGTACCAACAATATCAAGCTGATCTAATAGATATGAGAGCTGTTAGAAAATACAACGATGGATTTTCTTATCTGGTGACCTGTATTGATGTCTTTAGTAAATATGCCTGGGCCATCCCGATCAAGACAAAAACTGGAAAAACCTTGGTCGAAGTTATGAGTCACATATTTACCACTCGTAAACCAATAAATTTTCAAACTGACAAAGGCTCGGAATTTAAGAACAAGACATTTTTAAAGTTTCTTAACAACGAGGGTGTACATTTCTTTACTACAGAAAACGAAGATATAAAAGCCGGTATAATTGAGCGGTTTAATCGTACATTAAAAGAAAAAATGTGGCGATACTTTACGAAAACAAATGAGCTTCGATATGTGGACGTCCTAGATCGATTGCTACACAATTATAACCACTCATATCACCGAAGCATAGGAATGGCTCCAGCGCAGGTGACTATTGATAATCAAGAAGAAGTGTGGAATACACTATATTCAGCAGCTGACGTCATCGGCAGACAACGCTATAGAGAAAGGGACACAATCAGACTTCGGCAAGCCAGACATGTATTTAAAAAAGGTTATACACCGTCGTGGACCGAAGAAATATTTACAATCAGCCGCGTAAATAATACAATACCGATCACGTATCGAGTAAAAGATAAAGCGGGTAATGAACTGTTAGGTACATTTTACGCGGAAGAAATTCAGAAAGTAGGCGATAAACAAGTGTATCGAATCGAACGGGTTATACAAGAACGCCAGGGCGCGAACGGAATAATACAGTACTTAGTCAAATGGTTTTCCTATCCGTCGTCATTCAACAGCTGGATATCAGCCAAACACATATCACGTTATGAAGACTAGTGATATGGAAATAGAAGAAGAAGCTAGCGTGGATACACCCGTCTTTGAGACAAACGTAGAAACATGCGTGGGGCCTAGACAATATTTTGGGAACCTTCTTCCACGCCCCGACATAGTTTTCATTTGTCAAATGATCGTTATATATTTTGTGATTGGTGTCTCACTATTTAATCTAACATACAGCAGTGCAGAGGGACCAGACGGCAAAATTTGGATCGCGTTAATGAGTAGTTGTCTTGGTTACATGCTTCCTAATCCTAAACTAGAAAAACAAAAATGAGTTTCTATATAACACTACCAAGTAATGCCTCTTTGGGTAGCTATCCCAATAACACGGCCGGTAATTTCTATGTAAAACTAGCGCAAACAATTGAGCTAAGTTCGCAATACGAAGTTGGTCTGGCGGAAATTCAGTTTCCAAATACCTACTATAACGTGCTAGACGATGACGTATGGATACAGTACATACCGCCAACCATAGTAACAACAGACCCGCCCCAAACAGAATCACCTCAGTTGAACACCGTTAAGTCAACCATACGACTTGTATTACCACCGGGTCTGTACACCGTACCAGACACCTTTATCACTGATCTGAATACCCTGATTGCGGGTCTGGAGGAAGGAGACAACCCTCGAATGAGATTCTATCTTAACAAAGTAAACAAGAAACCCAGCTTCAAGCTATACGAAAAAGGAGCTGAAGTTATACTTAGCGAAATGTTACAACATATCCTCAATTTTACCACACCTCACGTAACAGAAAACAACCCAGTACTCTATAGTGAGGGAGAGGTAGAACTGCATAGTGAGATAACTAATGTCTACGTCTATAGCGACATAGTCGCCGCACGACCTGTTGGAGATGTCCTGGTACCCCTATTGCGAGCTGTTCCAATAGTGGACAGACGGGCTGCGTCAGTATTTCGGATGTATGACAAGCCACACTATGTACCCTGAGTCGTTTTCCTTCGACACCGTGGAAATACTTTTAACGACCGACACAGGTAAAACTATCCCATTCATAACTGGGACAGCTATACTGACACTACACTTTCGTACTCGCCGGCACCTCGAATAGCCATGGTGAAACACGCTCCATTACAGCGAAACAATAAAATCTATGAAGACTATTTCTGCCATCAGGCGGGGCACGGCATACCCGTGTTTGTCGGAGGTCGTAGTCAACGAGGGCATGGACTTGGTTCTTTTTTTGGTGGAATTGGACGTGCGATTCTCCCATGGTTAAAGACAGGTGGGAAAGCCTTACTCAGAGAAGGGGTCGGTACTGGGTTGCAAGTTGCACAAGATGCTCTAGCTGGGAGGAACATAGGAGATTCCTTTAAAGAGCGCGCCAAGGGCGCGGGACAGAGGCTTCTCGCCAGCGCAGTTGATCACGTTTCAGGAAACCGAGAAGAAAACAACCAATCAGGATCCGGGATCAGAAAACGGCGAAAGGTAGCCCGCCGGTAACCTTTAGTAAAAGAATAAAACGGGCTACCCAAACGAGGCATTCACACACGAAGCCGAGGAAGAGTCATAGGAGGTATTCAGATATATTTGGATAAATGGCTTTGATTCACCCCAATTCGTGCGAGTGTCTACATTCTGGGATCGATCTGTTTAGCGTACCACCGACACAAACAGCGGTCGAAGAAGGTCAGTTTGTGGAGATACACCCACTGGCGTCCCTAGCAGCAAATGCCCCAATTGAGTTTGCAATCTCTGGTAACAGCGAAAGTATCTAGACTTATTCAATACTTTTTGCATGTAGAGCCAAAATAACGTTGGACAACGGTGACAAAATACCACCTAATGCTGATGTGCACCTGTCAACTACTACCACACAGTCTATTCTCACAGGTCGATGTGTCGCTGAACGATACATTAATTACGCCGAGTGAGAATACATATGGATACAGAGCGTATATTGAAGCAGTATTAAATTATGGTGAAGATGCTAAAAAAGGACATCTAACCTCGGGCTTTTTTTTACAAAGACACAGCAAATTTCCTAGATGAAACAACTGGAGACGCCAATAAGGGCTTACAGACACGTAGAAACTTAACAGCTGTTAGTCAAGAACTCGATATGATGGGGCGATTACATTCAGATATATTTGTACAAGATCGATATATGCTGAATGGCGTTGACTTGAAAATCAGATTGACCCCATCTAAGGACACCTTCAATTTGATGGCGCATGACCCAACCATTAAGTATAAATCAGTGATAACATACGCAGTAATGGTGCTTAGAAAAGTAAAACTAAATCCGGCGATATCTTTAGCGCATGAGAAAGCCCTGATCCGGGAAATGCCAAGTATCCACTCAAGAGAGTTGGCCTAAAGACGTTTGTTATTCCAAAGGGAATGTTGTCGTATATGCAAGATAATTTATTCCTAAGTCAGACTCCTACACGCCTAGTTATTGGTATAATTAATTCAACCGCATTTAACGGGTCCTATAAATATAACCCGTTCAACTTTCAACATTGTGGTCTGACATATTTGAATGTTACAGTCGCCGGTCGAGTCGCCACTGGGAAACCAATTTCGATAGATTATGAAAACAACCGATACGTGCGAGCCTTTTTGGTACCAATCTAGCCATGGGTCTAATTGGTAAAGACGCTGGTAACGACCTAGACTACAGACAATTTAAAAATGGGTACAGTCTATATGCAGTAGATTTGAGTCCCAGCCTCTTAGACGGGGATCAATTCGAGATGGCAAAGTCTGGACCAATCTCAATAGAACTTAAATTCGCTGCCGACACGTCGGAACCCTTACAAGTTGTGGTATACGCCGAAAACGATTCCATATTGGAAATAAGTAAGTCGAGACAAGTTATTACCGACTATATTGCGTAAAATGATTCAAACACTTTGGTGTATCCTTACAGGACGTATCACCAGCAACCACAGTTTTATTCACTATTGTTTGATTTACTAGGCACCACATATAAGCTCAGTAGTATACCCTTGCTTGCTAAACAAAATGAATACCCATGAAATACGAGACATACTCAGGGGTGATATATATGTCAGACGAATACTATTCAGGGTCTTGGCTCGTGATCAATTACCCAGACGCATTGACCCAACTAAAGCCTGCGGGTTTGTCATAAATACTGACTGCAGTAGCCAGCCGGGCTCTCACTGGATTGGTCTGTATTACAACGGAATTGGTACCTTTGAATACTTTGATTCGTTTGGATTACCGCCAATTAATACGGATATTACCAACTTTATCACACGTAATTCCAATAGACAATGTGTATACAACCCACGTATATTACAGGATGTGCTTAGCAATGCTTGTGGTCTATACGCTATCTATTTCATCTTGATGAAAGCTCGCGGTGGAACAATGCAACGCGTACTAATGCCATTCTCGGCACCGCCGCGCAGACAACACGTCAATGATCGAATTGTTCTCCGTTTGATAAAACCATATATGACCAAAACGGGTCTGCATACTTTACAATAACTACTCAATAAAAGTCTGGACACCTTTAACCTAACTGACCAATTAAAACAAGTATGAACATGTTTTACCTCTCATCTGGGTATATAAGTAGCCAGCTCAGTCAGACCGACCTGCAGTTGTATTCCAGGTTCACCAAGATGCAGACATTTTCTGAAAATACTGTTTACGTAAGCCGAGGCGATGAAATGATTAAACCGCTGGCCACTGGTCTGAAAGCCGTTTCTGTAAACTGTTATAGAGGGCTGCCTATACTTCACATTCGGAAGTACTTTGGTGAAACACATCTAAAGTTTCCAACCAAATATGGAATAACGTTATCATTGTCAGAATTTCAAAACCTTCTAGCCTTACAGAACGAAGTCCTAGCCGAATTTGAGCGGCTAACCCCTATTGAAGAACTACCCAATTACTCTCTGCGTGATACAACGAACTACTGTCCTAAGGGCGCCTCATATGAGTATGCGCCGAGCTACGCACCAGTTGCTAGTTGTTACAGTACAACACCACCGGGCCTCGATTCTAAAAACTTTAGACCCGTTGATGAGACTAGTCCACTTCAGCAGACACTTCAAACTGACATCAGACTACCAGCCAAGTTGAAGCAACAGAGAAAAAAACGACGAGGAAGAATAGACACCTTATAATATGTTTAATGTTGTTAAAGTAAATAAAGGATGAAAAAACAAACCAAATTTTTTATTTTATTTGTTACATTCATTTTGTCCTAAAATATTAAATGTTTAAGCCCTGTATGTGTGTATGTATGTATGTAATTTAATGTCTATATGTAATGTACTGTGTATGTCTATAGGGCATGTACTGTACTGTATGATACATTGATCACCCTAACAGAAGACCGACTGACTCTAATTGGTTTAAATCAGCTTCAAATATTGCTTTCATTTTATTATCAGAAAACAGAGGTAGTTTTTTGTGTTCAAATTCTGAATGGATGAATTTGAAATATGGTGTTACAAAATCAATACACGACTTTAAGTCTAGAAATACTACATCGGCTAGTTGACAAATGAATTCTTGATTGGCATAATGTAAAAACAGGATTGAACTCGCTAAAATACGATAATTAAACAGAGTGCTCACTATATCGATTAAGACTATGTCGGCCATATAACGTATTTGACATTGCTTGTCAAGTGAAAATAAGTCGGGTTGCATCATATTGGCCAACTCAATGTAAATATTGACATAAACTATCGTGGTGTGTCTTTGTAATCGGTAGTCGATGGTTTGCAAAATTTTCTTTTCAATTTGTTTGATAATTTTCGGACTATAAACGTTATCGTAGATGTGAAGCATATCTCTTAGAAAGACACGATCGCCGTCTTCAAATTTACTTGCGATCCAAAAGCAACTTGGAACGATTAGATTCAAATCATTATTACATCGGCAGCTCTTACTACAAAAGCGATCAAAGACATCCATTGTCAAATGAAAGGTCTCATTATTAAATCTATAATCATTGCAGAGAGCCGAGACATATACTATTATTTTACTTCTTTTCATTTGTGGTACAAGTTTAGTTTGTACCAGTTGTCTGCTATACAAGTGAGTTCGATCATTCATTGTTTCTAATACTTTTTCTATTTCATGAAGTTTGGCCATTTTACCTCTTTGTTCTTTCTAATGTTAGAAGACGACTGTAGTGAGACAAGGTTAGAAAACAACTGCAGTGGTACAACGCGGTCGTCTTTTGTTAACGTTAGAAGATGAAATTGTAAACGCAACAATAGGGAATATATATTATATGTCGCATCTAAGCTTATCGTGAGGTAAAGGGTGTTCTTTGTACATCAAATAATTATTTTAAATTACGCCTCGAATTATATAATTAGGATACAGACGTTAAACAATCACCCAAAATCATGGTGTCTACATCGGCAGACACTATGATTTAAGTGCTTACTAGAATTCCGAGTTGTCACAGGCGAAAATTATTATTCATTTAACCGTTTCGAATTTTCGTGTCATACAATTTAATAATAAGTCAAAATTACCAACTCGATACTCAAAATTAGCGCTTACAACAACATAATTTGTACCCGCAAAATTATCTACCAGTGCCAAAGTAATTGTAATCTATCGATGAATCACTAGGAAGTTAGTTTGGTCAGAACCCGAAAATCAATCACTAGCTGTCAGCGTCTGTAGCTTTTTTAGCCCACTTGTTATGCATCGATACCCTATTACACCTGTAATTTGCATTCATCCGCTCAAGAATCGATCGGCTGTATTCTTTGGCTTAAATTAAAGAGTTATATTACCAATAGTTCATTCCGTAAGTTTTGCACTGAGCAGAGAACATCTTGCCGTTTTGACTGGAAAGCTCTATATTAAAAGGTATGTATATTGTATATTTGTACTAACAATATTCTCTTGTTTAATTTGCGATATTAAAGTGATATATATATATATATTGTTACATTCATTGAAGAATAATAAAAGAGACTTGTCTAAGGTTGTTTTATTAGTATAAGTCTTCTAATTTACATGTATGTTATATTACACGTATAATATGACTCACACGCCTAGACTATGAGCCATATCAGTTGTACAGGACTACCATGTAGTGGTTATCTCTCTCACTCTCTCTCTCTCTATCTCTCTCTCTCAGATGATATATATATATATATATATATATATATATATATATATATCACGGACTCTCACACGCTAACAGTATAGTATGAATACAGATCAAATTGTAGGTTTTATTACATTTTATTTAAATTTCATAAAATTTATTATGTATTTATAAATACGTTCAGGTAAAGTGTCTTGGTAATATCCACACAGAGTCTTCCAACCACCATTCTCTAAGATCCATTCGGATAACATGTCAATTAGATAACAGGCGACCGCCTCTGCATAAGCTTCTTCACGTATTCTGATCTCTGTATCTACGTTAGAAGCACAGGACACAATATATTTCCCGATTCGACTGGCTAGAACAAAAATAATTACAATTCTACCGCAGTTCAAGTCTTCTCTTGGTACCAGCACTTGATTGGCAATAGTAACAAAAGTCTGATAACCAAATTCAGGTTGTATGGTTGTAACTAAGTCATCGAAGAAACGACTGTGTCTCTTTGCAAGATCCCTCACTAACCTATCGAGTGTTTTAGCATATATATTTGTTGTTTGTCTAGAAGTAAGTATAAAAAACGTCAATATCCTCGTCTCATTTTTAACACTTATCAAATCCATTTTGTCTTCCCAAGATGCCAGCTGATCAAACAACAGTGCTGCAAAGATATGGATGTCCAGATTGCGATAGTGTTTATAGACATGTTAGATCTTTAAATCGACATAGGGCTAGTGCACATGGCGGAATACACTACACATGTGCTGTCTGCGGGCGTGTCTACCAGCGCGCAGACAATCTTCAGCGCCATATGATTAAAGAACACGCACAATCAAGGGTATTACCATCATCCTGTGCTCACCCTACGACCTCATCAACTACCCTACCTCCAATATTCACGCCACGCTCACAGGGATTACGAGCATCACGGAAACGAACTATAGACTCAATATTAGATACACAACAAGCAACCAGTGTCACGCACGTACGAAAAGAACTATAAACCCTGCAGAAATCAGTTCAATGTCACAAGGATTATCATCAATCCACTCTGAAGTTGACTCGTTACATACACTACCACCAGATGTACATAAAATATATACAGATAACTGGCAAGCCATCAAGACACATTCAAAAATAAACAAATTCATGTCTACCTACACCTATTATCACAGTCCACACATGGAACATCCAATAGCTTGGGGTGATCGCCTAGACAAGCTGTTTAAAAATCAAACCAATCGTTTTAAAATTAATTACAGTCATCACACTATTCTCAGACATAAGGAAACAAATGACCTTAGATTCTTTCATGCCTCCTCTAACAATGCCTGTGTTTTAGACAAACCAATCTTAATTAATAATAGGACCGAATTTACCGCATTCCTTAAATCATTGCACGACAGCGATATTCTAAATTATGCCATGCATCAAAGACAACATTCTAGATATTCTGTTAATTCCATTCCTGCGACAAGTTTCTATCTCTATAAAATTCCAAACTATCCGATAGGTTGCTGTATCGAACTGCCAGCGCACATAGTGTGCAATAAAAATATTACAAAATTACAACACGACTCAAACTCCAGACTGTACACAGATAATCATTGCTTCTTTAGGTGTCTGGCTGTCCATAGGGGGGCTTCAGTTAAAAATGTTGAGCTACCCACCCGTAATCTCCTGATTCAGTGGCAAATAAACCAAAAATTGGCTTCTTTAATATCTTTCCCAGGTGTTAATCTAGTCGAAATTCCAGCATTAGAAACATGTTTCGGTATTAATATAGATGTCTTTGAATACGATGATAAGCAGGCATTGACCCCAAAACTAAGGGGTAGTGATAGCTATAAAGATACCATGCGCATCTTATTATATAACAACCATTTCATGTACATACCAAATATTGATAAAGTCGCAAACGCGTTTTCGTGTCCGAAATGCGGAAAGCTCTGGCCTAAATATTGCTGGTTGACCCGACATGAAAAGACGTGTTTATTTGGTAAACAGCGAGAGTATTATAAGGGAGGTGTGTATAGTACACCGGAGACTATTTGGGAATCGATTGATTCACATGGGATAGTTGTTGATACGAGTTATATCTATCCCTATAGAGCGACATTTGATTTCGAATGTTATTTTGACCACTCAAATCTACCTAGCAGTGGCAAAGTCACCACATATTTAGCCAAACATGTCCCTCTGTCATGTTCTGTAGCGTCTAATATCCCCGGGGTGGAGGCACCTGTATGTTTCATAACATCGGGTGATCCACAAGATTTGGTAGATCGAATGCTCGAGCACCTGTGTTACATCTCTGATATTGGTTACAAGCTCTTGTGTGCGCAGTTTGCTAGTATCTATACCCAATTAACCGAGTTGGGTGATGCTATACTGTTGCAAGATTTGATGCTTATTTACGTGAGCTTCCCGTTATAGGATTCAATTCTGGAAAATATGACCTAAACCTGATACTACCCTATCTGGTTACTTACTTTCTCAATCTCGACGTAGATTCCCCTTTTAATTTTGTTGTTAAAAGGAATCAGAATTTTATGTGTATAGGGACAAAGAAGCTTAGATGGCTAGATGTCGGGTCCTATATGGCTCCCTCTTTTAGTTATTCCAAATATCTAGCTGCCTATAAGGTAGAGGAGACAAAGGGTTTTTTCTGTTATGAATACATTACACATTTAAATAAATTGCAAGAAACACAACTACCTCCACATTCTGCTTTCTTTTCCAAACTTAAAAATACAAATATCTCTGATATAGAGTACAAACAGTGCCAACAAGTGTGGTTAGATAATAAAATGACCACGCTAAGAGATTTTCTTATTTGGTACAATAATAAGGATGTAGTCCCTTTTTTAGCTGCTTTAGAAAAACAGGTTAGTTTTTATGCTCAGCTAAAGATTGATATGTTTAAAGATGCCATATCGGTCCCTGGAATTACGTTAAAATATTTATTTAAAACTCTTGATAAAGAGGTTGCCTTTTCCTTGTGTTCCAAACGAGAGCAAGATCTGCATAAGACACTTAGAGCTAATATTGTGGGTGGTCCTTCTATTATATTTCATAGATATCATGAAAAAGGAAAAACTTGTATTAGGGGCAATAAGGTGGTCCAGGGTATCAAAGGGTACGATGCCAATGCTTTATATCTATGGGCCTTGATGCAGAAAATGCCGACAGACTTTGCAGTTACCAGACAACCTGAGGATGGCTTCAGACCACACCGCGCTAATTATTACATCATCCAGTGTCGGGAATGGTTAACTTGGGTGGCCCACTTACATAGTATTGATTTAAAGACACAATTCAACGGTAGCGAGATGAGATTGGGTTCAAGACATATTAGAGTAGATGGGTGGGATAAACAAACTCGAACCGTGTATCAGTTTCACGGTTGTTTGTTTCATGGACATCCAAACTGTTCACTTACTCAAGGTAGAGATATTAACCCAATAAATAACAAACCCTTAGCTGACCTGTATAAAAAGACAGTAGATATTCGCGAGTACTTGATTAATGAAGTTAAGATTTCTGTCATCGAAATGTGGGAATGTGAATGGCAGATTCTGAAAAAAAAATGATCAATCAGTCAGAAATTTTCTGTTGGCTAGACGCCCAAAACGTTTCAAATGTAAGTACCCTATCACCGAGGCAAAACTAGTTGACGGTGTTTTGGATGAAACCCTCTTTGGGTTGGTAGAGTGTGACATTCATGTCCCAGACAGTTTAAAAGAGTATTTTTCAGAGATGACTCCGATCTTTAAAAACATTGACGTCACAAGAGCTGATATAGGTGAATTTATGCGCGATTACGCCGTCAAACACAAACTTTTGTCGGGTAGTCGTCGAACTTTAATAGGTAGTTATCGAGGTGAAAAATTTTACTAGCGACTCCGTTGTTAAAATGGTATCTCAAACATGGTTTAATTGTTAGCAAAATACATCGTGTGATTGAATACCAGCCCGTCTCTTGTTTCAAACAATTTGGAGATAGTGTATCAGCTGCACGTCGCGCTGGGGATAGAGACGTGGGTCCTCCATAACCAGTGAGACCATGAAACTTTAGGAACGCTGCTTATGGTAAGACCTTGACGAATAAGGCCATGCACTTAAACGTATCATACTGTCGGGGCTGAGACAGGGTCTTAATAAATAACCCCTGTTTAAACATATGACGCAAATAGGTGAGGATATTTATGCGGTAGAAATGTTTAAAAAGAATACTATTTGGGATCTTCCGTTACAGATAGGCTTTTTTGTTTATCAATACGCAAAATTACGAATGTTAGAGTTTTATTACGATTTTCTAGATAGGTTCGTAGATCGTTCCGATTTCCAATTGTGTGAAATGGACACTGATAGCTTATACTTAGCCCTTAGCGCAGCGACATTAGTTGAGGTTGTTAAGCCCCACCTACGTAGTGAGTTTTATCAGGTATATAATAACTGGTTTCCAGCAGAAACTTGTTTACAGCATCACTCAACCTTTATTAGTAGCCAGGGGACCATTAGTTTCGATTGCTCGAGTTGCCAGGCAAGACAATTATATGAGCGAAGAACTCCAGGCCTTTTCAAGTTAGAATATGAAGGATCTGGAATGGTCTCTTTGTGTAGTAAAACGTACCACTGCTTCGGGGACTACAATAAAACTAGCACCAAGGGTTTGACAAAACAACACAATATTTTAGACAAAAATATATTTTTCGATGTACTCACTACACAAGAATCGCAGGGTGGAAAGAATGTTGGTTTCAGAACACAAGCTGGGTCAATTTACACATATGAACAACACAGAAACTCTCTCTCATATTTTTATATCAAACGACAACTACAATCAGATAATGTCACTACGATACCTCTATCTATATAAAACAGTTTATATTAGAGTTACGCACACAGTGTTATATATATATATATATATATATATATATATATATATATCATTACACTGCCCTATTGTATTTCCATATTTGTTGTACCTCTGTTGTATCTATGATTCTCTGAATCATTCAACTCATCCATAAGCTTCCATTAAATTTTATATATATATATCTATCGTTTTGTTATATGTTATTATGTCAATACGTGTTATATGTACTATAATGTTTAAAGGGAAGATAACTCTACCACACACGAAAAAAAAAAAAAAAAATAATTTTTATCTCCCTTACTATCTTAAAAATTATTGATCAATTTCAACCAATTAATTACTATATATCTTCATGATATATCGATTAGCGCAGTGCTCTGCACCGTTATTTAATTGTTTTAATACCTGACATTAACCTACATCACTACTAACGTTCTTCAACGAAGTTATGTGCAAAAAAAAACACCTGTTTTTACTTTTTCTCCTTTTTCTTTTTCGTTTTTGAGTTTTGTCGATGCAAATACAAATGAAGAATGGTCAAAGGTCTAATAAAACCCCACATTGAAAATTGATTTTTATTACATGCGAATCGAATCTTCTACGCAAGTGAAGATTCTTTACAAGTGAAACAGCACGGGAATATGATCTTCTTTTTATCTAACGCTCCATATCGACCACTTGTCAATCACTCTGTGTGATTTGTATGCGATCTGAGCCTAACAGCGATTATACGTTGTGCCAGTTATGCACCTACAAGTAGGCCAGCAAATCCGATTTCTGCGCTGCTTTTTATTTACTAGGGTAGCATCACTAGAGCCTATATCAGTCGCCTCTTACGACATGCATTGTAGATTGCAGAGGTACTATTCTTTGCTTCCCTTGCGCGGCCCCGGCGCCACGTGGGCGACGGGAATCTGATAACTGTCTTCTAGCTTCCTCAGCCTTTTCTTATGCTCTTCTGGAAAACGAGCATCTAACGTTTCCTCATCAACATCTCTAAGTTTTCGAAAGTTGTCTCTTTCTTGTGTCGTTGCTGACATTGTGATTCTATCTTTTACTTTATGGAACATTCTAGATATAGGGAAAGACTGCAGTAAAACTATCTAGCAATGGTGGAACACGTCAAAACAAAGTACTGTAGTTTTACAAAATAATAAAAATACACAGCAACGTTTCGACCAAAAGGCCTTTATCAAGCAAAGGATTCAATTAGTGCTGTGAAAGAAGTGAAATGTGTCACTCCTGTTGTATTATTTGCTTGATAAAGGCCTTTTGGTTGAAACGTTGCTGTGTATTGTTAATGATTTTGTAAAACTACAGTACTTTGTTTTTCAAAACACGTAATCACAAAGTACTGTAGTTTTACAAATTACAAAAACAATGACAAAATACAGCAACGTTTCGACAAACAAGGCCTTTATCAAGCAAACGAACAGGAGTGACAAATTTTAAAAACAAATGGACGACCAAAACAAACGTTTCTAATGAAAATCTGGAAATAAAAATTTTGTTTAATTTGTCACTCCTGTTGTTCGTTTGCTTGATAAAGGCCTTGTTGGTCGAAATGTTGCTGTATTTTGTCATTGTTTTTGTAATTTGTAAAACTATAGTACTTTGTGATTACGTGTTTTGCCAATCAAATAGTTTTACTGCAGTCTCATATGTTTTGTGAATACTTTGTTTTTACGTGTTTGGCTATTGATCACTCTAACTTTTCGTTTTCCTTACAAGCACTATAGCAAAACGTTAAGTATGTAACCAGTTTTTTGGCTGTGTAGTATATTTATGAATACGGTGCTAGGCATATGTTTATCTTTAACGAACGAAACACTATGAATGATTCTTGTCAATAGTACCCAAGCGGCCTTTATTTCCCAATGTTTTTCTTCTACCCAATTGAGATTTGGTCGACCAGAAAGTCGTTATGGTCGGAATCACTTCACTCCCAATGGGGAATTTGATACTACGAAGGAATTGCACCAAACACTGCAGTATCGTGTTGCCTTTACAACTCTTATCTTCTTTTCTCCATTCATGTTTTGCCTCACAGCGTCAGGATAAGAAGAGATTTCTAGAACGTGTTTTTGTGTGCGTTTCATAAACAGTGTCTTTCGTCGCCTTTGTTGTTTCTGAGATCCACATTTTGCTTTGTATTTACTATATCGGAGCAGCATTGCGCTTTGAAGCACACTGTCTGTTGGTATCCTGCTTTGTATTTACTATATCGGAGCAGCATTGCGCTTTGAAGCACACTGTCTGTTGGTGTTCTGCTTTGTATTTACTATATCGGAGCAGCATTGCGCTTTGAAGCACACTGTCTGTTGGTGTTCTGCTTATGTGATTGAACAATTTCATAATTTAATTTGTTGTTTCTTTGTGAAGTTCAGTACTGATGGTGTACCCACTTTTTGCTTGATGTCTTCATTTCTAAACCGGTCTCTTCTTGATACTCCCAGCATTCTGCGTAGACACTTCATTTCTGTTCTGACTAGTTTTCTCCTATTGAATGATGTTAGTGTCCATGTTTGGCACTGATAGCATAAGGTGGGGGGAAAGATTATGCTGTGCAATGCTCTTTTTTTTCCTGATCCAAAAGCACTTGAGCTTTCAGCTCTTCGGCTCGGTGCCATGGACATCGTAACCCTTCGGTTCTGTGCCACGAACACCATGAATCTGGTGAACCTGTGGCTTTTCTGTCAGCCCGTGGAACTGAACCCGCACTCACAGGGAGCTTGCTTGCAGACTATATGTAACGTATAGCAACATAATATAAAAAATAATGCATTGACTAGGACCTGCTATTAGACAGCAACAGCTGTAGAACATGTATAAGTAATAAATATATATTAGCCTTTTATCTCTACAGTTTATATTCGCTTTAGTAATGAATGTATAACTTCTGCTGCCGACATGCAAGTACATAGTTAGTTATGAATGTAGAACTTCTGCTGCCGACATGCAAGTACATAGTTAATTATGAATGTATAACTTCTGTTGTCGACATGCAAGTACATAGTTATGAATGTATAACTTCTGTTGTCGACATGCAAGTACATAGTTATGAATGTACAACTTCTGTTGCGGACATGCAAGTACATAGTTATGAATGTACAACTTCTGTTGCGGACATGCAAGTACATAGTTAGTTGTGAATGTAGAACTTCTGTTGCCGACATGCAAGTACATAGTTATGAATGTACAACTTCTGTTGTCGACATACAAGTACATAGTTAATTATGAATGTACAACTTCTGTTGTCGACATGCAAGTACGTAATCCTCAACAATAAAAAAAACCTAATACAGACGCTATACAAAGTTAAAACGAAAGAGGAAAGTCTATTGGTAATATGCCAATACGATTAGCCAATGCTAGTACGGCAGTTTGTTGGCACACAATCTTGCTTGAATTACATTGAGAAACAAAGAATGAAGTGGTTTGGCCACTTAATAAAAATGCATCCAAACTCCACAGTATACAGAGTCTTCTACAACAGAATATCAGGAAAGAAGGCAAACAGTCATGGATCACCGCAAACATCTTAATATTAGATACAATGTTTACAATTCTCCGTGCCATGCTGTTCGATTGCCAATATTCTGAACTGCTGAATACGCAATGCGGAATGTACATTGGTTAAAGTAATTTGGAAACACATTTTAAATTGTATGCACATTGAAATGAAAATGACAAATCGTGGTATAACCTTACAGGAAGTAGCCATCAACCATAGTAAACGAGTCGTTGATTTTCTAGACACCACTTATACGTTCAGTAGTTGTATGGACATTACAGAAATTAATTACACCATATTTTGTAAACATCGATTGGACTGTCATTACTGAGAAACAGAAACTAATGCTGCGCTGTTGACAGTGCGCTTATTGCCACGGACTACAAAGAGCGAACCCGAAATAAATGCATGCCGAAATCTGATATCTGCTTTTTCTTTTCTTCCACCCTTTACTTCTGTATAGAAGTGTTGGGGGCGTAGTGATCTTGTGTGTGCTTGTTTTAAGGCACTCTGTAAGCTGATATTTATCTTCCTAAGGCTGTTCTTGATGCCGTCGCTCCATCTTTGGCGTGGTCTTCCTCTTGCTGTGTACTCATTATACTTTTTCTGTGTGGCTCTCTAATGTGATGTACAAGCACTAAATGCCACCATATCTCAGCTTTGATGTAAACCAACATCAAAAAGTATTTACATACAGATGGCTCTATTCACAAAATGTGATTTATATGCGAAGAATGTACTAGAGTGAAAGCGGCAGTAGTAGAAGAAGAAGGAGATGAAGACTATTATAATTCTTAGAATAGTTTAATCAATTATTCGCTGACACTAAATTAAAGATTGTGAAAACAACTAAGATGAACGTGAAGACGATCGAACTAACATATACTTAGGTAGCTATGACATGCGATGCCTAACGAAAAGTTACCAACAACACCAAAAAAGATAAGAGTCACCAACATCAGCATAAAAAAGAAAGTTGGGACAGAGCCTTGCTTAAATTACATTGAGAAACACCGAATGAAGTGGTTCGGTCGAATAATAAGAATGTAACCAAACTCCCCTGTATACAGAGTCTTCTACAACAGAACATCAGGATAGAAAGTAAGAGGAATACCACGAAAAGGATGATGCGATAGCATAGCAGAATTCTGTTAAAAAGCAATAATAGCTATCACCGAAGCCACCAGAACCATCATTAAGAGACGAAGATGGAGGTGGTTTAGGCATGTATGTCGTATGTCAGTGGGGGCATTAGCTAGGACAGGTCTCAGACGGGCAGCGGATGGAAAGAGAAGGACTGGACGTCCAAATGAAACATGGAGAAGAACGGTGGAGAGAGAGTTGGAGGAGTGTGGTCTGACGTGGGAGATGGTTGGTAGAAAGGCGGCAGAACGGCAACATTGGAAGTCTCTTGTGGAAGTATTATGTGTCAATCGGAACATTAAGGGGATATAGATAGAAGCCACCAGAACAGCACAAGACAAAAACTGAAAACCACGACACTGGGCAACAACTCGGTAACAGTGTGACGAAAAAAGAAAGAAGAAAGAAAAATAGATCAAAAGGTGAAAGATTTACTTCATTGTTCCTGGTTTCACCAAATGACTTGGTCACTCTCCGTCAAAATAACCCGTCACATGATGGGAGTATTGTACAAAGTACGATGTCAGTAGCACTTGCAACATTCCTAAGGAATCTCTGAGAAAAAATACACTGACGAACAGAACGAAGGTATGGTTAGGATTCGAACCTACGACCTTCAGAACAGAATGCAACGCTTGATTGCCTAACCACAGAGACCATGCCCCCTTATAATTATGTAGCGATTGGAGATAACAGAGGCAACACTGTACCTTAGCATAGCAATAGAAGGTGAGTTTTGTCATAGCAATAGAATGTGAGTTTTGTCATAGCAATAGAAGGTGAGTTTTGTCATAGCAATAGAAGGTGAGTTTTGTCATAGCAATAGAAGGTGAGGTTTGTCATAGCAACAGAAGGTGAGGTTTGTCATAGCAACAGAATGCAAGGTGTCCTAGGTAACTCTCAAGAAACTAACTCAGCAACCTAGCTACCTATTTACACTTAACTTGACTAGAGTATACCTGAATCTGGAATAGTTTCGGTCTGCCTCGTGAGCGAAGTCAGCGCTCTAACAATTTGACAACGTCAGAGCACAAAATGAAAAGAAGAAAAAACAAAGAAAGTTCGTGTAGCACACAATGAGATGGATGTGCGCAACAGTGTAAGGTGATCAATTTCCAGTTTGTCGATTTTTAAATCTATTCTTCTGAAAATGGGTTCTGGACTTTTGACGATGGCACCCCTGTGGTGCCGGGGTCCGTAAGGGAAGCAAAGAATAGTACCACTGCGACCTACGAGGCATGTCGTAAGAGGTGACTGGGTAGGACTTAGGAAGTTACACTAGTAAATAAAAGCATTGCAGAAATCGGATGTGCTGGCCTACTTGTAGGCTCGTAACCGGCACAACGTACAATCGCTCTTAGGTTCAGATCACATGAAAATCACACAGAGTGGTTAATGAATGAGTGGTTGATATGGAGTGGAAGAAAAAGAAGAAGAAGAAGAAGAAAACGATGAAAGGAACTAAACATCTATTGTTACTGGTGTTCAAGTATGATACAGAATACATGAAGAGTGAGTGAAGATGTGCGATCTCTTATGATGACTTCTGAGTCTCCTCTGAGTTGATATTCTGTACAGCTACAGCTTCTGCTACCTAATAAAATGTACATATGCATAGCATGTCCTCACTCTCCATAATGCACTAGTCGAGCAGCCCGCCTAAGGCGACTGACCACTCTCTCTCTCTCTTTCTCTCTCTGGGTGTTTTTTTTTACCCGGACTGGAGCATAGGCCTTCAACCAACTCATGCACTGTCTTCACATCTCTAGCCATCATCTGCAGCTTCCTCCAGCTTCTCCCTACATTGTTGATCTCGCCTCCAAATCTCCTCTCCTTGCATTTTCTCATAATTGTGTCCCTGTGTTGATCTGAGAAAGTCCCCAAATCGTGCTCATATCAGCAAAATGAACGCCGGCTACTCTCATACCCCTGTCGATATACTCTGCTGGTTTTCCATCTGGCGCCACGTCAATGCATCTACATTCTCCGGTTATCCGCCTTCAATTCAAAAAAAAAATATAACTTAAAATCCGCTGGCTGCACCTGTTCATGCATCCCCTATGAACATGCAGGTAAGAATGGAACATGGTATTATCGATATAATGGAAGGCTGCAGTAAAATTATGTAGCAATGGCGAAACACGTAAAAGCAAAGTACTGTAGTTTCAAAAAGTACAAAAATAATATGCAGCAAACAATAAACAGTGACGTTTCTACCAAAAGACCTTTATCAATCACAAGGATGCACCAGAAGCAAACAAATTCAGACTTCTTATACTGCATACATAACATACTCAACCAGACAATAAATCCCTAACGGCTCTAAAATGAAAATAAATGACTAAAAGCGAAAAATTGAAATAAATGTGAACAACTAGAAATGGTAAAAAGAAGAGAAAACAATAAATAATGAAATATAATCATAGCAAAGGTACATTTAACATATGTTATTGAGCATGAGAACAGTACTAAGAATAATAGGAATATAGTGCGTTGAGTCCATGAGGTCGGAAGGTGACATATAAAAGATATAAAACGATTGTCTACAGCAGCGTTTCCCAAAGTAGGCGGTATGGTTCACATGTGGGCGCTGAAGCCTTCTAGGGGGGCGATGGTAGATTCAGAAGCATTTGGGGACAGTTATTTTATCGTGATTTTGCGATTGATCAATCATTAAAAATTTGAATTCTGCCTTTTAATTCATTTTATGCCCATCTTACACGATCCATTTTTTAATCAATTTTCTATTTCTTGTATATAATCATTTGAACATAGACCATGAATGACAGAAATATCTATCAATTTTCTATGTCAGAGCGAAAATAGAGCATGTATATATGTGGGGAGGGGGGACGTTGGCAAACTGTTATAATGGGGAGGGGGCGTTACAAAGTTTATCTCGTGCAAAGTGGGCGATGGGCCGAAAAAGTTTGAGAATCTATGGTCTAGAGAAAATCGACTACGATCATCAGAGGAACATGATCGGATTAGCTGTGACCTGGATATCGTGAGCTCCAAAATCAATTCCATTAAAATGAGTGACTACGGTGGTCAAGGAGAGTTTGGTTATATCACGTAAGTGTTGGCCGAACAGGTCACTAAGTGTTTTGCCTGTTTCGCCTATATATGCCTTGTCACAACGTTTACCAGTGATGGAGTAGATTATGTTGTGGTACTCGCAGGTCAAACCATCCTCAATAACAAAGGTGAATATAGAAAAAGATGCAGCACGGGTCTGTATTACATAAGCACATGTATGGTCGAAGGTCACAATGGACGGTGCAAAATTACACTGGACATTGGATTTAAGGTGACTATGTACCAACATATCCTTAAGATTCCTGTCCCGTCTGTAAGAATGGACAAGCAATACGTCGATATCTTCATATTCTAATTATACTATGGAGAATACTGTATGTCATATTCTTATGAAACCTTATAATGTATGTCACATTCTTATGAAACCTTATAATGTATGTCCCACCACCTAGTTCACCACAGTCAAAATAAACTATATATATAATATATATATACACTTATCTCCTACCGTTATACGTTACATAGGGCCTGCAAGTAATTTCTCCATACCGTTCTGTCCTAGGCAACTCACTCAATCTCTTCCATGGAATTGAGTCCGATATTTCTTATCTTTTTCAGCAAAGTTCGTTTCAGGGTTTCTCTTGGGCGTCCTCTCTTTCTGGAGCCCTTTGTATCTCACTCCAACGCCTGCTTTGAAATTCTTTGGCCATTTCTTCTCAAGGTGTGCAAAACATATCTCCATCTTCTCCGTCATATAACAGATGTTACTAGTGGTTGCCCACACATTTCTAATTTTATCACTTCTCCTGAATTTGTCCCATTTTATGTTCATTATTTTTCGCAGACATCTATTTTCAAATGCATTCAACTTTCTTTCTATATCTTTAGTCATTTCGCTGGCATATGTTAGGATTGATACAACATTTGAATTGAAAATTCGTAATTTAGTTTTAATGCTATATAACTTGCAGTTCCATATTTTATTTAGACTTTTAAAAGCTGATGTTGCTTTGATAATTCGTAGCATATTTCTTTTAAACATTTCCTGTGTAATCAAAATTGCTACCTAAATAGGTGAACTGCTCTGTTATTTTTATCATTTTAGATTCCATGGTGATATCTGCATTACTTGCCATAGGTGTCTTCATTATATTTGTTTTTCATAGCTTATCTGCAGTCCAACTTTTGATGCTATAGATGACAAATTGTCTGTTTTTCTTTGCATATATTTGTTGTTTCTACTTAACAAAACAATATTATCTGCAAAATCCAAATCTTCTAGTTGACTATTTTCTACCCAATCGATGCCAGTTTCGCCCTGCAACATTTTCGCATCACCGTCAATGGACACTCCAAACAATAGCGGAGATAGAATACAGCCTTGCTTTACTCCGGTTTCAACCATAAACCAGTTGCTGTGTCCACCATCAGTGCGAACTGCACACTGTGAACCATCATAGAGGCTTTTAATAATGTTTACTATTTTATCTGGTATTCCATAGCATCTCATAATATTCCATAGGAGATTATGTGTAGACTATGAAAGGCTTTTAAAATCGATGAAATTTAGTATGAGTGGTTGTTGCTTCTCAATATGTTCCTCCAAAATTAGTCGTAGGGTAATTATTTGGTCTAAGCAGCTTCTCCCAGGTCTAAAACCAGCTTGTTCTTCTCTCAGGGTTGTACCCACTGCTCCTTTGATTCTATTAAGAATAATTTTTCAAAAAGTCTTGACCATTGCTGATAAAAGGGTGATCCCTCTCCAGTTATTGCAATCTTTGAGATCACTTTTTTTTTGGGGGATCTTAACGAATATTTTCTTTTTCCATAGATCTGGGACAGTCTCTTCTTCCCAAACTTTATTAAATAGTTCTTGCTTCTGACTAATAGCTGTATCATCTGCCACTTTGATCATTTCTGCAGTAATGGTGTCATCACAGGCTGCCTTATTGTTTATCAGGGAACGGATTACCTCCTTGACCTTAATAAAAGAGACTATGACCAACAGTAAACACCCATGTTGCACGCTTGCTATCGACTGTAACGAATTGCTCCCGGGTAACCATGTCAGCTAATCCAGTACACAATAAGCTAATCCAGTGCTAATCCAGTACACAATAAGATAATCCAGTACACAATAAGATAATCCAGTACACAACTTGATAATTGTTGCCACTCCGTTAAGAGCCACATGGGTTCCTCGCAATCTTTACAAGAAGTTTCAATGCACACTATCAAATGTCTACACTAAAATGATAAACGTTTTGCAAACCTCTCCATGTCAATCATAAACACTGTTCAACAGAATCTCTTTAACTAAAGATGTGATCCATGTATTGTCTGTTTATTCTGTACCAGGATCAATAGTTCCCGGAGATCTTACACGATGGTTTCAATGAGGAACCCGCCATGAGCATTGTGCACTGTTTAAGGCACTAAATTCCACCTTGTACAAGACGCATAAGGAGGCTCGCTCCTGGTTCCTCTTTTTTTCGATCTAACGCCAAGAGGCAAAACATGGAGAGAGAATAGATAGATATACTTTTTATGAGTACCAAAAAAAAAAATTGAAAAAAGGTTAAAAAATGCCAGTGAACACTAAAGAATAAGTAAATAAATGCAATAAAAAAGGAGGAATGGTGTACGCCAGCGGTTCTCAATCTTTACATTACTACTGACCTCTTGTCAACACATTTTGCTGTCGAAGACCCCAAAAGTTTAAATGTATGAAAATCTTATAGCAATGCAGTTATTATTACACTACACTAACAGTCAAACTGGTTCCAATTTCTTAGACTCTGGGGAACTTCAAATGATCTTTCATTTTGTCCTGTCATACATTTAGACTCCGATCGGATCTGGATTCTTTGATTTTACAACGGGACTAGTTTATCACTGTTTTTATACATATTTTAAAAATATATTTTTCTGTTTGAAATGCCAATGATCATAATATTTCTTCAAGCGTTTGAGGACCACCAGTGAGTACCTCGAGAACCCCACTTTGGGAAACGCTGGTGTAAGCAAAAGGGGGAAAAGTCTAGACAGTAATGTTGTGACGAGACAGACATGGCAGCGGCGTGTCTGCAGAATTTGAGGTCAATAATCTTGTAAATTATCTACGGTGAAACACATAAAACAAAGTATTAATTATCTACGACAAATACTGGCACCATCATCTCTATGCACTATCAGCAACAACACTGAGCCTTTGTCTGCAGTCGCCATCAAGAACATTAGAAGCATTATTAGCACGGCGTTGTAGCCAGTTGGCAAAAATGATTTTAAGCACGTTTTTATCTGGATCGCTGAGAAGAAATGCATCTTCCCGACGACAAAGCGACCTTCACCTATGGGAATGACGTAGATATTAATACGCCTTTCCAAACTGCTCACATTCTGCTGACGTCATATACAGTCTGTCCTATCCGTAGAAATATAGTGATGAGAAAATTCTATCAGCGATCGTAGACAGATGGTACTCACGACGACAGTGGTACATCCAACAGTATCACTTTATCTATACAATTTTAACCGTTGACCCTTTTTAAAAGGACGGTTTCAAGGTTAGATGTCTGGTAAAAGTAATATTACGTGCGGAACTACAAACAAGCAGAGTGAGACATGGGGTGCATTCCTGGCTCTTTAGGCAATATATAAATTTAAATTAATGTTAGGGGTCAAAGGTGCAATTCTAGGGGCAATTTCTTGTGAAACCACGATGTTAGACCATCCAAAATCTTCTCCCTCTGCCTTTCACGATCTTTCCGTCCCTGTATTTTACCTGTTGTCACCAAATATTTCAAACTTTCTCTTCGCATTTTGCTCTCGAAAAATATTGATTACCTGATTCTTATTCTTTTGATCATGTTTCTTTGTGTGCAGGCCTCTTTAAAAACCTCATCATTTGATGTGTTTTGTTTCGCTGTCCATTGGATTTTCAATATTCTTCTGTAAATCCACATCCATGAGGCTTCCAGCGATCTTACTAATCGTTTGTTCATTGTCCATGATTCGCTGCCATACATAAGTATGAGATTTTACGAACGTAAAACCAATATAACACGTAAACACAGGGAAAGCTTTTGTAGCTGATTGATTGATTGATTGATTGTTTGATTGATATGACCCTCATAATTGCACTTCGGTGAGTAACGGTTAGTGCTCCAAACTCTTTCTTAACCAGGAAGATCTCAGCGGCAGTGCACTAACTCCGTAGCACCTACGATGGTTCCCGATGGCATTTACAAGACGGAGAAAATATTTTGTAGAAATTATGTTTCAATTTTTTTCTATTATAGCTGAGTCCTGATTCATACGAGCATTATTATTTTTATTTTTTTAGTTAGTGTCAGGCGGAGACGAAGCGACACCATTCCGGAATTAACAAACAAGACGTGTACAAAGAGATTACTGTACACGGTGTAATGAAAGCATGTCAACAAGAATATAGTGTAGACCAGCGTTTCTCAAAGTGGGCGGTAGCCGCCCTCCCCTCAGTGGGCGCTGAAGCGTTCTAGGTGGCGATAGTGGGTTCAGAAGAAGGGGGTCAGACGATTAGGAGTCGGTGGCTCCTTAAAGAAGAAATTAATAATAAATATTTTAAAATGAACTATTTTCGTTATTTTGCGATTGAATAATCTACATTTAAATTCATCCTATGCCCGTCTTACACGATCCATTTTTTCATAAATTTTCTACGAGGAAGTCAATAAGTAAGCCACAAATGGCTGTAGAAAAATAACTTAACATAATAACAACTTGAAACCAGTTTATTTTTATACATACATTGTTCCTTTATTTCTCAACATAATTTCCACCAACATTGATGCACTTATCCCATCGTTTTATCAATCCTCCCAAACCGGCTGCATAGAATTGCGGGCTCTGTTTTCTAAACCACGTTTTCACTTCACATTCAACTTCGGCGTCATTCACGAAATGTCTCCCGCCAAGGTGGGTTTTCAGTGGACCAAAAAGGTGGAAATCGTTAAGGGCTAAGTCGGGACTGTAAGGTTGATGTTCCAGAACTTTCCACCGTAGTTGGTTAATTTTCTCCTGAGTTAATCGAGCCGTATGTGGTCTGGCATTGTCATGAAGAAGCAACACTCCTGTAGTCAGCAGTCCTGGGCATTTTTTCGAATTGCATCATGAAGCATCGATAGAACTTCACAGTATGATTCAGAATTCACATTATCACCTTCTTCTTGAAATTGGTTAAAAGCACTCCTTGACAATCCCAGAACACCGTCAGCATGACTTTCCCTGCTGATGGCGTAACCTTGAATTTTTGACACAATTGAAGAAAGTGTGCTCAATGTGGGTACCAGACAATTGAAGGAGGAACACAAAATGAACCGATTTGGCCTGTCCTTGCGTCATCTCTGTCGATACGAAGATGAAGGAGAAGATGTGCTGAACAGGATTGTTACTGGGTACGAATCATGGGTGCATCACTACCAGCCCGAATCAAAGCCTGCTTCTATGCAGTGGAAACATCTTTCTTCGTCTTGTGTCAAAAAATTAAGGTTACGATGGGATAAGTGCATCAATGTTGGTGGAAATTATGTTGAGAAATAAAGGAACAATGTATGTATAAAAATAAACTGGTTTCAAGTTGTTATCATGTTTAGTTATTTTTCTACAGCCATTTGTGGCTTACTTATTGACTTCCCCTCGTATTTCATGCATATAATCATTTGAAAATTGACCATGCATGACAGAAATATATATCAATTTTCTATGTTCATGAGAAAATAGAGCATGTATATATGTGTGTGGAGGGGGCGCGTTGGCAAACTGTTTTTTTTTTTTTTTTTCCGTCCGCTTTCAACTCAGACGAAGTTTCATCTCTGAAACTGATTTTTGCGTGAAAATCTGTTTTTCCAATTTCTTACAATGGCAGCAGCGTGCACATTGTAAATTACTTACACTGGCAGCCGTGTGCTCAATGTACTCGTAATTAGTATTCCTCGCCATACAGGCAGATTTTCTCCGACTTCAGAGGTACTCATGTTATCGTCCTTAGTAAGACCAGGGGACTCGAACAAATGCCGGACAGTAGGTTCGGACCCGAGCTATGAGGCGTCTCACAGCTAGCAGGCCGAGCTACTATCAACTACTCTAGGCAGTCCCCCGGCAAACTGTTATAATGTGGAGGGGTACGTTACAAAGTTTATGTTGTACAAAGTGGGTGGTGGGTCAAGAAAGCTTGGGAATCTATGGTGTAGACAAACAGTCTAAGAGAGACAATAGAGGTAGTTAACAGCAGACAACTTTCAGGTAACAGTGCACACAAAGTTACATATGGATATACGTAATGGTGATGAAAAGCTGGTCAGGAAATGATAACTGCAATTAAATGTTTTGACAGCTTTTACGCACAATTCTGTGAAATTATGGAAATAAATGGAAGAGTTGTAAACAACAGCTAAACAAAACGTGCCATGGTGCCGGCAGACGTGACCTTCTTCCAGTAAAGTAAATATACAAAACTGTATACATTGATAAGAAGAACAAAGAGAGTAATGTCAATGTGAGTTCAGTCGCCATTTGTGTCTTGTTCATTTAGGAAATTAGGTCATGTTAGAGAAACAGGTCTGTTTCCATGACGACGTTTCTATTCTTTTTGTTAGGGACTAGGTTCAGTAGGTCAAGATAGATAGGTCTGTCGCTATGACGACGTTTGTGTTGTTTTTTTCTGTGTTTTGGTAACTAGGACATGATAGATCAACAGGTCTGTCGCCATGACGACGTTTGTGTTATTCTTCTTTATATATGTAGTTTAATCAACATCATTCGCATTTTTTACGGACGGAATAATCATCATATATAAGCGTTAGATGCGTTATTCTATGGTTTCTGGTGCGCCTTCTAGCCTAGTATCGTCGAATTCAGTAGTTTTTCAGAGGCAGAGAGGGCGCATCCCTAACCTCCTTATTCAAGCTAGAGCCAACAAGCGGTGTCGGCAACGGTCAGCGACCAAACATCAGACGCCATCCCACTCCTGCATGGCCATCCATCGAAAACAATACCCCCTCCCCACCCCGTTGAACATATATATCCCGCGTGCAGTATTTTTTAACATGAAACAGCACAAAACAAATACAGGAATAGGATAGGATAGTCCTAATTCACTACCACCGTAGTCTAGACACAGCTGCTCGCCGCCATCTTAAAAAAAGAATGCGGATCAGTAATTTTTCTCAGAGATCTCAAATCAGCTGTTTTGTGAAGTCTATATCCATACAGAGATGGCTAGCTGTGTTGTGAAGTCTATATCCACACACAGAGATGGCTAGCTGTGTTGTGAAGTCTATATCCACACAGAGATGGCTAGCTGTGTTGTGAAGTCTATATCCACACAGAGATGGCTAGCTGTGTTGTGAAGTCTATATCCATACACAGAGATGGCTAGCTGTGTTGTGAAGTCTATATCCATACACAGAGATGGCTAGCTGTGTTGTGAAGTCTATATCCACACAGAGATGGCTAGCTGTGTTGTGAAGTCTATATCCACACAGAGATGGCTAGCTGTTTTGTGAAGTCTATATCCATACACAGAGATGGCTAGCTGTTTTGTGAAGTCTATATCCATACACAAAGATGGCTAGCTGTGTTGTGAAGTCTATATCCATACACAGAGATGGCTAGCTGTGTTGTGAAGTCTATATCCATACACAGAGATGGCTAGCTGTGTTGTGCCTGCAACGGAAGCAAAGAATAGTAACAATGCGACCTACAAGGCATGTCGTAAGAGCCGACTGAGGTAGGGGCCTAGGGAAGCTACCCTAGTAAATAAAAATCGTCGCAGAAACCGGATGTACTGACCTACTTGTAGGTGCATAACTGGCACAAAGTACAATCGCTCTTAGGCTTGGATTACATACAAATCACAAAGTGTGGTTTAACACACAGTCGATATGGAGCGATCGAAGAAGAAGTATTAGTTGCACTGTTCACTTGACAGACAAGGATAGATTATCATTTTCCGACTCAGGATAGGACATAACAGACTGAACAAACACCTACACAGGCTACAATTGCCTTCATCCCTTCTGTGTACCTGTGGCACCGCTGATCAAACCACAGAATATGTCTTGCAAAACTGTCCCTTGTAAGTCCTCCCTAGAGAGAAATGCTGGCCCTACAACCCAACACTACAGTGAAAACTACATGGCACCAGAAATGAGCTCCATACAACAGTCAACTTCATCATAAGAACGCGTCTAAAGGTATAATGATCAAAATAGTCAGGGGCGTTCCGTGCTATGATACAGAGAGGCGGCCGCATCAGGTGGTACCGTAAGGGGGCATCATAAGCAGCAAAATCAAAATCCCAATTGAAGGTTATTTTAAAGAAAAAACATTTAAGGGCGGCATTTCGAAGACTTGCATCATACTGAGAAAATATACCGCACGGGGCCTGAAAATATCGATCACAAAATGAAAAAGACTGCAAACTTCTGTCATCATCCCTTAACATTATCCCTCCTAAGCTCATATCAATATACAATAAGTCAGACCGTTTACAATCACTTTTTAAAATGTGCACGAGACACGAAAAGTAACTCACACTTTTCCCTCTTAAAAAATGTAAACAAAATGAAGCCATCACTTAGCAAAGAATAAATTGAGATAATATAATTAAAGTGCAATCAGGGACAATAGCTGACAGATTTAATTATATTCATGCATATTTACGCATTTGAGAGTGAAGGTCACGTATTGATGGACAACGCTTTTTTGTTAATGTTGTCATTATTAAACAATTTTCTGTTTGAAAATGTGCTATTCCTGTTTTGCCTATTTTGCCATGTCTGTATTTTTAGCCTTTAAGGTATAGAGGCTGTTATGTTGTCTTTTAGTTAACTGATATTTGATTCTGAATAACAAACGACATGTATTCTCACTGATATTTAACCTTTCCAACCAGCACTGCCTATTTTTGTTTTAAGTTGTTAAGTCCTGGTACTGATCTGGTAGAAGTGGTTTTTGATCATTTTCATAAGATTTTTGACTGGCAGGATGATGCTGCAGGTACGTTGTAGGTAACAGTAGCATCAAGCTTAAGGATGTCTTACAACATAATTAGCTGTGGTGCATTATGATATGACATGGTTATTAGTGTAGAACGCATGGAGCGACATGGCACGAGATGATTATTAGTGTAGAACGCATGGCGCGACATGGCACTAGATGGTTATTAGTGTTGAACTCATGGAGCGACATGGCACTAGATGGTTATTAGTGTAGAACGCATGGAGCGACATTACACTAGATGGTTATTAGTGTAGAACGCATGGAGCGACATGTCACTAGATGGTTATTAGTATAGAACGCATGGAGCGACATGTCACTAGATGGTTATTAGTGTAGAACGCATGGAGCGACATGGCACGAGATGGTTATTAGTGTAGAACGCATGGAGCGACATGTCACGAGATGGTTATTAGTGTAGAACGCATGGAGCGACATGTCACTAGATGGTTATTAGTGTAGAACGCATGGAGCGACATGGCACGAGATGGTTATTAGTGTAGAACGCATGGAGCGACATGGCACGAGATGGTTATTAGTGTAGAACGCATGGAGCGACATGGCACTAGATGGTTATTAGTGTAGAACGCATGGAGCGACATGTCACGAGATGGTTATTAGTGTAGAACGCATGGAGCGACATGTCACTAGATGGTTATTAGTGTAGAACGCATGGAGCGACATGGCACGAGATGGTTATTAGTGTAGAACGCATGGAGCGACATGGCACGAGATGGTTATTAGTGTAGAACGCATGGAGCGACATGTCACGAGATGGTTATTAGTGTAGAACGCATGGAGCGACATGGCATAAGATGGTTATTAGTGTAGAACGCATGGAGCGACATGGCACGAGATGGTTATTAGTGTAGAACGCATGGAGCGACATGGCACGAGATGGTTATTAGTGTAGAACGCATGGAGCGACATGTCACGAGATGGTTATTAGTGTAGAACGCATGGAGCGACATGGCACGAGATGGTTATTAGTGTAGAACGCATGGAGCGACATGGCATGAGATGGTTATTTCCAGTACATGAAGCATGGGACGACAATGGCATCTCTCTCTCTCTCTCTCTCTCTCTCGCGATCGTTCTTTTCGGCCATGTTTATCATTCTAATTGTGATATATACACAGCCTTTGCCAAGAACGCAATTTTACGTCACAATGTTCAGTACCATTTGGAGCTCTAGTGCTTATCCTTCGGTGAAGTGTCCGATTTCAACCAGCGTTTACTGGGTTCGCTCTCCGTTAGACTTTTGCTGTCCCCAGCCAACCTACAAGACAGCAGGTTGCTATTATCTTTTAGGGTAGCGACCCTTAGACGACCTACCCTCCCGTTCTGATGTGCGTCATCTGCCCAGGGACGACAATGGCATGAGATAGTTATGTCCAGTACAGAACACATAGGACGACAATGGCATGAGATATGTCCAGTACAGAACACATAGGACAACAATGGCATGAGATATGTCCAGTACAGAACACATAGGACAACAATGGCATGAGATATGTCCAGTACAGAACACATAGGACAACAATGACATGAGATATGTCCAGTACAGAACACATAGGACAACAATGGCATGAGATATGTCCAGTACAGAACACATAGGACAACAATGGCATGAGATATGTCCAGTACAGAACACATAGGACAACAATGACATGAGATATGTCCAGTACAGAACACATAGGACAACAATGACATGAGTTATGTCCAGTACAGAACACATATGACGACAATGACATGAGATAGTTATGTCCAGTACATGTGAACAGAAAGCATGTGATGACATTGCCTATTTGAAAATGTAATATTAAGACAAGCTGCAGGCAAGTGATTGCTGCTACTGGAGGATATAGTCTAGATTCTAGATAATAGAAGCGAAACTGGTAAACATCCTACTAGAGGATGGGCGAGGAGGAGAGGGGGGGGTGATTATCGCTTTATGATTATAGAAAACACCTGGTTCAAAGTTCAAACAACATCCTAGATGAATGTGTACTTGTACAAACTCAGGAAGTAAGTTTTAATTGTGATTGATTTGATTTAATGGTTGATTGATTGGTGTACTGAACCTTCACCACCGCACTTAGGGGAATAACCATGTGTGCTTCGATCTCTTTCATACACAGGAAGATTTCCGTACACGGACAGTAGACAAACACAGTCTTCTTCTATCCTTCAATCCTTCAATCCTTCAATCCTTCAATCCAAGCTTCCAGAGATTCCTACGAATTTGTGCATTAAGCAGTACTCTCAGCAGGTGGCATGCCATTTCTGTGGAGATGGAACCAGCCATATTAGGCTCAATCCCAAGGTAATGAAGTAAATCCTTCGTTTTTAGACTCTCTAATCTTCTCATATTTTATTTATACAAGCAAAAGGTCGTCCACGCAAAAGTTGGACCTCCGAAATAACAGAGGCGACTAAAAACACTATTGATGAAGTGCACACAAAAGCATGTTCTAGAAATCTCTTCTTATCTTGAAGCTGTCATACAAAACATGATTAGAGAAAGGAATAAGAAGCATTTTCACACAGGACGGATGCCCGTGTGGTTCCGGAGCACGGAAAGGAAGCAAAGAATAGTACCTACTAGATGCTTTTTTTTTAACTGGGTTGTCTGTGGATTTCCTATCCACCCCGAACAGAAGCCACGAACTCCGTAGCTCCTGCGACAATCCTAGAAACCCTACGTTCTACATGTAATTTCTAAATAGACACTAAGTTATCAGTTGTCAGAGGACTATCATCATAACACTCCGGACACGTCCATAGGTGCTCTCATCTCCGTCTCAACAAATCCAACAACGTCCAGCAGTTCAACACGCCAGTTCGATGTTGACTAATCAATCTCTTTGCATACTTGGTATGTCGTTCTTTTCGGGCTGCACAAATATCGACATCCATCTCTCTCAACCTGGTAGATACTAAGTAATGAGTCTGACAACATTAACTATTGTATATATTTTTAGTTACGGGAGTGGAGTGACTATTAAACTGTAACCTGATAAATATTACCTGTCCGCCCTTTTTATTGAAGTACGTGTGGTTCATATTTCTGTATTTTTTTACTTAAACATATTTCTTTTGTTAAACTGAATTTCAATATTTTGGAAGCTAAGCCTACCTCACACAATGGTCGAGAAAATTCAAATTAATACAGAACTTTGTTTAAGTAAATCTGTCAATGTTACTAGATAGGATAGTGTCGAGAAAATTCAAATTAATACAGAACTTTGCTTAAGTAAATCTGTCAATAAAAGGTTTTTAAGCCGAAGGATTGACTTCATTGCACCGGGTTTTACCTCATATGGCTCGGTCCTCTCCGCAGAAATGGCACGCCACTGCCGAGATATGTCAATGTTACTAGATGGGATAGTGTCGAGAAAACTCTAATACAGAACTTTGTTTAAGTAAATCTGTCAATGTTACTAGATAGGATAGTGTCGAGAAAACTCTAATACAGAACTTTGTTTAAGAAAATCTGTCAATGTTACTAGATGGGATAGTGTCGAGAAAACTCTAATACAGAACTTTGTTTAAGTAAATCTGTCAATGTTACTAGATGGGATAGAGTCGAAAATGAGAACATTAGAAGATAGAAACAGATGTCTTCGGCGTATTCTCAGACTGAGATGGTATGACGAAGTTGAAAACACAGATCTATAGATCTTCTTCTCGTTCGCTGATGTTCAATGTCTACACAATGAGTCTGGTTCTCTGGATGTATGTTGTGTTTGTTAGTTCATCAAAGCTTCCAAACAACTTTGTGTTGATGTCTGTCTCTGTTGGCCAGTGTTCTTTCAGAAGTAGATTCATCAGGTGACAATCTTGCAGGATGTGTTCAGCTGTTTTGTCGGGCTACCCACAAGCATATGTGGGTGATGGAACAAGTTTTAGTCTGTGTAAGTGTCTGTTCAGTCTGTTGTGTCCAGTTCTAGGTCGAAACAATATCACCTGCCTTGCTCTATCTAGACCATGGGTACCCAAACTTTGTCGACCCACCGCCCACTTTGAACGACATAAAATTTGTAACGCCCCCATCTATATTATAACAGTTTGCCAACGCCCCCCTCCTCCAAATATATATATACATGCTCTATTTTCACTTTGACATAGAAAATTGATATATATTTATGTCAAACATGGTCAATTTTCAAATGATTATATACATGAAATAGAAAATTGATAAAAAAATGGATCGTGTAAGATGGGCATAAGATGAATTTAAATGCAGTAGAATTCAAATTTTAAATGATTATTCAATCGCAAAATCACGAAAATAATTTATTTTAAAATATTTATTATTAATTTCTTCTTTAAGGAGCCACCGATCCCTAATCACCTGAACACCCCCTAATTCTTCTGAACCCACTATCGCCCCCCAAGAAAGCTTCAGCGCCCACTGGGTGGCGGTACCGCCCACTTTGAGAAACATTGATCTAGACAGTTGTAATTGTCTCTTTGCTGGTCTTCTTTTCTAATGGCCTTGATGAGAGTTTTCTTTTCCTGGAAAGTGATTATTTGATTCCTTTGTTCCTGTGTTGCTCCTTCCTTAGCTAATTTGTCTGCTCTCTCATTTCCTTGTATGCCACAGTGTGCTGGTATCCACTGCAGCACCACCCTTCTTATGATATTCAGCTTACTTGGTGTTTCTTTCAGTTCTGGCAACTTTCACTATCAAGGGATTGCAATACTGACATGATCTATAGATAAGAACAGTACAGGAACCCAAGATGATCCAGGTTACTAGGAGAAAATGGCGATGTGTTGGACATAGCCCACGAAAGATATAATCAAGTGTCACTAGACAAGCACTTGAGTGGAACCCACGAGGAAAACGGAAAATGGGACGTCCTAAACAGACCTGGAGACGGAGTCTTTTTGAGAAATGCTGGACTATCCTGGGAAGCCATACATAAAACAGCTCGATTGAGAAAAGTAGCGAACAACTGTTGGTGTCCTATGCTCCACGAGGAACGGAGAAAATAAGTCAAGTAATATTCAAATATGACGTGGGGGAAGGAGGCTTGACTAGCCAAATCTTTATGAACCCTTCCCTCTGTATTATTTGTATACCTACGTCCGTGCGTACTTACATTGCAGTGTATACTGAAGTAGCCAGCGTACTGTATTTGCGTCTTTTTTAAACAAAATACTGCGACCCAGTATATCGTCTCAGTAAAGTGAAAGGGTTAATTATGTATGCGTGATTACGCAGTCTCTGTCAACGATATCAAGCTGTATCACATGCAAGAATGGTTGACTCTACGTGCATATATGGTTGACTTCACTAACCGAGACTGTAATCACGAAGTCAAGCTGCATGGCATACATGTATGATTGACTTCACTAACCGAGACTGCGTAATCACGAAGTCAAGCTGCATCGAATACATGTATGATTGACTTCACTAACCGAGACTGTGTAATCACGAAGTCAAGCTGCATCGAATACATGTATGATTGACTTCACTAACCGAGACTGTGTAATCACGAAGTCAAGGTGCATGGCATACATATATGGTTAACTTCACTAACCGAGACTGTGTAATCACGAAGTCAAGCTGCATCGAATACATGTATGATTGACTTCACTAACCGAGACTGCGTAATCACGAAGTCAAGCTGCATCGAATACATGTATGGTTGACTTCACTAACCGAGACATATTTAATACGCGATGCAACTAATAAACGCGTCTCTTGCCAACAGCAGAGATAAGATTTAACAAAACAGCCCTCTGAGTCTGCTTGGTTGTAACGTCTCAAATTTAGATTGTGTTGGGTTTCGGGCTAAAGATGTTGCTAAGTCCCTCCCTTCCCCTCCCCTTCGTCTCTCCCACCTACCTTTTCAATATAATTTTTGTTACGACATGGCAAAATAATCTGAATTCATCTGTCCGAATCCCCTGTTGGACATTAACCCATAGAATACATGCCTTAATGTGTCCCTGAGTCAAACTACAACGTTTTATTCTGGGTTTTGCGACCTGCTTGTGGCATGCTTAGGGACAGCTTGCTGTCAGCTTGCGGCCTGCTTGTAGACTGCTTGGGGCCAGTTTGATGTCAGCTTGCGTCTAGATTGCGGCCTGTTTGCGGTCAGATTGCAGTCTGCTAGGGCCAACTTCAGGTCTGTTTGCAGCCTGCTTGACGTCAGCCTGCAGCCTGCTTGCAGCCTGCTTGGGGCCAACTTGCGGCCTGCTTGCAGCCTGTTTGGGGTCGTCTTGCGGCCTGCTTGCGATCTGCTTGCGGTCAGCTTGCGGCCTGCATGGGTCAAAAAATTTTGGTTTGCACACGGTACGCGGTTGGATTTCAGGAGACATTGATCTTTTACTTGGAGATCTAAATTACCAGTACTTCTAAAAATCTGAGTAACGCTCGACTGAATCGCGAGGGACACTGGTGATAAGGAAAGCAATCCTTCAAGTAAAAATCAACCATAGATGCCATGTTAAGTGTCCTGAATAAAGCTGTATTTATAGCGAACTAGCGGGGGAAAAAGTGCATCGTAATGAATGGGGGACCACTCAGATACTCTTTGTCAAAGAGGTTACTTTACTGTCAGTTGTATATTGTCTATACTTGCCGACCACCAGAAACGACCAATCACCATCAGTTGAAACATAATGGCAAACAGCTTTTACTTATCTGTTAAATCAGGTGTTTATAGCAACATATGTTGCATGTCTGTCACTCACAACACAACAGTACTCCAAGCTTCTCAATGAGTTATATCACCACCCAAGCACTGGCTCATTTGTAACGTGGGTGGAGGTCTGAAGTGCGGATATACTTCTAAACAAAAATAGGCATTGGCACCGTAACAACTCGACCTTAGAAGCCAAATTCTGCTCTCTTTGTTTATTTTATGGCGTTCCTTTGATACATTTCTTCCCGAAATAGTTTGAATGCTACAGATTTTAAACACTGTTGACAAAGTAATGGATTGGGTTTATTCAGAATCGCTTACGGATATTTATTTTCTAATGAATGCCCAAAAAATGAACACGCGTGTGTGTGAGTATGTGTGTGTGAGTGTATGCGTGTATGTGGAAAAGAATTCGAACATCTGTGCGTGTATGTTGTTGTGTATGTGAGATAGATAAAAGAAAGAAAGGGAGAAATCGGTCACGGACAAGTTTGTCTGTTCTGTGGAAATATTTATATTTTCATCAGAGAATTGTTATCGCCCCTCTCACCCATGTTGTTAATTAAATGTGTTGTTACTTCCCCTGAAATAACCATTACATGTCCAGCATGTTTAACATTTGTGTTTTTTTTTTATTGGTTGACTGGTGGGAGCGTCTTGTCGAATGGATTTAGCGCACGGGTTCCAATTCGGAAGACCCAGGTTCGATCCCCGGTAAGGCCTATGTATTTTTTCTGTCGGGGCATAAAGAAAACATCATAACTTGAACATTTTCACGTCGATTGCACAAGCCATGCGGTAATTAAATTTCCTCAGGCTTATGTCCCCTCTGCCCTACACTGCTCTAAAAAGCGGCAACATGGGCAGTAAGGACATTTAAAGACTGACGGAATGATCGGATCATCATTATTGCACTTTGGTGATTAAACATGTGCCCTCTGGTCCATTTCTTACAGAGGAAGATCTTAGTCGCAATGGTGAACTTCGTGGCACAGACTAGTTCCCAAGGTGTTTTGGCAACCTACTGTTGGATCATGACACTAAAATCTACGTGGAATCAATCCAGCAATCTTGTGAGTTTGGAATTACTCATTGTACAATTAGAACTGGTATCTTGAGGGGCAGAGAGAGAGAAGTATGTTTAAACAGCAAACCACATGAACGATTCGTATGCATACTCTTCGACATCTGTTGGGGGAGACTGAGCACCTATGGGTATGCTTTATGTAGTATGTTTTAGGCCTAGAAAACAGTATTACGATCCAGTCATCAACATTAAACACCAGCGTCTCCAGTCAACGGACAACTTTGCTTATCTTGGCAGCCTCCTATCCAGATCGGCAAACATAGATTCTGAGGTCCACAATAGGATATCCAAAGCCAGTGCTGCGTTCGGAAGGTTACGTGTCACTGTGTGGGAACGGAAGGGATAAGCATAGTCACAAAGCTGAAAGTTTACCAGGCCATAGTGCTAACCACGCTGCTGTACGCAAGCGAGACATGGACAGTGTATAGCAGACACGCAAGAAAATTAAACCATTTCCACACAAGCTGTCTACGCAGAATACTAAAAATAAACTGGCAGGACAAAATTCCAGACAGAAGTCCTCACAAGAGCAAAGATCCCAAGCGTCAACACCCTGTTGCAGAAGGCCCAACTGAGATGGGTCGGTCACGTTGCTCGAATGCCTGATAAACGCATCCCAAAACAGTTGATGTATGGCGAGCTTGAAGGGGGCAGACGTTTAGCTGGTGGACAGAAAAACGCTTTAAAGACACTCTTAAAGTGTCTCTGAAATGCTTCGATATAGACAATACGTGCTGGGAATCCTTGCGCAAGATCGCCAAATGTGGCGCTGTAACAACAAAAGAGGTACCCGAATAGCTGAGAATCATCGTATTGTTGAGTCACAGAGAAAACGAGCAGCGCGAAAAGACAGAGCACACAACACGCACATGTCTAACCTTGATCATGTATGCCCCACCTGTGGTCGGGATTCTGTTCTAGGATTGGACTCTACAGTCACCTCCGCACACACCAGAGAGGTGCAACAGTACACGTCTGAGATTGTTGTCATCATCGCTTGCGATGGACGGCTATTATATGTTTTTTAGGACATAGCTCTCATCCCAATAACCCTCAAAGCAAACTCGATACCTAGTCAATTCTCTAACCTTTACCATTGTCGTTGTCAATGTTTCCTTAATATCCAACTGCTACCGTCGTCTTGTTTGCCCTCTGCCTCTTCTCCCAAAAGTCACGAACTCTGTCATTCTATCTAAAAACCAATGTAACATTTAATCCTTTACCTTCGAGCACATCTATATATATATTATTTATTTATTTTTTCCGATCCAGAAGAACTTGAGCTTTCAGCTCTTCGGCTCGGTTGCATGGACATCGTAAACCTTCGGTTCGGTGCCACGAACACCGTAAATCTGCGGGAACCTGTGGCTTTTCTGCTAGCCCGCGGAATTGAACCGCACTCACAGGGGCTTGTCACCCGTCGTCCAATGCGCTACGAACACGCTGGGCAGGCGGGCATATATATATATTATGCATACTGACTTATCCAGTAGTAAAGCGTCATTTTTAAATATATCCCAAGCCAGTACTTCGACTCAGTGAAGCGAAAGGGTTAATGCCACTATAGTACTTCAGTTTCCTAGATATTGTACTGTTTATGAGCCAATAACATTTCTCGTTGTTTATGTCTTTTAGCATGTCTATATTACTTTCGTTTCTTTGTCCAGGTCCTTCTTAAAACGTTATACATATAATGTATGTTATAATACATCTTATTATATATAGATAGATATGTAGGTGAATCTAATCTGCTTAGTACTATTGGGTCGTGTAAGTTGGTTGTAAATTATAAGAAAATATTGCGACTAGTATCAATAACTCTTAACCTCCTCAACAGTACAAGTTCGTTTAAACTATTTACAAGCTCTCAAGCTTCCTGAAATAACCATTTTTCATTGTCATTGTTCAAAGAACAAGAGTTGTACACTAGTACACTGTACAGTGGGTACTAGTACACTGTACAGTGGGTACTATAGTCTGTCCATTAATTCGTGAGCACGTTTGAAATTGATTTTCTCGAAAACTACCTGTTGGATCTCAGTGATTTTTTGCGAGCAGCCTTAGAATATCTATGACGCAAGAGAAATATTTTTTTCCAAGAAAATTTGATGTAGTTTGAAATATTTCTTCTTCAGGTTATATTAAAATCAACCTCACCGGATTGTACACAATAGTAACAGATCTACGGTACACAGACGAGTTGTTCTAAAAATACATTATGGTAACATTGAAATATCGTGAGTAAACAACAATTTCACGAACTCCCGTGCACCTAACCCAGTCGACTTTGAAAGCGGAAAGCATAGGACGTTATAATTGGGATACCGTTGTATAGTTATAGGTGTATCTCGCTATTTGTATGAAGCTATTGTATCATATTTGTTGGCTTATCAAAACTGACATTGATATCACATTCATAATGAGTCTGAAGTGCACATTTATAACAATGCAGAAGGTTACAGTTTTACTATACCAACACTTCCGTAGGGAATCTAAGAGAGGTCATCTATATTGCGATATTCATAACCCTGAGAAACGAACGCAACTGGCGCTTGGTCTGAATAGAGAATCCTTTTCCCGATGGATTAAACAGGACACAAAGTGCACTAATGTCAAGCAAGGAAGGAAAAGAACAATTGACGACTTTGGCATAGATGTCATAAGACGGAGCTCTTGAAAATGTTTGCGACAAATCAACTTGTTACTCTCACGAAACTGAAATTAAAACTGCAATCAGATTGCAGCATAGACATTTCTAAAAATACTCTATGGAAAATTGTAAGAGCCGCCGGCTTCACCTTCAGAAAACTATAGGCGGCAGGAATATTATTTGTGAAAAGCCACATTTAATTGCTGCCCGAAGTAAATACCTGAGGCAGATCCGTGAGCGGCGGAGGCAAGGCTATGATATTGTATATTTGGACGAATCCTGGGTCAATGCTCACCACACCAATGCTAAAGAATGGCAATCAGTAGACGGTGAACAGAAAAGAAAAATACCAAGCAGCAAAGGCCAGCGTATTATACTAACACATGCAGGAAGCAGTGAAGAAGGTCTTGTCCATGACGCTGGACTTATTTTCCAATCAAAAGTACCGACGGTAGGGACTACCACACAGAAATGAATGGACATATTTTCAGGCACTGGATGGAGAAAGATCTACTTCCAATTCTAAACAGACCATCATGCTTGGTAATTGATAATGCATCCTATCACAACGCAGTATCAGCGGAAGACAAAGTACCAACTGCATCAAATACAAAAGATCAAATTAGGACTTGGCTTGCTAAGGAAAATGTCAGCTTCGATGATACATATTTGAAACCCGAGTTGTTGCACCTGGTGAGGATGACAAATAAGACAAAGGTGTTTCATATTGACAAAATCATTGCGGAATACGGCCACACGTCTTTGCGACTACCTCCATATCATGCTCACCTCAATCCGATAGAGCTTGTCTGGGCTAAAGTAAAGGGCAAGTTGCCGAACAGAACAGGACGTTTAAAATGTGTGATGTTGAAGTTCTGACACGTGAGTCCCTCTCAATGATAGACATGCAGTTCTGGAAGAAGTGTGTTGAACATGTGCTCGAGAGGAAGACGAGTACTGGCACCGAGATGGATTACAATTTGTCCAGCCAGTAACAATTATCAACCTCATGGAATCGTCAGATTCGGGATGATACAAATCATATTTTGATTACAGACTGAGAAATAGCAACGTATACATTTCCATATCCAAATGCGTCTACCATCATACAATTTGTGGTGAAGTTAAGACACCCTGGGGTCTAATGGTGACCGAAGGGAGGACTAACTGTTGCATATTGTATCCAAGTTCACGATTGGACATAAAGGGCAACACAATTAATTACTTGACCTATCAAGTTAATATGGAGATACACCTATGAATAGAATTGACATGGACAAATTCTAGGGATTACTGTAAAATCTAAAATTTGAGCCCCCGTATTTGCAATTGTCATAAAAGATCAAAGGAATTCGCCGATGTGCAAAATCCGTAGCATCTATGGACTACTGGTTAGCTTTATTTTAGCGTCATGGATATTCTAAGGCTGCATGCAAAAATCACTGAGATCCAACAGGTAGTTTTCGAGAAAATCAATTTCAAACGTGCTCACGAATTAATGGACAGACTATAGTACACTGTACAGTGGTTATTCCACTTGCTTTGTGTACGTGTAGTACCAGAGTCGAAACTCCGATTTTGTTCCGATCCCAGCGGCTCTCAGATCATTTAATCAAATGTGAAGTCAGTGCTGTTGTATGGTTCTGAAACATGGTGGACAGCACAAGAGAATCAAATGTGAAGTCAGTGCTGGTGTATGGTTCTGAAACATGGTGGACAGCACAAGAGAAACTACAAGAAAATTACAGAATTTCGTAAATGGTTTACGTAGAATAGAGGGACTCAGATGGTACGATAAGATTACGAACAATGAACTCAGAGAAAGAACTAAGCAGATACCAGTGGAGATAGAGCTAAGGAAGAGAGGCTGGTGATGGATAGAGCATTGCAAGACAGGCATTGTTTTGAAACTCGCAGATAAAGATTAGCGGAAGACCTAGAAATACATGGAGAAGAGACCTGTAGGCTGATATTAAAAGAGTAGGCAAGACTTGGAAAGAATTGGAAGGGATGGCAAGAGAGAGGAAAAGCTGAGAGAAGTTTGTTGAAGACCTGTGCTCCGTTGAGATTTGAAAGGTGACGACAGAAAGAATAAGAACATCTCTCCGAGCGATCCAGTCTAAATTAGATTGCATAGAGACACTGGAAAGTAAAGACAACATGCATGATGTTGCCCATATACCTCAGTGTGTGCCTTTGTACCTATGAAGTTGGATACGGCACGCCTGTATGGCGGAGGACACATGTTAAAAGGAAAGCATGACTTCACGCAAAAAATCATTCAGAAGCGCCATATAAATCGCGCTGACTATTCTGCCTACTATAAACAACGTAAACACACAGTCTATAATCTTTGTGGAATGGAAATTATTATGTCATTAAATAATAGTAGTTGAAACCCTGTAACATTGGCTCACTTATTTCTCTCTGCTCCTCGTGGAGCATAGGGCCTCGACTGTTGTTCGCTACTTTTCCCGATCTCTGTGTGTTTTATTTATGGGGGATTCCCAAGATAGTCCAACATTCTTTAGTTCCTCAATAAGACTCCTTCTCTATGTCTGTTTAGGACGTGCCCTTTTCAGTTTTCCTTGTGGGTTTCACTCAAGTGCTTGGCTAGAGACACTCAAGTGCTCGGCTAGAGACACTCAAGTGTTTGGCTAGAGACACTCAAGTGTTTGGCTAGAGACACTCAAGTGTTTGGCTAGTGACACTCGATTGTATCTACCGCATATATGAATGACTTATCACCACTTTCTCTTGTTAACCTGTGTCATCCTGTTCTTACCCACAGCTCTGTTTTTGCAACTCAGTCATACTATCTCAGTCTGAGAATACGTCGTAACATTACAGGTATGGAACGAGTTAAAAAGCCAAGAATAAGAATACACGAAGAATATGGGAACACAAATATTGTGCAGATAGATATTCAATTGCATTTAGCAATGACTCTTTCTTTGTTTTTTTTTCAAAGGGTCTAATGCCGAATTGTTGACATCACTGCACCGAGTTTTACCCCACATTGTTCGATGCCTCTCCGCAGAAATGGCGGGCCACTTGTCGAGTGAGTTACAAAAAGCACGAACTCCGTGGCTTCAGCAACCATCCTAGAGATCTCTGGAAGATCGTGAACAGAACGACGCGGTCTAGATTCGGACCCACAATCTTCAGAACGCAAGGCAAAGACTTAACCACTAAACCACAGAGACCCCGAATGACTCATTCTCCTTAAGGTTACTGTTAGTTTCTTTGATCTGTCTAGCTATATTTTGTTTTAATTAGTAACTTTATAATTACAATTTTAAAATCTCACAAAGTCAGTGCTTCCAAGTGTCTGATAGCAATTAAATTGTATAGAAGAAAACAGTTCACTTTTTCAAATAACTATTATTATGATCGCTTCAGGGTATAACAACGCAATCTTGGGGGTCTCTGGCGTAGAGGCTGGTGCTCGCATCTGGTGCCAAAGGTACAAAGAGTCCCCAATGTAACTTTTAAAATGGTAAATATATTTTGAAGAAATTTTATTTTTGAATCTTTCTAGTTCGCTCTCCGTCAGCCTTTGGCTGTCCCCAGCCGACCTGCAAGGCAGCAGCTGTCCCCAGCCGACCTGCAAGGCAGCAGCTGTCCCCAGCCGACCTGCGAGGCAGCAGCTGTCCCCAGCCGACCTGCGAGGCAGCAGCTGTCCCCAGCCGACCTGCAAGGCAGCAGGTTGCGTAGAATTCACAACCCAAGCGTTAGTTAATTGCATATCCTTTACAGGACTTTGCGAATCAACCCCAGCTTTGTAACGCTGTTTGTGATTTTTCTAGGCATTATTACGTTCAGTAGTTTGCCATTGCTTTCTGAACGGGTGGTGTCATCGTCCTTTTGTTAAAATCCACGCGAAACAATTTGAAACCAAACTGTCCGCAGCGTGATTCGAACTCAGAACGTCGAGGTTAATAGACCGAGTCACTACCCCTAGGCCACAGACGCCACCATCAATCCAAGCGTGCCTAACTCAAACTACACAGCAAATGTGTTTCCTTTGATTTTTACGAACTGTAAAAATAGACCTCACCATTCAGAAAGCAATAGCAAACTACTGAACATATAAGTGGTGTCTAGAAAATCGACTACTCGTTTACTGATGTTGATGGTTACGTCCTGTAAAAAAGATATGCCACGGTTTTTTATTTTCAGTATTAGCCAGTTAGACCACTTCATTATTTAATGGTGATCTCTCTGGCTAAGTGGTTATATTAACCCCATGGTCACACCACCGCTATGATCAGCTGACTGCACCATCAGCAACCACTTGGTTATAAGTCATTCTCTTAACAACTTGATTGTAAGCTGTTCTTCTTGTGCTTCGGAGGTCGTGAGATTGAATCCGGGCCGCACCGTTCTGTTCACGAGTGCGTTCTTTCCAGATATCCCTTGAATTGTTGCCGGAACTACCAAGTTCGTGCTTTGTGCAATACTCTCAGCGGGTGGCGTGCCATTTCTACGGAGAGGACAGAGCATATGGTGAAACCCGGTGCAATGAAGTCAATCCTTGAAACCTTAGAATGAATCACCACTTGTTGTGTATTACGTATTGTACATACAAAGGTTATTGATACGCCTTTGTGATCTTGACCGGAGTCCAAAATCTGGAATAATATGTGTCTTTAAACATCGACAATACACCCATGGGCGTCCCTACTTTAAGATAATGGGGAGACGAATAGGGGGAGAGAAGCTCCACATGGAAAATGTTTAAATTTATAAAGTAATTTTATGCGAATCTCGTCTTTTCCATTTCTACGTAGTAAATAGCCACAATTTTTTAACTCGTTTTCTACCCCTAGAAAATGTTCGTGAACGCCCATGAATACACCTACAGGTATTTATAAGAGGTTTAATCAAAACACGTTTAAATATCTCTAGCCGATTTTACTTTCGCCCTTGACTACTCGCTGGCACCTATTTGTAAACATAGAAATTCAGAAATGTGGATTCTTTACCTCTCTTTTCTATGTTAAACATCTGTAAGAAACGTGTGGACTTTTAAATAGGTATTTCAAAAATGTAACGGCGGATACCTGGACATGGTCTTCTTTTCTTTCACCATTTACTTCTTTATAGAAGTGTGGTGGAAGGGGAGGGAGGGAGTGATCTTGTATGTGTGCTAGTTTTAAGGCACTTTGTAAGCTGTTATTCATTTTCTTAAGGCTGTTCTTGATGCCGTTGCTCCATCTTTTGCGTGGTCTTCCTCTTCCGTTGTACTCGTTATATTTTTTCTATGTGGTTCTCTGTGGTAGGCGATACCAGGACATTCTTGTGAGGTGTCCAAACCATTTAATCTGTTGTTCTTTTATGAATTGCACAATTGGTTTCACATCCAGTCTTCTTCTGATTTCATTTCTAATTTTGTCTCTTATTGTCACACCTGCAGCTCTTCTAAGACACTTCATCTCTGTCGTTATTATTTTCCGCTCATTAGCTGCCGTTATTGGCCATGTTTGACACTGGTAACATAGCGTTGGCCAGAAAATCGTTCTTATGAGATTTGCTTTAGTTTTTAGCGGTATCTCTTTATGTGACAACAGTGATGTTAACTGTTCCAGTACTTGGTTAGCTTTTGCGCATTGGATAATGTACAAGTTATAAATACGCTATTAACTTCTTGTCATTTACTATGGAGAACCGTTATGTGATATTTCTTCTTCTTCGAAGGCTCCATATCGCCCACTTGTTAACCACTCTGTGTGATTTGTATGTGATCTGAGACTACTTTGTGCCAGTTATGTGCCTGCAAGTAGGCCAGCATATCTGATTTCTGCGATGCTTTTTTATTTACTAGGGTAGCTTCCCTAGTCCCCTACCTCAGTCGACTCTTACGACATGCCTTGTAGATCGCAGTGGTACTATTCTTTGATTCTCTTGCGGGCCCCGTTACCACGCGGGCGGTGTCCTTTGCTTGATAAAGGCCATCTGGTCGAAACGTCGCTATATGTTTTGTACTTTGTAAAACTACAGTACTTAGTTTTTTAGTTTTTCGCTATTATCAGCAAAGTGGTATATATATATATATGGCCTTTTTCGTCTTTACAACCTGTCAATTGGCAAGTGTTTTACTGTGACAATCTTTGAGTTTTCGCCTTTCTGTCTTGTCTTTCAGCTCATACCTAAGTCTCTTATCAAAATACTGTGACCTTGCACAACGTCACTTTCCACACAACTCTGTCATCATCTAGATATTCCGAAAGACTCTTGGAGTGGCAAAGTTCTGCTCAGGACAATCTTTTTGTTCTTCTTTTTCGAGCGCTCCATGACGACCACCTGGTAAACCACTCTTTGTGACTTGTATGTGATCTGAGCCTAAGAGCGATTGTACGTTGTGCCAGTTATGCGTCTACAAAAAGGGCTAGCACATCCGATTTCTGCGACGCTTTTTATTTACTAGGGTAGTTTCCCTAGGTCCCTACCTAAGTCGCCTCCTCCGACATGCCCTGTAGGTCACAGTGTTACTATTGTTTGCTACCCTTGAGAGCTACGGTAACACACGGGCGCGTTTAACAGAAAAATTATTATCGATATGAGGGAAGACTGTCGATATATTGATATATATATAAATTGTCTGCCACTGGTTGACATTTTTCCGTGTCATGAAAGTTAGGAGTTTCAGAATTCTCTCTCTAGATGGTCTCTGTAGCGTAGAAGTTAGGTGCTCGCATCTCTTGCTAAAGGTAACCGGTTCGCAACCTCTTGGAGCCATCTGGATATTTTTCCAGAGATCCCTTATCTCAGCGTAGGTCAAACGTAGACGACGTAGACAACGTTAAAACGTAGGTCCCGTGTTCAATTTTAGCACGTAAAAGAACCCTTGGCAATTAAAAACCGAGAAGAGCAGGCTGGAAAGCCGCTGCCCGGGCAAAATTCATTCGAAAAGATTTAAAATAAAATTCCTACAAAAAATATCTTCACCATCTTCTCAATTATATTGGGGGACCATCGCCGGTGCTACGGAGTTCGTGCACTGCAGCTGAGATCTTCCTGTGTAAGAAAGAGATCGGATCACACATGATTACTCACCGAAGTGAAATAATGATGATGATTCTATCAATCAATCTATCCCATTCGTTATCTGTCTTGTTACCATGTGACTTTATCGGTTCTCACCATCTTCTTTCTCTCTCTCTCTCTCCTCCTCTCTCTCGCTATCCACCATCTTCTCTCTCTCTCTCCTATCCCACCATCCTTTCTTCTTCTCTCTCTCTCTCTCCTCCACCATCTCTCTCTCTCTCTCTCTCGCTATCCCACCATCTTCTTTCTCTCTCTCTCTCTCGCTATCCACCATCTTCTTCTCTCTCTCTCTCTCTCGCTATCCCACCATCTTCTCTCTCTCTCTCTCTCGCTATCCCACCATCTCTCTCTCTCTCTCTCGCTCCCATCTCTCTCTCTCTCTGCTATCCCACATCTTTTTCTCTCTCTCTCTCTCTCCCATCCACCACTTCTTCTCTCTCTCTCGCTATCCCACCATCTTCTTTCTCTCTCTCTCTCTCTCTCTCTCTATCCCACCATCTTCTCTCTCTCTCTCTCTCTCCGCTATCCCACCATCTTCTCTCTCTCTCTCTCTGCATCCCACCATCTTCTTTCTCTCTCTCTCTCTCGCTATCCCACCATCTTCTTTCTCTCTCTCTCTCTCTCTCGCTATCCCACCATCTTCTTTCTCTCTCTCTCTCTCTCGCTATCCCACCATCTTCTTTCTCTCTCTCGCTATCCCACCATCTTCTCTCTCTCCCCCATCTTTTCTCTCCTCTATCCACCATCTTCTTTCTCTCTCTCTCTCTCTCTCTCTCTCTCTCGCTATCCCACCATCTTCTCTCTCTCTCTCTCTCGCTATCCCACCATCTTCTCTCTCTCTCTCTCGCTATCCCACCATCTTCTTTCTCTCTCTCTCTCTCTCTCTCCTCGCTATCCCACCATCTTCTTTCTTCTCTCTCTCTCTCTCTCTCTCTCTCTCTCGCTATCCCACCATCTTCTTTCTCTCTCTCGCTATCCCACCATCTTCTTTCTCTCTCTCTCTCTCTCTCTCTCTCTCGCGATCCCACCATCTTCTTTCAAGACATATCAGAGAAATTATGATCATCTTTGACTGGTTTTGTTATTGGGTTTTCTATCTGCTTTGACAAGCGTGTGTGAATAATAATAATACAGACAGTGGCGGCTCGTCATTAAGGGCCAGTGGGTCAGGCCCCACCAAAAATAAGGTATAACGTGTATTTATTATTTTATACATTAAAATATAACCTAACCGAAACCATACATTTTCCGAAAATTTCTTTCTGGCCCCACCAACAAAAATGATCACGAGCCGCCACTGAATACAGACACTGAAAAGTAAATACGCGTATAATACTCTCTCTTTTAGTATAATAATAGTGTAATAATAATACTGCTTGAGTTAGTTGAGGGTCTATGCCCCAATCCGGGATAAAAAGGCAAAGAGAGAGAGAAATAATACTCTTGCAAAAAAAAAAAAATTTAAATCGACATAAGGGAAATAACCCATTTTATTACTGTGCTGTTAACTATCTCACATTATTGTGTCCCTTAAGTTCACTTGTAAGTTGTTCTTCTTTCGCTCCATATCGACCAATTGTTAAACCACGCTTTGTGATCTGTATGTGATCTGAGCCTAAGAGCGATGTGCGTTGTGCCAGTTATGGGCCTACAAGTAGACCAGCACATCCGATTTCCGCTATGCTTTTATTTATTGGGGTAGCTTTCCTAGATCCCTACCTCAGTCGCCTCTCCGTAGCTCAGGTAACAATTCTAGGGCTCCTGGGAAAATGCACTTGTAAACAGAACGGCGCAGTCCGGATTCGAACCCACGACCTTCAGTATGCAAGGTAAAGGCGTAACCACTTAGCAACCATGACGACTGGGAAGAGGAATCCAAGTGAAGTTGATAAGAAAGTTCTCAAGTACGAAAAGTGGATACAACGCAAAATGTCGTCCACGCAACAGAGGGACCACAGAAATAACCGACGCAGTGAATGACATATGAAGCACAAACAAAAACCCGTCTAAGATCTCTTCTTATCCTGATGTGAGACAAAACTTGATTAGAGAAAATAATAAGACCAATATTGCACTAAATTTTACAGCCACTTTAACATTAACAAACAGTGCAACAGATTTCAAGCTGGAAGAGGAATCTAAGTGAAATTAGCCAGAAACTTTTCAAGCGCCAAAGGTCTGTTAAAAAATCACTATGTTTTTGTAATGTTAACAATGGCAAAACACACATAAATAAAGTACGGTAATTTTACAAAATACAAAAATAATAACAATACACAGCAATGTTTCGACGAAAAGGCCTTTATCAAGCAATGGATACAACAGAAAAAAGAAATTTTTATGACACGGTACACTACATATAGAATCAGACAACGCCCGAGTGGTGCAGGGTTCAACAAGCGAAGCAAAGAATAGTACCAATGCGACCTACAAGGCATGTTGTAAATTGCGACTGATGTAGGACCTAAGGAAGCTACCCTAGTGAATAAAAAGCATCGCAGAAATCAGATGTGCTGGCCTACTTGTAGGCGCATAACTGACATAACGTACAATTGCTCTTAGGCTCAGATCACATACAAATCACACAGAAAGGTTAACAATTGGTCGATATGGAGCGTTCAAAGAAGAAGAAGAAGAACGTATACATTATTGTTGGTTTCTTGCTGACATTAACTCCACTCAACCTATTCTATAAGACAGTCAAAAGTCAAATAGAAAGCTTGTTTTCATATTATGAAGTATATTGGAGAATATAGTGTAAGACCTGTATTTGTTTTTACCAACGACACATGATGATGATGATGCAGTCAACATCATGCACGACATCAGCCTATACTTCTCAGTGTTGCTCTGATACCCAGTTGAGATTGAAAGTAAAGATATGAGAGCCGATACAATCGGAAGGAATTCCATTTCTTCCGGGGAATTTATTCCTGGACCACGCGTCTACCAACCAAATACATTAACAGTGATGATGATGATGATGATGATCCAATGATGATTATGATACAATGATGATTATGATCCAATGATGATTATGATACAATGATGATTATGATACAATGATGATTGTGATACAATGATGATTATGATACAATGATGATTATGATACAATGATGATTGTGATACACTGATGATGATTATGACACAATAATGATTATGATACAATGATGATTGTGATACACTGATGATGATTATGATACAATGATGATTATGATACAATGATGATTATGATACAATGATGATGAGTATGATGCAATGATGATTATGATACAATGATGATTGTGATACAATGATGATTATGATACAATGATGATTATGATACAATGATGATTGTGATACAATGATGATTGTGATACAATGATGATTATGACACAATAATGATTATGATACAATGATGATTGTGATACACTGATGATGATTATGATACAATGATGATGATTATGATACAATGATGATTATGACACAATGATGATTATGATACAATGATGATGATTATGATACAATGATGATATGATACAATGATGAATATGATACAATGATGATTATGATACAATGATGATTATGATACAATGATGATTGTGATACAATGATGATTGTGATACAATGATGATTATGATACAATGATGATTGTGATACAATGATGATTATGATACAATGATGATTATGGTACAATGATGATGATTATGATATAATGATGATGAAATGAGGATTATGATACAATGATAAATATGGCACAATAATGATTATGATACAATAATGATTATGATACAATGATGATAATGATAATGATTATGATACAATGATGATGATAATGATAATGATTATGATACAATGATGATAATGATAATGATTATGATACAATGATAATGATGATGATACAATGATGATGATAATGATAATGATTATGATACAATGATAATGATTATGATACAATGATAATGATTATGATACAATGATGATGATGATACAATGATGATGATAATGATAATGATTATGATACAATGATGATAATGATAATGATTATGATACAATGATGATGATAATGATAATGATTATGATACAATGATGATAATGATAATGATTATGATACAATGATGATGATAATGATAATGATTATGATACAATGATGATAATGATTATGATTATGATACAATGATAATGATGATGATATAATGATGATGATAATGATAATGATTATGATACAATGATAATGATTATGATACAATGATAATGATTATGATACAATGATGATGATGATACAATGATGATGATAATGATAATGATAATGATGATGATTATGATACAATGATAATGATTATGATACAATGATAATGATGATGCTGATAGAAAGGATTATAATGATGGAGACAATAATGAAGATGGTGACGGCGCCATTAAATATGATGACGATGATAATGATGGTGATGATGATGATAATGATAATGATAATGATAATGATAATGATAATGATTATGATACAATGATGATAATGATGATGATGATGATGATGATGTGTATGGAAACTATAGTAAAGATGACTATGATGCTCTTGAAGATGATGATAATAATTAATGGTGATTATGGTTATGATCAGGGTCAGCTCGTCATTAAGGGCCAGTGGGGCCCGACCATACCAAAAATATTGAGTAACGTGTACTTGTTATTTTAGACATTATTTGTTCATAATTAATACTTTCAACATGATACTGATTAGCTTTGAAAGTTGATGTATAACGTTAAAATATTACACAGTCTGAAATCTGAAAAGCAGCATATTTCCTCCCTAATTAGTATAAGCCCCTGGTCATTGAGGGCCAGTAAAAACCGGCCCCACCAAACCAAAAATAATTAACGTGTATTTATTATTGTAGAATTAATTTTTCGTAATTATTACTCTTAACTTGACACCGATTCGCGTTGAAAGTTGAATATATAACACTAACATATAAATATTATATCAGAATAATATAACAATCATATTAATATATATAACATATCTTTATTAAACAATATTTTATGAACACACAGCATTTTCCCTCCCTCTAATGCTTCACGCATTGTCCCGTGCACTATTTCTGGGGCCAGTTTAAAAGATGCCTATCTATGATGTAACATTGCGACCTTTGGCCTTTGATCGCTATTGCAATAATAATTGCCAAAACAATTATATTATTTTCATTCAGCCGGTAGATTGATATTCATTCTTACGCGGTCAAACTAGTTCCCAGATAAACGAGAATTCGAAAACGAGATTTAAAAGTCCGTTTAATTATCGATTGAATCCCCAATTTGATATAAAAATAGCATAAAATTATATAAAATAGTGGTAATAAATAACAAAGCATCATGAATAAGATTAGTTTTAGGGAATTGTCCCTTGCATTAATACATCTTGTTTACAGAAAGTTGCTTTTGTACAGTTAGTTGTCAACTGAGTTGAGTTGAGTGAAACACGTAAAGACATTTTTAACAATAACAAAGTTACAAAGTGCTAGAGATTTACAAAAACAATGGCAATACACAGAAACGTTTCGACTAAATTGCCTTTATCAAGCAAAGAATACAACAGAAGTTAAGAATTTCACTCACAGTACACTACATAATGGCATATCCTCTACAGGGCGTAGCTATCAACTACGGCACGTTTACCACAGAGATTATATATTACAAAATTACTCAAAATCTATACGATGAGCACAAGGAGTTTTAAATAGTGATTATAATAGTGATCAAAATCTATACGCGCGTTGGTCTCAGTCACGTGTTTTTGTTTTTGTTTGTGATGCGGGTGAGACGCATGATCAATTTGCGTTCCAGACAAGTTTTTTTGTTTAAATCTTCTCTATGCGCTTCTGTCATTTGATGTGTCCGAAATATTTAATTGTATTTGATTTTATATTATTTAATAGTCAACTATCTTTAGTATCAAGCTGTTGCAGAACAGAAGCATTTGCTCTTTTCCTGAAAGGGGTAATAACTTCACGGAATGGACAAATAATAGTAAATACTCCAAAAACCACGATTTTTCCGAAATTTGTGCAGGGCCACCAAGAAAAATGACCACAAGCCACCACTGGTTATTATAATGATGATAATTATAATAGTGATCAATGGTTAAGTCGGAGAAGGTATGGTGGGGGACACTGATAATAAGAAAAGCAGGTCTTCATGCAAAAATCAGTACAAAGCGCCAGTAACAGGAACCCTGACTACGCCTGGATGCATAGTGGGCGAACGCAAGAAGAAGAAGAGGAATAGTGATGATGATAATGATGATGATGACGATGATGATGATATGATGACCTCGATTATTATTATTATTATTATGATAATGATGATGATTGTGTAGGTGATAATATATGAGGATGATGTTGCCGATGATGATTATGGAGGTTGGTGGTAGTGTAGTTGACAGTTTTGTTGAAAGTAATGAAAATTATGATGGCATTTTCAAAAATGCTGCTCAGTGGTCACTAACTACACATTCTGGTTAAACACGAAACTTGAGACGATGCCAATCAACCTTTAATTGTCAGTATTCTCATGAACAAATGATATTCTTTTCTTTGAACCCCGGTAATTATGAGTTTTCACTCTTTTCCTATAGTGTATGGGAGTACCCGTCTCTTTTCAAAACCAGAAACCTCAAATCAATGTTTTATTTGTTGAAAGGGACAGAATTTATAAAAAGAATATAAAATATTGCATTACTTCCCTTTGACCCAACAAAATATTGTTGGGAAAAATTGAATAAAAAGTGTGCAACATTTCTAATTATCTTTAAGATGACATATATTACATTCTGCGGTGCTACAAAGTTTGTGCACTACCGCTGAGACCTTTCTGTGTATGAATGTGATGAGAGTACACGATTATGCACTAAAGTGCAATGATGATAATGATGATACTATAAGTCAGTCAATATTTGATCAAAATTGATGCATTAACATCATCTCGTCTCAAGTTAAACAATGGATGTAACTCATCAAAGTTTGGGTTTTGTTTGAATTCTTGTTTCCTTCTGGCATGTCTCATATCATCTAGCTGCCTTATTCTTATATCAAACCACCAATAGCAGCATACAATAAAACGAGATCAGGTACTAGAACCAAGAGAAGACCAAGAAAAATATGGATAGATAATATCAAGACCACACTAAATAAACACGGATATAACACATCAACGGCGAATCATCTCTCCCTGTAACGCAAATTAAAGTTGCCACCCCTACGCTTAACAACAAAAGTGGACAACTAATTCCATCATACACCTGGGGAAGAACGATAGACAATAGCCATTTCCGATTTCATCAGTTCCGAAGTCAATCTTCAAAGCCCGATTAAAACTGAGCCTGATCCGTGCAATTTCTATTCAGTTTGAAGTCTCCTATCATTGTTATTCATTATAGAGACTCTACCCAGAGCCAACTATAAACGTATCTCGAGTTGGCTGTACTCTACCTGAGCCAACTATAAACTTATCTAGAGTTGGCTGTGCTCTACCTGAGCCAACTAGAAACTTATCTCGAGTTGGCTGTGCTCTACCTGAGCCAACTAGAAACTTATCTCGAGTTGGCTGTGCTCTACCTGAGTAGAAGTTTCAACAACACTAACACTACACGCCTAACATTGTTGGCGTCTTCTTCTGAGCTTCAAGAAATCCAGATACTCTTCCCTACTCAAATATAAGAAAAATGGTGAAGACTCATAATTCTTGTGGGTTTGACAACAACAACAACATACATCATCAGACCTGACTCTACCATTTCTATCAAACATCAGAACATGTTCTGAAAGACTGCCCTCTCATGTATGAGCTGAGAATAACATCAAGAGGTGGATAGACAGCAGCCTGTCAAAGTGTTCCATCAGGGTAAGGAACAGAAATTTCTGGGAAAACTATTGCAGCCAACATTCGATACCAAAACAGCAGATGTTAATGATAATAATGATGATGTACTTTTTAGAGATATTTAACTCTTTCACTCTGTCATTTTATTTATCTCTGGACGTATTTATATTGCAGTGTACAGGGATATACCCTCCTCTTACCAGTGGCGGCTCGTCATTAAGGGCCAAATAGAGGGCCGAGCCCCACCAAAAATAATGTGTAACGTGTATTTATTATTTAATGGATTAAAATATAACCTAACCCAAAACCATAATTTTCCCGAAAATGTGTGTCTGGCGCCACCAACAAAAACGATCACGAGCCGCCACTGCCTCTAATATTACTAATATTCTCTTTTAACTCTTTCGATATCATAATAAAACAATGCGTGCCAATATATCGGCTTGAAAGGCAGAAAGGGTTAATCAAGTCATTTCTGTCTTGTCTGTCGTTCTGAAGGTTCTAGGTTCGAGTCCGGGCCGAGTCTATGTACAATTTTTTATTAAGAGATCCGTAGATTGTTGTTGGAGTTACGGAGTTCGTGATTTGTGCAACACTCTTGATAGATAGCATGCCATCTCTGCCGACAGTGACGGAGCCATTGGGAAAACCCGGTGCAAGGAAGTTAACCCTTCGGCTTTAGACTCTGATTATTATATTTGTCATTATATTTCGACTACGTACCGGACACTGCAGACTCAACAAACACTTATATAGACTAGGAATAAGTCAAACAGCTCTCTGCCAGTGTCAGCAGGCGGAACAGAAACCAGAGCATATCCTGCAAGACTGTCCTCTCCTGTGTGAGCTGAGAAGCAACATGTGGCCACACCCATTCGACCTGAAAACTAATCTTTGGGGAAACCTGACAGACCTGAAGGTGACTGTCCAGTTTGTGGTCCACAGTAAATTAAGTGTATGACCAGAGATCGCTGAAGAAGAAGAAGACTCTGGTTTAGACTTCACTTATGGATTTAGTAATATGCATCAGCATGTGCTCGAATCGAAGATTGACTGCATCGGACATCCAACATTCTCTGTCTTTTGATATGATTTTACACTCTGCAGGGTTGTACTTTATCTAGCTCTTGATGTTTTCCTCCCACTTGTGTATCAGTCTTCCTCTTGCTCGTCCTTCAGTTAATCCCTCTAATATGTTTCGTCTCTAATATGCCATGTCTCTCTTTATGTGTCCTTCTTCTTCTTCTTCTTTGTGTTTGTTCTTTACGACCAATTTTAATCACTCTTTGTGATATGTTTGATCTTTGCCAAGAACGTGTATACGTTGCACATTGGTTTGGTAGGCCCCTAAACGCATAAACTTTTACACGTGCTTAGGACATGTGCATCCGATTTGAGCCAAACCTCCTTAGCCGCCTCTTACGACATGCATGGCAGGTAACAGTGGTTCTATTCTTTACACCCCATTTGGGCCCCGGTAACCACTCGGGCGATATGTGTCCGAAATATGTTATTCACTAACGTCACGATGCTTCCCCCTGTAATTAATGACATCATCATCATCAGGTGACGTGTCGGCTGACATAATCGATGACGGATACATCAACTGTGAAATTTCCGTTCTCAAACTTGGTCATAAAATTGGAAATTCCCGATGCCAAGTAACAGCAATTATGTAACTTCAGTGAAATCTACTTGTTTCGAATTGTTCGTATCTTTTGAAATTCCCGATGTCAAGTAATCTTCTATTTCTGTGTCTTCTTCTTCTTCTTCTTGCGTTCGCCTGCTATAAATTCAGGCGTAGTCAGGGCCCGTGGTATAGCCCTTCTGACTGATTCTTGCGTGAAAGTCTGCTTTCCTTTTTTATTAGTTTCCCCCACTAAACAGGCGTGCCTTCTCCGATTTCAGAGCTAATTTTAAGTTAATTTAAACTGCAAGGAATTTTGTTCGATATTACATCTCGATGATAATAAATATTTAATTAGTATTTGACTGACTTATTCCTTTCTGCTCCACGTGGAGCATAGGGCCTCAAAAGCTTTTGCCACTTTTCCCTGTCTCTTTTGTGTTTTTTAAAAGGCCTCCGAGAATAGTACATCATTCTTCAGTTCCTCAAGAAGACTCCCTCTCCACGTCTGTTCAGGACGTTCCATTTCCGTTTTCCTTGCGGGTTCCACTCAAGTGCTTATCTAATGACACTCGACAGTGTCGTCTGTAGAGTATGCCCGAAGCATCGACATTTTCTCTTCTTTGCCTGGGTCGTCATGTGTTGGTACTTATCCACGGGTCTGTGTTTACAACTTTTGTCATGCCATTTCAGTTTGAGAATACGCCGAAGACATCTATTGACAAATGTCTGAATCTTATTTGTATTTAGCTTTTTTTCCGATCCAGAAGCACTTGAGCTTCCAGCTCTTCGGTTCGGTGCCATGGACATCGTAACCCTTCGGTTCGGTGCCACGAACACCGTAAATCTGGAAAACCTGTGGCTTTTCTGCCAGCCCTCGGAATTGAACCGCACTCACAGGGGCTTGTCACCCGTCGTCCAGCGCGCTACGAACACGCTGGGCAGGAGGGCTTGTATTTAGCTTAGTCACTTGCCTTGTTTCCGATTTGTGTCAGCAACACAGATTCCAGATTTGAGCTGAATATCATGAGTTTCGTTTTAGAGGAGATGGCAATAGAAGCTTGTCACACTGTGTGCAAGAGAGCTTCTTCTTCTTCTAACGCTCCATATCGACCACTTGTTAAACCACTCTTTGTAATCGGTATGTGATCTGAGTCTAAGAACGTTTGTACTTTGTGTAAGTTATGCTCCTACAAGTAGGCCAGCACATCAGATTTCTGCGACGCTTTTTATTTACTAGGGTATTATCCCTAGGCCCTACCTTAATTGTCTATTACGACACGCCTTGTATGTGGCAGTGTTACTATTCTTTGCTTCACTTGCGGACCCCAGCAACATACGAACGTGCAAGAGAACAACGTGTCGTTTAATTACTGCAGCAACATACGAACCTGCAAGAGAACAACGTGTCGTTTAATTACTTCTTCTTCTTCTTCTCTTCCACCATTTACTTCTTTATAGAAGTGTTGGGGTGAAACGTAGTGATCTTGTGTGTGCTTGTTCTTCTTCTCTTCCACCATTTACTTCTTTATTAAAGTGTTGGGGGTGAAACGAAGTGATCTTGTGTGTGCTTTTTTAAGGCTCTTTGTAAGCTGATATTCATGTTCGTAAGGCTGTTCTTGATGCCATCGCTCCATCTTTTGCGTGGTCTTGCTCTTGCCTTGTACTCATTATACTTTTTCTGTGTGGCTCTCTGTGGTAGGCGATACCAGGGCATTCTGGTCAGGTGTCCAAACCATTTAATCTGTTGTTCTTTTATGAATTGCATGACTGGTTTCATATCCAGTCTCCTTCTGATTTAATTACTGCAACAACAAAAACGGTTAATTCATAACTTCGTCTTCCCCCTTCAGACCTGGGAAGGCACAGGTCGGCAACCGAGGATTTCCAAACCCTCCTATCCAATGCCATCTTTTCCAGATCTCTCCACTCTCTCTCTCTCTCTCTCCATTTTCTTGCATCCCGTTTTAAAATCCCACCTCTAGGTGTTCAAACTCCCACCTCTAGATGTTCAAACTCCCACCTCTAGATGTTCAAACTCCCACCTCTAGATGTTCAAACTCCCACCTCTAGGTGTTCAAACTCCCACCTCTAGATATTCAAACTCCCACCTCTAGGTGTTCATGTATCTTCCCTTACTTTTATTACCCATGGGATTTCATTGGAGGGCCTGTTTCGTGATTCTGTAATGAGATCTCCTTCAGTGTGTGTCCTATTCTTCGCCACCATCTACCACTTATCTCTTGTTCCACCTGTTGCTGTCCTGTTCTATCCCACAGTTCTTTGTGATCTTGTCATGCCATCGTAGATGGAGTATCCTGCACATGCATCTATTGATTGCATGTCTGCAACTTTTTAATGTTTCCCTTTGTTGTTCTCCATCTCTCGACCCTGTACAGAAGTATAATCTTGACATTTAAGTTAAACTAATTCGTAACTACTAGTAGTGTAAACCTTAGGGCGTGAAGCTAATGACATTCTAACTATTTATCTTCTGTTTCCATCATATGTTGAAGCGCACACAAGGGCTCGTTCTATAAATCTCTTCTTATCCTGACACTGTGAGGCAAAACATGATTCTAGAAAAAGAAAGGATTTAAATATGTCTTATGTTTGGGAACTCCCCAGGTGTCAATAATTACAAATGCAATAGGTATGTAAAAATAAGAAAATGAACCCAATCATATGACCATATATTGCTATAATCAAAACAAATATCTCAACACATAGTAATGTCATATCAATGAGTAACAAATAGTAAAACGTGGCTGGCGTAAAAGTGCAAATAAAAATAGCAGGATTTGTGTTCGATATATGGTGTGACGTTGTTAATGTGAGGTTTTAATTTCGGTTATCTATCTCTCTATATTATGATTGTTGCGTGGTCTCGGATATGTTGTTGGGGGTCACGGATTGTTGCATCTCTAGTAGCGTTTAATAATATTAATAAAAATAATTTCTCTCGTACCGTTATATGTTACATAGGGCCTGCAAGCAATTTCTCCATACCGCTCTATCCTGGCCAACTCGCTCAATCTCCTCCATGGAACTGAGACTTATATTTCTTGCCTCTCTCAGTAAAGTTCGTTTCAGGGTCTCTTTAGGTCGTCCTCTCTTTCTTGAACCCTTTGCGTCCCACTTCAATGCCTGCTTTGATATTCGTTGATCATCTCTTCTGAATGTGTGTCCAACATATCTCCATCTTCTCTTTCTTATAACAGTTGTTACTAGTGGTTGACCAGATACTAGTAGCGTTTACACAAACACTATTTAATTCTTTTGTCTTCACACTGTTGCCGGGTTGTTGCCCAGTGTCGTGGTTTTATGTTTTTATCTTGCTCTGTTCTAGTGGCTTGAAATATCAATAATATGATTGTTGCATCTATATTAACGTTTGTACATACAATATTTACTTGTTTGCCTCTTGTTCTTCGTTCGTTGTCACACTGTTACCGGGTTGTTGCCCAGTGTAGTGGTTTTCTGTTTTTGTCGCTCATTGTCCAAGTTTTCGCTCCATACAACAATAATGAATATTTGTAGCATTTGAAAAATTGTATCTTTTGTGTGTTTCAGTTAACCACTAATGTATTGGGTTAGGATTTTGCCAGAGCCTTATGGAGATCTTGTTTTGTCTCTTCGCACTGCTACCGGGTTGTTGCCCAGTGTCGTGGTACTGGGTTGTTGCCCAGTGTCGTGGTTTTCTGTTTTTGTCAGGAGCTGCGTTAGTGGCTTGGGTGATAGTTATTTTTGTGGGTTTTTTTACAGGATTCTGCTATGCCTTCTACCAATCTTTTTCATGGTCTTCATCTCGCCTTCTTTCCTTATGTTCTTTTGTAGAAGACTATGAATACAGTGGAGTTTGGTTTCATTCTTGTTAAGTGACAGAACAACTTCATTCTTTGTTTCACAATGTAATTCAAGCAATATTTTCTGTCCCAACTTTCTTTCTTATGTTGATGTTGGTGTCTTCTAGTGTTATTGGTAACTTTTCGCAGGCATCACATTTCACATACAGTTATTTTTTGCGACTGTACTTTGCTCATTATCCATGTTTGACTCTGGTAACACAGAGTAGGCAGGTAAACGATGTTGATCATTTTTCGTTTAGATGTCAGTGAGATGCTTGGATGGCTTAACAATGGGGCTAGCTGATATACAATATTTACTATTGACGACATATATATATATATATATATATATATATATATATATACAGTGGCGGATCGTCATTACGAGCCAGTGGGGCCGGGGCCCACCAAAAATAATGTATAACGTGTATTTATTATTTTATCAATTAAAATATAGCAACCAACAACCATGATTTATCCGGGAAAAAAATATCTGGCCCACCAACAAAAATGATCACGAGCCGTCACTGTATATATATATATATATCTGAACAGATGCACTGACTTGCAAACAAACTGAATCAAAACAAATGGAAACAATATAAAGGTTATTTAGATATGATATTTTCATAGAATGGATTAAATGAATGAATAAGTGTCTCTGTTCCGAAGAGGTACGGTGCTCGCCTCTCGTTCCAAAGGTACCAGGTTGGTTGCCTCGTGGAGCCATCTGGATACTTTTCCAGAGATCCCTGATCTCAGTGTAGATGAGATCGAGTTTCTAGTCCTATCGGAGACGGACGATAAAACGTAGGTCCGTGTTCAATTTGAGCATGTAAAAGAACTATTGACAGTTGAAAATCGAGAAGAGCAGGCTGGAAAGCCGCTGACCGGGCACAGTACAAAATCGAGAAGAGCAGGCTGGAAAGCCGCTGACCGGGCACAGTACAAAATCGAGAAGAGCAGGCTGGAAAGCCGCTGACCGGGCACAGTACAAAATCGAGAAGAGCAGGCTGGAAAGCCGCTGACCGGGCACAGTACAAAATCGAGAAGAGCAGGCTGGAAAGCCGCTGACCGGGCACAGTACAAAATCGAGAAGAGCAGACTGGAAAGCCGCTGACCGGGCACAGTACAAAATCGAGAAGAGCAGGCTGGAAAGCTGCTGACCGGGCACAGTACAAAATCGAGAAGAGCAGGCTGGAAAGTCGCTGACCGGGCACAGTACAAAATCGAGAAGAGCAGGCTGGAAAGCCGCTGACCGGGCACAGTACAAAATCGAGAAGAGCAGGCTGGAAAGCCGCTGACCGGGCACAGTTCAAAATCGAGAAGAGCAGGCTGGAAAGCCGCTGCCGGTGCAAAAATGCATTAAAAAGATTAAAAACAAAATTCCTACAAAAAAATTTCTTCACCATCTTCTCAATTATATCGGGGACCCTCGCCGGTGCTACGGAGTTCTGCACTGCCGCTGAGATCTTCCTGTAAGAAAGAGATCGGAGCACACATGGCTACTCACCAAGTGCAATGATAATGGTCCTATCATCAACCAAATAAAAATTCCTACGGAGAATCCAAGTTTAAAGATCTAATGTTGAAAAATTGAATCCATCCCTCCCCTCCCTCCCCCTTCCCCTCCTTCCCCCTCCCCCTCCCGCTAGTTCGGCCAGCCACTGCAAGAATGACAAGCCCTGTCAAGAATGTGAGAGGGGGTATGTGTATGAGTAATTAAATAGTATGTTGTGCAGTCTGGTCTGAGGGTCGTGAGTTGGATTCACCGGTCCATATTTATTTTCAGGAAATCCCTAGGAATTTTGCTGGAGCTACGGAATTCGTGGAAGTAATATCAAAGAATGATATACTGAAGTGATTTGTGACTTGAGTAGCAGAAGTTAAACGTGCACAAACAACGAAAGTGAAACAATAAAAATAACTGTATGGCGTGTTCACTTTATCCGCCTGTATCCGTGAAGTGTCACTGTTTCAGTTGCGTCAAGTTAAGAGTGGAAATTCCCGATTACCATCAAAGAGCTAATGTACTATTTTTAATCTTTTATTGTCATGTGATACGGTTGGGATCGTGATATTGTCACTTGATTTCAACGTGCGCTAAGATTAGACTTTCCTAATCCTGTGATATAACTGATACAAGAGTATAAGAAGTTTTAGGAGCCCCAGGGGAAGCACCGGAGACAATGAATATCATCAATAAATAGTGAACAAGTATTAAGGGATTCTGGAAAAAAACAAATTACCAAGCACAGATAGACGCGATAGCTTTGTTGTTAGCGCACTTGTTAAGTAGATGTGTGGGTTCAGGTTCAAATTCCACAGAAGGAAGGAGATTATTTCCCACTGTAAGGACACTTAGATCGACCCCCGCCAACTCTAGATAACAAACCAGACAACTGACCGGGAACCCTGACCTAGATCAGAGAAGGGGGCTGGAATGTGTATATGTTTGATAGAACACTGCAAGCTTTTTTTTAAATTTTACTCAATTCTGTGAGTCTATGGTTATTTATTGGGGAAAATATTCATAATATTGATATTCCTTATTGTTAAACTTAACTTGTTGGATAATATAACTTCAATGTAGCATTTTATGTTGATTTTAAAATGAATTCGTCTATATACACCAATACTGGAATGCGAGGTCACGTGGTGTAGTTGTGGTCTGATTTCCCATAATTCTTACCTGAGTCCGAAGGCCTATAAGTTTATAGTTGGCTCTGAATCGACCCCGATTGAACTGAGTACCAAAGAAACTCCATCCTGTGTTGGTGGTCAAACCAAAATACCTGTCTAACTTTATTCTCTAATAAACCACACACACTGTATGGAAGTGTATCTTACTTTATTTTTTCTTTACAATAATATAACTAGTAAACAGAGATATCTCTCTCTCTCTTGCTTCCCACTAAACAGAGGTCTATCTCTCTCTCTTTTCATAACTCTCTCTCTTCCTCTCACTAAACAGAGGTCTATCTCTCTCTCTCTCTCTCTTTCGTTCCCCACTAAACAGAGGTCTATCTCTCTCTCTCTCTCTCTCTTTCGTTCCCCACTAAACAGAGGTCTATCTCTCTCTCTCTCTCTCTTCGTTCCCACTAAACAGAGGTCTATCTCTCTCTCTCTTTCGTTCCCACTAAACAGAGGTCTATCTCTCTCTCTCTTTGCGTTCCCACTAAACAGAGGTCTATCTCTCTCTCTCTCTCTCTCTCTACATTTTCGTTCCCTACTAAACAGAGTCTATCTCTCTCTCTCTCTCTCTCTCTCTCTTTCGTTCCCCACTAAACAGAGGTCTATCTCTCTCTCTCTCTCTCTCTCTCTCTCTTTCGTTCCCCACTAAACAGAGGTCTATCTCTCTCTCTCTCTCTCTCTGCGTTCCCTGACTAAACAGAGGTCTATCTCTCTCTCTCTCTCTCTCTTTCGTTCCCCACTAAACAGAGGTCTATCTCTCTCTCTCTCTCTTGCGTTCCCGACTAAACAGAGGTATATCTCTCTCTCTCTCTCTCTCTCTCTTGCGTTCCCACTAAACAGAGGTCTCTTTTCTCTCTTGCGTTCCCCACTAAACAGAGATCTTTTCTCTCTCTTTCGTTCCCCACTAAACAGAGGTATCTCTCTCTCTCTCTCTCTCTCTTGCGTTCCCCACTAAACAGAGGTCTATCTCTCTCTCTCTCTCTCTCTTGCGTTCCCACTAAACAGAGATCTCTTCTCTTTCGTTCCCCACTAAACAGAGGTATCTCTCTCTCTCTCTCTCTCTCTCTTGCGTTCCCCACTAAACAGAGGTCTATCTCTCTCTCTCTCTCTTTCGTTCCCCACTAAACAGAGGTCTACTCTCTCTTCTCTCTCTCTTGCGTTCCGACTAAACAGAGGTATACTCTCTCTCTCTCTCTCTCTCTTTCGTTCCCCACTAAACAGAGGTCTATCTCTCTCTCTCTCTCTCTCTTTCGTTCCCCACTAAACAGAGGTCTATCTCTCTCTCTCTCTCTCTTTCGTTCCCACTAAACAGAGGTCTATCTCTCTCTCTTTGCGTTCCCACTAAACAGAGGTCTATCTCTCTCTCTCTCTCTCTCTTGCGTTCCCGACTAAACAGAGGTATATATCTCTCTCTCTCTCTCTCTCTCTTTCGTTCCCCACTAAACAGAGGTCTATCTCTCTCTCTCTCTCTCTCTCTCTTTCGTTCCCCACTAAACAGAGGTCTATCTCTCTCTCTCTCTCTCTCTTCTTTCGTTCCCACTAAACAGAGGTCTATCTCTCTCTCTCTCTCTCTCTTGCGTTCCCGACTAAACAGAGGTCTATCTCTCTCTCTCTCTCTCTCTCTCTTTCGTTCCCCACTAAACAGAGGTCTATCTCTCTCTCTCTCTCTCTTGCGTTCCCGACTAAACAGAGGTATCTCTCCTCTCTCTCTCTCTTGCGTTCCCACTAAACAGAGGTCTCTCTCTCTCTTGCATTCCCACTAAACAGAGATCTTCTCTCTTCTGTTCCCCACTAAACAGAGGTATCTCTCTCTCTCTCTCTCTCTTGTTCCCGACTAAACAGAGATATCTTCTCTCTCTCTCTCTTTGCGTTCCCACTAAACAGAGGTATTCTTCTCTCTCTCTCTCTTGCGTTCCCCACTAAACAGAGGTATCTCTCTCTCTCTTGCGTTCCCCACTAAACAGAGGTATCTTCTCTCTTGGTTCCCACTAAACAGAGGTATCTCTCTCTCTCTTGCGTTCCCCACTAAACAGAGGTATCTCTCTCCTCTCTTGCGTTCCCCACTAAACAGAGGTATTCTTCTCTCTTGCGTTCCCCACTAAACAGAGGTATCTCTCTCTCTTGCGTTCCCCACTAAACAGAGGTATCTCTCTCTCTTGCGTTCCCCACTAAACAGAGGTATCTCTCTCTCTCTCTTGCGTTCCCCACTAAACAGAGGTATATGTGAGCGTCTGTAGCGGTAGTGAGTTCAATCATAAACCCAAGCGAACCTGGCTCATACTCTGCGGTGGGCAAGTTTGGAAACAAATTCGTTTCCGTGGGATTTTTACGAAAGGTAAAAATAGACCTAACCATTCAGAAAGCAATGGCAAACTACTGAACGTATAAGTGGTGCCTAGCAAAATCAACTGTGGTTGATGGCTACGTCCTGTAAAGGATAGGCCACGATTTTCATTCAAACAGAGGCATAGAGTACTATATTGTATATGTCCTACTATGGGACATAGAGTACTATATTGTACATGTCCTACTATGGGCATATAGTCATTTAGTGTATAGGTCCGACTAGGGGACTTAACGTAATAGTGCATGTGTGCTACTAGGGGACGTAATGTAATAGTGTCTACATGTCCTACTATGGAACGTAATGTAATAGTGTCTACATGTTCTACTATGGAACGTAATGTAATAGTGTCTACATGTCCTACTAGGGGACGTAATGTAATAGTGTCTACATGTCCTACTATGGAACGTAATGTAATAGTGTCTACATGTTCTACAGGGTGTTCAAGATAATTGCAGCCCGTGAATGGAGCTAATCTGGCATATATGTATGGAAATTGGAAGGTTCAGTTATGACGTAGTATAGGTCAAGGTTGTGTGACGGTGTGTAATTGTAGTGCGGAAAGGGGCGATGAACAAATGTGACGTAGGACGATCTAGTCAGAACCGGTTTAAATAGTAAATAAACACAACTCAATTTGTACCTGGCAACTTTCGAATTGTCAATGGGGCTGCAATTATCTTTAACATCCTGTAGTATGTCCTACTATGTAAACTACAGTATTTTATGTATGCTTGTAATGTTGTCTTTTGTAAAGAGAGCTAAATAAAACAAAAACGAGACTATTAGAAACTTGATAGGAACAACACCAGTGCTAGAGCATATTAAGAAACAACACCAGTGCTAGAGCATATTAAGAAACAACAAACTAAATAGTTTCAGCTTCTGTTTCAGTTTGGAATGTCGTCATTACACTCCGGACATGCCCATAGGTGCTCCGATCTCCGATCTCCAACAGCGTCCATCGACTAAACCAAATGATTTGGCCATGTAACACGACTACTGTCCAACAGTACACACACACATACATATCGATAGTGTTCAGATACAATGGTTTCAAGATGACCTGAGTACGCCTATGGAAATTTCTTCTTCTTTCTTCTTCTGCGAACGCTCCATATCGACCACTTGTCAACCACTCTGTGTGAGTTGTATGTGATCTGAGCCTAAGAGCGATTGTACGTTGTGACAGTTATGCGCCTACAAGTAGTCCAGCACATCCGATTTCTGCGATGCTTTTTTATTTACTAGGGTAGCTTCCCTAAGACACTACATCAGTCGCCTCTTACGATATGCATTGTAGGTCGCAGTGGTACTATTCTTTGCTTCCATTGCGGGCCCCGGCACCACAAATGGCGGCTCTACTATCCAGATACAATCGTTTCAAGATGACCAAAGTTCGCCCATTCAAACGATTTTCCGCAGAAATATCAGAGGCGATTCGAAACACCATATACTAGGAGCACTCGAGGGTACTTGACAGAACTCTTCGCAAATCCTAAACGCTGAAAAGCACAATAGAAATAGAAGGAGAAGTCCTACGTACTAGAATACTGACTTCATTGTTAGTGTTTATGCATCAACAGTCAATCACATGCACACAATGCACACACACACGCGCGATAGTATAGATATCAACAACAAAAAACTTCAAATATTAAACGTACTGACAATCATACGAGTTAAAACAACCATTGAACTTGTATCACAAAAGTCGGTTAAATGATAACAAAATGTGATGATATCAGGCTAGACATACATGTGATATACCACTTCATAGTACTTGATATTTGATATAATTTATGTTTGCTTTAGCGTGTAGCTTTTTTGTTTATTTGTTTTTCTAATAATAATAATAGTCGTTCATTGCAGGACCGTGCGGTATATTTTTTCAGTATGATGCTAGTCTTCGAAATGTTGCCACTTAAATGTTTTTCTTATGATTTTTTCTTTTTAAATTGCACAAAATGGAAGAATCGTATACACCAATATTGGAATAACATAGACGAATATAGAAAAGCGTTGCGTAAAGATTTTTAATTATTGAATGGTTCAAATTGTATGTTGATTTCTTTGCTTATGCGGTCGCCTCTCTGTATCATAGCACGGCACGGCTCTGGTTGATTGCAAGCGATGATGACATCTATAATGTTTTTCCGACTCAGGATAGGACATGATGATGCTCGTCCATCACGGGTGATGATGACCACCATTTTTCACCCAATAGAATGTAGTTGTATTATGTTTGTCTGTGTGTGTGTAGATGACTAGTGAGCCCGATGCGTGCTTGAAATGTTTTTTTACAATGTGGACGACGAATATGTGCACTTCTGGGGAGTTTTACTGTCTTTCTTTTTTGTCGTTTCTGCTCTATCTGTGCAGCTCTACTTGCCTCGCAGACCGAAGAACCGTGTCGAAGTAGTGTGCACCAGGATAGGACATGTAAGGTTTTTAAGCTGAAGGATTGACTTCATTGCACCGGGTTTTACCCCATATGGCTGGATCCTCTCCGCAGAAATGACACGTCACCTGCCGAGAGTATTGCACAAAGCACGAACTCCGTAGCTCCATCAACAATCCTAGGGTCTCTGGAAAAAACATCACTCGTGAACAGAAAGATGAGGTCGGATTCGAACCCACGACCTTCGGCTCACAAGGCAAAGGGCTTAACCACTTAGCCACAGAGACCCCCACATAAGGACATAACACACTGAACAAACACCTACACAGGATACGATTGTCGTCATCTCCTCTGTGTCTCTATGGCACCGTGATCAAATCACAGAACATGCCCTGCAAGTTTGTCCCCTGTATGTCCTCAATAGAAAGAAATGCTGCCCTACAATTCAAAACTACATTCAAAACTACATGGCACCAGAGATGAGCTACAGACATCAGTCAACTTCATCATAAGAACGCGTCTAACGGTATAATCATGAAAACTACATGGCACCAGAGATAAGCTCCAGACAACAGTCGACTTCATCATAAGAACGCGTCTAACAGTATAATCATCAAAACTACATGGCATCAGAGATGAGCTCCAGACAACAGTTGACTTCATCATAAGAACGCGTTTAACAGTATAATCATCAAAACTACATGGCACCAGAGATGAGCTCCAGACAACAGTCGACTTCATCATAAGAACACGTCTAACGGTATAATCATCAAAATAGCGATCGCAAAGAAGATCTACTTTGCTGTTTATGTGTTTTGTTGACATAGATGTAGAACTGAAAGTCACGGTAGCAGTATGACGCCCACACAAAATTAAACAACTAAAGACAGTGTGAAATGGAACTGATAGGAAAACAAAAGATCAGAATACAAAGAGCATGCATATTTAAAATGGCAATATATGGATGTGAAACCGGGACTTTTAACGAGGCAGTTGGAAAACATAGATATGCTTTTGAATATAAGTGTTACAGAAAGTTCTCCATATAGCATGAAAGAAGACAATAACAAATATAAGTGTTACAGAAAGTTCTCCATATAGCATGAACGAAGACAATAACACATATAAGTGTTACAGAAAGTTCTCCATATAGCATGAACGAAGACAATAACAAATAGATATGTCCAGAAGGAATTCAAAATCAAAGAAAACTGACTGATGCAACCAAAAATAAAAGAATGAAAAAACTGAAGTATTTTGGACATACAAAAAATGTCGAGTTGGTGAAGACCATTATGGAAGGAGGTCGCCTGAGTGGTTACCGGGGCCCAAATTTGGGGTGTAAAGAATAGAACCACTGTTACCTGCCACGCATGTCGTAAGACGCGACTAAGGAAATTTGGCTGAAATCGGATGCATGTGTCCTAAACGTGTAGAAGGCTATGCGTTTAGGGACCTACCAAACCAATGTGCAATGTAAACACGTTCTTGACAAAGATCAAACATATCATAAAGAGTGATTAAAATTGGTCGTAAAGAACGAACGCAAAGAAGAAGAAGAAGGAAGAAGGCATCCCGGCAAAGAGGAGAAGAGGAAGACCATGGAGAAATGGATTCATGATGTAACAAGAAGGGGAAGATGGAGATATGTTGGGCATTCTTTGAGAAGAAAATATCAAATAATAATACAGCAGGCATTGAAATGGAAGATAGAAAGAAAGGACGCCCCTGGGTGGAAACTCTGAAAAGAACATAACTGAAAAGAACATAACTGAAACGAACATAACTGAAAAGAACATAACTGAAACGAACATAACTGAAAAGAACATCACTGAAAAGAACATCACTGAAAAGGGTGTAAAGGCGTGGGATTGACTTCATTGCACCAGGGTTTCCAATATGACTCCGCCTCTGCCGGCACAAATACCAAGAGTGTTTCACAAAGCACGAGCTCGGTAGCTTCAGCAATAATCTTAGAGATCTCATGAAAATATTGCACATGTCATTAGGTACGGATTCGAAACCACAACCTTCACAACAACGTCCGATTTTTGCGACGCTTTTTATTTACTAGGGTAGCTTCTCTAGGCCCCTACTTCAGTCGACTTTTACAACAAGTCTTGTAGGTACCAGTGTTACTATTCTTTGCTCCCTTGCAACCCCGGCAACACACAGGCTCGAACGGATACAACAAAGATGCGATGTGGAGAGGAACATCAGAATATGTATATGCAAATGTTTGGCATAGTGGGCTGTTAGGGCAAGAGACAGAATTTGACCTAGAACCATCACAGACAACCTTAATGTGCCGTTAGGGCAAGAGACAGAATTTGATGGAGAACCATCACAGACAACCTTAGTGTGCCGTCAGGGCAAGAGACAGAATTTGATGGAGAACCATCACAGACAACTTTAGTGTACCGTCAGGGAAAGAGACAGAATTTGATGGAGAACCATCACAGACAACCTTAGTGTACCGTCAGGGAAAGAGACAGAATTTGATGGAGAACCATCACAGACAACTTTAGTGTACCGTCAGGGAAAGAGACAGAATTTGATGGAGAACAATCACAGACAACCTTAGTGTACCGTCAGGGAAAGAGACAGAATTTGATGGAGAACCATCACAGACAACCTTAGTGTGCCGTCAGGGAAAGAGACAGAATTTGATGGAGAACCATCACAGACAACCTTAGTGTACCGTCAGGGCAAGAGACAGAATTTGATGGAGAACCATCACAGACAACCATAGTGTGCCGTCAGGACAAGAAACAGAATTTGATGGAGAACCATCACAGACAACCTTAGTGTGCCGTCAGGGCAAGAGACAGAATTTGATGGAGAACAATCACAGACAACCTTAGTGTACCGTCAGGGCAAGAGACAGAATTTGATGGAGAACCATCACAGACAACCTTCAATACGGAGTTGATTGATTGACAATGTCAGTTTGACATCAACAGAAATAGATCAGATGGTTTGATATACCGTCTGTGGGTCATCTTCAATAAATACTTTCATCAAAAACTTGGCAAGGACAGTGAGCTGCTGTTCAAATGTTTATAGCCAATTTATTATAGTCATATGTGTCCTGAATTACTCAACATATGTTGATTAATCTTCCAGACATATTTATAACCATAATTTGTCCATTTAAATAAAACATAAATTTTAATTGATATTTTAATGATATTGAAAAGTAGCGTGACTTTTGCCGGGTGTTACTACTTGTTTTTTTCTTCTTGTTTGTATGTGTCTATTTCTGTTTAGTGCCCGTCTGCCCAGCGTGTTCGTAGCGCGTTGGACTACGGGTGACTATCCTCTGTGTGTGCGGGTTCAATTCCGCGGGATGGCAGAAAAAGCCACAGATTCCACAGATTTACGGTGTTCGTGGCACCGAGCCGAAGGGTTACGATGTCCATGGCACCGAGCCGAAGAGCTGAAAAGCTCAAGTGCTTCTGGATCGGGAAAAAAAAATGCTGTTTAGTTTCACTGCTTGAGGATAAGAAGAGAATTTCTAGGACAGGCTTCTGTGTTCGTTCGCTTCATAAATAGTGTTTTTCTTCGCATCTGTTATCTCCGATATCCACTTTTTGCGTGGACGGACTTGTGGATGCAATTTGTGTATTCTAGTCTGAATGCGATCGACTAGTACATCGTGTGACACATCTAGGGAATTCTGAAGCAACTGTGACAGGCCAAGCATGCCGACATCGGTATAATATAATTTATGCTCATAGAATTAGGAAGAGATTTCAAGAAACAGTATTGGTAATATGTAACGTTTTCTGAGCTTTTATGTTGGTATAAAACTTTTTACGTAAATAATGATGGTCGCTGGAAGTGAAAAGACAGATGATAAAAAGTATTTTCCTACCAACACTTTGTTACCAGTGCTAAACTTGGTCTCTTACGGCAACACACCACAGATTTTTTTCCGATCCAGAAGCACTTGAGCTTTTCAGCTCTTCGGCTCGGTGCCATGGACATCGTAACCCTTCAGTTGAGTGCCACGAACACCGTAAATCTGGGGAATCTGTGGCTTTTTCTGCCATCCCGCGGAATTGAACCCGCACACACAGAGGGATAGTCACCCGTAGTCCAACGCGCTACGAACAAGATGGGCAGACGGGCACACGCCACAGATAGAAAGCTCACCACAGGTGAAATGAAATGCTTGAGGAAGGCAGTCGGGGTCACCAGGAAAGACAGACTACGAAATGAGGACATCAGAAGCAGAGTGGGCATAACTTCATTCACCGAATACATCGAAAAAAAACAAATGCAGTGGTTTCGGCATTTAATGAGAATGAAATACAACCAACCACCAATAACAGCATACAATAAAAAGTGATCGGGTACTAGAGCTAAGGAAGGAAAAGATGGATAGACAATATCAAGACCACATTACATAAACACGGATATAACACAACAAGGGCGACTTATCTGGCCCTAGAACGCAAATTAAAGCTTCCATCCCTACGCTTAAAGGCAAGAGTGAACAGCCAAATACATCTTCCACCTGGGAATAGACAATAGGCAATGTCGGTCGCAGTTAGCGAAGTTTATAACACGCTTCGATCGTGACTACTACCGTGGAAACTCTGGGTTCGAGGTCAACTTGAGTCAGCAATTCTCGGGTGCACAAGATATGTGATTGGACTACAAAAAACCATGATCCTTTATCTGGGGAATTAAATTGCAAGCACACCTGGAGTCGAAGTACGGCTCGCCTGAATGGTAAGAGATATTGGTGATAAGAGAAGCAAACCTTCAAGCAAAATTTAGTGAGAAGTGTCACGACTACGCCCGAACTGATAAAACGTCCAAACGGGGAAAAAAGTAGCACATGATTTCTACATACTGCTCGGTCCATCTCCGGAGAAATAGTACACGTCCCCTGCTGAGAGTATTGCACAAAGCACGAGCTCTGTAGCTCCCACAACATCTCTTTAAAAAATGCATTCGTTAACCGAATGGTGCGATCTGGATTCAAACTTACGGTATTAAGAACGCAAAGCAAACAGATTTGAACACTCCGCCACAGAGACCTCAAAATGACACTGAAAGTGTTAAAAAGAGAGAGAGGAGGTAACTGTCTATGCAAATATTTTGTCCGTGACTGACAGTTTGAGTTTCATCTGTACTCGCTTAAACAGATTAAGGTCAGCTATACCTCTAATCCTGTATAAGTGTCTAACAGAACGGGCAATAATGTTGTCCCTTGTGTTCTCCTCCCGCAGAGCAAATATCCATGATTGATGTTGATTTAACATTACGCGGAGGACATCACTGCCCGATTCGGGGCTGGTGTCATTTTCTCACAGAGTTGCCCTAATTAAAACAAAACAAATCCAGGTATATTTGTTTTTCATTGTTTAACTAGTCCAAGGTCGTTGATTAAAGTAGAGCTTTTTTTATGGTGTGGAAAATTACGCCAAGGAAGAACAAAGTTTTCATTATTTTCCTGTGTAACCCTGAGGAGGCGCATCTAAAGGCGTTTAGTTTTCTATTCACGAGACTGTGTTACACCTTCTGTGCAATTTCGTGAGTCGTGAACACAACCTTGATGTGATTATGACAAGGATTTCCTCAAGAACATCAGCAGAACAGACCATGTCATAATATTTCATAAACGTGTCCTGCATTGCAAACTCAAGAAACACACAGACTGTGAATAAATCAAATATCTCTATACAATTGTCAACAGGCGGTACAGACTTCTTTGCGTTCGTTCTCTACGACCAATTTTAATCATTCTTTTGATATGTTTGATCTTTGCCAAGAACGTGTATACGTTGCACATTGGTTTGGTAGGCCCCTAAACGCATAGACTTGTACATGTTTAGGACATGTGCATCCGATTTCAGCCAAACCTCCTTATACGCCTCTTACGACATGCGTGGTAGGTAACAGTGGTTCTATTCTTTACACCCCAAATTTGGGCCCCGGTAACCACTCGGGTGACGGAACAGACACCGGAGCATGTCTCGCAAGCGCCCGCGTGCCCAGCGTGTTCGTAGCGCGTTGGACTACGGGTGACTAGTCCTCTATAAGTGCGGGTTCCACTCCGCGGACTGGCAGAAAAGCTACAGGTTCCCCAGATTTACGGTGTTCGTGGCACCGAGCCGAAGGCTTACGATGTCCATGACACCGAGCCGAAGAGCTTTCAGCTCAAGTGCTTCTGGATCGGGAAAAAAAAAATGTGCCGCAAGACTGTCCTATCCTGTAGGTGCTGACATGTAACATTTGGCCACACCCAGTGAAATTGAACACTAACCGTTGGGGAAATCTGACCGACTTCAAAGCTGATTGTCCAGTTTAATGTCAACAGTGGATTAAGCGCATTATCAGAGATAGCTAATCCCTTTAGCTGCTAATGACGTGTATAGACGTTTTCCCCATTCACTACTAAAGACGCGTTAACACGTCTTGTTATTATCTCTCCTCTGTGGGCTAAAGACGTGTTAACACGTTATACATTGCTACTGTCACTGCTATAGGCGTACATTCACGTTTGTGACCTAGAAAAAAGAGTAGCTATTTTTAGCTGAGACATCGGAGAGTATGTAACAGTGACAGGAAAAAGAATAAGCCTATCTTGGTTGCGGTGAGTAATAAGCCTATCTTGGTTGCGGTGAGAATAAGCCTATCTTGGTTGCGGTGAGAATAAGCCTATCTTGGTTGCGGTGAGAATAAGCCTATCTTGGTTGCGGTGAGCAATACACAGACCCACGATTCGAAAAGCAAACACTGTGCACGTTATTTGTCCTAACTTTATGCACTAAGTAATTGAAATATCATGTCTCGGCCCGGCCGGCTATAATGATATCTATATTTAGTTCACGTCTACCATTGCTAGCTGTGACAATGTCAACCCCACAAACTGCACCCATCATGTTGACGTTTGCTTTGTTTTCTTGTCTCGCTATTAAAACAAAATATTTTTTTGTATTTCTGTCTAAAGAATAAAAAAATATTTGTTGAATGCCAACACCTGATTTCATGATGAAGTGTAATTAAAATGTAATTGAAAACTCAGGCTAATACCAGTTCAGGGACGTTGTGGTCATCATGACAATTTCTGTCAAACGTTTTTTTTTGTTGTCACTGACCTATTTATTACAATGTCGGATTGATGCATGGACTGTCTGTTTGTGAGAAGTTCAGCTAATGTTTGAAGTTTAAACATAATGAGAGGTCAATCTCACCCTTAACATGCCTGCTAGACAATATTTGTATTATTGTCACAATGATATGATCAGTTGGAATGGTGATGGGAGGATATAGAATATGGGATGGGGGTGTTCCTGTGCAAACTAGTTAAGCAGTTTGACCACCGTTCGTCAAGATCGTTGGTTCGAACCTGGATCGCGTTGTTTGGCTCACAAGTGCATATTTTCAGAAGATCCCGTTAGTATTGTTCCTGTAGCAACGGAGTTCGTGCTTTGTGAAATACGTTCGGCAGGTAACGTAGATTATTTCTGCGTAAAGTGACCTAACGATATGGGCAACCTGGTGCAATGATATCAATTCTTCACATTAAGATCTCTTTCTGACTGCTGCTGCTGGTGGTGTCGTGGTACTTAAGATAGATATATATATGCCCGTCTGCCCAGCGTGTTCGTAGCGCGTTGGACTACTGGTGACTATCCCTCTGTGTGTGCGGGTTCAATTCCGCGGGATGGCAGAAAAAGCCACAGTTCCCCAGATTTACGGTTTTTGGTGGCACCGAACCGAAGGGTTACATGGCACCGAGCCGAAGAGCTGAAAAGCTCAAGTGCTTCTGGATCGGAAAGAAAGAAAAAGAAAAGATATATATATATATATCATGTTCTTCTTCTGCGAGCGCTCCATATCGACCACTTATTGACCACTCTGTGTGAGTTGTATGTGGTCTGAGCCTAAGAGCGATTGTTGGTTGTGCAAGTTATAAGCCTACAAGTAGGCCAGCGCATCCGATTTCTGCAACGCGATTTATTTACTAGGGTAGCTTCTTTAAGTCCTACATCAATCGCCTCTTACGACATGCCTTGTAGGTCGCAGTGGTACTATTTTGTGCTTCCCGGCACCACATGGCGATATAAAATCTAAATTATGATTTACAACCAAAAAAAATTCAAATTATCTGCCTGTGTACATCAAGAATTCGAAAAACGTGGGAATGTCTAGAGAAGTTTATATGTCTTGGCAGTGTAACAACATTCCAAAGCTTAACAATTCGGTCGACCCGTGATCACTTCACGGTAAGGACAAGGATTTTTTTAATGTTGTGAGCATAAATGAAAAATCGTAACTTAAACAGCTTCGCGGCGACTGTACTAGCCATGCGGCCTTTAAATTCCTCAGTTTCTCGTCCCACCTGTCCTACACTGCCCTAACAAGCGGTACTAGAGGCAGTAACGAAAAATGAAGAAAGAAGAATAAAGGAAGATATGGTAGTATTTTCGTTCGCTCGCTTTGACTTCAGGTATATTCTAATAATATGATATCTCTCGCTGATTTTTTGCGTGAAGCTTGCTGTTCTTTTCCCCACCAGTGTTTCTCACCCATTCAGGCGAACCTAACTACGACTTCTGATGTACTTGTAAATGTCCTATTAAATAATGTCCTATTAAATGTGGCGCCTAATATAACGTATCTGACTTATTTTTGCGCGATGATTTGCTTTCTTACCAGTGTTCGTCGCCATTCAGACAAACCTTACCTTGACTTTAGAGGTACTTGTAATTTAGATCCCCCAAATAAAGGTATGGTTTCCTGTAGTTCAACCGAGTATCGTGTGCACATGGGAAAAGCTGTCCGCGAACCATGGAATTTCCCTATCACGTGAACACTAGTGCAGAGTGTTACCAGCATTTGCTATCGACGACCTATGAATAGGTTACGACTTGTCATAAGAATGAGCCATGATATACTTGCGAGAACAGTCATTACATGGACCACAGCCAGGCTCTAGTACAGGCCAGACAACTGGCCGGGTATTCCTGACCTAGATAAGAAAAGGGATCTGGAAATTACAGATGTTTGATAGAACACTGCACTCTTTTTTGCAATTTTACTCAATTCTGTGAGTCTATGGTTATTTATTGGTGAAAAATATTCATAATATTGATATTCCTTATTGTTAAACCTAACTTGTTGCATAATATAACTTCGAGTTAGCATTTTCTGTTGATTTTAAAATGAATTCGTCTATATACACCAATACTGGAATGCGAGGTCACGTGGTGTAGTTGGGGTCTGATTTCCCATAATTCTTACCTGAGCCCGAAGGCCCAGTAGTTTATAGTTGGCTCTGCATGGACACAGAAACGTCTGTATGTTGCCGGGGGCTCACATGGGCAACAAAGAATAATAACAATGCGGCCTACAAGGCATGTCGTAGGAGACGACTAAGTTAGGGGCCTAAGAAAGCTACCCTAGTAAATTTTAAAAAATCACAGAAATCGATGTGCTGGCCTACTTGTATGAACATAACTGGCACAACGTATAATCGCTCTTAGACTCAGATCACATGTAAATTGTAATCAATGGTTTAACAAACGGTAGAAATGAAGCGTTCGGAGAAGAAGAAGAAAAAGAACACAGAAAAAAATGAAGATGTAAAGAAAGTCCGAAAAGAATATGAAGACGTCTAATGTCCAATGGAGGAAGATCTGGCTGTAGTATCTCTAACATGGAATAGTACGCTGACTTCTGCAGAATAAAGATAAGCATTGAGAATTTTATATTACATTTTCCTTTTCTATTGGGCCCGTACTCGACAGTGCTGCAACGGTTGAACGTGTAAAAATCCTGGAGCCTTAGTTCTTTCACATGAGATCTGCTCGGAATTTGTTTAAGTGTATCAAGTTGCATATAACACGCTGAAATGATCAAAATGATTCCTCACAAACGACTACATGAAAAAATGGCAGATAAAACCACACAAAAACAGACTAAGACATGATATCTCTCTATGAATCCTCCTTTCGTTCGCTTGAAATATGTCTAAATATTCAATGTTGTCTCTTGTATGAACTTCACTGTCTTTTGTAGCTCACACAGAGGTCCGTGTAGTTTTATGTCGAGTGTTGTTTCGTTAGGCCAGTGAGTTTGCCTCAGTGTATCATATTCGGGGCAGTCTTGAAGTATGTGCTCTGCAGTCTGGTTTGCCTGTCCATATGTACACATGGCTGAATTGCCAATCTTTAATTTTGTATACATGTGGCTGCGGAGCCGATTGTGTCCTGTTCTAAGGCGCAGAATAACAACTTGTTCCAATCTGCTCATATTATAGTAATCGTCTTGTGTTGGTATTTGTGGCTTTCTCATTGATTTAATCATCCTTTTCTTTGGTGGTAGGTAACTGGCACACCCGGCTGCTGTCCTGCAGCACCTTCCTTGGCCAATCGGTCTGCTGTTTCATTTCCTGGTATTCCACAGTGAGAGGGTATCCACTGCAAGACGGCCCTGCGATGCTTGGATAATTTAGACAGTAGGGTCTGTAGACCTGGCAATTTTCTGGACTTGAGTGCTTGGAGTGCTGATTTTGCATCAGTCAAAAATACAACAGGTTGAGGATCGGGTCTGGTATTCAACAGTTTCTCAGTTGCCACCTTGATTGCCTGAATTTCTGCATCATAGTTGTGACAGAATTTCCCGTTGGTACTTTAATCGCATCTCTAGCGTTTTTTGGGTATTCTTCTCTCTATGAAGTCTCCCACCATTTGACCTCGATCAAGCGGACACTATACTTTAATCTTAGCCACAATGCATGAATCAACAAGAATTTTACTAGATCGGCACTAACAACCCATCTTCAAATAATAATTTTAAAAAATTAATAGTATGACATTTTGGTTTTAACAAATGTTTTTAAAAAAGGAAAGAAATAAGACAACAAACAATTATTCAGTTTTTATTATTCATTCCATGCATTTGATAAAATACTGCTTCTCTTCTCTTAAAGTGCATACCATATTAAACAACTTGTTGACTGGTTTGTTATTCACCTTGAAACCACAAGTACAGGTAGGTGAACGGATATTTGCTTAATCAACAGGTAGCGATTTCAATACAGTTCAAGAATCCTGTTTCATCTCGTTTAGTTTTCAGTTTGTGTCCGTGAACAAACAATTCATTCAAGTTTTCAGTTTGTGTCTGTGAACAAACAATTCATTCAAGTTTTCAGTTTGTGTCTGTGAACAAACAATTCATTCAAGTTTTCAGTTTGTGTCTGTGAACAAACAATTCATTCAAGTTTTCAGTTTGTGTCCGTGAACAAACAATTCATTCAAGTTTTCAGTTTGTGTCGGTGAACAAACAATTCATTCAAGTTTTCAGTTTGTGTCCGTGAACAAACAATTCATTCAAGTTTTCAGTTTGTGTCGGTGAACAAACAATTCATTCAAGTTTTCAGTTTGTGTCCGTGAACAAACAATTCATTCAAGTTTTCAGTTGGTGTCTGTGAACAAACAATTCATTCAAGTTTTCAGTTTGTGTCTGTGAACAAACAATTCATTCAAGTTTTCAGTTTGTGTCTGTGAACAAACAATTCATTCAAGTTTTCAGTTTGTGTCCGTGAACAAACAATTAATTCACGTTTTCAGTTGGTGTCTGTGAACAAACAATTCATTCAAGTTTTCAGTTTGTGTCTGTGAACAAACAATTCATTCAAGTTTTCAGTTGGTGTCCGTGAACAAACACTTCATTCAAGTTTTCAGTTTGTGTCTGTGAACAAACAATTCATTCAAGTTTTCAGTTGGTGTCTGTGAACAAACAATTCATTCAAGTTTTCAGTTTGTGTCTGTGAACAAACAATTCATTCAAGTTTTCAGTTTGTGTCTGTGAACAAACAATTCATTCAAGTTTTCAGTTTGTGTCCGTGAACAAACAATTCATTCACGTTTTCAGTTGGTGTCTGTGAACAAACAATTCATTCAAGTTTACAGTTTGTGTCTGTGAACAAACAATTCATTCAAGTTTTCAGTTTGTGTCCGTGAACAAACAATTCATTCAAGTTTACAGTTTGTGTCCGTGAACAAACAATTCATTCACGTTTTCAGTTGGTGTCTGTGAACAAACAATTCATTCAAGTTTTCAGTTTGTGTCTGTGAACAAACAATTCATTCAAGTTTTCAGTTGGTGTCCGTGAACAAACACTTCATTCAAGTTTTCAGTTTGTGTTCGTGAACAAACAATTCATTCAAGTTTTCAGTTGATGTCCGTGAACAAACACTTCATTCAAGTTTTCAGTTTGTGTCCGTGAACAAACAATTCATTCACGTTTTCAGTTGGTGTCTGTGAACAAACAATTCATTCAAGTTTTCAGTTTGTGTCTGTGAACAAACAATTCATTCAAGTTTTCAGTTGGTGTCCGTGAACAAACACTTCATTCAAGTTTTCAGTTTGTGTTCGTGAACAAACAATTCATTCAAGTTTTCAGTTGATGTCCGTGAACAAACACTTCATTCAAGTTTTCAGTTTGTGTCCGTGAACAAACAATTCATTCAAGTTTTCAGTTTGTGTCCGTGAACAAACAATTCATTCAAGTTTACAGTTTGTGTCCGTGAACAAACAATTCATTCAAGTTTTCAGTTGGTGTCCGTGAACAAACAATTCATTCAAGTTTTCAGTTGGTGTCTGTGAACAAACAATTCATTCAAGTTTTCAGTTTGTGTCTGTGAACAAACAATTCATTCAAGTTTTCAGTTGGTGTCCGTGAACAAACAATTCATTCAAGTTTTCAGTTTGTGTAAGTGAACAAACACTTCATTCAAGTTTTCAGTTTGTGTCCGTGAACAAACAATTCATTCAAGTTTACAGTTTGTGTCTGTGAACAAACAATTCATTCAAGTTTTCAGTTTGTGTCCGTGAACAAACAATTCATTCAAGTTTTCAGTTGGTGTCCGTGAACAAACAATTCATTCAAGTTTTCAGTTGGCGTCTGTGAACAAACAATTCATTTAAGTTTTCAGTTTGTGTCTGTGAACAAACAATTCATTCAAGTTTTCAGTTTGTGTCCGTGAACAAACAATTCATTCAAGTTTTCAGTTGGTGTCCGTGAACAAACAATTCATTCAAGTTTTCAGTATGGAATGTACTATTAACTCTTTCAGCAATCTGAGCCGATATACTAGCTTGACGTAGTTATTTTAAGATGACGTAAAGACAGTATACCAGTATACTGGTATTTAGTATACAATACATGATCAGTACCTTCGGGGGTGGGAGGTTGAAGAAAATTACAGAGAGAAAAGAGGTAAACCCGTTATCATACCTCCAGGTGTATTGGGTAATACGGTGTTAGGTCCACATTTTTCATTAACCGTCGGCACACGATGGGTGACGTGGTCAACATTGAGAGAATCTTTCCGAACGGAGGAGTTTTAGAGTTGGGAATCCCAGTCGCGGACCAGATTGAGAGAGACGAGTGTCGATATTGGTACAGCCCGAAAAGAACGACATATGCCCCTGCAAAATGGCAGACATGACGGCAGAACATGTCTTGCAAGACTGTCAACGGTTAGCAGGTATAAGGAAAGAGTCATGGGCACAACACACAGAGCTTCGCGAAAAGCTGTACGGAGGAACGGAGTCCCTAAAACAACAGTAAAATTCATGATAAAAGTTGGTCCATCAGTCTAGGCCGGGAACGCAAAGGAAGGAAGGAACGACATATTTGTGGTCCACAGTAAATTAAGCGCATGGCCGGAGATCACTGAAGAAGAAGAAGGACCCCCTTTGGAGCATAGGCCATCAACCATGGTTCTACAGTTATTCCTGTTCTGAGCAGTCATGTCCATGTCTACCAACCTGAGGCTTATGTGTTTGACGTCTTTATCAAGTTCTCTTGTCTTTATGTTTTTAGTCTACCTCACTTCCGTTTGCTCTGTGGATTCCAGCTCAGTGCATGCCTGGCAATGTTATACGAGATCTGATTTAAGCTTCTGTACTATTTCTGAAGTTTCTGCTAAAATAATTGTTAATAGCATGTGTAGCTGCGTTCCAAGATTGGACTCTAGCCACTATCGCACACACCAGAGAGGTGCAACATCACACGTCTGAGGCCGTTGTCATCATCTCTCGCGATGGATGTTTATTAGTCTTTAATATTCAGTATTTTACTGGTATTATTCAATACTGGTTTATCTGTGATCCGATACGTTTGAATAAAAATTCGAATAACAATTGACTTTAAGATGTATTAGGACTTCATCAACATCATCATCATCATCATCATCAACATCAAATAGTTTGTTCTGAGCAGAGCTATGTCCCTTAACAATCCATGGGAAATTTTCCCCTCTCATAAGTCAGATGTCCGGCTTCTGCAGTCGTTATGCTCAAATCGTAAGTTGCAACCTAGATCCATCTTCTTCGTGGTCTTCCTCTTCTACACTTTGCCAGGATGCGTCCTTCCAAAATGGTATTCTACAACCATTCGTGTCTTTTTACATGTCATTTTCACAGTCTGCCTTAGGAAAATAATGAACATCAAATGGCAGGATATGATCCCAGATACAGAGGTCCTAAAAAGAGCTGCTCTCCCCAGCAGCTACACAATCTTGATGCAGTCCCAGATAAGATGGGCAGGACATGTGGCTCGAATGCCAGATTGCAGAATACCCAAACGACTCTTTATGGTGAGCTGCAAAGTGGTAAACGCTCACAGGGGGTCAGAAAATGCGATTCAAAAATACACTCAAGAATTCGATGAAATCCTTTGGCATATATGTCAACAACTGGGAGAATGCTGCTCAAGACAGATCAGCCTGGCGTGCACTTCTTCGACACGGTTCCTCGGCCTGCAAGGCAGGTAGAACAGCATGGATGGAGCAAAGACGTCAAAACAGAAAGGCAGTAAAACTTCCCACAAGTGCAAGTATACCTTGCCCACACTGTACACGAACATTTCAAGCCCGTATCGGGCTCACCAGTCATCTACGCACATACAGACAAACATAGCGCAACTACATTTCCTTGGATGAAAATTTGTGTGGAGGACGAGCATCACATGTCCAAAATACTTCAATTTTCTCATTCCTATTTGTATAATCAGACAGTTATCTGAGATTTCAAGTTTACTAATACTTACTATGACAAAATATGTATATAGGAAGCTATCTTATTTTTTTATTTTTTTCCGATCCAGAAGCACTTAAGCTTTTCAGCTCTTCGGCTCGGTGCCACGAACACAGTGAATCTAGAGAACCTGTGGCTTTTTCTGCCAACCCGCGGAATTGAACCCGCACTCACAGAGGGCTTGTCCAACGCGCTACGAACACGCTGAGCATGCGGGCATTGTTATAAATAATACAGCTCATAGAAAGATCAATTTCAATTTTTTGGGATAAGTCACAAGCATCAACTTTCAAATAATGAATACGCTCAAGCTGTCACTATTAGCGTTGTCAATTGGTTGGCGTACTGGCCTTATAATCAATAGAGACTGAGTTCGTCTCACGTTTTGACAATTTCGATGAGACTGTAAGGAGTATCTTACATGCTGAACTTGGCAAAAAAAGGTCAAAATAAATTTTCTATCTGTCCCAGAATTAATTCCGCAGTGGAAGCGGAATTTTTACCGATCGTAATTGCTTTCAGGTCGACCCAGCCTCCACCCGTGTGGTGCCGGGATCCGCAAGGGAAGCAAAGAATAGTACCACTGCGACCAATAAGGCATGTCGTAAGAGGCGACTAATGTAGGACCTGGGAAGCTACCTAGTAAATAAAAAGCGTGGCAGAAATCGGATGTGCTGGCTTCCGTGTAAGCGCATAACTGGCACAAAGTACAATCGCTATTTTATATATATTATAGGTTTAGATCACAAATCACAAAGAGAGGTTAACGAGTGGTCGATATGGATCGTTCGATGAAGAAGAAGAAGAAGAAGAAGAAGAAGCAGAAGAAGAACCGACGAGTGTCTCCAATGTAACGTTGAAGATGATGAAAACATGTGCAGGACTTTTATTTTTATCTTTTTCTTTCAAATGAATTAAAAGATTAAAAGTAATTAATGTCGATCTATCTGTATAGCCCGCCCAGCGAGTTCGTTGCACGTTGGACGACGGGTGACAACCCCCCCTGTGAGTGCGGCTCAATTCCACGGGCTGCCATAAAAGCCACAGGTTCTCCAGATTTACGGTGTTCGTGGCACCAAGCCGAAGAGCTGAAAGCTCAAGTGCTTCTGGATTGGGGAGGGGAAAAAATATATCTGTATTCAAGGTTATCCCATACACACTTAATTACTATCAAAACAAAACTTCATGTTCATGACGAATAGAGATAACGACTTTTATATCAGCAGATTTTGTTGAAATATCGACGACAGAGCAGTTTTTCGTATCTCCATCGACAGTTCTTTATTTCGTTTCAATGCTTATTGAGCCAGAACCTTATTTAATATAGTTCTTGTATAGTGACGATTGTTCCCGGCTCAGAGTTGTGTACGTTTGAGTTAAGACGCTTCTTCTTCTTCTTCTTTGTTACCTTAGTTGTCCCACTGCTGCCGGGTTTCGACTCAATGTCGTTCGTAGTCTACTATATGACTCTTTCGTTCTTCTACAACGGCGTGGCTAGGAATACGTCAAACAGCTCTCTGCCAGTGTCAGAAGGTGGAACAGGCAACGGAGCATGTCCTGCAAGACTGTCCTCTCCTGAGTTCGCTTAGTATCAACAAGTGGCCCCACCAAGTTTACCTAAAAAAACAAAACTTTGTTTGTGGTCCACAGTAAACTAAGCGCATGACCTGAGATGCATGACCTGAGATGCATGACCTGAGATGCATGACCTGAGATCGGTGAATAAGAAGAACATGAAATTAGTGACGGATACCTGCATTTGTGACATGATTCTGTTATCACATGTATCCATCTTTTCCTTGGTCTTCCTCTCACCTTTCGCCATGATGTTCTGCTGTAGAAGGCTTTATAAACAACGTGGACTGACTTTTTTTCCGTTGTAATTAACTTTGCTGAGAGAGACAAAAAAATATTGGTCTCGGTTCCATGAATGAGATTGAGCGAGTTGCACAGGATAGAGCGGTATGGATAAATTGCTTGCAGGCCATATGTAACGTATAACGGTACGAGAGGAATTCTTATAAGCAGGATCTAGTTTCAACCTTCTCTCTTGTGATGATAGTTGTGATTATATCTTAGTGACCTTTTGAAGACATCAAATTTCACGTGTGGTTATTGTCTGTGCCAGTTCTTTATTCATTGTCCATGTTTGTCATCGTTGGTGCGGTGTTGTGGGTGGTCTTGCGACCACTTCTCTCTATATCGTCAACCGATGGTTGTTTTAGCACTACGCCCCAATTCCTAGCGGTCAAACAAACAAAAAGGCAGTTGTCCATGTTTGACTCTGTTAGCAGAAAGTAGGAATGTTGTTAAGATGTTCAAAATTCAAAATTCGAACAATTTACCAGTTCTGACTACAGTCTCTTTCCTCTTTTCTTTAAACCTGTTGTGTCTCACGGCGTCATGGTAACAAGAGATTTCTAGAACGGGATTTTGTGTTTCGCTTCATAAATTGTGTTTTTCGCTGCCTCTGTTATTTCTATGACGCACCTTTTGCGTGGACAGCCTTTTGCTATGTATCCAGTGTATCGGACTAACATTGCTCTTTGAGGCGCACTGTCTGTTGGTAATCTACTTGATTGATTGATTGATTGATTGATTGATTGATTGATTGATTGATTGATTGATTGGACCATCATCATTACACTTCAGTGAGTAATCGTGAGCTTTGATCTCTTCTTACATGGAAGATCTCAGCTGCAGTGCACGAACTCCGTATCGCCGGCGAGGGTCCCCGATGTAATTTTGAAGATGGTGATGATAATTTTGTAGGAATTTTATTTTTAATCTTTTCTCATGAGTTTTATCCGGGCAGCGGCTTTCCAGCCTACTCTTCTAGATTTTGAACTGCCAAGGGTTCCTTTACGTGCTTAAATTGAACACGGGACCTACGTTTTATAGTCCGTCTCCGATAAGACTAAGAACTAAATCTCACCTGCACTGAGATCACGCGTATGTAGCCGAACTATTTAATGTGTTGTTTCTTTATGAAGTTCAGTATTGACGTAACCTTTTTCCCTGATGTTTTCATTTCTAAAGTAGTCACTGCTTAATACGCCCACCATACTTCATCTCTGTCGTGACTAATTTTCTTGTATCTGTTGATGTCATCTTACAAGATACATTAAATTGTATATATTAAACAAGATATTTGTAATATCAAACATAGAGCATAAGATATATTACACAAGACAATAGTTAACCTATTTTCTCTTATTTGTTGTATATTCGTAATTGAGAAAGTCATGTGTTTCGTTAAGTGAGAGGTGTGTGACCTTGATTACCGTCAAGCCCAGGTTGGCAGGATATAGTGTCGATACAGTTTGTTTATCTGAGATATGTAACCGTGTTATCTATCTATATATCGTGGGTTGCACTATTGATCTGCATTGAATGATGTGTCGTACGACTTTCATTGACGATGACATCAATGTAGTTTATCTCTGCGGTGTGCCCGAGTGGTTAAAGAGGGCCCAAATTTGGGGTGTAAAGAATAGAACCACTGTTACCTGCCACGCATGTCGTAAGAGGCGAATAAGGAGGTTTGGCTGAAATCGGATGTATGTGTCCTAAACGCGTAGAAGTCTATGCGTTTAGGAGCCTACCAAACCAATGTGCAACATATACATGTTCTTGGCAAAGATCAAACATATCACAAAGAGTGATTAAAATTGGTATTAAAGAACGAACGCAAAGAAGAAGAAGATCTTTGCGGTATGGGCGTATCAGAGGTATAGGTTGGACGGGAAGATGATGGGAAGAGAGAATATTAATAAGATCAAGGTAGAAGAAGAGAAATATGTATGGAGAAAAATTAAGAAAAAATATAAGATCAGGAAGAAGATGAGGAAGAATGCGAATGAGGAAAAAGGAGAAAAAGGGGAGGATACATGAAGAAGAAAATGAGGCAGGAAGAAGTGGAATGAGGAAGAAGTGGAATGAGGAAGAAGTGGAATGAGAAAGAAATGGAATGAGAAAGAAATGGAATGAGAAAGAAATGGAATGAGAAAGAAGTGGAATGAGGAAGAAGTGGAATGAGAAAGAAATGGAATGAGGAAGAAATGGAATGAGAAAGAAATGGAATGAGGAAGAAGTAGAATGAGAAAGAAGTGGAATGAGGAAGAAGATAGATGAAAAGAGGCACGATAGGATGAAGTAGAAAATGAAGCAGATTAAAGATGATGAATTAGAGATATAAAAATCATAAGATAGAAGGTGAATAGCGATGGATATAAGAGAGAAATTGAAGATATGGATGAGAGAAAGAAGATGCATGAGAATGATGATAAATATCAGCAGGAATTGGGAAGAAAGTGAGAGTGAAGAATATGAACGAGAAAGAAGATGACAGATGGAGAAAATAAAAGAAAGGTGATACAAAATTTGAATAATGAAATTTACAACAAATTTAAAATTGGCACAACTAGCATGTGCCACTGCGAGAAGGTGGACATTACGGCAGAGCACCTACTGCAAGACTGCCCACTGCTAGCAGGCATGAGAAACGAAACCTGGCCGGAAAATACCGAGCTAAATGAGAAGCTGTACAGAGGGACGGAGTCCGTATAAACAACAGGAGAATTTATGAGGAAATCTGGTACATCAGTCTAAGCGGTGATCGAGAGAGAGAGAGAGAGAGAAAGAGAATGATGAAGAAGGCAAAAATGGAAGCAAATGAATGAGGAATAAGACGAATAACAAAGAAAGTTTAAAAAGACAGAAAATTAATTAGGAAGAAGTTAAATTAAGAAAAATGGGACAAAAATTATTAGTAAGGAGGCAGATTGGGAAAAGAAAATATTACTATAAATTAAGGAATTGTCTGATCATTATTTCTCCTTCTTCAAACGCTCCATATCGACCACTTGTTAAACACTCTTTGTGATCTGTATGGAATCTGAGCCTAAGAGTGATTGCACGTTGTGCCAGTTACGACATGCCTTGCAGTGTTACTATTCTTAGCTCCCCTCGAGCCCCGGAAAGACACGGGCGGAATATTATTTCAAACCTTCTATACGTACGGGCTTCCTCCCAATCCGTACTAACTTATTACCACCAACCACTAGGCAACAGCGGCCAAGTCGACATTATCTTTCCAAGCTGCACAAGCTGGCAATACGGGTTCATCGTTAGGTTATCAAATGAGAACTAGTTCTGGCATAGTTCCCGGGTTATTTTGATGCCCCGTCTTGAAGCTGTGCCAAGTTCAGGGCTGTTGCATGCATACGATAACATTAAAACTGTATTTTTGGCTCGGTGGGTTGGGGAGAGAGGGGGATGGGAGTTGACCTCATAAACATACACATACACCATCTGTTGTAATTGAAAACGGGACGTAACTCTATCCTGATGTACTACCAAACAAGTATCTCATTACTAAAATTGAATAATTTAACAACAAAAACAGATGAAAACTGAAAGCCGAGGAAGTGGGGAGGATAGTACATTTGCTTCGTAGGCACGAAGTCTCAGAATCAAATTCCATAACTGGAGTTGGATTTTGTTCGAGTGTAACGACTCTCGTGTCAGTCCAAGATTAATTGGGCACCAGAGAAACAGAAAGTAAAGACTACAAACCATCCATCGCGATCGACGATGACAACAGCCTCACACTTGTATTGTTGCATCCCTCTGATGTGTCCAGAGGTGACTGTAGAGTCCAATCTTGGGCTGTACACGATTGGTACGATGTTTACACAATGTTCTCAGTGTAGATGAAATCGTGGTCCACAATTTTTTCAGTGGTCCATTATCTCAACGTAGGTGAGATCGTGGTCCACAATTGTTTCAGGGATCCATGATCTCAGTGTAGGTGAATGGCTGAAATCGGATGCATGTGTCCTAAACGTGTAGACGTCTATGCGTTTAGGGGCCTAACAAAACAATCTGCAACGTAAACACGTTCTTGGCAAAGATCAAACATATCACAAAGGGTGATTTAAATTGGTTGTAAAGAACGAACGCAAAGAAAGAAGAAGTGAAGATGAGATCGTGGTCCACAATTTGTCCAGTGGTTCATTATCTCAATGTAGGTGAGATCAAGGTCCAAGTCCTATCGGAGATGGACGTTTAAACTAACATCCTGTTTTCACGTTGAGCATGTAAAAGAACTCATAATAGCGTAAGAATCGATTAAAGTGTTATATCTGAAATTGGATGGCAGGGGACACTGATAATAAAGAAAGCAGGCCTTCACAGAAAAATCTGTCTGAAGTACAATATCAGGCGCCCTGACTATGTCTGAATTCATTACGGGCCCACACAGAAGAATACGAACATAGTTCAATTCAATCAAGTGTCATGTCTGCCGGCTTGTGCGATCATGTCTCTGCACAACTCTCTCTAGTTCAATTCAATCAAGTGTCATGTCTGCCGGCTTGTGTGATCATGTCTCTCCACAACTCTCTCTAGTTCAATTCAATAAGTGTCATGTCTGCCGGCTTGTGTGATCATGTCTCTCCACAACTCTCTCTAGTTCAATTCAATAAGTGTCATGTCTGCCGGCTTGTGTGATCATGTCTCTCCACAACTCTTTCTAGTTCAATTCAATCAAGTGTCATGTCTGCCGGCTTGTGTGATCATGTCTCTCCACAACTCTCTCTAGTTCAATTCAATCAAGTGTCATGTCTGCCGGCTAGTGCGATCATGTCTCTGCACAACTCTTTCTAGTTCAATTCAATCAAGTGTCATGTCTGCCGGCTAGTGCGATCATGTCTCTGCACAACTCTTTCTAGTTCAATTCAATCAAGTGTCATGTCTGCCGGCTTGTGTGATCATGTCTCTCCACAACTCTCTCTAGTTCAATTCAATCAAGTGTCATGTCTGCCGGCTTGTGTGATCATGTCTCTCCACAATTCTCTCTAGTTCAATTCAATAAGTGTCATGTCTGCCGGCTTGTGTGATCATGTCTCTCCACAACTCTCTCTAGTTCAATTCAATAAGTGTCATGTCTGCCGGCTTGTGTGATCATGTCTCTCCACAACTCTCTCTAGTTCAATTCAATCAAGTGTCATGTCTGCCGGCTTGTGTGATCATGTCTCTCCACAACTCTCTCTAGTTCAATTCAATCAAGTGTCATGTCTGCCGGCTTGTGTAATCATGTCACTCCACAACTCTTTCTAGTTCAATTCAATCAAGTGTCATGTCTGCCGGCTTGTGTGATCATGTCTCTCCACAACTCTCTCTAGTTCAATTCAATCAAGTGTCATGTCTGCCGGCTTGTGTGATCATGTCTCTCCACAACTCTCTCTAGTTCAATTCAATCAAGTGTCATGTCTGCCGGCTTGTGTGATCATGTCTCTCCACAACTCTCTCTAGTTCAATTCAATAAAGTGTCATGTCTGCCGGCTTGTGTGATCATGTCTCTCCACAACTCTCTCTAGTTCAATTCAATCAAGTGTCATGTCTGCCGGCTTGTGTGATCATGTCTCTCCACAACTCTCTCTAGTTCAATTCAATCAAGTGTCATGTCTGCCGGCTTGTGTGATCATGTCTCTCCACAACTCTCTCTAGTTCAATTCAATAAGTGTCATGTCTGCCGGCTTGTGCGATCATGTCTCTGCACAACTCTTTCTAGTTCAATTCAATCAAGTGTCATGTCTGCCGGCTTGTGTAATCATGTCTCTGCACAACTCTCTCTAGTTTAATTCAATCAAGTGTCATGTCTGCCGGCTTGTGTGATCATGTCTCTCCACAACTCTCTCTAGTTCAATTCAATCAAGTGTCATGTCTGCCGGCTTGTGTAATCATGTCTCTGCACAACTCTTTCTAGTTCAATTCAATCAAGTGTCATGTCTGCCGGCTTGTGTAATCATGTCTCTCCACAACTCTCTCTAGTTCAATTCAATCAAGTGTCATGTCTGCCGGCTTGTGTGATCATGTCTCTCCACAACTCTCTCTAGTTCAATTCAATCAAGTGTCATGTCTGCCGGCTTGTGTGATCATGTCTCTCCACAACTCTCTCTAGTTCAATTCAATAAGTGTCATGTCTGCCGGCTTGTGCGATCATGTCTCTGCACAACTCTTTCTAGTTCAATTCAATCAAGTGTCATGTCTGCCGGCTTGTGTAATCATGTCTCTGCACAACTCTCTCTAGTTTAATTCAATCAAGTGTCATGTCTGCCGGCTTGTGTGATCATGTCTCTCCACAACTCTCTCTAGTTCAATTCAATCAAGTGTCATGTCTGCCGGCTTGTGTAATCATGTCTCTGCACAACTCTTTCTAGTTCAATTCAATCAAGTGTCATGTCTGCCGGCTTGTGTAATCATGTCTCTCCACAACTCTTTCTAGTTCAATTCAATCAAGTGTCATGTCTGCCGGCTTGTGTGATCATGTCTCTCCACAACTCTCTCTCTCTCTTTCGTGCAGGTAATCAGTTCTGACGTCGATATTTTGTCGAACCATGATGTCAGCCCATCCAATATCTTCTCCCTCTGTCCTCCACGATTTCTCCTTCCCTGAATTTTACCTGTAGTCACCAAATGTTCTAAACCTTCTCTTCGCATTATATGTCCGAAGAACCTTGATTGTCGGATTCGTATTCTTTTGATAAGGTTTCTTTGTGTGCAGGTCTGATTTAATACCTCATCATTTGTTTTCTTCGTTGCTCATGGAATTTTCAGCATTCTTCTGTAAAACTGCATCTCTGTCGCTTCCAGTGATCATATTGATTGTTTTTTTAATTGTCCATGATTTGCTGCCATACTTAAGCCATACGAAGATAATAGAGCGATGGAAAGCTTCTGTGCGGAAAAAAAAATTGTGAACAAAAATTAAAAATTAAATTTCTACAAATGTTCACCCTCTCTAAATTTCCATGGAGTGGGAGGGGGGAGGGTTCGTTGCTACAGAGTTCGTGCATTGTCGTTTATATAACTTGTAAAAGGAAGAGATTGGAGCACACACTGTTATTAATGAAAATGTAATGATGACCGTAATATCAAGGAACCAATCAATCTTGGTCTTCTTCCAGCGCTCCATATTGATCACTTGTTAACCACTCTTTGTGATTTGTATGTGATCCGAGCCGAAGAGCGAGTGTTCGTTGTGTAAGCTATACGCCTACAAGTAGACCAGTACATCCGATTTCTGCGACGATTTTTATTAACCAGGGTAGCTTCCCTAGGCCCCTACCTCAGTCGTACATGCCTTGTAGGTTGTAGTGTTACTATTCTTTACTCCTCTTGCGGGTCCCGACAACACACACGGGCTACAATCAATTAATTTTGTATCCTTTTTTTAAAATGAGATTCTGTACAGGAATGTCGTCATCGTGAAACCGACTGACAGCTTTCTTTGTTTAGTCTAAAACGAACGACCGAAGAAAAACGAAAAACACAAAGACGGACAAACACCGACTACCCTCAAGTGATCTATTAATAGAAATGACC